>CAWUFW010006175.1:600000-1197019 GCA_963921515.1 Calotriton arnoldi | reverse complement strand
CACTGAGCACCTGTACCGCAACAGGAAGCACACGCACTCCCTGAATGTGCAAGTGGTGTGCCTTGCGGACATGGTGATCACCCACGTGTGTGCCAAGTTTCCAGGCTCGGCCCATGACGCACACATAATGCGCAACAGCATCTTGCCACGACTGATGTCCAATATGCAACAGGATCGTGCCTGTATTGTCGGTGAGTATGTGGAGTGGTGTAGCGTGCTGGCTGTGCGATGCTGTCCCCTGTCCAGTTGGATTAGCAACGGTTCTCTGTGTCCCTCACACCCAGGTGACTCTGCGTATCCGAATGGGGCATGGCTGCTCAGTCCATTGAGGAATCCTCGCACCCCAGCAGACGATCGATACAATGAGGCACATGGGAGGACCAGACGTGTGGTCGAGCGTACCTTTGGCCTCCTCAAGTCCAGGTTCAGGTGCCTGGACCGCACCGAGGGTGCACTGGCGTACTCCCCACAGAAGGTGTGCCAGATAGTGGTGGCGTGCTGCATGCTGCACAATCTGGCCATTCGGAAGCAGATCCCCCTCATTGTGGATGACGGAGATCAACCAGGGCCCCAGCCCGCAGACCAGGACAGCTCGAGTGAGGTGGACAGCGGAGAGGAGGAAGCTGGGAATGTGCGCCAGCAGCTCATCGCCCGCTACTTCACTTGACGGTGAGTGTCCATGTACGACGGATGATGTGTCTGTATCTGTGCAGGTGTGTGTGTGCTGTGTCAGGGTGGCCGTATGTTCACTGCGTGCAGTGTGTCAACGCTCCATGGCCAGGGTAGTATGCCACTGTTGGTGACTGTGGCATTGTGCCCTATTGCTCTGTGCGATGTGTGTACATTGCTTGTAGTTGTTGACATGTACTGTGTGATGGGTGTGTGACACACTCATTGAATGTGCTCCTGTTCTGTCTCCCACCCCTAGGTCCCTACAGGCCCTCCGGATTCCATTGCCATGCCACGCATCAGGTGCCTTTCCGCCCAAGGTGGCCGTTGTATTCCGTACAAATAAAACACAGGGCACAAACAGCAGTTAGTGAAAAAGGTGCATTTATTCCAAACTGTGACATGTGATTGTGTGTAAGGTGATGACAAAAGTGGTGCGTGCAGTGACAATGAGCTGTCGGTCATGGCTGCGTGAAGCTCAGGGTGTACCCACTGGTTCTATGTCCATAGTCCAACACACACATGCCATCCAGCTGGCTGTGTGGAGTGGGATCGTAGAGCAAGTCAATGCAGTGGCTGGTCAAGGAAGGCTGGCGGAAGGCTGGCTGGCTGCCTCACTTGCGACTGGAGCGTGCGAAGTCCTCCCGGGAGATCTGTTTCCTCTTCGGACGGCCCCTTCCACGTTTGGGAGGGGGTATGTGGTGGCGACCTGCTGGTGGTGGGTGAGGTGTGCTCACTGGCTGTGGACGCAGGGGAAGTGGACACTGCTGCCCGACCCTGCGCCCTAGCAGGTGGTGGCGGAGGTGGTGTTGCTGGCCTTGCCTGTGACCCCACCGCCACCACCAGCTGGCCCATGAGGTCCACGAGTTGGTCCATACGGGACACGAATTGGCCCATATGGGCGTCCATGGACCTCAGCACCCCCAGCACCTCCCGCGTGTCTGTAGCAGACCTGACCCATTGTTCTTGGGCCTCCTCATAGGCCCCAAGGACTCTGGCCATTTGAGGCAGGGCATGGCTCCCAGGGGAGGCTGGCGTTTCCCTGACCCTGCTCCTCCTACCAGTCCTGCTGCCACCGGCCTGCCCACTAGCCACATTGCACACCACGGTCCTCGCTGTGGCTCCCAGGGTGGATCCAGTCGGCCGGGCCACCACCTGCGCTGGGGCTGGTGCCAGCGAAGACGTGGTGGTGGTGGTGGCGGTGGTGGTCGGTGCGGCGATGGTGGCGGTTGCGGCAGTGGTAGTGGCCGCAATGACCGTGGGTGTGGCCGCAACGACAGTGGCAGCAGGGGGCTGGGACTGTTCAGCATCCCTGGATGATGGGTTGGTGGGTAGGAGGGGTCCTGGGGAGCGGCTGGGCCCTGCCACACCAGATGGGCCTGCTTGGTGGTCCGTGTCCGAAGAGGAGGACAGATCCTCCAGATCCGTGTGTCCTCGTTGGGGGCTTGTGGGCTGGCTGTGCTGGCTGCTGTCTCCATCCCCAGCATCCGGCAGTTCGTCACCTGTGGAGAGAATGAGATTTGTTATTGTGTTGCACCTGGCGAAGTATGTATTTGTCGTCTGACATTGGCAGTTCGTGCAATCTCGTACATGGGTTTCCCGGAGGCGAGTGTGTGGCTGTGGCATCTGTAGTTGTGTGTGCTAGGCAATGGGACTGTGTGCTGTGCACATGTGGCATGGGACGGATTGGCCATGCCGATGGCTGTGTTGCTGTGCCCCTACTCATTGTGACTCTGGTGTATGCGGGCTCCTGGCCCATCCTGGGTCTGGTTTGTACTTTGCTTTTGGGGTTCATATGGAACGCTTAGGCACCCATATGGCAACATGGGGGCCATGCCCCAGATTCACATTTGGGAGGGGATATGCTTTTGGGGTACATGCTGTAAGCCATGGGTGCCGAACGTGACATGTGTTGTGGCAGCATGACAGTGCATGGTTTGAGGTGTGTGCATGCTTGACATGGCCTGCATATTTGCTGTCTGTTGTGATTACTGGACATGGCATTGGACGCATCGTTATGAGTGAGTGTTGGTTGTGTGCCAGCCAACGTATTGCAGTTGTCCCATCTCCTTGGTGTGCGTGCTGCCCTGTGCCATGTGCATCACTGCAGTGCTCGGGGGGGGCCCATGTTGTGTGTTGTTGCTCACAGTGTGTCGTGCGCTTCATTGACTTCTGGCACATGGTTGGTCATGGGCATGTGTCTTAGCGTGACTGCTGTATATGTGGCAGCTGTGCGGATGACATGCCTTTCATGAGACTGGGGCTGACGGATGGGATGGATGGTATGTTGTATGTGCATGGTGTGTCTGTGTGTTTGATGGGTTCAGTGGTGTTCGTGTGCATTTATGTAGTTCCGCTCTGTTGCGTCTAGTGTTGTTTGTCTTACATAGGCGTAGTTGTGGGGTGTGTGGTTGACAGGCAGTAGGGGCTACATGGACTGGACTTCAATGGTGTTTCGGTTGTGTGTGATGGGTTGCACAGTGGCTGCCGTGTGGTACTATGTTCAGTGTGGCTTGTGCATGCAGACGTGGCTCCTTGGGTGTTGCTGTGTTTGTGATGGGTCATGTGGGGTGTGAGTCTGTTGTTCATGTCCGTGTGCACATTGTTCACTTGTTCGTGACGGTGGGCGGTGCTGCGTGTTCGTCTGCTACGTGACATGTCCCATGTGTTGGTCGTGTTACGGCCCTCATGCCTCCAGTAATCCAGCCCTGTCCAGTTTCCCACCTGCAGGTTGTTCGGGCGTGCACTGTACTGGATGCCACATGGTTCTAAGCGGGGGTGCTCCATGTTGCAGGTCTGTGGGGGTGGGGGGGTGTTGTGGGTCGTGGGGGTGGCTGGACACCCACTGACGCCGATTGCTGTGGACCGTGATGTCTGCCTTTCGGCTGTCGTTGTGCACTGCGGTGGCTGACACGTGGCTGTGGGGGATGCTCCTCCTTGCTGTGCTGTGGGACTGGGGCCTGGTGTGTGTTGTACTTGGGCTGTCCACCCTCCCACCCACTGCACTTTGTGTTCCTGCCACTTACCTGTTACTTGTCGGTTAGTGCAGCTGTGGCGGACACATGGGTGTGGTGGGTGCTCGTTGTGGCGCTTCTGGCATATTTGTGGACCTGTTGGTGGTTACGTGGCTGGCTTAGTGTACACATGTCCCCACGCATTTTACAGTTGTTCGGTTTGGGCTGTGTGTGGTAGTGTCTGTTGCATGTGTGTGTGATGTGTTGTGTATTGTGTGCTGGACATGGGGGTGTTTGTCCCTGGGAGCTGTGGCATGGTGGTAGTGCATGTGAGTACATAGCGGTGTGCTGGTATACATTAGTTTGTACTTACCAGCCTCCACTCCCCCTGCTAATCCGGCGAGGATCTCCGGATGTATTACGACTCGCACCTTCTCCTCCCACGCTTTGAAGGTCTTAAAGAGCGCGGGATTCCCTCCGCCAGTGACGGCAGCCAGCTCTCTGTTTTTGCCCTCCTTCTTCTTGACCAGGCTCTTTACGTCATTCCAACGTTTGTTAATCTCGACTCTGTTCCTGGGCAGGGTCCCGACTGCATTGACCTGGTCTACGATCCGGTTCCACATTCTGTTTCTGGTGGCTAGTGGTGTGTGCTGGACCATGTTCCCATAGATTTGTGGGTACACCTTGATGATCTCGTCGACCATGACCGTCAGCTCCATGGGCGTGAACTTGGGCATTCTTTGTGGTGCCATGATGTTTGTGGTGCTGGTGCGGTGTGTGTTGTGTAATGTGCAGGGGGTTTGTGGTGCCGGTGTTTGGTGGTGGTGGTGGTGGTTGGTGGTGGTGGTGTTTGGTGGTGGTGGTGGTGGTGGTGGTAGTGATGTGTGCGTTTCTGTGGTGTGCTGCTGTCCTTGCTGTGTCACTGTGTCCTCTCCTCTCCTCTCTGGTTTGCAATGTAGCAAGGGGTTGTGGTCTGTGGGAGTGCTGCTTTTGTACTCACCTATGTGGGTGTGTCCTAATGGTCTGTTGTTTTCAGGTGTGTTGTGTCTGGGGTTCTGGCCTTTGTATTTTTTGTTTGTCCGGGGGGTGTTTTCGGGATGTGTACTGTGCTTGTGTATTTGTGCGTGCCTTGCTGTGTGGACTTGTTGGCCATGTTGTGTGCTATTGGTTTTGTGTGCGGATGGTTTCTGTGCAGGTACGTTGGCGCCATGGCTTCTGCCGTGTCGATTCTCATCGGCGTTGTTTGCGCTGGCGGGCGGTATATTTGTGGTTTTTCCGCGCTCATGTCGGTGCGATCGTAATTTCACGTGCGGTGTGTCGGCCGTGAGGGCGGGCGGTTTTGTGTTGTCGTGCGTGTTTCCGTCCGTGGCGGGCGGTTTGACTCCGACTCGGACGTTGGCGGGCGGTATTTTGTGTGCTTTTTCCGCCGATGGCGGTATTCGGTTTGTGTAATCGTAATGGCGTGGTCGGTGTTCAGGCGGTGTGTGCGGGCGGATTTTTGCCGCTTCCATGCCTGGCGGCTTTATTTACGCCGGGTATCGTAATGGGCCCCTAAATATATTAAAAACATATATAAAAACGAATGTACTAAAATGTTTGTTTTTCTTTAAAAGAAATGAAAAATCAAAAAACTTAGAAAGTTTATCATGAAAATATCAAAAATATACTTATTTAACTATGGCATAATGGTGTTTAGATAAAATGTAGAATTTTTAAAATTTAAAAAAAAATTATGTGTATTTAACAATATATTTGTAGTGTTGTAAATGTACATTCAAAATATATGTTAACGTGTTTTATGCTTTATAACGTATTCTGATTAACATCAAAATTTGTTACACTTTTTTTAATTAATTACAAAAATTGTAAAATAAAACTGAATGAAAACAATTTGATTGTGAACTTCTAAAATAAATACACTTTATTGTGAATAAAAATATTAACATTCTAAACTCACATACGTCTCCTTTTTTATATATAATTTATGTATAAACCCTAGAGAAAATGCTAGATAATAAAACTGAAAAAATAACTATTCCAACTCTAAAACAACTAAACTCAGGGAAAGTGCTGGATAATAAACCATGAAAAATTACTATTCCAACTCCAAACCAACTAAAATCAGGGAAAGTGCTGGATAATAAACCAATTAAATTTACTATTCCAACTCCAAACTAAGGGGCTGATTACGATGGCGGAACGATCCGCCACCGCCCCACCGGCGGTGAGCTCCGCCGATCCTGCGGACTGCGATTCTCCGACCGCCATATTACGATGGCGGTGGGATCCAAACCGCGACCGCGGTGGAGGCAAAGCCCGTCCGCCACAGAACCGCCACAGGCAATCGTTACGATTGCCTGGCGGAGCGGTCAGCATGCTTAAAATGGTGGCGGAGCCTAGCAGGCTCCGTCCGCAGAATTATGATGCAAGCGGAAGCCAGCCTTTCCGTAGCGGTTAAACCGCCATTGAAAGGCTGGTGGGGAATGTTTTCGGGGCCCGTTGCGGGCCCCCCTCTTGTTTCGGGGGGAGGTTTGGGTGCACTGAGGGGGTACCCATGGTACCCCCCTGCATTTCACTGCACCATGTGGCAGGCACCATGTAGTGCCTGCCACATAGTGCAGTGAAATGCACAACATGCTCTTTTCGACATCGCGGCGGTGCTGCTGTCAGCAACCACCGATGCAATGTTAATGGTGCGGAATCTGACTGCAGCGGTGGCGGTCCCATCCTAGGGGCCGATTTTGATCTCGGCCGGTAGGGCTCCGAATCGGATTCGGCTTAACCGGATCCGATTCGGAGGCTTTTTTCCCGACCGATTCGTACAGTCGTCCCAGCGAGCAAGTACGATGCGAGCGCACGCGAAATCGCCGGCCGACTCGTTCCCGGGTCCGAACCGCTCCAACCGACTCGTACGGACACGGCTTGCACCATGCAATGGAGACGTTTTCCGACCGAGCAAGTACGATGCGTGCTTCGAACAGCCCGACCGACTCGTAGCGTCCGGCTCCAAAGAGCTGTCGGAGCCGGACTTCGGGGGTCCGTGTCGGACCCCCCTGCACGCGTAGCCGCACGGGTCACACACAGGGGGGACCCAAGGGCCCCCCCTAAACATGCATGTACGGTGCGAGTCGCGCTGACGTGCACCCACTGTAGGGGGCCCCCCTGTACGCGTTATACGACCGGCTCCCATTGACTTCAATGGGAGTCCGACCGAATCGAGTCGGGCAGCATATGGCCGCATCGTACTCGCTCGGTCGGACTGCGGGAGTCCGGCTCGGTCGGAAATCTCTCCGGTTCCGGCTCGGTCGGAGAGATTTCCGGCCCGAATCGGAATTGGCCCCCTAATTGGGTATGCGGGACCGCCGCATGCATGGCGGACAGTCCCAAACACTGCTACGATGGCGGGCGGACCAAGTCCGCCTGCCATCGTAATCAGCCCCTAACTAAACTCAGGGAAAGTGCTGGATAATAAACCATTAAAAAAATACTATTCCACCTCCAAAACAACTAATTTTAGGGAAAGTGCTGGATAATAAAACTTAAAAAATCACTATTCCAACTCCAAACCAACTAAAAACAGGGAAAGTGCTGGATAATAAACCATAAAAAATTACTATTCCAACTCCAAAACAACTAAACGCAGGGAAAGTGCTGGATAATAAACCATGAAAAATCACTATTCCAACTCCAAACCAACTAAAATCAGGGAAAGTGCTGGATAATAAACCAATTAAATTTACTATTCCAACTCCAAGGTAACGAAACTCAGGGAAATTGCTGGATAATAAACCATTTAAATTTACTATTCCAACTCCAAACTAACTAAACTCAGTAAAAGTGCTAGGTAATTAAAAAAAAAAAAGAAACTATTCCAAATAACAATTAACTGCATTCTAAGAAAATACCCAAAAATTGTTTTAATTTAAATTTGCAAAAATATACACATATTTTTTACATTTTGAAATTTAACACAATAAATTTACAATATATTTTTATAAACATCTAAAAACTCAAATAATTGCTAAAAATCTATATATTATAAATTTCAATATTTCCCAAATTTCATTTTTTTAATTGTTAATAATTTTTTAATTTTAAAATGTAATTAAAAATTAAAATAAAATCTAAATTTCAATTTAAAAAAAATGTAACATTTATTAACATAAAATAATTACTTTGTAAACATTTTTATAAAATGTTAATTTTTTAATTTTTTTAAACTAATACTACATGAAATAATATATACATACAAATAAATGTAAAAGATAAAATGTTTTGTAACAAAAAAATGAACATTTGTTTTAATCTTTCTTTAAATGTATTAATGCTTTACATAAAATATCTACACCTCAAATAAAAATAAAATTTTAAATTGTTTATTACATTTTATTTAAGTAATTTTTAGAATTTTGCATTTTTTTATTTAATTCTCATTAATAATTTACAAAAACAGTAATTTAAATATTAGTTTAAACAAATATATTATAAATTACTCCCCACCCTTATCCCCTAAAAACCTAACATCCCGCTCCTAAAAATATAAATAAAAATGTAAAAAAAATATTCATTTAAATAAATTTATTTTAAATTACTCCCCACCCTTACCCCCTATAAACCCAACATCCCGCTCCTAATTAAACTAATTGTTCATTAAAAAATATATATTAATTTAAACAAATATATTGTAAAATACTTCCCACCCTTATCACCTATGAACCCAACATCCCGCTCCTAAAAATAAGAGAAAAAACATTAAAAACATACATTTTAACATTAAAAATTATATTTATATACATAATATAACTACTACTAAAATATATATTTTTTTAAACATTATGCAAAAAACAAATAGTCGATATTATTTACAACTATATTTTTAACATCGATATTTTCAAAATCGAAATTTCTGACTTACACAAAAATTGATATTTTTTACAACGATAAAATTCACTTCAATATTTTGCATTCTCGATATTCTTGACTCAGTATTCATGTCACTCGATATTTCTTCATCGATATTCTGTCTGTTCACCCTAAAAAATGATGTGGGAGACCATGTTAAAGACTTTTTTACTTTAGCTATGCTGTACAGCATCATGGATGCTGTATAGAGTGGCTAAAAACCATTGGCAATGCTAATAGGTCACAAAAGTGAGACCAAGTGACTTTGCCAAAGATTAAATTTTTGCTTACCTTGCTTCCTTTGCTGGTAACTCATAAGCTCAATGGCAGCAGCAGAGTAGAAATCCGGCACTGGCGAGTGGAGCCATTATTCCCAGCAAGGGGCCAGAGAGAGCAGCAGGGCCAGGTTTGGCAAGGGAGAGACCCACGTCAATCTTTCTACTAGCTTCTTGATAGGACTGAAATCACAGCCCTTTAATAAGCTGACACAGTGCTGGGGATCCGGCCCCTGTGGTTCCCCATTGGCCTCAGGGATGCACTTTGTAGATGGGTTGTGACTCAGCCTCTTCAGCCCTGCCCTCCCCCTCCTGTCATCAGGAACCTGGAGACAAGGCTGAAAAGGCTGACCTAAGCACTGGCAGTGTCCATGGAATCACAAGAGTCATATTTTCAATAAACACTCCTGAATTAAATTATTAGCAGTTGCTGGTACAGGCAAGGGGCAGTAAGTGGTGCCTCACAGGAGTCAGGCCTGTGCCCCTATGCCCCTCCTAAGAAGATGCCACTGGTAGGAGCGTGCCCCATGTCTGCTGGCTTGGGGAAAGTAGAAGGGAAAATGCAAAGCGTAGTGGGGAGGTTTGGAGGCAAAGAGAAGGAATGGGATATTGTCATCCCACTGGGACACAAGAAGGAAGTTCAGGAGGAAAATTACATGTGTGGTGGGAGGAAATGAGGAAAAAAGTCAAAGATGAAGATGAAGATAAAGAACAGAGGCGGCCAAAGGTGGAAGGGTGGAATGAGGGAATGTGGAAAGTCAGCCCTGAAGTTTTTGGATGGTTTGCCTCCATGGGTCAGTCAATTTTATAAGTTAATAGAGAGGTATCTGCCTCTTTTTTTGTGCACGAGGTCTAGCAGGTGGCACGATCCAGCTTTCACTCGGGTTGCTAGCAATACTACACAACCCTCTATGGTGATGGTACACTCTGGATAAATTCAGTGGTTAATTTGTAAAACAATAAGTGCCAGGGCCCTCGTCAGGAGGCCACTGCAGCTTGCACCATCCATTGCCGCTGCCATCGCCGCAAGTGACAGAACCAACACAACTTCTTACCATAACCCTCCTCCAGGTGTGATAATTCAGACTATTCCTGGCCCCCAAAGCTATAAGAATGGCTTGGGCAGCAGGCATTAGTCATTTTTAATGTGTATTGAATTAATAATAGCTGTTGTTTTGTTCATCTCAAATTTCAACAAACAGCGCCACCATGTGGTAGACTGTCATTAGTGCCAGTGCTGGCAATTATGTGCCGGCACCCAGCACAGGAAACCACCGGCTCAAATTAAGCACTGGTTAAATTCCAGATAGTAAATATGGCTAAAGAATAAAAAAACTGGCAAATGCCACAATGTGACAAACAACTCAACGTCCGAACTTCCCAAGTTTGGCCTGAATGGGGGAGGTATCTATAAATTGAGCAAGCCTCCCTTAGAGCAGTGGCTTGCCTAAGACCAAGGAGGCAGGCACTAGAGCCCCATGGCCTAGCCCTGGGAGTAGATGCAAACAATCTTCTGAGGCAAGAACCCCCATCTCACTAGCAATGCAGAAACATTGATACATCACATAGGTATCACAGGGGCTGCACAGCGTGATCAGGGGTCAAGTGGCAGTGGCAAATGCTGGCATATGATGCTGTGGAAACTCACATTTTTCCCTCAAGGGTGATGGTGCAAGATGGCTGCCTAATCATCCCAGATTCACTACTATTTAAGGACTGGACGCCTGGGAGTGGCAAAACCCACCCACACAAAGTGATGGGAGCTGTATTGTTGGCTAGCTCCATTACTTGTGCAAGGCTGTAGATGATGTGTGTGGCCTGGGCCTAGGCAAGACAGACGAAGGCACTTATCTGATAGTGCCATCACTGGTCCTGCAAATGTGACGTGGATCCACCTTTCCCTCTTTCACTTGGACTACTGCCACAAAGTATCACTAAATTAGCAATACGTGATCGGGAAGGGGAGGGGGTGAGGAAGTGATATGCTTTTTGTGCTGTTTGGTCCACATCCATTGTGTTGATATGTGTTCAGATCCTATTTGTTGACTGTGAAGTTTTGAGCTTACGATTACTATAGTGGAAAATGCAACACAATTATTATTATACATGATTATACAGTAATCATTGCTCCACTATGGATCAGTCTACATTCATAGATTCGACCTTGGAATTTGCTATATGGTTATATAACTGCTAAAGAGGCTTGCCTTGAACTCTGCAAAGCATGGTGTAAAGTACTACTTATGCAATTGTTCTGTGAATGTAATACAAGCAAGGTTAAGACACATCTTAAAATGACTACTGAAATGATAATCACAAAAGGTTATACAGAAACATTTGCCTATAGTAGTACACACTCAAGTTACATGGTTGTGGAATTCCCTTTACTATCATACATTTCATCATGCACTGGGACGAAAACTGAGAGCGTGAATGTTCTAAAAAATACTAAGAAGCATGTATCCTCCTAGAAAACTGAGATCTTGCATGTCATGGTTCACAGTGCTGTAACACTAGGTAAAAGACTGCAGTTAGTGAACTAGTCACAAACACAGGGCCTATTTACGATGCCCCTTGCGCCACCGGAGCATCACTTTTTTTTACGCTCCAGTGGCACAATGTGCCTGCCCATAATTACAAGGCCACGCAAAGCCACTCTGCGTGGCTTTTCATGGCCTTGTAAATATGGCCCACTTTCACGCATTGCTTTGTGTGAATGGGGCGTTCCATGGGTGTTGCTGTGGGTATTACCAAGCAACACTCATGGAATCTGATGCATTCCCAGATTTACAAGGTTTCTTAAACCAGAAAATGTGTCAGATTCCTACACCTCCCCGGGGGAGGCGTAGGGGAGGCACAACGAGGAGAAATACCTTTATTTGTCCTTGTTTTTCCTTTTTCTCTGTATGCTGCATTCTGCTGCACACCTGCACAAAAACCTTCATCCCTGCAACACAGGCACCTTTGCACCATGGCACAAGGGTGCCTGCGTTGGCGCACGGCAGAACATTGTGTGCCAGCGCAGGCGAAAAGGACGGGGATGGGCTGTATCTCATAGAAACGGTGCATTCCTGCCCTTTTCTTTTGACGAAGGGCAGCACCGCAAGATTCCTTGCAGCACTGCCCTGCCCCAAAACCTCATAAATGAGGCCCACAGTCTTCTGGCATGAAACAGCAAAATGTGCATGATGTATATAATATGAATCCCTCGCTAACTATTCTTACTTGGTTCTTGATCTTTCAGTACGTATCGAAGAAACAACTGTGAATCAGGTGCTGGTACTCTGGAGCTGATGATTTCTAGCACCTCAGGACTGGTGAGCACGATGAACTGCTACAGGAACGCAAGTTAAGCGCTGGGATCAGTGGGTTTGGAGCCTGAGGAGCTAGAGCCTGAAGAGATGGGGCTGTCTCACACAAGTATCAGATTCAAGATGAGAGGTTCAGAGAGGGTGTAGCTTTTATACTGTGTCACAGCCATGAGCTGGAGCCAGAGGATGTCTCACATGCAGCTAGAGAACTCTAGACCAGGAGTGGCTTTCAGATTGAGCCTCAGCTGAGGTACATATTGAGAAGGCCACGACTGGTGACCGTCAAAACTGACTAACAGGGGTAAGGGATACAGTCCTTAGGTGTGGCTTTGTCCATATCAGCATGAAAACCCTCGTAGACCATGGGTCGAGAGGAAGACATTGTTATTTGTTCAATTGATTCGTAAAGTATATTTTGAAAGGCCACTTCACAGTACTAGGACCTGATCAGGAGAGAAGCCTTCACTTACTAAACCTTTCCCTCTGATAGTTTCACATTTTCTGAAGACATCACTGACATCTTTCCACATAAGGATCAATTATAGTCTCCTCTTTCTGGTTCATCTACATTGATCTGTTGTCTGAAAAAGTGGCAAATTTTCAAGAGATCCAGAGACAGACACTGGAGGGAAGTACTAATTAAATAAGGTAAAGCTGGAGACCGGCACCGGTAAAGTAGTCGGCTGCACATGTTCTTCTCTGTCACCAAAGTTACTATCATCTCTTCTTAAATAGGGCAGAATTTAAAAGCAGTCGTTCAGATACAATGAGATCATGCGTCAGGGCTGTTAGCTTGATCCTGGATTCATTCTCGTGGACTGCCACTGGAGTGAAATCATGCTTGTTGATAGACGGCGCCCAATTAAGTATTTTTCTATGTGCATTGTGAATGTCGAATGTTTTACCGTTTGGATTGTGTTGTGTGTAATACACTTTGTATATGTCACATATTTATGTATGTAATAGTATATGTTGTCGAACAGTCCTGTGGTTTGAATATTTGTACATGTATTGTTTTATACAATATATGATTTTCAATATATCGGGCACATTTTGAGCTTATAACGTCAGTCTCATCTTTTTGTCTCTGTGGTATTCAATGTTGATTGTATGCCATTCATTGGTTTTCCTAGATGTCAGGATCAATGCAAAACGTTCTGAAGCAATTCTGCTTTCCTCAACAGGAACAACCATTAGTATATACTGTCATAATTCCCCAGGTTCTGTGAGATATTGGGTTACCCCATTAATATTTGATGTAGCTAGAACCCAGCGTGGTGCAGTGGGTTTCTTTGAATAGAAATAAAATAAAGGTGTGGTGGGCTACTACCCCCATTTTGCAGCACAGTGTTCTAACATGTAATGCAGCCAGATGTGCTGTTTTTCCTGTAACAAGGTGCGGTGAGTGTGATAGTGTCTTTAGGATGCAGTGCAAAGTGCAAGATTATTCTTCATATGATGCAATGCAGTATGGAAATATAGTGGCCTTTGGATGCCATCCATTGCAGTGGGATAAATTCCCTGAAGGTGTATGTGGTGGTTTACGGGCTTTGGGATGTAGTGTGTTGTTCTAGGATCTTTTAGGCCCATAGTAGTAAGTTAGTATCTCTAAGATGCAGTACAGTGTGATGGGTTGATATTTTAGGATGCAATCCAATGTAGTTTGTTAGTCCTTGAGATGTAGTACAGTCTAACCATGATGGAGATGACAGTAAGAAATAAAAGAAAAACTCATCTACTGCACACCAAATTTTGCTAAAAGAGGTCTGTTTCAGAACACCACATGACAGACAAACATTGTTTCCCAGGGAAGACGAAGCCCTTTGATATCTCCACATCTAGAGGGCTGTGTTGGGACCATCCTCTTCCAAATCACAGGTAAGAGGAGTATAGCAGCCGAAGTAAGCCACCAGTAACAAGACCCTCTAGGAAATAGCTCAAGTGATGTTCAATGTGGAGAGTGGTTGAATTAATGGCAAGGGGACCTTGGCTCACATATGTTTCCAGGAGTGGGTTACAGGGGAACAATATAGACCTGGTAGGGAGCCCTACAATTGTCCAGTATCTTCAGAGATCATTTGTTAATGGGATCTTTGTGAATGTAATGAGCTTTACTGCTGCCACCCAGACAATGGTGGAGAAAGAAACTCTGTCACAGTGCAGTATAATCACCTGGACCACTTTCTCAGGTGGTCTGAATCCACAATGCTATTCAAGACTGTCCAATGAGGGATCACCCTAGAGTAGGCTTCTCAGACACCGCTAATTGAATGTAATACTTCCAGTGATTTCCAAATGTTGATTGGAAGTCAGTTACTACTCAAGGTTGAACGGTCTCTAAGTGAAAGTCTGAAGGTACTTGTCATAAGAAAGTGACCCCAGAAGAGGAAAAGAAGCCGCAGGCCTGCAAAGCCTTTATTTTAGCGCCTATGCATCAAGGTTATATGGTCTTGAGGCAAAGGATCTTGACACTGGGAACACTGGCACTTCTAACTTGGAGGGACTCCCTGGGCTATTGAAATGGAATGCAAAAGGAAACCCTTCCAATGGGGACTTCAGCAGACACAATGAGATGGTTGAATAGCTAAAGGATTTTAGACAGAGGTTGCATGCCTAAAAAATGGTCAAAAGTTACAAGTTTACAATGTATTTCTTAAGATTTAGAAGCCTTGCAATTTACTTTACTGAAGAAAGTTTTGATTTTGCACTGAGATACCAATGTTTAAATTAGTACAGTGTATTTAGTGCACTAGGGTATAGTTATTGTTTTTTCACTCCCTTCTTCCCTTCCCCATCTTCTCCTTGCCCCAGGGACAGAGTGGACATGACTGGGCATAATAGTAAAGTATACAAAAGTGATAGATGAAATGCTTGAATTAATCTCCGCCACTGGTAATTACTCGGGCAGCATCCCACCCATCATTATTTTGCCCACCATGCCACCTCCGTTTGGACCCAGCTATATGCAAACCAGTCTCAACCCTGCTTCAATGGGAGCAGTCGAGCCCGAACTGCCAAGCCAAGTCCTCCCTGAACCAGAACACAAGCATCCCAGGACTGGTTTTGCCCTTGTTATGGGCTCATCAGCTGCGTGTGGCTTGGTTCCAGTGACAGTGTGCACGGAACCCATGCCGGTCCCACTTAGGGTGACATACTAAAGTATACAAAAAGTGATGGGTGGAATGCTTGAATTAATCTAAGCCACTGGTTATTACTCAGGCCGCATTCCAGTCCTTCATTATTTTGCACACCAGGCCACCTCAGTTTGGACCCAGGCTTTGTGGCCAAGGCCCCCCCACCTCGAGGGAGCCGCATGCATGGCGGTTTTGCTGGGCCGGGCACCTTGGGGAGGGGGTCGGCAGCAGCATCAAGGCCTGCGATTGGCTGCGGGCGGGGCTGAGACCCTAGAAGTCATAGGTTTGGCTTCTGCGGTGCATGTCCAATCGGACCGCGAAGCCCTGCCCATAAAAGGGGGCGCGAGTCAGGTTTTTCATTTCTGGTCGCCACCTCGCAAGGACACCGCCTTCTCTGCTCCAACCTGCTGCAACTGGCCAGCAGCGTCTTTGTTGTTTCTTTGTCCTGTGTCCCTTTTCTCTACAGGTTTTTAAGCATGCTTATGCACGGTGCTTCCTCTGCGTCTTGGACAAAGAATCAGCCCACCCGTCTCCATTTCGGGGTCAACACAGGCTCGAGCCTTGCTCACCTGACCTGAGCAATTTGCGCTCTGTGGCAGCTCTGGCTGAGGACCGCTGTGTCTGCAGGAGAGGAGACCTGAGGGGGTATTGTGTGGGGCATTAAAGTACTGGAGCTGGTGCCTTGTGGCACATTGGGGGCAGTTTGCTTTTTCTTTTGTGTCTGATATTTTTGGAGCTGGTTGGAGGGGCAATTTGCCTTGGATTGCATGTCGTTTTGGGCATTTATTTCAGCATCTGGTGCTCTGATTTTGGTGAGGTATTAGAGTTATTTGTTGCGAATGTTTGGTGTCTTACCTTTTGTGCCTGTTCTGTGATGACAATTTCTCAGTATGCTTGGAAGGGCTAAGCCAGTACCTTTCCACTAGCTAGAAGTCTTGGTTTGAGGCCACGCTTGGCGGCGGAGTTTGCTGGGGTGGTGGCATTTAGGTTTCTTAGCCTGCAGGCAATTCGGGCAAGATATTGGAGTGCTTCAGGGTGTGCCTGATTGGTGGGCATACTTAGTTAGCAAGTAGTATCCGAGCAGGTATCATTTCTTGGGAGGCTGTTATGTCTGGGACGAGGAAAAGTGTGAAGCGTTCCAGGAACGAGTTGTTCTTAGAGACCTTGATCCGAAGGGTGGACGCTATGAATGGTGGGATTGCGGCATTGCAGGTGCAGCCTTGGCGGGTGGAGGCTCCGGAGGAGCAGTTGGAGAGAACCTGTTATGTTTCGTATAGAGGCCCTAATATAGACGCGTTCATATATGCCGTATATGGTCATATTTGCATATGCCCTATTATGGTCATACTCGTAAATGCCCTATTTTGGTCATGATCTTCTATGCCCTAATATAGGCATGATCTTTCACCTACATTAGTTCCCTACAGTACACAACGAGCTCTGAGGGTTGAACGTTATCTAGTCTGTGGTTAGAACACTGCAGGGTTTTTCCCGAACACAGGCCTACAATGCACTCATAAATTATGCATGAGCATTCACCAGCTACATCTCCCGCATAATATGTATGTACAAAGTTCACCCCTGACGTCTTCCTCATGTCTAACAAAGACCAATACAAACCATACTGAGGGACGAGATATTTTAGGGTATAAATACACCACATCTTGCCATGGTAAGATAGAGGGAACCTGAGACTTCCATGCTGACACACTGACCAGAGACGCTGAGGCTCCTGCATGCAGTCGCTCCAGCTGACAGCGGTCTAACACAGCCCTTGCGGGGTGTCCAACTCGAGACCAGGACGGGGTCCCACACTCTCTCTATTCAGGTATGGGGGTTCGACTAAATCCTAGAAGGATTCTTGGCTCTTAGGCTTTTAGACCTACACATATGCTAGGTACACTCAGGTACATCTAGTTAGGCATCGTAGGAGTACGCGCACTTTTCATAATGCTTTTTATATTCATGTATGTATTCATGATTATTGCAATATGGTAGAACTGTTCTATCCCTTCACTTTTATCGTACTGCTGATAATATATCTCTGCTATTGTCTGCTGGTTGCTGAAGCGCATATATTTTACACTAGAATAACAACTGTTCAATAAATACTTATTGAAACGCCCAGACTGTTTATTCTGTGTAACTCTCTGAGACAAACCGAATAAGTAAGCACGAGTGACTGAGCGAAAAGTAGTACATTGTTTCCACGATTCTGAGGGATCAGGGTTGTCATGATCTAAGGTGGCCAGAAACTAATCTCTCCCCGATAAGAGGAGATTCTAGTGGCACTGTGAGCTAGCTAATGCAAATCCGACTAACATACGCGGTGGGGGTGCACAGAATCAGTCTAACACCAAGCCCACAGTTTATGTTATCGAAACGCGCAGGTCCTGCAGGGGTACTATAGGAACTACACGACAAACCTGGAGGTCGGGTTGTCTCCCACAGAGGTATTTCCCCCAGTCCTGAAGAGGGTCAGGGCACAGAGTAGGTGCAGGGGAGTGAGGCAGGCTCAGGCAGTGACTGCCACTGGGTCATCGAGTGTTCCAGACCCGCCGTGTTAGGGAGTGCCGCTGTGGGGCAGGCCCCTGGGCCTAATGAGGGTGGCCAAAGTTCAGCACAGGGAGCGGTCACAGTGATAATTGGTCCGACGACAGGCGGGGGAATTGTTCAGAACGGGGCTAGTTGCACAGCCGTCAGGGCTGCTCTGGTTGAAGGACCTGCGCAGTCTGACTTGGTGAATAAGTTGGCAAGTGTGTTGCCATGGCTCTCTAGTGTTGGAATGTTGTCTGCTCCTGTGGTAGGGAGGGCCCTGGAGGGCACTTGTGCTGTGGATCATCTACAAAAGGCCAGGCGCTTAGTAGCTTACTTGGGTGTGGGGGTTCAGGTGAATTGAGGGCCTGCCGCGGTTGGTAGGGGTGTGGCGGGAAGCAGTGGCATTGCCCCGGCTGCTGCAGCTCCTGTTGCGGGGACTCAAGGATCCACAATGTGTGTTATGACCAGACTTGGGGGTGAGCCCTCACAGGCAGCCAGCCAGATGCTGTCAGCAGGGGCTCCACATTGGGTGGCAGCGTGCCCGGCACTTCTGCAGCGACGGTGACGATTCCCCCAGCTCAGGCAGCGGTTCGTGCAGACACGTGGGCTCATTTACTGCCTGTCGGTTTGGGTGAAGTGCGATCGGAGCGTGAAAAGGCATGTTTCTATGGAGGTCAAGTAAAAATTTGGAAGGGTGCCTATGTGGATATCTTTTATTTATTGGTAGACAAATTGGACAGAGTAGAGGCCACGCGGTGCAAGGAATGTTTGCACTCTAGGGATTGTAATCACTGGTCCCACAAGAAGATGTTTGAGGAGACATTAGGGAATTGGATTAAAGGCTTTTCGATTTATCAGGCCATTTTGGCAGAGCGTGTTGGCAATCTGGGTGCCCAACTTGCTTGCTACCAGAACAGGATTGTGTGTGCGAATGATGAGTATGGTGGGGTGGGTTGGAAGGAGTATGACAAAGAGTTTAGGAGGGCGAAGGCTTCCAACCCGGCATTGGCATGGGATCAGATTGAGCTGATCACATGGCTCCGCCACATGAAGCATTCACAGGCGGACTCGGGCATCAATCAGTCCTTTTGTGCAGAGGCAGGGTCAGCTAGCAGCTCGGCAAGAGGGTTGAGGAAGGGGGCCTGTTGGGATTTCAATCGACTCACCTGTACTAGACCAGCGGGGACGTGTAGGTTTAAGCACTGCTGCTCCTTCTGTGGTTTGGCGTCGCACTCTGAATACAAGTGCTTTAAAAAATCCAGAGACAGAGGTGTCAAGAAGCAGGACTGATCATTTGAACTTAGAGAAGGTGTCCTCACCAGTTATCTTGTTGGCAATGATCCCATGGCTCAATGGGTACAATAATAGAGAGGCAGCACAGATATTGTTTGAGGGCTTCAAAGAAGGTTTTAGGATCCCTGCAGTGGGTTATGTGGGTTCTCCCTACTGTAAAAATCAGCAGTCGCTCATATCTAACCCAGAGGTGGCCAAGGCAAAAGTCCTAAAGGAGTTGGGTATGGGCAGGATGGCGGGCCATTCAAGGCAATCCCCTTGGATGGTTTTGTCTGCTCCCTGCTGGGGGTTGTTCCTAAGAAAGAGCCTGGAGAGTATAGGCTTATCCATAACCTGTCAGCACCCAAGGAGCAGTCTGTAAATTAGGCTATCGATGGGACCCTATGCTCAGTCAAATATGCCTCTCTCGATCAGGCAAATCAGATGCTGAAAGAGCTGGTACCTGGGACTTTGCTAGCTAAATCTGACATTGAATCTACTTGCTGCCTATACATCCGCAAGATTTTCACCTGCTAGGTTTCCAATTTGAATGTGCTTTCTATTTTGACAAATGTATGCCCATGGGCTGCTCGGTTTCTTGCTCTTACTTTGAGAAATTCAGCACCTTTCTGGAGTGGGCCTTCCGGCACAGATGGGGCCATAGTTGGGTGCTGCATTACCTTGATGATTTCATTTTCTTAGGGCCGCATGGGTTGGGGCACTGCGCGGAGGCACTGCTTATTATCCAGGAGGTGATGCGCAAGCTCAGGGTGCCTTTGGCGCCGGGCAAAACAATCAGGCCTACCACTACTATTGAGTTCCTGGGACTAGAGTTAGATTCAGTGACTGGGGTCTCCAGGCTTCCCATGGAGAAGGTCAACACTTGCTCCCAAGCCTTGCGGGCATGTCTGGTGGCTAAGAAGGTCACCATGCATCAGTTGCAGGTCTTGGTTGGACAGCTGAACTTTGCCCTCCGGATCATACCCATGGGCCGCCCCTTTTCATGGTCCATCGCCCAGGCCATGTCTGGCCTGAAGGTTAAACATCATCATACCAGGCTGTCTAGTGAGGTCAAGTAGAACATGAGAATCTGTGAGTCATTTTTGCAGGACTTCAATGGGTCGTGGTGTGGCCAGGGTGACCCATACATAAGCAGTGAGGAGCTAGGTGTGTTCACCGATGCAGCAGAGAGTGAGGGTTTTGCAGTCATCTTGGGTCCAGCTTGGTGTGCACAGTGGTGGCCCCGGGAGTGGGTGCAATTGGGTGTGGTCAGTAACATAGGCTTCCTTGAATTGTTCCCTATTTTAGTAGCACTCACTATTTAGCCGAATCAATTCCGCAACCAGTCAGTCGTGTTCTGGTCTGATAATATGACTGTGGTTGAGTGAATTAATCAGCATTTGGCGAAGTGCAAGGTGATTCTAAGACTGTTAAAGGAGATTGTGTTAGCATGCCTGAAACTGAATGTGCTATTTAGAGCCAAGCATGTGCCATGCATCCTAAAAAACGCCTCTGATGTATTGTCTCATTTCAAGATGCAGGCTTTCAGGTTCCATCACCCAGTAGCAGCGGTGTCACCTACTCCCTTCCCGGACCATCGGCGGCAGATTGGTGCCCCAGCCTACCAGACCTCGCTTAGGTCCCAGGACCAGGGGGGCTTATGAAGGGGCATTCCTCGCTTACTGCAACTTCTTGGGGCAGTCGGGGGCTGGGTCCTGGTTTACCTCCTCATCAGGTATGGGTTTCATGGGGGCTCTGCGGGGCAAAGGGCCCTCAGTGGCCGCTACCAGGCCCCACGTAGCCGCAATTTCCTTTTTTGCAAAGATGTGGGGTTACCCCGACGGGACCAGGTCCTTCCTGGTCCAGAGGGCCTTGAGGGGATGGAGTGCCTGGAAGGCTCTAAGCCAGATACAAGGCGTCCCATTGACAGAGGCAAATTAGCGGCAATACTGGGATCACTAGGGACAGTCTGTAGGACCCTGGGGTAGGTCAGTCTATTTAAGACGGCGTTTACCCTAGTCTTCTATGGTGCTTTACGGGTGGGTGAGTTGGTAGCCAGGACAAGAAGGACATGGGTGGTGAGTCGCAACTTGAGGACGTTCACTGGTTGAATGGGTATGGGTCCTTGGTGATTAATATCCCCAGGTCCAAGACGGACCAAACAGGGAAGGGCGACCACATTTTGCTGCTAAGGGCCCTGGGTAATGCATGCTGCCCAGTTGAAAATCTGGAGGTGTTCTTGGCTGGCTTTGTTCAGGGTGTGGGGAGGGGGCTTTGCTGATCCATGCTGATGGAACCCCTCTAACAGGTACCTATTTTTCAGAACCCCCTACAAGTTCAGGTTGTGGGAGTGGCGAGTTGAACAAGCGGCTGGAAGTCTTGGCGGCTCCTGTCCATGCGGAAGCGAACGGGATTACAGATGTTCAAGTCTTAGGCCATTCCTATGTCTGTCATGCTAAGGAGGCATATCTTGCTGGTGACTTCTCAACCAGAGCGTGGCGAGCAGGTTACCGGCTGCAATTTTACAACTGAGGGGGATTGCTGCTGGCCCAACTGAGGACTGTTTTGGACACAATGTTACCAAGGAAGTCACGCCCCCTTCGGGCATCATAATGCATTTGGGTGGCAACAACTTGGTGCATGTTGGTCGGCAGCGGCTGTTGGAGATGTTGATAACTGAAATGGATTGGCTGGCACAGAAGTACCCACAGGCGGTGCTGGCATTGTCACACATTATCCCAAGGATGGAGTGGAGGGGTTATAACTCGATCCGTGCACTGAATCATTCAGTAAAACGTGTGAATAATAAAGTTAGCAAACTATTCAAGTTGGCGTCCATCGCCCATGGGCTCATTAAAGGAGAGCATTATTTCTTGCAGGATGGAGTGCATCTATCAAAGATTGATAATGATATGTTCCTTGAGAACATTCTAGCCTGGGTTGTGCATCGACCTCAGTAGAGGGCAGACCATGTTGGGGGGAGGCCAGATAGTAGTTGAACTATGCTGGCATGTGGTGGGTGAGGTCATGATTGGGGGATCAATTAGGCATCACCTTTCCTTACATTTGCACAACAGCTGGGCCACAGGCCCACCCAAGGGGTGCTGGCAGGACGTCCCTGTGAGAATCCATGGGTGCGGGTGGGTTGCGAGCGTTTGCTCGTATCTGGCCCTTCTGGCCAACCACCTGCGCATGCGCAATGGACATACCTAGCACTGGCCCTTGGGGGGAGGGGAGAAGTGACGGGTGTAGGAGGTGCACGAGGTAGGTAGCCTAGCGGGTAGATGGGCTCCTTGCACAGATACCTCACACCGGCACACCCCGAAGGGTAATGCAATGTGGGTGTGTGGGGTCCTCCCCTAAGGAGGGACCCACCAAAGGTCATTGGGCGGAAAAGCTGGGCCTGGACTGGGGAGATATCACAGGAGCAAATCATGATATCACTCGAGGCTTAAATTGGGATACGCAGGAACATGTCTAGATAGCAGTAGGAGGATGATGTTTAGTGTCTCTGTTAAGGTTAGGTACGCAACCCTCATATACAAATGGGGAAATGATGTGCTTTGTTTCTATAATGTTTGTAATAAAATAAAATGTGTAGTTTGTGTGTCTAGGGAGGGGGGTAATGAGTGGACATGGCTGGTTGTGGTTTTGGAGCTGAAGGCCTCGGTGATGCCAGGCCACGTGCAAATCAGTCTGGAGCCTGCTCCAATGGTAGCAGTCTGGCCTGAACTGCCAAACCAGGTTTTGCCCTTGTTGTGGGCTCATCAGCCAAGTATAACTTCGTTCCAGTGACACAGTATGCACAGGACCCACGTCTGGGCATACCTGTCCCAATTAGAGCGACATAGTAAAGTATGCAAAAAGTGATGGATGGAATGCTTGAATTAATCTCACCCACCAGTAATTACTCAGGCCGCATCCCAGTCCATCGTTATTTTGCCTACTCACAAGCTGATGTTCCAAAAAACAACCTCCTCCTACTGGGTACTTATGAGATAGCTGGGATTGAACCCAGCTTTTCAGCTGGAGAAATTTAAACCTTGAAAGGCCGTCCCCCACTGTACCTCTGAGTTGCTCCCAAGAAAGAAGACAGCCATCTTGAACCAGATCCCCCAAACTACCAAACCTGCTTTTTTAAAGGCATTGCCATCCTGTCTCTCAGGCACTCCGGGCCACCAGGAGATTCCCAAAGGGGCGCTGAGCTAGAGAAATAAGAGAGCTTGACTGTTACCCTGAAAAGAGCCCAGGTTTTAGCAAGGCCTTGCAAGACCTTTAGCTTGACCTTCTTGAAGAACTTGGGGTCACCGAATTTAAATAAAAAACCCTCCACAGGTAAGTTGGCCCCCCTAAGCATGGCGAGGAACATTGCCCCAGTGCCAGTACTAACCGGCATTTTCAAGAGCATGCGTGAGTGTGTAAACTGAAAGGCCCAGGCATAAAACAAAAGATCTGGTAAGGCTAGGCCGCCTTTCTCCCTCCTCCGCCTCAACTTGATCCACGCTATTCTCGAAGATTTATAAGCCCACACGAAGGAGTTAATATCCCGCTGTAGCTTATTGATAGCGGATTTTTCGAAGTAAAGAGGGATACAATTAAAAAGAAAGGTGATCTTTGGGAGTATTGACATCTTCACGAGGTTGACTCTCCCAAGAATAGATAAGGGGAGGTGAACCCATGTTTTCAACTGCCTCCGGATTTCTCTTGCTACCCGGCTCAAATTGATCCCCGAAATCTTGGAAATCTCTTGGGCTATGCTAATCCCCAAGTATCTCATTTTAGAGCTAATCTGGTGCTGATGCTGAGGCCCCTCAAGATTCCAGGCCATAACCTCTGTCTTTGAGGCATTAATCTCATAACCTGACACAAGACCAAATTCCTGTGCCTGCTGAATTACTGCTGGAAATGCTGTTTGCAAGTTCGTCGACAGAATTAAAATATCGTCGGCGTAGAGTGCAACCTTCCTCTCCCACTCTCCATACTTAAACGACTGGATGTTACCATCGTCCCTAAGCCGTTGAGCAAAGGGCTCGATATATAAATCAAAAAGGAGAGGGGAGAGTGGACAGCCCTGCCTGGTCCCCCTCGTAATCTTAAAGGGGTCGGTAGTATTACCATTAACAGACAGTCTGGCAGTTGGTTCCTGATAAATCAGCTGGACAGTGCGGCGAAATTTTTCCCCAACGTTAAATTTCACCAGGGTTTCTGTCAAGTAGGTCCAATTCACCCTATCGAACGCCTTAGTGGCGTCGAGAGTCATAGCTGCTAGAGGGAGCGAATAAGTAGAAGCCAGATCAATTGCTCCAATGAAATCATAAGTAAGATCTGATAGTTGACGCCCTTTGACAAACCCCTTCTGGTCCAAATGAAGGATATCCCCTACCATCTGACCCAGTCTAGCAGCTAATATTGAGGCGAAGATCTTGTAGTCGGCATTTAAAAGTGAAATGGGCCTATATGAGCCGCAACTAGAGGGGTCTTTACCAGGCTTCAAAATCAATATAATTATGGCATCGTTCCAAGAGGCTGGGAGCTTTAGGCCATCCTGTAAAATCTGATTGAATAGCCTCGTCAGGATCGGAACGATAATATCGCTCAGATGTCTATAAAGCTCCGCTGGGAGCCCATCTGGACCCACAGCTTTCCCGTTTCGACTCTGTAGAATGGCCCCCTGACCTCCTCCTGGGTGAATTCTCGATCTAGATATTCCCGCTGATCGGGATTCAAAGAGGAAGAGAAATGTTATCCAGCCAGCTCTTAGCGATAGAGTTATCCACCCTTTTGTCCTCTTGATAGATATCCTGGAAGAAAATCGGAAATGCTTCACAGATTTCTTCGTCTGAGGATAAAGTCACACCCCCGCTAGAGATTCCCTTAACATAGTTCCTTGCCCGATCTGATTTAGTTTTCCAAGCAAGGAGCTTACCTGCCCCTTCTCCATACTCAAAGTGGGCGATTTTACTGGCTTCCCACCTGCGCATGAGCCTGGTATGTAAGAGATTTCCTAACTGGTCCTTTAAATTATTAATATCATTTTGCCGAGCTTGCAGGGTTTCGGAAGAAACCTGGGAGTTCAGGTCTACTTCTGCAGTCTTCAGCTTGGTTTCGATCTGTGAAATCTCCTCTTTATATTTTTTATTTCTATAAATTGACCTGCTTGTAATTTGCCCCCGCCAAAAAGCTTTAAGGGAGTCCCAAACAACTGAAATCAAAGCTGAGTCTAAATTAATCCTCAAAAAGCTTTCAGTTTCCTGCAATAAGAACCCAATCTCCTGATCTTCCAAAAGCAAGGCTCGATCGAAGGACCATGACCTGTTGAAATTGGGGAATGGAAACTCTAGTCTCATCAGAATACCAGAATGGTCTGAAAGATGAGGGGCCAAATATACAATATCCTTTACTCTGCTCTTTAAAGAATGACTAACCAAAATGTAATCAATTCTAGATTGGTGGTGATATTTATAATTCCTGTATGAGACTCCTAACTGCTGTCCTGCTCTTTACCTCGAGATGTCAAAGAAGGCGTACTGCTTCATTGCTACCAAAAGGAAATCCCGTGATTTACAAGGAGCCTTAGCTCTGTTATTCGGTGATTTATCTAGTAGGGGGTTCAGGACAATATTAAAATTGCCTGCTAGGATAACAGGGTCAGAGAAATCTAGCAAATGAGAAAAGATAGACTTCAAAAAAGAAGGATCATCTTGGTTGGGCCCATAATAGCCCACAACTGTGAGCAAGATCCCCATGATAACTGCTTTCACAATGACCCACCTGCCACCTGGGTCAACAAGCTGTGCCAGAATATGAGCATTAACTGATTTTTTAAACAGAATCAAGACCCCTCTTATATTTGCAGTTTGGCTAGTACAAACATAAGAGCCGACCCACCTTCTATTCTTAAGAAGACTATCTGTTTCTTCTTTGAGTAAATGTGTTTCCTGGAGGATAATGACCTGCGCGGGAGAATCCGCCAAGTACTGCATAACCTTATCTCTTCTGGGTCTTACGCGCAGTCCATTAACGTTCCAGGACAGAAATCGTACCGAACTCATGGCGGATCCTCCCAGCTCCAAGTCTCCATATGGGATAATTGAAAGAACCAATACCAGCACCAGCACCAGAAAGACTCAGTATTTTTAACTCTAATCCTTGAGGTTGCAAACTTACAAAAAGGTGAATGAGAAACCTTTTTTGAATTTTAACCCACTTCCCACCCCAGCACCCGTGCCCATGCAACCCCACCCCCACCCCTGGAGAACCCTTTCCCCGATTATCTGGACAGAGGGTCCAGAAATTGCATCCCGGAACCACCTGCCCCACCTACTAATAACGAAAGAGAAAGCCCTACGTGGAAGTCTATATGTGTGAATACTAAATGATTGTGATACTTAACTTTTCTTTTTAACTGTCTATATATCTTTTGTACTTTTTATTTCTTTTTCCTTCTATTATTCAGCCTTCTCTTTAGTGTCAAACTTAAAGCTAGCACACTCCATGCAGCATACATCTATTTAGATTGCTAATCCTTATTCCCAAACCAGGTCGAGTTCTTAGGGGCCCCCTTACTGATCAGATCAAGCAGCTCGTCCGCCTCCTGAACTGATCTCAAATTATGCATCCTATTATTATGCATTACTTTCAGGAAGGCGGGGAACTTCAACTGGGCCACAGCACCATGTTTCCTAAACTCTTCTAACTTCCTTCCCAACTCCCACTGTCTATCCAATGTGATCCTGGAAAGGTCGGAGCGTATTTCAAAAGAGAACTCCTTAGCCTTCAATGTTTTCGTTTTTAATGCTAAATTTAGAATCTTCTCTTTTAGTGCAAATGTAAGAAAGTTAACTAAGATCTTCCTAGGCTTGGACCTATTAGGATTCCTACTGAAAGGGGTCCCTGTGAATCCTCTGTATATCCAAACTTAGTGACTCTTCTGAGTCTTCTAACTGGAGGGAGACCTTAAGTAGCGAAACAATATAGGATCTAAGATCTGAACCCTCACTCCCCTCTGGAATATTCAAAAGACGCAAGTTGTTCCTGCGGGCATTATTTTCCAACATTTCCATTCTTACACGAAGGTCTGCCCCCTCTTTCCTTAGTGACAAAATATCCGACTTTGCCGTCCCCAAATCTGCCTTTAGCTCTCCGACATTATTTTCTAAGGCAACCGTCCTTGAGTTCAGCAAATCCACCTTTTTCTCCAAAGACTCGCAAAAACTTCTGATCTCTGCTTGATTGCTCGCCGACACCGCGAAACCCTTCTTTATGTCTTCAGACAATGTTCCAAAAAGAGCTTCCAGAGCTGAGGGTGGAGGCAGAAGTATAGAGAACATGGCGGCTGCATGCTGAGCGGTCGCTCGCTCCCGGAGCTCCTGCGCCCACCGTCGGCTTACTTGCTGGCTCAAGCTTAACTAACGATTTGCCGGATGGTATTAGGTTCATTTTCCCGGGCTCGTCCGGGTTCGGAGTCTTTTTGAGCCCATGTTCCGCTGCTCCACGCGGTGTTGCAGCGGGGGATGTGTTGTGGTGAGGCGGGAGGACGCCTCTTTTTTCCGCCTCGTTGGTCTGAGGCCGCCCTGGAGCTCCGGCGGGGCCGCAGAGCGGCTGCTCGCGGCCACCTCCGGGTGAAGAGTGGCAGCGCCAGCATCAGCGGATTCTTCCAGGCAGGTGATCGGAGGAGTGAGAAAATCCGGCAGGAAGGTACTGGTGAGGCTTCGGTCTCTTTGCCGAGAACAGGTACAGGGGGGATCGAGGGAGGCACTGGTGGTCGGAGGCCACAGCAGGTCTTAGTTTTTGAAAATCGAGTGCCCCAAGAGGTTTGCCCCCCCCTGTCACAAGGGCTACAATCAGCGTCAACTATTAAAAGGGGAGGCAAGAGGCATAAAAAAGCGGGTTTTGAGATTCACTCTAACTCTAACAAGGATGTAAATACCACCAATAAAGCCCCTGAAGATCCACGTAAAGCTGATATTAACAACGCCAATAAGGCTCCCTTAAAGGCGCCTGAAGTCTCTACCGATATTTTTGTATCATCGTTGCCAAGTGCGCCTTCTTCACTCTCACCTCCACCTAGTAGTTCGGCCTTCCAGACCTATTTTGTTAAAGATAGATCCATAAAGTCCAGGAGACTTAAAAAGTTACCAGCTAGTGAACCAGTTAAGGTTACCCCCTCACTTCGCTCGTATTTTAGGGTTCAACCAGAGGTTTTGGGTATTGGTGTTCAAAGCGAAGCCCTTAGAGGGATCACAGTCACCCAAAACTCTCCAGCATCTGCCATATTATCACTGGCTGCAGCAACTAGTAAAAGCATGGAGTTTCCAATCAACTCGCAGGGAAATACGAATATTACCCTTGATTGCACGGTGCTAGAAGCTAGCCCTATCAGCTCTGCTATTACTAACTCTGTTATTACTAATTCTGCCAGCACCCCACTAGGGCACTCTCAATCCCAACTTCAGTCCCTGCCCCAATTCCAATCCCAACTTCAATCATTAGCAGAATCAAACAACAATATGGGTGAGGAACGGGAGGTTACTGACTCTGGCTCTGGCTCTGGTTCTGGTTCTGGCTCGACCTCTATACTTCTGCCATGCAAATCAGTTTTGACCCTACTCCAATTGGAGCAGTCTAGCCCGAACTGCTAAGCCAGGTCCTTCCTGAACCGGAACACAAGCAACCCAGGACCGGTTTCACCCTTGTGATTTGCTCATCAGCTGGCTATAGCTTGTTTCCAGGGACACAGTGTGCACGGGACCCAGGTCTGAGCATACCCGACCCACTTCATGATTAAACATCCAGATCTAAGCATATTAAAGCATAATGTTTTGCACCTTATTTATAACCATATACCTTTTTTAGGTCGAGGATGGGCAGCACATGCTTTGCTCTGCGAGGCATGCTGTATTGAGGTAGGGACTCAAAGTTCCGCCCACTCTCCGCCCACATTTTTCATTGGCTTGTGTCATTGTCCACTGTAAACTGTGGCTGTTCATTGGTCAAAGGGCTTAATAGTCCCTCCTTAGTACCACCTTGTCTAATGTTGTCACCTCCCATGGTGACACCCCCTGTTACATGTGTTGTTGCTCGGTAGGCTTTAATTACAGCCTCTGAGCACTATTTTCTCAAATAGCTTTGTCCTGCCTGCTGTTGCAGGCAGGACATGCTCTCTCCTAACTCCTTTTTTTATTTTTATAGTACGTATTTGCAGTGCAATAGGTCTATACATTTGAGAGAGTTTAAGCAATTGGCATTGTAAATGACAATGCCTTTTATTTATCTGTTTTAAAAACAACACATAAATAAGAGGCATTGTCATTTACAATGCCAATAGCTCAAACTCTCATAAATGCGAGACCTATTGCATTGCAAATGCTTGTTATTTTTTAGATACTGCAATAAATGTACGATTAGAAAATAAAAAAGCAAATAAATACGGTGCACGTAATTGTGAATAGCAGCACAACAACTGACAACGACTGACTTAATACTTCAATTGGGTTGCAAACTTTTTTTTATCTTTCTGAGATATAGTTATTTCTTTAAAATGAATCCAAAGGCAGGGGCAGGGGCGGTGCCGGAAGCGTTATGCATTAGACGTGTCTCATTTCGCTCTACACTGTGTGAACCCGTTTTTATGGTGGCTATCCTTCACCCCAACATCCTTAGCTTTGGCCAACAGCAACGCTTCTGACAGGGTGATGGGCCAACATAAAAAACATGCATTTATTTATTTATTTTAATTTAATGCGATTGTATATAGCGCAAACTTTACCATAAGGTGTCAGAGCGCTTTACAAAAGGACCAGTTACATTACATAAGGATTTCGGAGTACATGAGTTACTTAAAAGATACAAACAGAAAACTCTAAATTCACATAAGAATGGTAGTAAGTACAAAAGCCTACTACAGATACTAGTGGTTAGAGTTACATATATACAAGTTGCAGATTCACTCGAGATTACATTTTAATAAAAGTAGAAGCGGTAAGGGTTGGAGAATTAAAAATACAAATTTACAAAGTATGATCTTCTCGCCAATGCTGGGATGGGGGCCTCCTCACTGTTCCTGTAACTGGCGAGTCACGAGATTGAGGGAAACAAGAGGTGGCATTCCATGCGTCAACAGTCTGTAGCACTCTTCATTAGTCCTGCATCTGGCGAGGTGTACTCTTGAAGGGTGGGGGGGTGGCACATCAGCAGTATCGATCCACAGGGAGTTGAAAGTAGGGGGCAACTGCAGGCTCACCTCCTGTCCCCGTTTTTAGGTCTTGGCCTGGCGTTGGAGCGCGCATGCGCTCCTCGCCTGCGAGAGCTATAGTAAAAACTAGAAAGAAGGGGACTTAAATCCACGCCCCTGTGTCCGAATCGTTTATGATTCGCTCTCGTCCTGATTTATGTTTAATTCTGGCTTTCAATTTGCTGGACGTCATTTTTATTACCGCCCTTGCAGTTTTGGAATGCCCCATTGCGACAAGCGCATCTGTTTTCACTCAGCCCAGACGCAAAGACAAGCAGATGAATTAAAACAGATGGCGAGTGTTTCTTTGTCTTTTTGTGCTTCACGGCTGCTGTTAAGACTTTTCTTATCTGCTTGTTTATTTAACAAGCAGATAAGAAAAGTATTCACAAGGGCTGTGAAGCAGAGAGCCACGGCGCACAGGCATTCCGAGGGCGCCTGTTCCCAGCACCCTTTTCGTGTTCCTTGGTATAATAGTAATAGGCTAGATTCAGCCATGGGTTAATCTTATTTGCGTTGCGGTCTCTACCTCGTCGATTCGGTCTCTCTTAGCTTGGCTCCCAGAATTCCTGGCCCCTTTTGTTGTGGAAGTGTGGGGCTTGCGCAGTAAAGGGTATTTTGGTCTGATTATGTGAGTGCGTCAAGGGAAGTACAGAGTTAAGATTTTGACACTTGTGGAAAGTGGGTAGGTTTAGGCCCGCCTGTTCGGTAAGCTAGACTTATATGTTTGTGTGTGGTGATAAATTGCTGCGGGCCCTGCTTGGAACTTGCTGAGGGCAGTTGTGGGTGGAGTCGGGTGCACTTGCAAGCAGGAAGGTTTATGCAGGATTACCATAGCAAAGCTGCAACTACTACTGCAAGAAGCTTGAGAAGCCACGCCCCTCCCTGTTGTCACCAGTGGAGACTGGATGGCACCACAGGGGCTCTCATAACCCTGAATGCGATGGCTCAAGCAGGGAACCACTGCACAGAGAGAGGGGCTGAGTTTCCTGTCACAAAAGAAAAGGTAAATACCCCAGAAAGTCATATGCTGACTCCGTTTATGCTCACAGGCTTACAGAGATGGGTGTCTGTTACTGGCAGGGAGAACCCACATCAATGCCGCTCTGGGTCCTCGCCTCTCTGCACGTTGGCATTGGAGATTTCTTTGCACGCAGGAATTTTTACATGCACTGCGCGGCTGAAAAGAGGAGCAAAGGGCACTGCTCTAGAGCCACAGAACCAGGTCAGCAGAGCTGCTCTACAGCCAGAGAACCAGGTCAGCAGAGCTGCTCTACAGCCAGAGAACCAGGTCAGCAGAGCTGCTCTAGAGCCGGGGAGCCAGGTCAGCAGAGCTTCCCTAGAGCCAGAGAACCAGGTCAGCAGAGCTGCTGTAGAGCAAGAGAACCAGGTCAGCAGAGCCGTTGTAGAGCCAGAAAACCAGGTCAGCAGAGCCGCTCTAGAGCCAGAGAAGTAGGTCAGCAGAGCCGCTCTAGAGCCAGAGAACCAGGTCAGCAGAGCTGCTCTAGAGCCAGAGAACCAGGTCAGCAGAGCTGCTGTAGAGCCAGAGAACCAGGTCAGCAGAGCTGCTGTAGAGCCAGAGAACCAGGTCAGCAGAGCTGCTGTAGAGCCAGAGAACCAGGTCAGCAGAGCTGCTGTAGAGCCAGAGAACCAGGTCAGCAGAGCTGCTGTAGAGCCAGAAAACCAGGTCAGCAGAGCCGCTCTAGAGCCTGAGAGCCAGGTCAGCAGAGCTGCTGAAGAGCCAGAGAACCAGGTCAGCAGAGCTGCTGTAGAGCCAGAGAACCAGGTCAGCAGAGCTGCTGTAGAGCCAGAGAACCAGGTCAGCAGAGCCACTCTAGAGCCAGAGAACCAGGTCAGCAGAGCTGCTGAAGAGCCAGAGAACCAGGTCAGCAGAGCTGCTGTAGAGCCAGAAAACCAGGTCAGCAGAGCCGCTCTAGAGCCTGAGAGCCAGGTCAGCAGAGCTGCTGAAGAGCCAGAGAACCAGGTCAGCAGAGCTGCTGTAGAGCCAGAGAACCAGGTCAGCAGAGCTGCTGTAGAGCCAGAGAACCAGGTCAGCAGAGCTGCTGTAGAGCCTGAGAACCAGGTCAGCAGAGCCGTTGTAGAGTCAGAGAACCAGGTCAGCAGAGCTGTTGTAGAGCCAGAGAACCAGGTCAGCAGAGCGGCTGTAGAGCCTGAGAACCAGCTCAGCAGAGCCGTTGTAGAGCCAGATAACCAGGTCAGCAGAGCCGCTCTAGAGCCAGAGAACCAGGTCAGCAGAGCTGCTGTAGAGCCAGAGAACCAGGTCAGCAGAGCTGCTCTGGAGCCTGAGAACCAGGTCAGCAGAGCTGCTCTAGAGCCAGATAACCAGTTCAGCAGAGCCGGTGTACAGCCAGAGAACAAGGTCAGCAGAGCTGCTCTAGAGCCAGAGAACTGCATCAGCAGAGCCACTCTAGAGCCAGAGAACCAGGTCAGCAGAGCTGCTCTACAGCCAGAGAACCAGGTCGGCAGAGCTGCTCTAGAGCCAGAGAACCAGGTCAGCAGAGCTGCTGTAGAGCCAGAGAACCAGACCAGCAGAGCTGCTGTAGAGTCAGAGAACCAGGTCAGCAGAGCCGCTCTAGAGCCAGAGAACCAGGTCAGCAGAGCTGCTGTAGAGCCAGAGAACCAGGTCAGCAGAGCTGCTGTAGAGCCAGAGAACCAGGTCAGCAGAGCCGCTCTAGATCCAGAGAACCAGGTCAGCAGAGCTGCTGTAGAGCCAGAGAACCAGGTCAGCAGAGCTGCTGTAGAGCCAGAGAGCCAGGCCAGCAGAGCTGCTGTAGAGCCAGAGAACCAGGTCAGCAGAGCTGCTGTAGAGCCAGAGAACTAGGGCAGCAGAGCTGTTGTAGAGCCTGAGATCCAGGTCAGAACAGGTGCTGCAGGAACTGGAGAGGTACAAACGTAATCGGACACAGAAGAGGTGCAATGATGCAGCGTAATATGGCACATTCTGTCGCAATATTTTGCTATTTTGTCATTTTACAACACAGTAGTACTGTCTGGGCAAACGTTTCTCCTCATTAGCTCCTCCTCCTCTAACTTACGAATACAGCCATCAGCAACGAAATGGTGACAGTTAATCTTTGCAAAGCGTCTGTCCCCCCAGGGGACCACGGCTGATGCTTTTTGAAGCCTCTTTTCATCCATCTGAGCTAGAATCAATGTTTGCAACTGATACAGAACATCTGAATCATGCGGCAAGTGTGGAAAATATGTAAATACTCCGAGAACGCGGCGGCCACAATATTGCGTTATTCCAGTGGTCCTGCCTATCAGCAAAGACTTGTAGTGTAATGGCCTTGATTTACTGACTGTGTTGTAAATCCATGGAATTGTCCCCCAGAAGAATATTTGGGCAAAAAAGTACTGATTCTGTGGTACTGATAAAGTAAGGGTAAAAGTGGAGGCCATGCAAGGTCACTGAAGTCAGGAAGGAATGGGCAGGTCTGGACAGCATTGTCATTCTCCAGGTAGGAATTCCCATGCAGGGCAGCGCCAAGTAGCTGGGATGAAACAAGCATTTGCAATGCAATAGGTCTCTCATTTACGCAAGTTGAAGCTATTGGCATTGTAAATGACAATGTCTTTTATTTATGTTTTATAAATCCAATACATAAATAAAAGGCATTGTCATTTACAATGCCAATAGCTCAAACTTGCGTAAATGCGAGACCTATTGCATTGCAAATGCTTGTTCTTCTTGGCATCTTCTGCACTCTCCAAAATGCCACCTCTCTCCTTCCGGCGCCGTACCCTCCTCGACTCCGGCGCCACGCTCCGGAAGCATAGTCTGCACCAAGCGCAGTAGGACGACTAATAGCCCCCAGCCCGGGGCGCGCAGATTGGTGACCAGGCAGCCACTGGTCCAAATGGCAATAGGCCGGCACTTTGGTGCTGAAGGCCCCCTCTCCTCACTGCGCCTGGCATGGAAGTGCCCTAGGCAGGACTAAGGGGGCACCTCCCCCGCAAAAATGAACCGCTGCAGTCAGGAAGCCAAACCAGCCTCCGAGAACTGAATGGGGCCGCCATCTTGGCTCCGTCGCGAGTGTGGGAGCTGGGATAATCAGCGCTGCCCCAGCTCTGCGTCACACTCTCGGGGATCTCAAAGCGCACCGCCGGTGACCATGATAAATCGGCACTCCACTCCCGCGGAATCGGGGAGGCGATGGCTGCTAGGTGAGGACAAAGGAGATCACGGGCGGCTCCGTCGCCGCCCGCGATCCGTTGTAACCCTAAACCCAACGTTTGCATAAGGTTGGACCAATGTCGGCCCCCGGGGGAAGCAGGGTCACAGATCAGTCTTCCCCCGGGGATCTTCGCGCTGCCGGAGGGACAAGGTGGGGTGGGAGTTCAAAGGGGTGGGATTAGGGGCGGACCGGTGGTGTTTATAAAGGTGCTGGGGTGAGAGGTTCCGGCCTCTTTCCCATCACCTCGCACCACCGGGTTAGGTAGGGGTTAGGAAAGTTCTTTAAAAGTTGATTAAAGTGTTTCAAGTCGGGTAGGTTAGGTAAGGTAGTGCCAGGGCTCACAGGGTGAATTACGCCGTCGAGCAATTTTTAAACGGCTGCACCTTCAGAGCTGGGACATGGCTGGCTCCAATTCGGACGCGGTGCGGGAAGCACTACGCATCATCGGGCAAGCGGGCCGGGCGGACCTCCTCCGTCCCGGCGTCTTGGCTGAAGCGTGGGTCCGCGTGAGCGGGCGTGGCTGCGGTGGTCGCGGCATGTGTAGAAGAGCCGTCGACCACCAAGAAACCCCCTGGGCCCAGGGGGCAAGGCCCGTCTAAGGCGAAGCGCGGTGGCAGGAGACAGAGCCTGCCCGCGCGATTGACAGAGGCTGAATTTGCAGATGAGGGGGAGGCGGGGGGCGGAACCTCAACGCGATCCGGCCGTCCTGCTGGATTTGAGCGCCGGTGTGGTGGGAGAGGGGGGGGCCCTGCTGAGGTTGGCATGCCGTTGGACCTTTCCACTAGGCCCAAAACGGCTCTAGGGGGGAGGGAAGCTCCCAGCATACGGGGTCCTGCAAAAAAAAATGGCAAAAAAGTCAGGTCCTCAGGGTGTGGGCTCCATGGGGGCCTCATGCTCCAGAGATCAGGGCAATGGGTTCACTGCTGCTAGGTGGGACGGGGGGGGGACGCTCATCCCCGATATTGCCCCGATGGGCAGGGCTATCCCTGGAAGATAAAATTAAGGAGCAGAGGCGCCTGATCCAGGAGACAGAGGACAGGTGGGCGGCCATGTGCGATGCCAGGGACAGGGCGGGCCTGGGAGACACTGAGTGGGAGGATGAGGTAGTGAGGGAGCCGGGGGAGAGTACCCCATTTCAGGCTCAGGACCAGGGAACGCCAGGGGGTCAGTGGGTGTGGATCCCTGCCGAACTGCAGGTAGGTGTGGGGTCAGGGACAGCCTGCACGGCGGTGAGGCCTGGTGGTGCTGGGGACCCTCCAGGTTGGAGCAGCCCAGGGGGGTCTTACCCGGCGGCGGAAGCCGGGAGAGGGAGGGTAGTGCTGGTGGGGCGCACCATGGCTCCGGCACGTCGGCCAAAAGTAGCGGGGGGTCTGCGGCGGCCAACCTGCCACTGCGTAGCAGGCGGTGGGGGGGAAGGGTGCCGGGAGGAATGCCGGTGTGGTGCGTGAGCAAAAGAGAAGGGTGCAGGAGAGAGTGAGTGAGCAACTGGAGAATGAAGCAGAGGTGGTGTTGGACTATCAGGAAGAGAGTGATGAGTGGGAGGAAGGGGAGTTGCATGACGAGGAGGAAGGGGATAGAGTCCTTCCAGGGGCGGCAAACATGAAAGTTGATGTTTTTCAGGAGAAGGCTACGAACAAGGGGAAGGCAGTGCACCAACAGAAGACCGGTGGCCGAGTCAGTGACAAGGGGATACAAGGAGGACCCTCAGGTATGGGGGAGTGGTGGTCGGCCTGGGGGGATGGGAATGTGGGCGCGAAGGGGAAATCCTGCCGGTCGGTAGGTGTGGGAGACGGGAAGGTACGGGAGGTGGGCCTCCGGGTGGAGGCTGCGCCGATACAGAAGGCCTGCGAAGCGGGTGGGGGACAGTCACGCTTGGTGGGGACAGGTGTCCAGACGGACAAGATGGTGGGGGCCGGTGTCCAGACGGACAAACTGGTGGGGGCAGACGATAAGGAGGACAAGACGGGTGACAAACATCAGAAAAAATTGCCATATATGCGGTTGGCGATGCCATTGGGTTCCCATTTATCAGATAAGACCCGTACCAGGATATGGAAACACGAATATGTCGATGTTTTCAAACTGCTACATCGGGAGATACAGTCTAAAGAGGGTTCAAAAGGGGAGGAATGGGAACTGACGAGACGGCCGAGGGTGCCCATCACTATGGAAAACTGGACCTCGGCATTTCTGATTTTCGCCAGTATATACTGTGAAAAATACCTGGACAGAGCGATAGCCTTGCTGAAATACATGTACATAATCAGTGTGGCTGAGCTACGACGAGGAGTTCGGGCACGAGTTAGCCTCAATCCAGACAAGCCTTGGGGGGAGGTGGATCAAGAGTTGTGGATGCAGTGGATGTCATCCACGCAATCGACAGCATCTACTCATACGGCGAGCGGTCTGCCGGTGACCTATCGGTCCTTTCAGGCGCGTCCCGCCCTAAATGGGGCGGGTGGGAGCAGTGTGGGAGCAGGGAGTACAGGCGGGCCGTCCAAGCCACCAGGGGCAAATACAGGGGCCTGCTGGAATTTCACAAAGGGGTCCAGTACAAGGCACCCTTGTAAATTTAAGCACGAATGCTCTAGGTGTGGGGGCCAACACCCACTTGTCCAGTGTTTTACCCTGGCCACACTAAGCGAGCAGTGGCGGGCAACAAAGGGGAGGGGGCAAGCTGGACCAAAAGGCCCCTACTCCAATTAAGCTGGAAGCCATGGGCCCATGGCTCTCAGTTTATCCCGACAGAGAGGCGGCTCTGCGTTTGCAATGGGGATTTCAGGAAGGATTTCGGGTGGGTTATCAAGGTCCTAGAGTCAGGCGCTGGGCGGATAACTTGAAATCAGCCAAACAACTACACAAAATAGTAGCAGCAAAATTGAGAAAGGAAGTGGCGGAAGGGAGGATGGCGGGCCCCTTTACGGACTGGCCATGTGAGGACTTGATCATGTCACCGTTGGGGGTGGTGCCCAAAAAAGACCCGGGGGAGTTCTGAATGATTCATCACCTCTCCTGGCCGGAGGGGGAATCAGTTAATGATTTCATCGCGGAGGACGACTCTAGGGTGCTGTATGCATCAGTGGATGACGCGATCCGTCTGGTGACGGCGTGTGGGGGGCGAGCAGAAATGGCTAAGTGTGATGTCAAGTCTGCTTTCCGCCTGTTGCCTATTCATCCGATGGATTTCCAGCTGCTGGGGATGCAGTTCGATGGGGCCATTTACGTGGACAAGGTCTTGCCCATGGGGTGTGCCATATCCTGTGCGCTGTTTGAGATGTTCAGTACATTTTTACAGTGGGTGTTCGTCAAGAAGAGTGGTCACGGGGAGGTGTCACACTATCTGGACGATTTCTTGTTCGTGGGTAAAGGGGGCTCAGGGGACTGTGGACGAGCGCTACAGCAGTTTGAGGATTTGGCACAGACTTTCGGAGTACCTCTAGCACCCGAAAAGACAGCTGGACCCAGCTGTAGGCTGACATTCCTTGGCATTGAACTGGACTCTGTGCAATGGGTGGCACGTCTGCCCCAGGACAAAGTGACTGACATGCAAGAGTTCCTGGCAAAAGTGATGGGGGAGAGGAAGATCGAATTGAGGGCAGTGCAGAAGTTGCTGGGCTTCCTGAACTTTGCGTGCAGGGTGGTGAGAGCGGGTAGGACATTTTGCAGGCGGCTTGGCATGGCCATGTCAGGCGCGGTGTTACCACATCACAGGGTCCGGATTTCAATGGGAGTCAGGGCGGACCTGGGGGTGTGGCAAATGTTTTTGGAGGATTTCAATGGTGTCTTGTTGAATTTTGTGGGGGAGAACACGGTCTGGCAGGTGCAGATATTTTCAGATGCCGCTGGTGCTTCGGGTTTCGGTCTGTTTTGGGATGGGCGTTGGTGTGCGGAAAAGTGGCCGGCACATTGGTTGACCCAAGGTCGGAGCATTGCCTTTTTGGAGTTCTTTCCATTGCTGGTGGCGCTGGTGGTTTGGGGCAGGGAGCTACAGAACCGGACGGTACTTTCCACATGGATAACACCACGGTGGTGGAACTGGTAAATGGACAGAAGGCGAGGGATCTGAGAGTTTTGAGACTGTTGCGTAGGTTCATGTTGAATTGTTTACGGTTGAATATTGTTTTTCATGCCAAGCACGTGCCTGGGGCAAGCAATGATGTGGCGGATGCTTTGTCTCATTTTCAGTGGCAGCGTTTTCTGATTTTGGCACCGGGAGCAGAGCAGTGCAAGACGCAGTTGCCGGACGACATCTGGGCCTGGGGGGAATGAGGCTGATAGGTCTGGTTGAAAAATCGTTGGCAGACTCAACGCGGCGGAGTTACAGGCTGGCTTGGTCTGAGTTCAGAGAATCTCTGGGGCCCGGAATGGCGTCACAGAACATCACCCGTCCAGAGGCGGAGCAGGGAGTCCTGAATTTTGTGTTGAATTGTATTGACAAGGGGCTTTCACAGACAACCATTGCTGGGAAGTTGGCAGGGATATCCTTCTACAGTAAATTGTATCTGGGTTTTGATCCTGCAAAGGATGAAATACTGAGCGTTGGGTTGACGGGTTGGGGGAGGGAGCGAGGGGTGGGGGGCCATTACTTTCAAATTGTTGAGGGAATTGTTGGAGGTGTTACCGGTTTGTTGTTATGATGCAGTTGAGGCGCATTTATTCAGGCAGTGCATGATATGGATGTTTTTGGAGCCTTCCGAGTGTCGGAATTGTTGGGTACCTCACGGCGGCCTGGTTTGTTACACAGTGAGGTGAATTGGGCTCACTGGAACCTGGGAATTTGGCTGAGGCAATCGAAGACGGATCAGGTGGGGAGGGGTAAATGGGTATGGTTGAAAGAAAGTGGATCCAATGACGTGTGCCCAGTGCGTGAATGGCAAGGGGCGGCATTGCGGGGTCAGCGGGAGAGTGGGGAGATATTCTGCCATGCTTCTGGGGAGAGGGTTACGTCTTTTCAATTGTTGGCGGTGCTGCGCAGAACACTCCGGAGGGTGGGGAGGGAGCCGGCTGACTATGGGATGCACTCCTTCAGGATAGGTGCAGCTACCTCTGCGGCGCGATTGGGGTGGTCATGGGGTCAGATTCGCCGGATAGGACATTGGCGTTCACGCTGTTGTGAGAGGTATGTGAGGAAGTAATAGGAAGTGGGAGTGGGAGTGTCTGCGAAGCCGGCAGAGAAAAGGGGGGTTGTTGGACACAAGGTTTGTTTTTCCAGAAGTTAATTCTGCTTTCTTTATGTCGTAGGATGCGTGAGAGGACCGGGGACCAAGACGGTCACCTGGATCGTGGGACACTCGTTTGTTCACTGGGCAGCCAAGTATTCAGACCAGCAACTCTATTGACGAAATTTGGGCGTGAGGAGCAGCCATCATGAAGTTAGCTGGTGGGGTAAAGGGGGAATGCGATGGGGTGTGCTGCTGCCGTGGCTTACCAAGATGGTAGCTCAGAGGGGCTGCCCAGACATGCTAGTAATCCACTTGGGGGAGAATGACTTGGTGCGGCTGTCAGGCCTGGCATTGCTGCAGTACATGCAAAGGGATTTGGAGGTTCTGAATAAAAAACTTGCAGGTACATGTCTAGTGTGGACGGAACTAGTGCCAAGGAGGGTTTGGAGAGGAGCTGCCAATCATGCAGCGATCGATAAAGCAAGGAGAAAACTGAATCGAGCAATGAGAGTTTTTTGCCAACCAAGGAAAATTGCTCATGGGGAATTGAGGCTGGAAGAGCCGGTCCTATTCAGGGACGATGGGGTGTACCTTTCGAAGATGGGTAATGCTTATTACATGATGGAGATGCGGGATACGATCAGCAAGCTTTGGAATGAGACCATCTGGTGTTGCAGGGAGCAGTGAGCGAAAGGTGCACCAGGCAGTGTGGGGCAGGTAACCGCCCTATGGGGGTTACGTGGGTGGCGGATCTTTGGAGGGGTGGTGAGTCACGGACGGGCGGAGCCACCGCTCGGGGGTGGGGGGGGAAGGTACACAGGTGAAGGAGGGCGGAGCGCAGGATGCAAGGTGCAGCAGAGGGAAGGAAAGAGAGGATGCTTAAGAGGGCTGTGAAGGTGAAGAAGGGATGTATGAAGAAGTTTACAGCAGGAATGGGGAGGAGTAAAAGTGGTGAAACAGATGGAGAATGGGTGGATGAGGGGTATGGGTTGTTTATTGGTGATTAAATTTATTGGAGTTGAATTGTGATGTTAATAAACGTTGAGAGTTATGATAACCTTGTCCTAATAAATGGCCTTTTATGCTTCACGCCAGCGTGGAGTGTAGTTATTGCGCGATGTCGGCCCCCGGGGGAAGCAGGGTCGCAGACCAGTCTTCCCCAGGGGATCTTCGCGCTGCCGGAACGACAAGGTGGGGTGGGAGTTCAAAGGGGTGGGATTAGGGCGGACCGGTGGTGCTTATAAAGGTGCTGGGGTGAGAGGTTCCGGCCTCTTTCCCAGCACCTCGCACCACCGGGTTAGGGAGGGGTGAGGAAAGTTCTTTAAAAGTTGATCCACCCACCCACCCTACAGCTAATATAGCAATACGCGCAGCAACGGGTAATAAGTGAAGTGGCATTCGCCCTGTCTTATCCTCTACCGCCAGCCTCCCCCTCCACCCTCCTCCCCACACTGAGGTAAGCACTTTTATATACTATGGATAAATTACCAGAGCCATTTTTACTTTCTTTCTTTCATTACCTTCATATTTTTCCTCTTTTGTCTCACTCATGTAGTACCCGGCTGGGTCCAAGGTGAGTATTTTCTTATTTTTTCTCACTTGACCGGTGTTCTTCACTTATTAGCCGTGGCTGCGTGTATTGCTATAATTGTTTCAGGTACTTTTTGGCCCCTATATTTAATTCTCTACAAATTCATTCTTTTATCTCCTTCAAATAATGTAGCTCACTCCACTCTCCATTTTAAATTCAAGATGTCCCTACCCTAGTAGGTCCTGAAGAGACCCTGCATCACTGGAATGGTCGAAACGCCGTCGACATATATAAAAAACGAATCATTGCATCGACACTGGTTAATATAGACAGTGTCTGAAAATATATTTAATAATTGTAAATGATCGTTTTCTGATTGTGGGAAACCAAGTTGTAAATGTCACATTTTTTCACTAGTCCGTTTTTTATGGTTCCACTGCACACTGGGGACACTAAGCACTAATTTGTTGTATATATTTGTAAAATTTCATGAAAATTGATATAAACTGTAAATACTCAATCACATTGTACTCGGCCTCCTTCCTGTCTGAAATTCATACGACCCATTATTATTGCCATTGTGCGTTGCATTATCAATATAGTATACCAATGTCTTCCATAAGAACCTTTGTTTCTTGACACACAGTACTTACCCTGGTTCGTTGTGAGTAGGGTTTCCCTTGTTTTTGTATTGCCCACGACAAGGAAGGCAGACTTCTAATAACACACCTGAGGAGGGGGGAGGAGCGGTTCCACGTGGCAAATGTACACGGCCCCAATACAGATGACCCCACTTTCTGGGCAGAGGTATCAAACAAGCACGCTAGACAACTTCCCCCAAGACGACCTCATGGTGGTGGCGGGGGACTTTAACATCCCACTAGATCACATAATAGACAGACAATCCTCATGTCACTATCATCCCACCAACTTGCACGCCTCACTCCAAAACATATGCTCAAAATTCAACCTCAAAGATGCATGGCGGCTACAACACCCAGACACTAGGAACTACACTTTCTATTCCAATCCCCATAGCTCCTACACCAGGATAGACTACATTCTAATCTCGGGCACACACACACCTAATCGAACACTCTGAAATAGCGCCAAGACTAGTTTCAGACCACTCATGCATCAGCCTAAAAATAAGCGGCTGCCACAACGAAGCTGTCCCCAGGAGGTGGCGCTTTAACAGTGAAATTCTATCAGACCCAGAAAACAAAAAGGAAATTGAGTGTGCCATTGAAGACTACCTAAGCCACAACGATACCCCAGAGACTAGTGTTAACACACTATGGGAGACTCTAAAAGCAACAGTCAGGGGTAAAATAATTGGAATCAAGGCAAAAGTGAACAAAAATGCGAACCTAAGACTAAACCAACTCGAGGAAGAGATAAAAAGATTAGAACTCGACCACGTAAAAGACGCAAAAAACAACAAACTCCTAGCGAGACTAACACAGAGCAAATATGAGTACAACAAAATCCTGAGTGAGAGAGCAGGGCTGTGGTTCAATAAGTGCAAAGCCCTTAACCTTTGCAAAGCAAACAGAGCTGGGAAGCTCCTTGCCTCCTACCTGAAACACAAACGCAACCAGTTTGCGGTCTCATCTATCACCGACTCAAACAATAGAACACACACAAGACACAAGGATATCCTCAAGACATTCCAAGAGTTCTACTCAGAGCTCTATAGGAATGATAGGAACCTCAACCAAGAAGAATGCTCAAAATACCTAGACAGAATAGGGCTGCCGATGCTAAACACCGCAGACACAATAAGGCTAGGTCAGGAAATCAACTGCACGGAAATCGAATTGGCTGTCAAATCGCTGAAAAAAAATAAAGCCCCCGGGCCAGATGGGTACACAGCGGATTTCTATAAGACCTTTTTAACCCACCTAAGCCCAACCATGAAAAGGGTCTTTAACCATGCTGCAACTACAGGGAAGGTACCTCAATCCATGACAGAGGCGAATATAATTGTCATACCAAAGGAGGGTAAAGACCACCAACTACCAAAAAATTACAGACCCATTTCCCTCATCAATGTGGACTGTAAGATCTACGCCAAAATCCTAGCGGTCAGATTAAACACGGTCCTCCCCCAACTAATAAGCAACTCCCAAGTGGGTTTCATGCGCAACCGTATATCTAGCGACAATACCAGGCTTCTATGTCACATACTGGAACAAGTGCACGCCAAACCGGGGCCGGCAGTAGCCATAGCGCTAGATGCGGAAAAGGCTTTTGATAAGGTCTCCTGGACCTTCCTGGAGCGATGTATGCAGGCCTTCAACATAGGGGAGTCATATATACGAATGACTATGGCCCTTTATCAGACCCCGTCAGCCCGCATCACAGTGAATGGCACACTCTCTGACCCCTTCACACTGCAGCAAGGAAACAGACAGGGATGTCCACTGTCACCGGCACTTTTCTTACTGGCCCTTGAACCCCTCATCCAGGACATAAAGCTAGACACTAGCATAAAAGGGGTAGACATCAATGGATCCGTAATAAAACTAGCCGCCTACGCAGGCGATATACTGATAGTAACAGAACAACCAAAGCCCTCAATAGAGGCCCTGATGGCCACAATAGCAGAATACTCCAAGCTATCAGGCTACACACTAAACAAAGATAAATCTGAATGTAAACCACTAAACATCCACTGCACGAAAGGCATGCTAGGGGACTCGGGCTTGGCCTGGCAGACGGGACACATCAAATACTTAGGAATACATTTCGGTACCGACCTAATCGACACCCTACACTACAATGAGAAGATCCTACTAGAAAAAATTAAGAAACTATTGGACTCCTGGTGCCCCAAATTCATAACTTGGTGGGGAAGAATTGAAACGATAAAAATGATGATCACACCAATGATTAACTACCTCATAAGCATGCTCCCACTCCTACTCACAGACGAGTTCCACAAGAAAATAGATATCATGCTCACCAAATTCCTCTGGCGCAGTAAAAGGCAAGAATTAGCATCAAGAAACTGAGACTAGAGACTAGAGAAATCCCTAGGAGGGGTAAATCTAGCAGACTTTAGGGTGTTCCAACTAGCCTTCCTAGCAAAACAGGGAACTTACTGGGTCACCCCGGCGACAGACTACACACCAGTGTGGCTCCAGGTAGAGAGGGCTATTTTGAACAACCTGAGCCCACTGGCGCTACTAACGGCAAACACATATCCCCACACATCCAAACCTATCTTTAAAAACACTAAAATAGCACTCCTAAAAGTTGACAAGAAGATGGAAATTAGCATCAAAGGGTCTAAGTCAGAATCATTATGGGCAAATAGCAAACTTAAGTACAAGGGGAAAAGCCTGACCTTTAACACATGGATAGAAAAAGATATATGCTACCTGCATCAACTCGAGAATGGGGAATACCCCATTACCTTCTCCGAACTAAAATCAAGACACCATCTACAAGACATAGATCTCTACGGATTCCTGAAAATAAGAACAGCCCTATCAAAGAGTAAACTAACTAGCGCCCAACCCTCAATCTTCAGATATGTCACAAACATTAACAGAATAGGACACCAAGTCTCACAACTATACAAGCTACTACGCCCCAAAACCAACAAACTTAATGACAAAACAATAGCATACTGGAACAAACAGTCCAACACCCCGCTAAATGAACAGGAATGGGCAACGCTGTGGGCCTCGGCCTCGCGTAATAAGATCACCCCAGTGCTAGCGCAAACTAAACTCTGGCTGCTCCACAAAGCGTTTTGGACCCCAGCCAGACTACACACACTAGGACTCAGGGAGGACCCCCTCTGCTGGAACTGCAACAAAGTGAAGGGGGATCTAGCACACCTTATCTTCCAATGCCCAACACTCAAGGTATTCTGGGGAAAGGTTTTTGACTTCATCAACAATGTGTTTAGCTGTAACTTAACGATGGAATTCTCGTCCCTCACAACGGCGGTTGTACGCACGAATCTAAGCTCCGAGAAGGATAAAGACCTAATAGACCTTTTACTGACAGCAGCGGTTAAATTGGTACTAACCAACTGGAAAGATACAAGCAAAACAAACTACAAAGGATGGATCAACTGGATCACACACCTCAGAGGAGCGGACAGCATCGCGCTACAGCACTCACCAGGGAAAGCATCCTCGAAAGGGCTGTGGGAAGCGCTGGACACACACCTAGCCCCTTATAAACCCCCATAAACATCGGACCTCCACACTTAGATGGCCGATCCTCGAGCCAAAGCCGCAGACTGAAACAGAGCTTGCGCGGGCTCGCAGGTGAACTCACAGTCACCGTATATCTGAAAAGTCGTAATGCAGTATGTATAGCTGCCACCAATGTAATACCAAACTTCTGTACCTCTCTACATGCCTGTCCTATCCCTCTATGGCTTCACCACTTAATTTTCCTATCCTTTCCTCCTTACACTTCTTTCACTCTCAAAAGATCAAAGTAAGGGGTAGCTACTTAAACAGCTATGTAAGAATGATCGCCACCACCCGTGGCTAACCCTGTAACATTACTTATGATTGTATATGGTACATAAAAATTAATAAAATAATGAAAATAAAAAAATAAAAAAATGTATTAACTTTTTTTAAGTCAAAAGGCATGGCAGGTTGGTCAAAATGTTTGTATTTCTTATAATGTACACACGTTTTATCAGTATGTGGATGAACGTCATATGAACATGTAAGATGGCATGCGTTCGACACTATCTATCCCTCTGAGTATGTGACACCTTGCGAGTGTCTCGCGGTGGACGGGCTGACGGGCCTGAGAGGGCATGGAATGCTGGCCAGTCTCACGTGTGGAAAAGATGGGGGTAATTAAGTCGTACACCAGTGAGTGCTCGACACCAGTGAGTGCTCGATTAGTTGGCGATTGACCTCAAGGTGTCTCTCTTGCAGGAAGAATAATGGGAGACGTCAGGGTCGTGAACTGGAGGAGGGTGATTCATGAGACCCCGGGGGTCAGGAGTGTCACGAGGGCGGGGGCAGGCAGCGAGCGATGAGGTAAAGCCCACTGGGAAGAGAGCGCGTCACAGAATCAGCAGCGTGCTCCGTTGTTCATGAACGAACCTTAGACGACAGTCACCATGCCTGACTTTGAACACCTACCTTACGTTACTAGCTTTCGAGTTACACATCAGTTCGATTCAAGAATGAGTGACGCACTGCCTGGGAGAAGCTGTGGCGACTTTGTTCCAGTCTCGGCATCTGCTCAACATCCCGTGACTCTGAGCGAACCACTTTAATCTCAGCGTGAAGAAGATTGTGATCTTGTGTGTTGTAACTGGCGGTCATGTAAAGCGGTTTACTATATGAAAACTGCAAATAAAAAGCATTATTTATTTTGCCCACACACTCAGCTCCAGCCACTTCTTCATATGGACACACCACTGCAGCACAACGACGCAATCAGGCTTTCTTTTTTGTTGTTGTATTTAGCGCGAACACAACCCGAAAGTATTGGAGCGCTTTCCACGAGCACTAGTTACATTACACAAGGACACATTTAATTTGTAGGCACTGGGAGGTTAAAGTCATTTGCCCAGAATCACAGGATATTGGAGTTGACGCCGCAACTCAAGCGAGGTACCCCAGCTCCAAGGTCTGCAGGTCTGGCCGTTACTCTAGAGCTTTCTACATTCTAATCCCGCTTCTGTCTTGCTGTATGGTTGAAATGTAATGTCAACATATATAAGGTGCATAATCTTGGCCTTTCCCTCTCACTCACTGTTAACTCTTTCTGACCTTATGGTTCTTCTCTTCTGCAGGTCTCACCCTATGGCACTCATCGCCTACGACTTTCCCACTCACTGACTGTTCGCTCCATGGTATTCCCTCCATGCCACCCTACCAAAATGTATCTCTCAGTCCGTACTTTCCCTAGACTCTGTCACCCTAGCACAATCGTCCTCCCTCTCTCAGGAGCGCCTCTCATTATGCCACGAACATCCTATGCTTCTCTTATTCTAGGCCTCTCTCACCTTAATTGCCTCTCCAAGGTTATTCACCCTCGATTACCAATGAGTCGCTCAACCCATGACTCCCTCACCATATCTCACTCTCTCCTTAAGGTACATACACTCTACATCTCACTCACTGTCTCTCTCACTATACTACTCTCATTCTGCTACTCTCATTTTACAGCCTCTTACCCTAAACCTCTCTCGTGCTACACTTCTCACACATTAGTGAAATTACCTTATGCCTTCTATGACATATCCCGGCCCTCATGCACCTGAAACCCCTCAGCCGATACGCTTTCTCACTCTAGACATGGAGCCTGTGATTACCACCTCATGTCTGTCTTACAACTCTAACAATCCATGACTCTGGTCCTACATCGCTTTTACCCTATATCTATAATTTTTGGAAAATGTATGCAAAATTACATGTACTTAGCATGGACGGCCCCTCCGTTGGAGCAGAAGAGCGTCGCTCCACTTAAATTCCGCCCAAAACCCCAGAGATGAAAAATAAAATGGTGATTTATTACCATTTTATTTTTCATCCCCAGTCTCGAACAGAGCGTCAGGACGACGCGGGGCCTGCTGAGTGAAAGCAGCAGGGAGAAGGGAGGGCTGTATGTGCACTGTTTAAAGTGTGCATGTCTTTTTGGCCGGCCGTCTTGCGATGGCCAGCCACACATGCACACTTTAAACATCTGTGTTAGAGCAAGTGCAGGCTCCAGAGTGCTGTGGAGCGCCTAGTGAGGCCACTCCCTCCAATCAGGGAACTGCTCTCATGCTGCATGAGTGCAGCACCAGGATTGGTTAAGCTGCAGTGGAAGAACAAGCATTTGTAATGCCATCGGTCTCGCCTTTGGGACCTTATATGTATTTAGCTATGCAGCACATTAGCCTGGGTGCTGAAACATCTACTGTTCTTTAATATGGAGGGAAAGTAGGCACCAAACTTTGTGACATGCCAAGTATGGGAACACATGGAGAGAAATATTGCCTTTGAGCGGGAAATGGTATAGTCCAAAGCTTTGTTTTTAATATAAAATCAGGGCCTTTGGTGGTGATATCACTGAAAATACAAGGAGGTCTCGAATGCTCGACCTAAAAATTACTATGGATGCATAAAGAATCAGAAATCGTTTTTGGCTTTGTTTACCTTTTCAATTATTTTTGTCATGGTGGGTGAGGGTTGATTATAACAATTTACATTTAAAGTTCCAGTTATTTTATGGGTGAAATGCCGAATCCTGGGAGCATTAATGAAGATTACCACATTGTCCAAGTTAACGAGAAAACATTTAAGGAGTTCATTTACTGTTTATTTCTGATGGTTTGTAAGTGGTCAGGGCATAGGGCATATAGAAGATAGAAACTTCCGCACCTTAATGCGTAGGCACTGAAAGTCGATGCAGTTTTGGGATGTGGAGTGAATGGAAAAAGTAGGTGAAGAAAATAGGAGAGTGGAACGAATGGAAAACCAATAGATAAGCAGAAGAAAGCCGTGCAAGCATTTGAGAGAGGGAGGCCCAGAAAGGAGAGGATGCGAGTGAGAAAAATGAGAGCAGTAGGGAAAAAAATCAATTTATTTATGGAAAATAAGTGATTAGCAGAAAAGGCACAGCACGAGATAAGAGACAGGTGCTGAAAAGCAACTGTACATGGAGAGATAATACGCTGCTGTCTGCAGCATCTGGAGGATGAATGTTTACTGCTGCCTGGGACTCTCTCGCAGCATTCACCTGCTGATAACGCCCCGGAAGCTTACCGCTTTTATTGCTGTGAAGATTAGTGCAGCTATTTGCACAGTACTTGTTATCTTCACAACACTGTGGTTTTTACATGGAAAGGCGGGGAAAAGTAGACTTTTCCTTGGAATATTAGTTTTCATTCTCTCTTATAGACGTATAGGTGGACTGCCCTGGAAGCACCAAGTTGTTGGAAGTCTGCCTCTAGGGAGGAGTGGTGTGTGTGTGTGTGTGTGTGGGGGGGGGGGTTAAAGAAAGTACAGGCATACTGATTATAGGACACGCAGAAGTAAAGTCCACCTGAATGTTAAGCAGATTCCCAGCATACCTCAGACTTCACTTGTGATCTGTTACAGCATACCGTTATGCCTCTTGAAGGCCGTGTTCCATGGAGCCCTGTTGTGCGAGATCCTGGTAGGGGTGAAAAGCACCGCACATCAGTCCAATGCATGACAGAACGTAAAGCAAGCCATGGCAGGTGCATGGCAGTTCGACGGCTGACACGTACAGGTGCACGCACACATGCGTGTAATGGAAGAAGTACTGAGGCTACTATGAACCTCGAGTACTGTACTGACCACGCGCAGAAGTCTGTTCTTAAACTGTGACAGACGGTGAGATGAGTCATCTGCATTTACCAACCGGTGTTGCTATTTTCGCTTCCAGTCAGTATGTGAATATTGTGCAAGTGGGAAACAATTGGCATTTTTAGAGACGCATATCTACAAAGGTTAGGGAATTAAGCCACTTGGTAGCGTCTCTATCTCACTGCTGGTGAGGTGACACCTTTTTCATCTGAGTGGCTAGGGAGGAGGCACAGTTGAGCTGGACAGCAAGAGAAGGGTGTGGCGTAGTTTCCTCCCTGTGATGTATTCCACAGGGAGTGATTTCACATTCTAGATATCTTTCCTAGGCAAATCAAAGGGTGGTATTTACTTTGGTAGTGTTGGCTAGCCTTGCCTGACTGGTGCATCTGCCCCGTACTGGAAGCTAGCCAGTGTGCTCTTGGCTTTAAATCGAAGGTGTGTAAAATAGCCTGAAGGAGGAGGAGGCACCCAGAAAAGACACAGCCCAGCCAGGGCACACTAAAGTCAGAAGTACCAGAACCGTGGGATGATTAATCCCTTTGTTGAAAAAGAAAGAGAAGAAGGACTGTCTGGGAATGACTTTCGGCTTCCGATCTTGACATGCACTGCCCGTCAGATCCATCCGTTTTATGGCCTCACATAAAAGTGTAACATTAATCCTGTCACGCGTGTTGTGCATGTATGGAGGGTAAAACGGTTTGGGTGAACAGGTGGCACAATGTTGTGCATAAAGGGTAGATAGTGCGCGGGTTTATTCGCAACAAGTCACTATTACGCCATTTCGATTCTACAGAAAGAAGAGTGATGCACACGGGTGGGGGTGAATGACTGACATTTACGCGTTGGATTAAGGCGTACTATGCCGGAGACAGGTCCGTTTGGATTTATCGCGAAAACCAAAGATCATGGAAGGGGAAGTAAGCATTGTTGGGGCTTCTGGGTGCACGCCATGTCAGTGCTCGGCAAAGCAGGCCCTTTCCACGTGATTTTAAAAAAATATTTGAAATGGCTTTGTTACCAACCGAACCCTGGAGTTGCGATGAAAGTAACACTGTCAAAGCTGACTCTTCGCCCTTGCTAGTCTGCGCACTGCTCATTTGGAGGGGGTCGGGAAGCCTGCACATTTGACTGGCATGCCGCCGCAGTGCCTTGACACTGCTCCGGAGCTTGCGGTGGCGCTGGCGAGTAATCAAGGAGGGCGAGGCCTGTAGTGTTAGCCCGGGCGTCAGGCGTGAGACGTGCCAGTGTTGAAATCTACATTATCGACGCTCCTCGCACATGCGTTAGATAGCCATCAGCAGCACGAAGCGCGCGAGCCAAAAAAAAGAGTGCAAATTCACCCAGCCAATCCCGACGACAAACAAGCATTTGCAATGCAATACGACACGCATTTACGCGAGACGTATTGCATTGGAAATGGGAGTGCGGGCGTCCTAGAGGGCACGAACGGGAGTGGGGAGGGGTGAGGGGGGGGCGAAAAGTCACGGACTGCGGGAGGGGGTGGGGGACACAGGGCAGAAAATAGTGTTGGAGTAAAGGGGCCAATAGCCAGGGAAGAATACAAATGACAACATGGCTAACAGGAGGAGGGACTAACAAGCTTAAAACCAATCAGAAGGCAGCATTTAGGATCTAAGCCAATGGGCGGAGAGTGGGCGGAGCTTCCAGAAAGCTTCCACGCTATAGTGTATACTGCATGCCTCGCAAAGCGAGCAGCGCATGCGCTGCAACGCTAGGCGAGACCTAAAAAAGAGGTCCGGTGTGGAGGTAAGTGTTTAATTTTTAAACAAATTTTATTAGCGCTCGTGCGCCCGCTCGCCCCCTCCCCCCGTAGATGCCAGCCGCCACTGGTAATTAGGCAAAGTGGAAAACCAGCATTTGGGGCTATATTTTAGTGCAAAATGTGTCCTCATGTCCATTTTGGTCACAAAGTTGCATTTTATGCTAAAACAATAGCTAAAAACACAAGTGCCACAAACAGTAACCTCTCGCTCCCTGTTCCGTCACTGTCGTTTCCATGCGCTTGCACTACATTTTTGCTGAGAAGGGAGCATAATTATGCAACGTAGCATAATAGTGTAATTTTGGGAATTTCACATAACAAGGATAATTCCAAATTACTGAAATGACACAAGATTATACGAGCATAACGTATATTTCGCCTTGGCCTAGTCTATACCGTATGCATCTCTGATTCTATGTCTCTCTCACCTCCGTGAACCTCATACTTTGATCCTCTGATTCTGCCCCTCACACCCTATTTTCCACACTATTCCTCTCATAAATGCTAGGCCTGGGCAGAATTTCGATTAGGTCACAGTAATCGGAGTAATTTTGGTAATTCTGTGTTTCTCTTTGATGCGGAATTAACGATAATTATGAGATTATTCCTGCTCCCATAATTAGGAGTAATATGGGGGAAAAAAAATTCTACTGCAAGAGCGCATTTAGCGAGCGGGAGTAGCCACTCATGCGCGCTATTAGTGGTCTGCTGCCTTTAGCGCTGTTTTTTAGTGCAAAATGCATCTTCACGTCCATTTTGCTCTAAGAAAATAGCGCTAAATGCCGGTAGTAAATTCGGGGAAAATCCAACCCCAAGAGCACATTTAGCAAGTGCGAGCATCTGCTCGTACTTGCCATTTGTGTTCTATTGCATTTATCGCTATTTCTTAGCACAAATTGCATCCTCATGTCCATTTTGGATGCAAAGGGGCATTTTTCTGCGAAGAAATAGAGCTAAACGCAGAATTAGTCTACTCACTTACAATACTGCTACTTTGGTTCCCAAATTTTGACATCCACTGTGTTTCTATGAGGCAGTAATGGTATTTTATTATGTTTTAGTTCATAGAACAAGCTTATAGTGACATAGTCAAGATACTAGGGCTCACATAGTCTCCGGCTGGTTTGGATAACTTAGACAGCATAACGGACCCTTTTTAGCCCACTTTTAGGTCTTCTTAAAGGTTTTTGCTGCTATTGGTTTCACTTGTTTAACTGGGAGGATGGATTGATAATGTGGGCTGTCACTTGGTATTAGCTTAATCCTCGACAATTGTTCTTGTGTCTTGTAATATATGTATTTTATTATGTATTTTAACTTATTTTATTGTGTATTGTATTGCATGTTGCACTTGTATGGTCATTCGACCGAAATAAAGTCTATTGATTGATTACTTGCGTAATTAATCGTAATCTTGCGGAATTTTTCGGTAATTCCGCTTGATTACTGTACAAGGAATTACATGAGTTATGCCCCCTCCTAATAAATGCTGCTCTTATTCTGTGTAAGTTCACTGTATGATGATCTCTTCCATGGTCACCTCGTCTTTATTACGCTACACCACTCCCTTTCACTTTCAGATGATGTTTTTTCCACTGTGTCTTTCGTAGGACCTTCACTTGACCTCATGATTAATCAACAATCGTCTTTATGTGAATCAGTTACCTTTCTTGCTCTCTAAATGCATCATTTCACAAAGAGCGCCTTTGCCTCTCTCTTACATCTAAGCAGCGGTCTCTTTCGCCTTCTTCCTACATTTTTCTATCTCATCGTTCCCCTTATCCACTTTTTCCCCTGACACCTTTTCACATCTTTTTTCCTATCTTCAATTTCTTGTGCCCTCCCATTTGCCTCCCATCTTCCTATTTCTCTTAGCTCATCTGCTACTTTCTCTTTCCATCCAATATGTCTCTATTGCTTGAGAAGCCCCGCTTAACCAGATGGACCCTCCACATGTGTTTGCCTGACTGTGCCCTCTTTGAGACCTGTTTTTTTTTTGTGCTTAGTTCTCAGTACTTGTGTTGCAATGGGACAAAGTCTCACCTCTGTTGCAGCCACACTGGTGTCCTAAGTGTGTATTTAGGGCCCCTTGTACTGCAACTGTGATTTCATATATTACTAAAAGTGCACATTTGAGTAACTACATGCCCAGCACAAAAATCTAGGGCTGACAGTCTCAGTGTCTCTTTAAAAGTAGGCACTAGGGAGAAATGTTCTCTTAGTCTACACACAAGGGGGGCTACAAGGAGATTTAAGGGACCTGCGTGGGCTGTCTCCCACTCTCACAATCATACTCACAAAAAGAGCCCACAGGTCCTACTGGTAAATGTCCTGGGTGCGTGAAATGTGCTTACCATGCTTGAGGGGGGATACCTTTTAAAGGACGTTTCCCCTCACACACCAATGGTGTCATGCTTCATCATAGGGGTGCCTCCTCGCGTCAAGAACCTAGTTGTGACGTGGGCTACAACCCCCTCGCTACGAGGGAGGAGCTCAGGGATGTTTTTTTATGAGAGGATGGTCCTAAAACCCTACGTGAGCTTGGTGTGTTTAAGGTAAGGTGCAGTGCTGAGTGAATGGTGGTTAAAACTGCCTACAAGGTTAGTTAAGACAAACTTTATTCTACTACCCTGTGCCAGGATTAAAAACAAATAGCTTGTAATGTAGCTGCCGACATTAGAGACAGCTGCATACGAAAACGATCGACATGTTTCGGCCTGTGGACCTATAAAAGTGTTGTGGCCTTCATCAGGATCAATGTAGAGCTACTGCCCCCTGTCTGTGGACGTACGCTGAGGTTCACCCTGCTCGCCTGCAGCGGACGTTCGGCGTATGTACCTTTGGCTCATAGCCCAGGACAGATGCAGTATATTCCCTGACTGTTGTAGGTTTCACTGGCAAATCTACAGAACAACAGGACAACTGGTGTAGTATCACATACCGGTGTCCTTTGTTTTCTTTTTCACTTTTGTTGTTTCACACATTCACAATCTCTGCAGTAGCTTTACACTGATCCTGATGAAGGCCACAACACTTTTATAGGTCCACAGGCCGAAACATGTCGATCATTTTCGTATGCAGCTGTCTCTAATGTCGGCAGCTACATTACAAGCTATTTGTTTTTAATCCTGGCACAGGGTAGTAGAATAAAGTTTGTCTTAACTAACCTTGTAGGCAGTTTTAACCACCATTCACTCAGCACTGCACCTTACCTTAAACACACCAAGCTCACGTAGGGTTTTAGGACCATCCTCTCATAAAAAAACATCCCTGAGCTCCTCCCTCGTAGTGAGGGGGTTGTAGCCCACGTCACGACTAGGTTCTTGACGCGAGGAGGCACCCTATGATGAAGCATGACACCTTTGGTGTGTGAGGGGAACCGTCCTTTAAAAGGGATCCCCCCTCAAGCATGGTAAGCACATTTCACGCACCCAGGACATTTACCAGTAGGTCCCGTGGGCTCTTTTTGTGAGTAGAAATGTTCTCTTCACTGCCTCAAAATGCACTCTGACACACAGCACAGTAAGCACACTTTCCTACCTTGCATTGAGCATTTAATCTTCCAGGTACAAATTCTCACATTCTCTATAACTACAAAGCTGGTAACATGTTTCCAAAATTTTCAGCATTCAGTGACCCCAGTACCTAACCCATATAATCTATTTGATATTTTTAAAATCGTTTTTTAAAAGTGATTTAATAAGAGTTTTTTAGCAGTTCCCTGGAACAGCCAGTTCTAATAAACATACATTTGCATAGGACATTCTCCGTAAAGGTGGTCTAAATTCTAATGACAGTTCCTGTGAACCACAAAGCTGATGGCAGTCTGCAAGATAGCCAGTCCCTTTTTCCTCTTTTTAGCTATTTGGGTTAGTTTATTAGGTCGAGCCTGGGCAGCGCATGCGCTGCTCTGCAAGCCATGCTGTATTGGAGTTTGGACTTGAAGCCTTGCCCACTCTCCGCTCATATTTGTCATTGGCTTGTGTCATTGTCCTTTGTAATTGCTGGCTTCTGATTCGTTAATAGGCTTGTTAGTCCCTCCTTAGTACTGCCTTGTCTTCATTTGTAACCTCCCATGAGGACTGGCCCTTTTACCTTGGTTGTTACACGGTACGTCTTATTTACTCTGTAAGCACTATTTTCTTTAATGGTTTCTCCTACTGCAGGCATGACATGCTTTCCTGCAACGTTCAGCGCATTCAGCGCGTCATGCGTGCTTTCAAGCGGTGCTTTTACAAAAAAGCATTTGATTGTCAACTTGACAAACAAATGCTTTTTTTGGTAAAAACGCCCCAATACCGCGCTTTCACTTAAAAAGTGGCCGTGGACCTTTCTTTAGACACGGCTCGTCTAAAGAAAGGGGCGTGGCCATTATTCATGTGAAAGCGCAGCATGGGGCGCTTGTAAACGACAAGCATTTGCAATCCAATAGGTCTGGCATTTTAGAAACTTTGGTCTATTGGTATTGTAAATGACAATGCCTTTTATTATTGCAGGTTTTTTTAAACACAAATAAAAAGCATTGTCATTTACAATGCCACTTGCTCAAAATCTCGCAAATGCGAGACCTATTGTATTGCAAATGCTTGTTCTTTTGGTTGTTGAAGTAGTCAGCCTGCTAGCGCCTAAATCAGCACAAAAGAAGCTCTGCTGTAAGACTATAGGAACAAAGATGACTGACTCTAATTGATGGGTCACTTCTGGAAAATCCTAATTATGTAAATACTCCTAATAAAACAAGTATTCCTAGTTGAGCATTAAAACAGGTGGATGAGAGAAATTCCTTATAAGTTTTGTTAGGGCTCTTTATTTGCTCGGTTAATAATATTAGGTTCAATAGCATACTGCTACTACACTGTACACTGTACCCTGCCACATATAAAGCTCCTAGAAGACCATGAAAAGTGCTGATTGAGAGAAATTCCCTTTTAGTTAGATTATAACATCTAATAGCTCCCTGCTACTAGGCTGTTTTCTCCCAGATAATAAAGCCCACTTTTCAAAAAGTGCAAATAACTATTTCTCCTACCACTTCCAGTGATCATAAATTAATAGTGTGTGAAGTAATATTCAGATATTCACATAATATGGGCTGCAATCTGGCTAGTGAATGGGTGGGTATTTGTGAACACTTTTAACTGTTGATTATAGCCCTCTTCTGATGCTCAAAAATATGTTCCAAATATTATACAGTCTCTGATCGAGATAAAGATTTTTGCAAATAAAGAGAGCCCCATCCATGTTTCAGACTTAATTTATTATAGATTGGTTAATAAGGTAGAGTAATGTAATGGTGTTCTCAAGAATAACTGAACTAGTAGAAAAGTGTGGAAAGATATGTGGTGGAAATTGTGTGGTTAGCTGAATAAACATAATCACTTGGAGTGCCTCACTCAAGTAGTGTCTCGGGCCCACACAGTTCTAGTAAAAAAGAAACCATTAACCTCACCCAGGATATGGTTACAGTAAATCAGAAATGAAGAAGCATGAGGCTCGCTCTAGCAAGCACTAAGGTGTAGATTTTCCCAGAGGCCAAAAAATTTGATCAGTGATGTGACAGAGGGCCGCATTGATGGCAGCCAGGGCAGCGGTCGGGGGTTTGGGGGAGGGGGGTGGCGGTAAGGTGGGTGTAGGAGAAATTAAGCATATCCCTCTAGTGGCGTAATTGCACAGTGTGAAACCAGAAAACCTGGGATTAATCTTAGCTTCCCAATTTAACCAACTTGTGTGATCCTTTGCAATTGTTTACTTCCACTTTCCTTCCTTTTTCTTCATTATCACATATAAGAAGACATCCAAAATAGATGACTTCAGGATTTGCGCTGTACAAAACCTTCTCCTCTGTTTGATTTAATAAACTATACTGTTGCTCATGTATAATAGGAACCCAGGCCACCCAAAGAGTGCACATAACAACGGACTTGCCTCTTGGTTCACTATTGGCATTGTGTCAGGGTTGGGGGACTACGAAGAATGAATGTTTCTAAATTCATGTTTGAAAACTATCACTTTAAAAAGCAATACTTCTCAATGCACTGATACAATCTGATGTACTAAGGTGAAACAGTTCTACATGTTAATGAAATACACTTTTTGAATTTTGAAGAGACTTCAACATATTTTTACACTTTTGATGCAAGATGTCTTTAAAAATCAAGGGGTTCCTAAAATTAAGCGGTGCAGGACACCCTAGTTACTTCCTTTCTTTAACTTCAATTGTTCTTTAAATAAATGCTTGCCTGTTTTCATAACATCTCCTTGATGTTAGTGCTGAGTTGAGTAAAAAGCAGCCCAGTGTTGCCATTGAGGAGGGGGCCACATGTTAAGGTCAGGAGGGCCGCATGCGGACCCCAGCCCATACTTTGAGTACCACTGCACTAAGGGAAAACAACTGCAGTAAATACTGGCGACTGATCGCCCTGTTAGCAGGTGCAAAACTTGAAAGGTTCACAAAATCTGTCACTAAAATGGAAGGTTGGGTACCAAAATATGGTAACCAAAATATAGTCGGACAGAAATATTCTGTCCAAAATATCGTTAATAAAAAGATCAACCCATTGAATCAATGATAAAAAATCTAGCGATGGGATGATATTTTTCTAAGAGATATTTAGGACACAATATTTAAGTCAGCTGATATTTTTGCAGACTTTATTCCGATGTGTAAACTGAATTGGAATGAGTAATATATATTATTACGCAAAATACCAATCCTGCATTTTGAAGTATCTTCTAGTCAATTGAACTGTGTGAACTGAGTCTAAGGGGTCGATTCCGATTCGGGCCGGAAAACGTACCGACCGACTCGGTACTGGAATTTAGTCCGACCGACACGTACCGGCGCCGTCCGACCCGGGTAGTACGATGAAATGCATGGGAATCACGACCGACTCGTACGGAACACAAGGCGAACGACCGACCCGGACGGAAACAAGCTATCCGGCCGGGAAACCACACGAATCGAACCGACCGACACGCATCAGGAAATAACCCGAACGAAACGTACCCGCGAACTCCGACCCGCGCAGTACGATGCAATGGGTGCAAATTCAGACCGATTCGTACGGAGCCCAAGCCGTACGACCGACACGCATACAAAACCCAGCCGAACAAACACAATACTCCGCGACCGACGCGTACGCCGCATATGAAACTGAGCTGAAACACAGCGGGAACGACTCGGAGAGGCGCGCACGGGACAACTGCAACGTCCTACTCGGTCAGAAGAACGACTCCTACATGCACAATAATCACAAATGAAAAAATACAAAAAAAAGCGCCAAACAAGCAATGACAAAGCCAATAAATACAGGGGGGGAAAAAATGGAACAAGGACACACCCCCAACTCCACCTACATAAAGCCCACAAATCCCTACCATGATCCTTTGCAAATTCCACTGACCTGCCAGCACAGAACACCATCACACAGCAAACACAGACACACACACAGCTCATCCAACACAAAAGCCACACACCATTAGCACCTCAACAAATAGCACCCTCACACACACCCAGCAAAACCTACACACACACACCCTCACTTGCACACACACACACATCAATCACCACCACCACCACCCATCACCATGCCCCTAAAGAAGAATCCAAAGTTCCTAGATAGTGAATTGGAAGTCATGGTAGACGAGATCCTGAGGGTAGAGCCACAGTTGTTTGGCACATTGGTCCAACAGACCCCCATGTCGCAGAAAACCAAGATGTGGGCGAGGATCGTCGACAGGGTGAACGCACAATCACCATGTTTGCGCACAAAGGAAGACATCCAGAACAGGTGGTATGATGTGCGCAGGAGGGTCAGAGACCTACTTAAGAAGGATTACCTCCTGAGCCAGCACACCGGCAGTGGCCCTCCTGCAAAACCAGTATACCTCAGGCCCTGGGAGGAGAAGGTGCGGGCCATCCTACCACCAGTGAGCGTATATGGACTAACAGACATCCCAGAGCCTGGTAAGTACACAACTAATATACACAATATTGTGTGCCAATACACACACATCACTGTCAAGGGGACAGTCAAACCATCCACCCCTAGCAAATCAACAGCAACCAAAAGATAATCATCCCAAGATGTGTATGTCAGTTAGATAAACACAATACATGCCATCTCATAGTGATATGTAACTGTGTCATGACATGTACAAACCTAACAACAAATAGAGCAAGGCAGTGGCACAAATATAACCAACAAACACTGTCTGATATTTTGCCACCACTAGAACACCACCTCACAGGGAAGCTCACTTAAAGGAAGGAATTCTGTGTATGCTGGTGAAGTCAGTGTAGCCAATAGCATGATGGGAGTTGGAGTCACAGATACTGCTCACCCTCACAATTGGCCCATCAACACCACTCTGAACCATGCTCACATCACAGGAAGTGGATAAGGACTGACAAGATGGCTGACACTGGCTACTGCTGTGGGGAGCACAAGGCCCTGCTGGGAACTGTGCACCAACAAACAGCACAACACCACTGCCTGACATCCTGAAAGCCAACTTGCACTCCCTGCAATGCAAGCACGTTGCAAGGTGGGATATCTGGCTGGGTGGGAAGGAGGACTCACAGCACTGACCATAGTTACAAGCATCTCACCTCACACCCCCCCTCAACACAAACTCCACATAACCCACCTGGGAGAATGCAATGCCTCACATACCAAATGAAGATCCCACAAAGAACCACCACCCTGGGTAATGCTGTGTGAAGCACAGGGACACACCTGGGACTTGTAGCCAAACAAACGCAAGGACAACACTGTCAGCCTTCCTGTCAGCACAGGCACACTACCCCACAGGGAAGCAGAGTCAAAAGGAAGGAAGTACGGGCATGCTGGGAAGGGGGGTGTAGGCAATAGCATGATGGGAGTTGGAGTCACAGATACTGCTCACCCTCACAATTGGCCCATCAACACCACTCTGAACCATGCTCACATCACAGGGAGTGGATAAGGACTGACAAGGTGGCTGACACTGGCTACTGCTGTGGGGAGCACAAGGCCCTGCTGGGAACAGTGCACCAACAAATAGCACAACACCACTGAATGACATCCTGAGAGTCAACCTGAACCCACTGCAAGGGTGACATGCTTCATGGTGGGATAACTGGGCTAGGTGGAGAAGGATGGCCGGATGTCCACCAAATACAACCAATGCTGGCCATGCACACACCTCAACATTCATATTGAAATGCCCCAGGTATGCATGACAATGTGCTACACCAATATCAACCTCTCACTGTGACAACTTAGGACAATGCAATGTACATGCCCGCATCCAGAGGTACAGTCACAACTGTCAGGTGTGTGAACCATTGATGCCTGTAGAAACATAACATACAATGTGTGTCTCTTCCAAATACAGGTGATGATGATGGGGACACAGCAGCAGGCGAGGAGGAGTCCCTGTCCCAGGCTCCGGGGGACATAGAGCTCACTGGTGTGGAACAGCCTCTGCCCTCCTCGGATGGCGAAGACCTACCTGGCACCTCCGGTGTGAGTCATCATGCAGCACCAGCTGGACCAACATCTGCACCCCCTGCACCCACCCCTCCAACAACTGCCAACATACAGACCACCCCCGCCGACACGGACAGACCAAGGACCACCGCTGACAACAGCACAGGGCCCCAGGCCCACCGTGGAGCAACGGATGACAACACCACTAACAACCCCCAAGTGGACCTCGGGTCATCTGTGCGTGCCACCGCAGGTCCTGCACGTGTCGCCAGGGGTGGTGGGAGGGGTGGTAGACATAGGTCGCTGCTTGCAGAGGGGTCTGGACTGCATGATGACCCACAACTGGCACGCATCGCTGATGCGTACCAGGATAGCACCGGAGAGGTCAGACAGGTAGTGGGGATCCTCAAGGACATACAACAGCAGCAGGCTGCCCATCATGCCCGCTTGGACTCCCACATGTCCCGTGTAGAGACACACATGTCTCGCATGGAGTCCAAGTGGGACACATTGCAAGAACTCACAGCGGTGCATAGGGACATATTGACATGCCTCCGCCAGATTAGCACCAACAAGACCACACCCCCCTGTGTGCCCACAACATCTGGTGCTGCAACAACTGACACCGCCACAGGGAGGGAGGAGGACTCTGGCGGAGACTCCCCTGCACCGCAGCAGCCTGCACGTGAGGGTCCCCCCCAAAGAAGAGGGGTCGTCCGAGGAAGGAAAACTGAGAGGTTGATGGCCACGTACATCCCCCAGGAAGCCAACACCTGTTCCGGAAATTATCCTTTGTGTGCAAACGTTTCACCCTGTCGAATGCAACAGTACTTTCCCACATGACATGGGGAGTTCAAGTTGGACTAATGTATCATATGACTGTGGACTTCACTCAGGACATTTCTGCTACCAAGACTTCCAACTCATCTGGGAACTTTGGATCACAATCCCAATGTACAGCACCCACCATCCTGTGCACTATACACACACACATTTCTGTAAATAAAATCACTAGTACACCATTCTTGCCACTGTTGTTATTCAAATGTGGCTACTGTTATGGTGATGATGTTCTGCCAAATTACACTGTGTATGCTAACTGCTACAGCAAGTACAACACCGTCGTGTGAGTCATGGTGACGTGACACATATGAGGGAGACACACCACTAGGGCTACACAACACAGACACCAGGGCCATCGGACTCATTGCCCACAGTGATGTTGCCAGGAAATACAGTGGAATGCACAGACACCACACCTATTCAGAGTCTGTGTCAACTAGCCCACAGGTGCAGTAAGCAAATGTCAGTCAGATGTGTGACCACAGACAACGCACATCCCAAAGTGAAGCACAGGTTTATTACACATTTGCAACATGTTGTTTCCACTACAAATGCAAGGTTTACCCACGTGGCAGTGGCCACACAGTCAACAAGTGCAGAAGATATGAAGTCCAGGGGTGTGTGGCACATCACTTGTAGGGAAACTACTGCTGCCACCCTGAAAGCTGAATCATGGTGTTGGGGGATCCAAGTTGACCAAAGTACTCAGTAAGCACCCTGTGAAGGACAGACATGACACACAGTTAAAATCACTGTAGAACAGGACAGTACTGCAATACTCATGCCCAATACATGTCACAAGACAACTACACAAAACCAAGTTAGCATGTCAGAACTGTTGGGGAGTTCAGACTACCTGGAAGGACACATTGCTGCAAGCATCCAGTCAAGTAGCACATGGCCACACTCAAACAGCACCAGAGCACCACCGACACATATCATGCAAACTCACGTCATTCACATTACATCTCCCTGGATACTCACATTCAGCTGAAGAAGTTGGTGATGAGCTGTGTGCGGACATCACCATCATCATCATCATCATCATCACTGGCATCGTGGTCCAGGCCAGGATCCTCCACAGGTGGCGGACGTTGGTCATCGTCATCCAGGATGAGAGGCAACTCCTTCCGCACTGCCAGGTTGTGTAGCATGCAGCAGACGATGACAATCTTGCACACCTTTGCTGGGGCATATGGGAGGGCCCCTCCTGTCTTGTCCAGGCAGCGGAAGCGGCTCTTCAGGAGACCAAAGGTCCGCTCTATCACTCTCCTGGTCCGACCATGTGCCTCATTGTAGCGCATCTGGGCTGGTGTCACAGGGTTCCTGAGGGGTGTCAGCAACCACAGCATGTTGGGGTATCCGGAGTCACCTACGGACAGACAAGTGCACATTAGCTGATTTGGAAAAGTGGGTGGAATACTACAGATCACAACACACACAATGGTACAAAGTCAGTACACACCGACAAGCCAGGCACGCTGGTTCTGCATCTGTGCCATCATCCTCGGGATGCGACTACTCATCACGTAGGCATCGTGTGCTGAACCAGGGAAACGGGCACACACATGTGTGATGCTCATATCTGCTAAACATACCACCAGAGCATTGATCGAATGGTAATGTTTCCGGTTCCGGTATGCCTGCTCATGTGCCTGTGGTGGTATCAAAGCCACATGTGTCCCATCAATGGAGCCAATGACATGTGGCATCCTCCCCAGGGCATAGAAGTCACTCTTGACGTCAGTGAGTTGTTGACGTGTAGGGAAATAGATGTACTGGTTCAGGCATCTCAACATTGCCTCCAAAACATCACGTAGCACACGGCTGAACATAGTCTGTGACATCCCACCGGCAGTCGCAACAGTGTGTTGAAAGGTACCGGTGGCAAAGAAGTGTAGGGCTGCCATTACCTTCACCTTGGGGGTCAGCGCCGTAGGGTACGTCCGCCCAGGTTGCAAATGTGGTGCCAAGCGCACTGCCAAATCCTCAATCAGCTGCCTGGTGAAGTGGTACCATTGGATGCTGTCACGTTCCACCATCGTTGCCAGGTCAGGGAATGGTCTATGGACAGCTGGAGCCCTGCAGTGCATAGGTTGAAGGAAGGAAGATTGTCAGTCACCCCACATATGTGCCATTCACCATACACAATTTCACATGATACATCATTACGTGACACAAGTACTTGATGTGTGTGCCGTTCTGTCGGACATAACTCGCACCTACATGGCCATCATCTAACTTCTCAGTACAACATGTGTGCACAACAGGTACCAGGTTGTGCTATGGGAAACCATTAGGCTGTGTCACAGTACCCATTTACTGCTGTCACGTTCCACACACACACTACAGTGACATGTCTGGACAGATGTGCCACAGGCATCACAGCTCATTGACAGGTAGATTCCCAGTGACCCTGTCTTGCCACATGGACACTGGCATGACATGGCGTATCATGTACACGTCAGAAAAACAAACATGACTCCCACAGGTAGTGGCCCCTGTCGCATCCGCAGGACAGAGATGGACGCCAGTGACGCACAACATCAAAGTCCATGCACAAACAACGTTGATGTGGAGACTGTCTCCCATCGTGCACATGGAATCAGAGACATCGGAAACACAACATGCACACAGACTGTGGAGGGACATCACTATTGTGGCAATGGGTCATCCTGTGACGTACATGCCTTCCCACATGGGACTCTGGGGGTATGTGACATGTCATACACATACACAACCTGGAAATGTGACCATGCCACATGCGCCAAAATGAACTGTTGCACATCACAGTGGTCATGTGCACAACACACAAAGGACCCTGTCCCCATGAACACATGCACAGCCTGGGTGTGGCTGCCCACAAGTGCCACCACAGAAACCACATGTCAACCCCCATACACAGAGAAGGAAATGCAGCCTTACATGCCTTAGGAAACAGTGTGGACTGGGTGTGGTGTTGTAGGTGTGCCCCTGGGTCTCTGGCAGGTATATGTGGCTGGCATACGTTCACCAGTGACAAGCATGGTGACATATGCGACTGACCTGTACAGGGATGCGTTGTACAGCAATGGACCGATCGGTGTGCCCGGCCGGCCCATTGCATGTGTTGGGAGCGGGTTCGCGTTGTACAGCAATGGACCGATCGGTGTGCCCGGCCGGCCCATTGCATGTGTTGGGAGCGGGTACGCGTTGTACAGCAATGGACCGATCGGTGTGCCCAGCCGGCCCATTGCATGTGTTGGGAGCGGGTACGCGTTGTACAGCAATGGACCGATCGGTGTGCCCGGCCGGCCCATTGCATGTGTTGGGAGCGGGTACGCGTTGTACAGCAATGGACCGATCGGTGTGCCCGGCCGGCCCATTGCATCTGTTGGGAGCGGGTACCCGTTGTATCCCGAAATACGCGTTGTACAGCAATGAACCGATCGGTGTGCCCGGCCGGCCCATTGCATGTTTTGGGAGCGGGTACGCGTTGTACAGCAATGGACCGATCGGTGTGCCCGGCCGGCCCATTGCATGTGTTGGGAGCGGGTACGCGTTGTACAGCAATGGACCGATCGGTGTGCCCGGCCGGCCCATTGCATGTGTTGGGAGCGGGTACGCGTTGTACAGCAATGGACCGATCGGTGTGCCTGGCCGGCCCATTGCATGTGTTGGGAGCGGGTACCCGTTGTATCCCGAAATACGCGTTGTACAGCAATGGACCGATCGGTGTGCCCGGCCGGCCCATTGCATGTTTTGGGAGCGGGTACGCGTTGTACAGCAATGGACCGATCGGTGTGCCCGGCCGGCCCATTGCATGTGTTGGGAGCGGGTACGCGTTAGTACAGCAATGGACCGATCGGTGTGCCCGGCCGGCCCATTGCATGTGTTGGGAGCGGGTACGCGTTGTACAGCAATGGACCGATCGGTGTGCCCGGCCGGCCCATTGCATGTGTTGGGAGCAGGTACGCGTTGTATCCCGAAATACGCGTTGTACAGCAATGGACCGATCGGTGTGCCCGGCCGGCCCATTGCATCTGTTGGGAGCGGGTACGCCTTGTACAGCAATGGACCGATCGGTGTGCCCGGCCGGCCCATTGCATGTGTTGGGAGCGGGTACGTGTTGTACAGCAATGGACCGATCGGTGTGCCCGGCTGGCCCATTGCATGTGTTGGGAGCGGGTACGCGTTGTACAGCAATGGACCGATCGGTGTGCCCGGCCGGCCCATTGCATGTGTTGGGAGCGGGTACGCGTTGTACAGCAATGGATGATCGGTGTGCCCGGCCGGCCCATTGCATGTGTTGGGAGCGGGTACGCGTTGTACAGCAATGGACCGATCGGTGTGCCCGGCCGGCCCATTGCATCTGTTGGGAGCGGGTACGCGTTGTACAGCAATGGACCGATCGGTGTGCCCGGCTGGCCCATTGCATGTGTTGGGAGCGGGTACGCGTTGTACAGCAATGGACCGATCGGTGTGCCCGGCCGGCCCATTGCATGTGTTGGGAGCGGGTACACGTTGTACAGCAATGGACCGATCGGTGTGCCCGGCCGGCCCATTGCATGTGTTGGGAGCGGGTACGCGTTGTATCCCGAAATACGCGTTGTACAGCAATGGACCGATCGGTGTGCCCGGCCGGCCCATTGCATGTGTTGGGAGCGGGTACACGTTGTACAGCAATGGACCGATCGGTGTGCCCGGCCGGCCCATTGCATGTGTTGGGAGCGGGTACGCGTTGTACAGCAATGGACCGATCGGTGTGCCCGGCCGGCCCATTGCATGTGTTGGGAGCGGGTACGCGTTGTACAGCAATGGACCGATCGGTGTGCCCGGCCGGCCCATTGCATGAGTTGGGAGCGGGTACGCGTTGTACAGCAATGGACCGATCGGTGTGCCCCGCCGGCCCATTGCATGTGTTGGGAGCGGGTACGCGTTGTACAGCAATGGACCGATCGGTGTGCCCGGCCGGCCCATTGCATGTGTTGGGAGCGGGTACGCGTTGTACAGCAATGGACCGATCGGTGTGCCCGGCCGGCCCATTGCATCTGTTGGGAGCGGGTACGCGTTGTATCCCGAAATACGCGTTGTACAGCAATGGACCGATCGGTGTGCACGCATTGGCTGGGGCCTGGCATGGCAACGGACGCGTTTTCGAAGCTCCAACGAGTCTGATGCAGTGAATTCAGTTGGCCAGCCACAACAATGTTGCAAAATCATGGGTGTCATGAAGTTGAAGATTTGAAGGATGCTGTGGGCGTGTATTAGTGCTGCTATTCCATGGATTGGTCAGATTCAGAAGATGCAAACGACTTGGACCTATCACTTTGGACACATGGGACAGTATCTGCCTCTGCAGCACACATATAATGCTGGCTGTTCCCCTGAGAGCTCACTTGCCTGCACTACATGCTCCAGGACGACATCTGCCACCAACACTGCTGCTGTTTTTGCATCCTCTGGCTACTGCAATGGCACGTACTGTGGAGAGAGCCCCAGTCTTCAGGCTTGAGGAGAACCAGGCCCTGCTGGACAGCCTCCTTCCACAGTACAGCAAGCTGTATGGGAAACCAGGGGAGCAGGTGAGTGTGCTGTCCACTGCCTTACTAATTGTGCATGTTGTCTGACTAGCAAGACGTACAGTGTGCACACCACTGGCTAGCATGCTCACTGAGTAGTTGTCACACCCCAAAGTGTGTAGTTACATGCACTGAACTGGTACAGTGCAGTAACAATGCATTCCAACTAGGTTTACTTCCCATGCAATGATACCATGTAGTGACTGCTGGCAAACTGTTCATAGCCATTGTTGCACTGCCTGTGTACATCATATGCCCCTGTGATTGAGACATGTATATCCAACTGTGTGATGCACGTATATGTTGCATGTGTAGTAATGGCCTTTTCACTTTGTCATCCTCACAGGTTGATGCCCACCAGAAGCAGGAAATCTGGCTGACCATCGCCCGGGAAGTAAGATCCGTGGGGGTCTACAGGCGCAGGATCCGCAACTGCCAGAAGAGGTGGCAGGACCTTCGGGGCTGGACACGGAGGATCGCAAGTGTCCAGCTGAAGCTGTCGCCTCCTCGCAGGGGGGGCGGACACCGGACCCTGACCCCCCACATGCTCCGGATCCTGGCGGTGGTCTTCCCTGACCTGGATGGGCAGCTGAAGGGCAGACAGCAGCAAGGAGGGGGTGAGTCCATGACTGCACTGTGCACCTTGTCTGACATGCTATGTGCCCTCCTCTGGCCTGGTTAAACTTCCACAGTACATCAGTCATGTGGTCCAGGACCCATGTCCCTCATTTGTGACAAGCCCACTTCTCCTCTGATACGCATATGTGTGGCCCTTAGAGTCAGGAAATTGTGTCATTTGGGGACTGTGTCATTGCATTTAGCTTTGCTCAAGGTGGGGGACAGCATTTGTTCCCGTGACTATGTTGTGCGACTCATGGGTGGGTCAATTGCTTACACAATGCCTAAGTTCTGACATGTAATCTGGGTGTAACTTTGATATGTGGTCCACTTGCTGATCTGAATCACCACATGTCCCTGGGGAATTTGGCACACACCCATGCTGCTGGTGGGAACAATGTTTCGGCCTCAGGAGTATGTGTATCAAGTGTGTCACACATGCTTAGCCACCTGCCTACTGTCCAGGACTCATCCCTCTTACAGGTGGAGCTGGACAGTCATGCCTACTCCAGGGCATACAATACACTCTGTACTCCCACTCCCGTGTATCATCTGGCATGTTGTGATCAGTGAAATGTACCCTCAGGTGTCTGCCTCTGTCTCATTGTGCTGTGTCTTCGTTGTCAGGACTACTGGTATGTTTATCGGTTAGAGCTCAGCATGCCATCGGAGATGTGACCATGATAGACGATACTTCTGTGACTTATAGGTGTCTGATCACTTGACTGTGCACACAGGTGTTTGCGACTGTGACTTTCAGCCAGCTGTTTTTCATTCACAGCACACTGTGAGGTGCTCATGTTCAGAGAGTTGTGTTTCATGTCCCCCATATGTCCAGTTGGTATGACGTGGACAAATAGTAGTACAGATGATGTGGTTTTTGGGGGATGGACATGTGCACTTGTCAGTCACATAACTTGCATTCCCCATGCCCTCGGATTGTGACACAGTGCAGACTGTTGTTGGCTGGCTGCCATGGCCATGTGACTGGAGACAGTAATGTATGACTTTGCACTCATTCCTGTGTCATGGCATTAAACTTCCTGAGACTGATCCTGCAGGGGAGTGACATGTGCCTCATGCACCCCATTGTTCCATTGACTATCCGGACATGGGTGCATCATGGTGTCTGGTGCTGGTATGCATCACATGCATTTCTATTTAGACTCTGGCCATCCCTTTATCCGGACACCTGCACTGACTCAGTGGCAAGAGATGTGATGTGTGCATGTTCACATACTTCACCGTGTTCCCTGCAATGTCCAACAACTGTGTAGGTGGTGCACGTGTACACACTGGGGTCTTAACATCAGACAGGCACCAGACAGATGGGTGCAAGGGCAGGAGGGATGTGAGTCCCATGGTTGACCATCAGACTGACAATTGGCTTCCCCGAATCTGTGTGAGGACTTTAGGCAATGTTCAACTAAGGATGCCAGGGCTTGCTCTGTGATGTGCTGTACTTACTGGGGTGTGTGCGGTCAGTGCAGGTGACTGATGTTTGTCTGTTTCCCTAATTGTTTGCAGATACATCCATGGCCACAGGAGGGGACAGCTCCACGGACCAGGAGGAGCAGCGGAGCCAGACTGGGTCAGCATCCGACGAGTGGTCACAGGGACCCAGTGGCACGGAGGGCGAGGGGAGCCACACCGATGAGTCCTCAGCACCATCCACCTCAGCTGAGGACCACAGCAGCTCGGAGGATGACTCCCTTTTGGAGGCGGGTCTCAGCAGCCACCAAAGGCCAGCTAGTCTGTCTGGCCCCGCCACCACCACCACCACCACCGCCCTCCCATTGGCTCCCATTCCTGAGGTCCGTGGAGGCTCCCGTGCTCGGGAGCATGTCTCCTTCATGCCAGGCACCGCACCCCCTGCCCCTGTGTCCCCTGCTGCCCTGAGTGAGGAGTCTGTGTACCTCCTTCGGCAGCTCCATGTAGGGCAGACAGCAATGCTGAGTGTCCTCCATGCACACACCACTCTGTTGACACAGCTGGTGTTGTTCATGGAGGGCATCTTGACGGGTATGTCTGCCCTACAGAGGAGCAATAAGTCCATGGACTCCTCCCTGACGGCAGCAGTGTCCCTCCTCCAACAGTCCCTCACCCCTCCCACCTCTGCCCCATCCACACTTCCTGCCACCCTACCTGTCCAAAGCACATGCACACCTGCACAATCACCCAAGCACACAGACACGAGCAGCACAGACACACCCAAGAGAAAGGCAAGACGTGCACACAAGCATCCTCAGGGGACTGATACCACACACACAGGGGATGGGGCACAGACACACACAGACACATTCATCCACAGTCACTCCGCAGTCCTCCAAATCCTCTCCCTCCAAGACCCCTTCCCTTGCCTCACCTGCTACCCCACCTACACAGCAGATCTTCCTGTGTGACCTCGGCCTCTTCCCCTCCAATCCTGCTGATCCAGCATACCGGGGGAAGAGGAAGTCCACCCACACAGAGGAGAGTGCCCCTCGCCCCCGGACACCCTCCCCCAGGCGCATGCAGACACAGGACCCATTCGGAAGTCCCCCCGGACCAGGAAGAGCAAGACCCCACCACCACCACCACGCAGCTCCACCACCCAGTCTCTCTCCTCCATCCCCCAGGCCACCACTCCACAGGTTCCCCCGCCACACCCTGCCCCAGGTTCCCCCACACACCGATACCACATCCCCAGACTGCTTAGGCCCTCCCCCTGCCACTTGCTCTTCCACCCCCAACCCAGACGCTCTGCCTGTTAGTGCCACTGGTGTGGAGACCGGGTCCCCCCTCTGTCCTGCCCACCTCATCTGCCCCCCTTCCACTCCCTTGGAGTCATGCACTGCAGTGGAGTCCACAACCACCCCGTCTGACTCGGGCACTGCAGTGGGGACCCAGTCCACTACATCAGACCAGCCCACTGCAGTGGTTGCAGCACCCACACCAACTGTCTTGTGTACCACAGTGGTGCCGGCCCCCCCTGAGTCAGACACCTCCACTGCAGTTGCCGGTGACACTCCTGCACCCACCACCCCTTCACTGCCTCCTTCTGCCATCCCCTGATCCTGTCCCTGCGGTGCCTGGCCTGCCCCTTGTATGCCCCTCCAAGGGGGATGTCCCCTGTCCGTACAAGTGCAGGCAAGCAATGGGTGACCAGTTGTCACTTATCACCCTGTCGGGACTGTGATTTTGGACTGGCCATTGGCCTTAGTTTCTTTGGGACTTCAGAGTTTTCCTTGCCATTTGCTGAACAAAGCCTCTTTTTGTTTAATTGTGGCTTTTCTTTTGATGTACATGATGTGGATGAGTAGCATCCTGCATTTGCAGTTGTAATAGTGTTCATATCAGGAAAATGAAGTGTTGCTGTGATGGACTCCATGTGGTCCATGGGATATGTGTCCTGTTGTAGTCTGGATCTATGGCATCCTTTGCTGCAGTCTGAGGGTGTAATGTTCAGCATTTGACACAGGGATGTACATTTTGCTTTTGTAAATGAACATCTTTGTCTTACACTGATGCACATCTGGTGGGCTTACCACTGTTCAATGTTCCGATTTCCCTGACTGTGTGCCCAGCTCCACTGGACATGCAGTTTTGCACATCAATGTCGAAGGACTCATCTGTGTATACAGTGCAACTTGCTTGACACGTGTTTTGTGTGTATGCAGATGACTGACGTGACACTCCCGTACCCAGGCTGATGTGAGCAGAGCCTTCTGTGTGTTGTGGTTGTTGACTCACTGACGGAGTGTTCTGCTGACATGTTTGGGTCGTGCACAGACAAGGTTTGGCACAGCGGACCTTCCACAGGAGTGGAGTGCCCTCATGGCAGTGTGTAATCCTGTGACATTGCGTGGGCCTGTGTTGTGTGTTGTGTAAGCATGTCTGTGCGTGTTCCCTTCCCTTTTCCTACACAGGCTGTGTCCCTAGGGATGTTCCTGTTTGTGATGCTTGCTGAGTTGTTCTGTGTTCATCCATCTTCTTGGACCTGCTTTCTCCGTGATGTTGGTGCATGGCAAACTAATGTTCATGAGGTTGTCATACCAGGTTGTCTTTGTTGTCAGGGCTGGGGTTGTGGGCAAACGCAGATGGGACACATTCAGGATTCCCCTTGGCACTTGTTGTTTACACAAGTCATGTGATTTACAGTTTGTGGTAGCTTTCAGTGATTGTGACACGTTGTGTGTGTGACTGCTGCCACTCCTCAGGGTCAGAGCTGCAATGTTGGAAGTTGTTTACGTGTGTTCTTCGTGTGTCACCTTGGCTTCTTCGTTGGTGTGTGACTATGGCCAGGATCCCATTGATTGTGGTGGATTTCACATCATGCCCATGTACGGCATACTGTGCTGTGTGTCAGACATTCACGAGTCTTGTTGACTGGCCATGTGTGATGGGTTTCTGCACCTTAGTTCCCACCACCACCCCTGGTATTGTCATGGGTGCATGTCCAATGTCACCAGTCCATGTGAGCTTCACTGCTGCACATTGGTGGAGAACAGGGTGTGTGGTGTTGAGTGTGTGCAAAAGTGAGTTGTTGCACGGCTAGACCCCTACCTCCATATTGGCCTTGGCTGGCAGGCCGTGCTGATTGATTGGAGCTTGTGTAGGTGTGATGGTAGTTTGTTGCTCAGGACACATGGCTGTGGTTCACAGTGTGAACGACATCTACCTTTGTCATCACAGTGGGATTATCATGCAGGCTAGTGTCAGCACAATGTGGGGTCCCTGGGGGTAGTGCTGTGGTGGGTCTGTCTCTTGCTGTGTTAGTTGCTGTTCCTACAAGCTTGTGTGACATGTGTAATTTGGGCTCCCTCTCATCTAACAATGCCTGATTGCCCACATAGGGGTATCCGATCCATGAGTAACTTTTGTATGGCACTGTATACACATCTGTGTGGTTGGAATTCAGGCCTCCTCATGTGTTGTGTGGTTGCCTGGGGACACTGGCACACCCCCCATCACCTGTTGTGTTTGATATGCAGTGTGAGTCTGCCTGTTTGTGTTTGTGCCTTTGCACCACTGCATTGGCATATCTTGAGTGTGCCATTGGCTGTATGTTGTTTGGTGGCTTTCCCCTGCTGTCCATGGGACTCCTAGGTCATCAGTCAGCACAATAATCATGGTTTGTATGTCCCATTGATGCCATGGTATGGTATTTGTTCACCTGACATCTACAGTCTCCACAGGATATCTACATTTGTGTGTCCATTGGTGCAGATATGTGGGTCAGCATTATGATGGTCACTTCTGTCATTGGGTTATTTGTGAATGTTGACAATGTGGGCCCCCATGGGTGATGTTTGTATGCACATGGCCAAAACGATGTTTCAGTGACACTGCACTGTTTGCCTCGACCAATCTATGTTGATATGGGACACAAGCACTACTATGCCACTGATGTGTTTGTTGTTGTGTGACCAGGATTCATCCATGCAGTTTGGCTTTGGCAGCTTTTACCATGACTACACTTCCCTTTTGGTCACTGTGGTGATGGGGCTTTAGGTCCCATTGCCACACTGTTCAAATTGTGCATCAGCTATGGACACCACACTTCCCTTTTGGTCACTGTGGTGATGGGGCTTTAGGCCCCATTGCCACACTGTTCAAAATGTGCATCAGCTATGGACACCACACTTCCCTTTTGGTCACTGTGGTGATGGGGCTTTAGGCCACATTGCCACACTGTTCAAAATGTGCATCAGCTATGGACACCACACTTCCCTTTTGGTCACTGTGGTGATGGGGCTTTAGGCCCCATTGCCACACTGTTCAAAATGTGCATCAGCTATGGATAGCACACTTCCCTTTTGGTCACTGTGGTGATGGGGTGTTCGAGCCCATTGCCACAGTGGCCATGGTCGGCTTGCATTGTGGAGGCCACACACATTTATGTATGACACATGTGCTAGGGGGTCACATTGTATGTTCAATGTCATGTTCAGTGTTGTAGGCATTTGACACAGACTACACACACTTGTCATGGTGTTGGGGGGGATGTAATTTTCTGTCATTCCTTATGTGGGAGTATGCTAGTTGTGTCATGCATTACCCGTCCTATGAGAAGGGGTGGTGTTAGTGGTAGCCATCCATCCCCCCATGAGTGGGGATGGTAGTAGTGACAGGCATCCAGCCCCCCCTGAGTAGGGGTGGTGGCAGGCATCTAGCCCCCCCTGAGTGGGGATGGTAGTAGTGACAGGCATCCAGCCCCCCCTGAGTAGGGGTGGTGGTGGTGGCAGGCATCTAGCCCCCCCTGAGTGGGGATGGTAGTAGTGACAGGCATCCAGCCACCCCTGAGTAGGGGTGGTGGTGGTGGCAGGCATCTAGCCCCCCCTGAGTGGGGGTGGTGGTAGTGGTAGGCATCCATACCCCTAAGGGTGGGGATGGTAGTGGTGGCAGGCATCAAGGCCCCCATGAGTAGGGGTGGTGGTAGTGGTAGGCATCCAGCCCCCCCTGAGTAGTGGTGGTGGTAGTGGTAGGCATCCATCCCCCCATGAGTGGGGATGGTAGTAGTGACAGGCATCCCGCCCCCCCTGAGTAGGGGTGGTGGCCGGCATCTAGCCCCCCCTGAGTGGGGGTGGTGTTAGTGGTAGGCATCCATCCCCCCATGAGTGGGGATGGTAGTAGTGACAGGCATCCAGGCACCCATGAGTAGTGGTGGTGGTAGTGGTAGGCATCCATCCCCCCATGAGTGAGGATGGTAGTAGTGACAGGCATCCAGGCACCCATGAGTAGGGGTGGTGGTGGTGGCAGGCATCTAGCCCCCCCTGAGTGGGGGTGGTGGTAGTGGTAGGCATCCATCCCCCCATGAGTGGGGATGGTAGTAGGGACATGCATCCAGGCACCCATGAGTAATGGTGGGGGTAGTGGTAGGCAGCCATCCCCCCATGAGTGGGGATGGTAGTAGTGACAAGCATCCAGGCACCCATGAGTTGTGGTGGTGGTAGTGGCAGGCATCCATCCCCCTAAGGGTGGGGATGGTAGTAGTGACAGGCATCCTGCCACCCCTGAGTAGGGGTGGTGGTGGTGGCAGGCATCTAGCCCCCCCTGAGTGGGGGTGGTGGTAGTGGTAGGCATCCATACCCCTAAGGGTGGGGATGGTAGTGGTGGCAGGCACCCATGAGTAGTGTGGTGGTAGTGGTAGGCATCCATCCCCCCATGAGTGGGGATGGTAGTAGTGACAGGCATCCAGCCCCCCCTGAGTAGGGGTGGTGGTGGTGGCAGGCATCTAGCCCCCCCTGAGTGGGGGTGGTGTTAGTGGTAGGCATCCATCCCCCCATGAGTGGGGATGGTAGTAGTGACAGGCATCCAGGCACCCATGAGTAGTGGTGGTGGTAGTGGTAGGCAGCCATCCCCCCGTGAGTGGGGATGGTAGTAGTGACAGGCATCCAGGCACCCATGAGTTGTGGTGGTGGTAGTGGCAGGCATCCATCCCCCTATGGGTGGGGATGGTAGTAGTGACAGGCATCCAGTAAACTGAATAGGGGTGGTGGTGGTGGCAGGCATCTAGCCCCCCCTGAGTGGGGGTGGTGGTAGTGGTAGGCATCCATACCCCTAAGGGTGGGGATGGTAGTGGTGGCAGGCATCGAGGCACCCATGAGTAGGGGTGGTGGTAGTGGTAGGCATCCAGCCCCCCTGAGTAGTGGTGGTGGTAGTGGTAGGCATCCATCCCCCCATGTGTGGGGATGGTAGTAGTGACAGGCATCCAGCCCCCCTGAGTAGGGGTGGTGGTGGTGGCAGGCATCTAGCCCCCTGAGTGGGGGTGGTGTTAGTGGTAGGCATCCATACCCCCATGAGTGGGGATGGTAGTAGTGACAGGCATCCAGGCACCCATGAGTAGTGGTGGTGGTAGTGGTAGGCAGCCATCCCCCCATGAGTGGGGATTGTAGTAGTGACAGGCATCCAGGCACCCATGAGTAGTGGTGGTGGTAGTGGTAGGCATCCATCCCCCCATGAGTGGGGATGGTAGTAGTGACCGGCATCCAGCCCCCCCTGAGTAGGGGTGGTGGTGGTGGCAGGCATCTAGCCCCCCCTGAGTGGGGGTGGTGGTAGTGGTAGGCATCCATCCCCCCATGAGTGGGGATGGTAGTAGTGACAGGCATCCAGGCACCCATGAGTAATGGTGGTGGTAGTGGTAGGCAGCCATCCCCCCATGAGTGGGGATGGTAGTAGTGACAGGCATCCAGGCACCCATGAGTTGGGGTGGTGGTAGTGGCAGGCATCCATCCCCCTAAGGGTGGGGATGGTAGTAGTGACAGGCATCCAGCCGCCCCTGAGTAGGGGTGGTGGTGGTGGCAGGCATCTAGCCCCCCCTGAGTGGGGGTGGTGGTAGTGGTAGGCAACCATCCCCCCATGAGTGGGGATGGTAGTAGTGACAGGCATCCAGGAACCCATGAGTAATGGTGGTGGTAGTGGTAGGCAGCCATCCCCCCATGAGTGGGGATGGTAGTAGTGACAGGCATCCAGGCACCCATGAGTTGTGGTGGTGGTAGTGGCATGCATCCATCCCCCTAAGGGTGGGGATGGTAGTAGTGACAGGCATCCAGCCACCCCTGAGTAGGGGTGGTGGTGGTGGCAGGCATCTAGCCCCCCCTGAGTGGGAGTGGTGGTAGTGGTAGGCATCCATACCCCTAAGGGTGGGGATGGTAGTAGTGACAGGCATCCAGCCCCCCCTGAGTAGGGGTGGTGGTAGTGGTAGGCATCCAGCCCCCCTGAGTAGTGATGGTGGTAGTGGTAGGCATCCATCCCCCCATGAGTGGGGATGGTAGTAGTGACAGGCATCCAGGCACCCATTAGTAGTGGTGGTGGTAGTGGTAGGCATCCATCACCCCATGAGTGGGGATGGTAGTAGTGTCAGGCATCCAGCCCCCTAAGGGTGGGGATGGTAGTAGTGACAGGCATCCAGCCCCCCCTGAGTAGGGGTGGTGGTGGTGGTGGCAGGCATCTAGCCCCCCATGAGTAGGGGTGGTGGTAGGGTGCTGTTGGTGGTAGGCATCCATCCCCCTATGGGTGTGTATGGCATTGGTGTTGGCCATCCCACCCCTATGGTTCTGCTGTTGCTAGTCTACGTTATTTGTGCATCCCAATGTGTGTGTGACATATTTCGGGTACGTGTAGTTTGTTTGTATTGTTGGTGTTTGACTTACCGTCTGCGCCGTACGCGTCTGTGTCGGTCCCGGTAATAGATGTAGAGTATAGGTAGGACCTGCGCAATGGGATTCATGCTTGGATCGTCTCGTTCGGGTTTCTCGTGTCTTCGACTCGTACTCGTAGCTGGCTTGTTCGTCTCGTAGCCGTGGATCGTCTTGTGGCTCGAAACGGAGCTTATGTACGGCTCGCCCGGATGCTCAAACGTGCCGGACGTAGTGACGGGTTCGGCGCGTACGGATTGCGCATCGTACTAGTCCGGCCGGAAGGTGCTGTGTATTTGCTTCCGTGCGGCTCGATTCGGCGTTCACGGATCCGGCTCGGGCGGGGAACAGGAGCTGGATTGGGTGAGTATGGCTCGCTCGGAAACTTGGTTGTTATACGCATCGTACTTGTTCGTCCGGACGAGTGTACGAATCGGTCGGGAAACACGCATTCGGCTTGTATTTTTTCCGGACGAATACTGTTAGGTGCCCTACCGGCTGAGATCGGAATCGGCCCCTTAGTGTTCATTTTGGAAGCAAGGACACAGTTTGTGCTAAGAAAATTGTGCAATATCACACGTGACACAAACAACATTTGCTCGCATTTGGTTCATTCACGTTGTTCCCATGCTCCTGCAGTAGGATTTTTACCCATATGACATCTCAAATACGCTATGGGGCATAATGGCGTAATCTCAGGTATTTTTCTTAACAGTAGTATTAGTAACATGAAATGCTGGCAATTACGCAATATTAAGCCTGCATAAATGAAATTTTGCCCAGACCTAGTTACATCATATATTAAGAAGGCTTGACATTTGACAGCAGAAGACCAATCACAATGGTACACCAGTTGTAATAATGAAATCTGATCTAGCTATATAGGGCCATAGGTTATGCAAGTCGCCGAACCCTGGATGGGTAGCATCCTCCCCCCACTGAATGATAATTTACTTCTGGCAAATCACTATGGCGCTATTACTCTCTATAAAACAATTATTCCTATAGGACAGCGGCGGCTCCTCCGATATGGCGGAGGAGCGTCGCCCCCAAAAAAAACCAGGAAAGGAAAAATAAAACAGCACTCATTTTATTTTTCCTTTCCTGCCGGGTCTTGGGGGCGGGGCCTGGTAGTGACAGGCACTGATGGGAGTGGTAGTGTACTCCCATCACTGTGCATGATGGTTTGGCCTGCCGTCTGAGGCCGGCCAAACCATCATGCGCAGTGAAAGCTCTCTCCAACCCAGTAAAGCAGCTGGGTTGGAGAGAGCAGGCACAGACTCACAGTCTGTCCTGGAGCATGAATTGAGGGTGCTCAGGCCAATCCTGAAGCTGCTCTGTACGCGAGAGCAGCTTCAGGATTGGCCGCAGGGCATTCTGGGAGCCTGTGCCTTCCTGAAGAGGTGAAGAAGAGTGTGACAGGGACGGCTGCAGGTACGTTTTTTTTTATTTGTTATTTTTTTATTCCCACGCGACACCTAGTGCCCATTTCCCCCCTTGTCCTCCCCCGCCTGCTCCCTGCGCCTTCAGCATACCGGCCACTGCTTCTAGAGGAGCATAAAAAGAGGTGGAGGAAAGAAGTTTCTTTAAGTTCTGGTTGAGCCCTAACCACTCTCAGACGGGCGAGTGACCACCAGTCCCCTTCTGGCCGTCTTCTGACACCACCTTCCCCACTTCCATGGCTAAACAGGAAGGATGAAACTTGTTGGTGCATAATGGCTGCAGTTTATTAACACACATTACATCCTGGATCATAATTATCACAAATTAATTGTCATTCGTACGTTCCATGCATTATGTATATTACACCTGTTACTGTTGCAGTCAGTTCCTTGATCCCATGGTCCACCCTAATTCCTAACAGCACTTCACACACAGTCCTGAGTGGTGGCCACTTTGTAGGTGTCTAGTGCTTTGCGGCTTCTAGGTTTTCCTTGCTACCGAATTCTATGTAGGTGGCCTTCAGGCCTTGCCTGGACTGCAAGTGCAGTGTCTGCCTAGTGCTGACCCTTTGCTTGCCATTCACCTGCTCCCAGTGCCCCTGCCGTGAGGCATCTCAAGGACACAGTTCGAGTGGCTTCTTTTCGTAAGCTATTGTGCTTTTCCTAACAGTTTTCTGTGTGCTGTCTCCACCACGCTGCCTGTGGTTCGCCGACTGCCGGCAGCTCCCCCTTTCTTTTCTCTTCAGTGTTTGCCTAAGGAAAGCCTAGCTGTTTGAGAGCCCCAACTATGTCAAGCAAGAGCATGTCCATTCCCACCCTGGCCAAGTGGACCCTGTTCGCCGCGTAGAAGCCCGGTGTTTTGAAATTGATGAGCCCATGCCTAATGAACCCCCCAACCGTTGGCCTTGCATGCCATCGCCATAGAGATGTTCAGCTTCCTCCTGGACCTTTCTGCCTCCTCATGGTCAATTGCCCCCTTCATTCAAAACAGGCTACGACCTCAGACCATATGAGTTCATCTGGGCAAACCAGTCTAGCGGCGGCTGTGAGACCAGACATCATTTCCCTCAGCAAGTCTTTCTCCCCAGGCAAGCTAGATCATTCCTTTCTAGATGTACAAGAATAGCATCTAACTTCTCTTCTCACTGTAGCGCATTCTGGATGGTGGGTAGCTACTGGGCCCACCTCATTTCTGGTTTTCTTAGCCAGGTCACTGACGTTGTCTGCAACCAAATCCCTTTGTAGTCCTTCCGCACTGACACCCACTGCTGGCCCTTGCGATGTAAAAGTGGCACAGGATCCAAACACTGTGCCTGTCTCCAGGAGGCCCTGTTGTGAAAGAAACACAGCTTAGAGAACTGTGGCACTTAAGTATCTCTTAAAGGCACCTGAGGCCCAACGGACGATTCGTGTTATGCGCTCATTGCTAAGCCCACTTACGCCTTAGTAGCACCTATGTGGAAAGAGTGCAACCCAAATTCCTTAGGAGGTAGAACCACTTTGCTTAATGCCATCTTTAGCACTGCAGTGAATTGAAACCGGTTGGGGCAAGGGCCATTTGCATGCATATATAGCGGATGCCCCTTGTGAAGCCCACGCCGCATGTGTTCTCGCATGAGGCATAGCAGACAGCATTCACTGTCATCCAGGCAATTAGGCGCCTGTATGTGCCCCTCACTTCCTGATCCGTCTTTCACCGGCGGAGTTGTATAATCATGTACCTGCTGCCTATGTGTACAGCTTACCCAGGGTTGAACCTGGAGGGGGCTACCAGCTTGCTAACCCTGCAGGGAACAAAAAAGGGCAGAGAAAATGCTGTCTTGAACAGCTCAACCTCGTGCTCTTTCCTGAACATGTTGGGGAGTCACTGGAGCAACTTCCTCTGTGTGGTGAAATCAATGGGCTGTCGCTGATCCTTCTGCCTGGACTGCATCTGCCCAAACCCTTTCATTGCTGTTCTGCAGTAAAAAGACCCAGTTGGGCTAGTCCCTGTAGCCAGTTTCATGAAATAGGACTCTGTGCTGATGTGGGTCTGTGCCCAAGCCTTGTTTCTCCCCTCTATGCATGCCCAGTGTATGAAATTTTCTACATCCCTGCTTGTTACGTCACCATGCTCCATGGTGCTGGTCCCCTTTTGAAACATCTCCCAACACTTACGATACTTCATTGCCATCTTGGGGGCCAGCGCATTGTCCACCAGTGCTGTTAAGTTGGGTCCGCTAGGTTGCACAGCCATTTGGGGATGGGTGTCATATTCGGATCCGCATGCGGTGCCAGCTCTCTGAATGTCTTCCACTGAAAACAAGGGATTGCGTCAGCCACAGAGTTATCTCAGCCTGAAATGTACCTGGCCCTAATGGCTATGTTGGATCTCAGCTGGCAACCAACCCAGTGGTGCAGTAGAATGCCGGGCATCGCGCCGTCCCTAGTTTTATCGCTTGAAATACTGCATGGTTGTCAGACCAAAGCTTAATCAGCCTGTCAGCGAGCCTGCTTTTCCAGATAGAGAATGCTACAGTGATGGGAAAGTGCTCCAACACTGAGATGTTCTTGGTGATTCCTTTGTTATGCCAAGTGGCTGGTCAGCGGGCAGCTGCCCAGGCTGATCCAAGGACGGCCCGAAGTCTCCCGCCCCCACCCTGCGGCATCTGTGAAAAGCTCCAGTTGGCTTGCTGTGGCCCATGGTTCCCGCCAATTGAGGGGCCCATTGAAGCTGGCCAGAAAGGCAGCCCACTGCCCTGGATCCTCCCTCACTCCCAGCGTGAGCCTAACCCTGTGGTGCTTCTTTGTGAGGCCCTTAGTCAGCCTGCTGGGATTATACGGCTGGTGAAATTGAGCCTGCCTAGCAGTTGCTGCATTTCATCAAGTGTGGCTTATGTCTCTGTAAGTAGTAGCTCAATTGTCTGCTTTAATTCTTCTACTTTGGCCAGCAGCAGCCTGCATATGCTTTCCACTGTGTCAAACTCAATCCCCAAGAAGGTCAGGCGGGTAGCAGGGCCCTCCGTTTTTCAGTGGCCCCCTGCTAGTTCTACAAAGTGATACAGTAGCTACTCGCATTGCGAGGTGCTTAGCTTACAGATGAATAGGAAGTCACCCAGGTAATGTAGGCGCCCACCTGTTGGGTGCCTTGTTCCCAATTCCCATTCCAGGAAACTGTGAAAGGTTTCAAAATAAGTATAGGAAATCGTGCAACTCATGGGCATGCATTTGTCATAATAGAATGCATTGCCAGGCTCAAAACCTAGTAAGTGGTAACTGACGGGTTGCACTGACAGGAGGCGGAAGGCGGATTCAATGCTCGCCTTTACCAAGAACGTAGGGTACTTAACAACTAACGTGCTCTAGTCAATCGTTAACCAACTCACTTGAAGTAAATGACAAGTGATGAAGGAGGCAGAATTGTCCCTTATCTTTTTTGGGAACCAGGCCCAAAGGCGAAACCACAAAATGTCCTAAGAGTGGTTTTGGGAAGGGGCCCACTATCCTTCAGGATTCTCCCGCACAGTTTTAAAGTTTTGACTAAGGCTGGAGCTGGGGGCCCTTGTAGGGGATGATGAAGCCCACAGCAAACCCTAGCACTAGCAGTTGCCCTTCCTCTTGTTTGGGATATCTGTTTAGTAACTGGGTTAACACTCTCACCCAAATGGGAGCGGGGAGAGCTCCTGTTGGCTCGTGGTCACCAATTGCAATCACTTTTGTCATATTTCCAGCAAGTTGTTGTGAGATTCCTCCAGGGCTTTTAGCCTCTGTATGCTTTTGCTTTGTTGCCCTGTGATAGCCCGTCGTACCTTCCTTTGGGTCCTGCTGGACGGAAATGTCAGATGTAGTAGCTGGCAGGTTTCACGCCTGCTACCCCCAGTGGTGCTCTCCCGGCCCAGGCCTTAGTTGGATCCGCCTCACCAGGTTGAGCCAGATCATTGGTTCCCCACTTGTCGCCTTGTTGTTACCTTCGCTATCCTTTCAATCACCTTCCCTCTGAGTCCTGCAGGCCGGACGGCCCGTTGTTCCATTCATGTTGGGGACACCCGCACCTGGTGCACCCACCTGGTCCTTGCTGCCCGTACTATCTGTGGCTGTCCCCTGGCTTCTCTCCCAGGCCCCAACACGACAACTCATACAGCAGATAAACTGGGCCTAGCTAAGAAGCTGGGTCGGGGCCAAACCAGCACATTACGTTTTCCAAAAAAGAGTGAGTAAAAAATCACATTACAAGGTGGGATATTGGCAGGATGGATCTAATCCATAGATGTAGGCTTCTGTCCCCGGTCCTCTTACCTCATTAAGTGCCTGTGCACAACTGTTGCGTAGCAAATTCCACATTCCCCGTGCTAAGGAGCAGAAGACGCTGAAAGTATGGAGCCATGCCTTGAGTCACGGGTAATGGAGGTGCAGGAAGCACTGACCATGCGGTTGGTATACCCGGGGCACATGAACTGCACTTCAAAATCGTCTGTGTGTGGGACCAAGTTGGATTCAGTGTTGGATTCAGGCACATGTAGTATCCAACTAATGGTTGCTACCTTGTTGTTAGTGCCTGTTCCAGACCAAAGTAACCTCCAACAACAGCAATGAAAAAATATATGATGCAGTGGGCCAATGAAATGTCTTATATGAGGCATAAACTACCCCTCCCAATCATTATAAGGATATTGCAAGTCACTGAGGAGTTCCATAACCATATAGTATAGAGTTCCCGTATTAGGTTTTGGAACACCAAGGTGACTTACAATTTCCTTATCCTGTATGTCAGAAATGCTCAGTCCCTGCTGCACACTGCGGCATAGGCGGAGCCACGCAAGCATAAAATCCCTTGTCCGGACGGAAGGAGCGCTGCGGGTTCTAGCTCTTGCGAGCGTTCCTTCACGTCCGAGGTCATGTCTTCGTTTCCGGTTCCCTCGCGTCAGGCTCTCCTTCTCGTTGCTCTCGCCGCGGCTCACAGTGTCCTCGGTGGGGGTCCCGCCTGCAAAATAGAAGAAGACAACAAAGAATCATTTGAAGGCGGTAACATGCTTGCGCTTGTTTGCATGTACGGCATCTGAGAATGGTTTACTAAAGCATATACTTATCTGAAAGGATCTGCATGGTGAAAATGGGCATCTTCATTTCTTTTGTGATATAATTTCTGGCTGTATGAAAGTATAGCGGTCAGTATCACAAACTCCTGAGTTAAAGGAGATATGATTCATTTAGTAATTCCTGGCTGTATGAAAGTATAGCGGTCAGCATCACAAACTCCTGAGTTAAAGGAGATAAGATTCATTTAGTAATTCCTGGCTGTATGAAAGTATAGCGGTCAGCATCACAAACTCCTGAGTTAAAGGAGATAAGATTCATTTAGTAATTCCTGGCTGTATGAAAGTATAGCGGTCAGCATCACAAACTCCTGAGTTAAAGGAGATAAGATTCATTTAGCCTGCACCTTTTTGCATATTTTTGTTGTTCATGATTCTGGCCTATCATAGGGGGTTGATCTCCGTTACTTTTGGGCTATGCACAATTTTTCTATGTTCCCTACAATGGTAAGCACCATTTAATATAATCCCATTACATAAAAGAATAGAGTACTCTCAGTAATTTTTTCTCTCTCTTTATTATTTATGTTTGTTTAAGGCAGAATTGATTGTTGACTCCTGAAACACTTCTATTGGACACTAGTGGAAGAGGGGAACAAATCAGTAGAGAATATTGATATATATGTAGTGGTTATCTACTTCTGTGTTTTACATTATTTTGAGAGTAGTCTATTGACAATACTTTGCTTACAGGATCACAGAAGTCTCCAGTGACGAATCCTTGCTGCACAGGTCGTGCCGAGGGACCCTCTTAATTTTTTCTCCTCCCCTTGTTTCCCCTCTTCCCTCTGTACACTGGTCTTGCTTTGACTCTGTTGGGCAGACTATGTGGTAGTGGGAAGTTGGGACCTACTCTTAAGTCTCCTGTCTCTCGTTCCCGAGGAAACTTCAGGTGAGCCTTGATACTGGATGCCAGAGAGTACTTTATCCCATATAATATATGGTCACCCCATCACTTTTCCCACAAACCACTTAAAACCTTATACGAAAAAGCAAGCATGTTTGCAAGCATGAAGATTAAAAATAAAACCTCTACTGCAAAATTAAACACATCAAAAACCTGTTAGTTATTTGCTGCACTATTTGTTGCACTAGTTCATAATGTGTAGAAACATTCATTAAGAGTATAGCTTTTTTCTGACTATATAAGGAGTGCAAAAAGTTTTTGAAACCTTATGTATATTGAAACATTGAAACCTTATGTATATTTGTAAAGTGCACTATCACCCAGGAGGCTATCCTGGTGCTAAGCAGGTGTGAGTCTGACCTTGCTTAGGTCAGGAGAGGTTAATCAAAGAGCCAGGCCTTCAACTTCTTGCAGAACTCAAGGAGTGAGGAGGAGACTCTGCTTTGTAACGGTTGGTTATTAAACACTTTAGGAGCAATATAGGAGTAGGCCCACCATTGATTGGCACTGCATATACAAAGGATGTGTGGAAGTAGGAGTCCGGCCGATGGGCGGTGTCTGGATGCTTTGTGAAAGGAGATGTGGCTGCTGAGATAGGCTGAGCCAGTGTTGTGTAGTGCTTTCAAGGTGTGAGTGAGGAGTCTGACCTGTGCATGCTTGTGTATTGGGAGCCAGTGGAGCTATTTGTGGTGCGGTGTGATGTGAGTACTGCGTGGAAGGTTGAGAGTGATTATGGCTGCCGAATTTTGCATGGTTTGCAATCATCTGGTGAGTTGTTTCCTGATCCTAGCCTAAGGTGTTCCCATAGTCCAGCTTAACAGTAATGAGGGTGTGGGTAATGGTTTAGTGAGTGCTGCCCAGGAGCCATTTGTAGATTCTCCTCAGCATCTTCCGGGTGTGGAAGCAGGAAGCTGTAACTGTATTGACTTTGGCAGTCATGTTGAGATTGCTGTCGATGATGATTCTGAGGTTCTTGGCGTGGGTGCAGGGGATAGGTTTTATTTCAGCCAGCCACCAGGTAGAATCCCACAGTGATGTGCTCTTCCCGAAGATCACAGATATTTTCTTGTTGGTGTTGAGTTTGAGACTGACCCTCACACGGTCAGCAACTTCGGCCATGCAGGCGATGAACTTGTTCTGGCTGTTGAGTGTTGTGTCTGATAGGGAGAGTATGAGTTGAGTGTAGTCAGTGTAGGAATGGATGTTAATGCTGTGTGTGCAGACAACACTAGCCAAATGAATAATGTATGCATTGAAGAAGGTCGGGCTGAGTGAGAATCTTTGCAGTACTCCACAGGTGAGATTACAGGTGTCTGTTAAGTAGGTGCTAGGCTGACTACCTGTGTCCTGTCAGTTAGGAAGGAACAAATTTACCCAGATTAGATTCCAATCTTGTGTAAATGGCGGATGAGGATTGGGTGGGGGACCATGTTGAATGCTACCGAGTGGTCCAAGAGGATGAGGGCTGCCGTGTCTCCTCTGTCCAGCATCATGCGGATGTCATCTGTGGTGGCAATGAGGCCTGTTTCTGTGCTGTGGTTGGGTCTGAAGCAGGACTGTGTGACGTTTAAGAGTTGGTGTTCGTTGAGATGGTTGGTGAGGCGGCTATTGATGAGTTTCTCTTGGACTTTGGCAAGGTACGGTAGCCAGGAGATCAGTCTGTAGTTGGCAACTGATGATGGATACGTGGAGGGCTTCTTGAGCAGGGACAGGACTGTGGCATGTTTCCAGGTGCCGAGAGATTACTGATGAGATGGAGGAATTCAGGAAGGGTGTTAGTGCTCCGTTGATGGGGTGAAGCCCTTTGATGTAGGAGTGGTGGGGGAATGGGTCAGATGGGGACTAAGAGTGATTGGAGCTATGGTAGCGGTGGGTTAATCAGTGGTGATAGCAGGCCATGTGGTCACGGTCAACACCCTGGTCAAGAATGGGAGTCGTGTAGTGGGGTCTGCTGGGTCTGGTTGAGGGTCGAATATGCTGTATATGGATTTGATCTTCCTGCAAAATAATTCTGAGAGCTTATTGCATTGGTGCTGTGAGGGGGTGATGCTGTTGGAGGTGGCTACTGTTGAGGTTATATCTTCTACAATAGCTAAGATCTTTTTGCTGCTGTTGGAGCTGGCGTCGATGCAGTATGCAAATCCAGTGGATTAGGTGCTCCGGATCTGTTGGTGGTAGTGTTGTTGATAGGGGGTCCACTTAAAGTGGTACACCTTTTAACATGTGTGACAAGTGTCCTCAAGCCCAGGATATGATATGACTGACTGTTGGTGGTAGCTGATTAATGGTCATGGTGTACAGACGTACGTGCACTCCAGTAAGGGGCTGCCTATGGAAATCTGTGTAGTCACAAATGGCACTCTGATTAATCCTGATTGTATGTCACATGTATGAGATGCACTATAGAATCTGACCTTTTTGACCTACAGTTGAAGTAGGTTTTGTTCGCGATGTCTTGGCTCATTCTCTATCTGCATTCCAGTTGCTTGCAGTGGCGCTTCATCATCCTGAGTTTCTCTATGTACCAACTAGGTTGATGCCTGGCTTTATTGGCTTTGCTGTGCCTGAGGTGGGCCAGGGTGTCAGTGCAGGCAGTGATCCAGTTGTCAAAGGTATTGATGGATTTAGGTAGGCTGTTGTTTAGTTTAGGATGGTGGGTGGTGAGAGCTGTAGTCCAGTCATCCCCTGGGATCTTGTTCCAGTATGAGCAGTCAGGTCTCGCAGAGCTCGGTCTATGATGGTGCGGTACTGGAATGCTAAACTTGGTGGGGGTAGGGTTCATCCAGGTGACCAGTGTGGGTTTGTGGACTGAAAGGTTGGTGACAGAAGTGAAAATCAGGTCCAGGAGGTGACTGTCAGAGTGTGTGGGTCCATTCACACATTGGGTGAGGCTGTGGTTTCTGCGTTTTTCAAGTAATGCTGTTGAGTTCCAGTTGGTGTGATCCTCTAGGTGCAAGTAGACGTCTCCAAAGGTAAACAAGGCACTGGAGTTGAGGATGAGAGGAGCAATGAAGTCTGCAATGGTGTTAGTGAAGTTGGTGCATGGTACTGGTGGTCTGTAGATGAGGGTGCCACCCTGGGTGAAGGTGGCTGTGATGTGAAGTTTGATCATCAGGTGGTCCATGTTGCTGGTGGGTGTGTCCGAGGAGGTGGTGCGGCAAATTGTGTCCTTGAAGATTATTGCAACTTGTTAGACTTGCCATCTTTTGGCGTGTTTCCTCTAAGTTTTTGCTTTCTGACGTCCCGGTTTTGACTCTGTTTGTGCTGGCTTAGTGTCTCTGCGCACTTTTTTCACTGCTGATCAGTGGTAAAGTGCAAGTGCTCCTGTTGTAAACTGTGTTATGGATTGGTGTTTCCATGATTGGCATATTTGATTTACCTGTCAGTCCCTAGTAAAGTGCCCTGAGCGTGCCAGGGCCTGTAAATCAAATGCTGTTAGTGGGCTGCAGCACTGGATTGTGCCACCCACGCAAACGGCCAGTAAATGTAACTCTGGCCTGCCATTGCAGAGCCTGTGTGTAGTCTGGGACTGCCATGTCGACTTGGCAAGTGGACCCACTTGCCAGGCCCTAGCCTTCCCTTTTCTTTCATGTCAGTCACCCCTAAGGTAGGCCCAAGGTACCCCTGTGGGCAGGGTGCAGGGTATGTGAGAGGTAGGACATGCCCTGGTGTGTGTGGCATGTCCTGATAGTGAATTACTGCCAATTTCGTTTTTCACTGTTGCAAGGCTACCTGTTCCCATACGACAGAATGGGGAGTTTGTTTATAACATCTTATAAACATAACTGGGCCTGCGAACTAGGTAGAAAAATAAAGTTTAATATGCCTGAACTCAGAATCTAAAGATGCATCTTTTAGTGAAGGTGATTTTTACATTCTGTGTTTGAAAATACACTTTTAGAAAGTAGGTATTTTCTTGCTCAGCCATCCAGTAGGCCTTTGCTGGGGTTGTGAATTGACTGTCTGGGTTTTGGATGACAGGGGCTGGGGAGGAGCCGTGGCTCCAGATAGTCTATGTGGGTCAGGAAAGGGCTGAATAGACCTGGGCTGCATTTTGAGTAGGGGGAGAAGATTTCCTTTCACCTGAGTGGGCCTGGTCTGCCTCTGACTATGCTGTCTCCACCTCCTGCCAGGAAGCCACACCAGAGAGGGCAGAACTGGTTCTGGCTGGGCACAGACACTTTCTGCCTGAGAGGACAAAGGATTTTGGGCTATAAAAAGTGGGGCCCAAACCCCTGTACTTTAGAACTCTTTTGGACCAAGAAGACTGCCAAGAAGAAGTGCTGGAGAAGCTGTGAGGAGGAACTACCACTTTGCTGTGTGCTTTGCTGTGTTGGCCTGCAGTGGCTGCTTCTGTCTTGGGCAGTGAAAGGACTGGACTGAACTTTCTGCAATCTATTTTTGTGAGTTTCTCCAAGGGCTTGAGGTAGAGCTTGCCCCCAGTTCAAGAAGTCTCAGGAGCAGCAAAGACTTCAAGTTCTTCTGCCCTCAGCACTGGGGACTGTGTGCTTTGTGCTGCAACAGAAGAAAAAGCAACCCCACGCCGTCTACGACGCCGCTGCCGACTCCGAGTCCTGAAGGCACCGCAGAGGGCACCGCTGCAAGGCCGCACCGCGACCCTGGTCTCACCAACGACGCCTGCTGATGCCGCCACCGAGCCGCTGCTCGCACCGCGACCTGTGGGCACCGCACTCCGCATCGCCTCGCTTCACGATGCCGCCTTGGTATCCCCAACGACGCCGCTCCACACCGAAATCGATGCCGCTGCCTGCACCGTGGTTCGATGTCACCGCTCGTAAAGTTACTTGACGCACCGCCCTCATCCTGCACCACCCTCATCCCGCACCGCAGCCTTGGCCTACCGACACCGGTGCCATCGATTCCAGTTCATCAGCCAACGACAGCGCTTCAGCAACGATGACGCCGCTGCTTGCACCGCGACCTGCCAGCACTGCGACGAGCACCGCATCACTTCGCACCGCGACCCTGGTCTCACCGAGGACGCCATCTGACGCCGCCACCGAGCCGCTGCTGGCACCGCGACCTGAGGGCATCGCATGCCACACTGCTACACTTCGCACCGCAGCATCCGACGACTGCCGACGCCAGCGGTCCTGACTTCAACCACGAGGAGTTCGATCTGCAACGCGGGTGACTTCAAGGGCCCGACGACTCCTACACCGACCTCCGGAACCGACGCCTGCAGACGCCGTGCTTTCGGAAGCTCAACGAGAGGTCGCAGATGCCCTGCCTTTCTAAAGGTACTGTTTTGCGGGTCTTCCCGACACCGTAGCTGGCCCGCGACGCCGCGGTCAGCCATAACTGTTTGGATTTGTTTGTTCACGACGCCGTGATAGCCCCAGAGGGAGCTATCGACTTCAAGGAACTGTTTTTCAAGGTTATTTTGATAACTGAAGATTTCTAAGTACTGTATTGTGGATTTTTATCATTTTTGGTCTGGTCTTAAGTATATAAAAATATTGGATATTTCTCTATACTGGTGTGGTGTCCTTTTGTAGTGCTTACACTGTATTACTGTTGGTTATGTGCAAATGCTTTACACACTGCCTCTAAGATAAGCCTGACTGCTCGTGCTAAGCTACCAAGGGGGTGAGCAGGGGTTACTTTAGGAGTGTAACTCCCTCATACTGTCTAGAAGGAAGGGTCCCTACTTGGACAAAGGTGAAACCCCTTGCCAACTAGGGACCCCCATTTTTAACATTGGTTGTCAGTGGTGAGGATAGGACTTGCGTTTGCACTAGACTTACAGTGATTGGTGTGCACTACTACCATATCGCAGACCATTACATACCACATACTGGTTCTCTTTCTTTTGTGGCCTATTTTTGATCTTGCCAGATTTCTGAGAACTTGAACTTGCTACTTCGTCATGCCTGAATCAAGAGGATCATCTGCTGCATCTTTGGAAGTGGCCTTTGAGGAGGATAGGTTGGATTCCTACAATGTGAAAGAATTGAAGGTTATTTGCAAAAACCTAAAAGTCCAAGTCAGAGGCCTCACCAGGAAGGAGGAGCTACAAAAGGCGCTGAGGCCCTGGGTAGCAGCCAGACATGCCAGCGAGCAGTCTGGAGATCTCAGTGGAGAGGTGGAGGAGCCTATTCCTAGGGTGGATGTGCTTTTGGGAGGGGGAGAACCCTCCAGGCCAGGCAGCAGTGGCCTGTCCCCAGAGGAGCTGGAAGACAGGCGGGAAGCGAGGAAGTTCGAGTTGGAAAAACTCAGGATGGAAAGTGAGAGGGAAGACAAAAGGATAGCCATGGAGGAAAGGAAGATGATCTTAGATCATGAGCAAAGTCTTAAGGAGCTGGAGCTAAGTAGTAGGCCCAGCTCAGATGGTGGCAGTAATTCGTCATGGCAGTCAGATAGAATTGTGCACATCCCCAAGAATGTAGGCAAGGAGTACAAGAAGGGTGATGACAAACAAAGGTGGTTCCAAGGGTACGAGTCGTCCATTCATATGAATGGGGTCCCTGAAAGGAATGGGGGGGCAGGGTTATGGCCTCTCTTTCCAGAGGAAGCAAGGGAAACCCTGATAGCTTTGGCTAAGGGGCAGAACCTCACCTACGCTGACATGAAGGACGCTCTCCTCACTAGGTATGGTCTCACTCCTGAAAAGTACAAGGATCAGTTTAGGTCCAGTAAGAAGACTGATGCCAACACTTGCAGGTCACTGGATGGCTGGTTGAAGGGCAGTAATGTGACAGATTATCAGGGGCTCTACGATTTGATTGCATGGGTGCACTTGTCTTGTCTATGTTTTGCAGATCTGCGCCAGCACTTGGTTGATAGTAAGCTAACTGACCCCAGGAAGCTTGCTATGGAGGCAGACCGCTGGGTGAGTACCCGGGTCCACAAGAAAGCGGTTGGGGGAGACTCAGCCAAAGGTGGGCAGGGTCCCCAGCAGAAAAGTCGGGGGGACAAGGATAAAGCACAGGAGTTCTCTAAAGGGCCCCAAACTAACACCCAGGGTAAAGGTTCCCATCCCCCAGAAGATAAGAAAGCAATGGTCTCTTCAGGAAAGCCTGCTGAGACCGGCCCCCGCAAGTGTTTTGCATGTGATCAGGTGGGTCACTTGAAGGGGGACCCCAAGTGTCCCAAGAGGATACAGCCACACACTGGTGGGCAGTCCAAGGTGTTGGCTAGTGTAGCGCTTGGGGAGGAGGGGTGCCCAAAGGAGGGTGGGGATCCCGCAGAAATGACCCTCATCTCACTAGGGGACAGTGAGATGGTCCCAGGAAACCAGGTGCCCCCTAACACAAAGATATACAGCACCTGGGTGACCATCAATGGGAAAAGGGTAGAGGCTCTCAGAGATACTGGAGCCAGTGTGACCTCAGTCCGGTGTCACCTGCTCTCTGAAGAGCAGGTAGTCCCAGGGGCATTCCACCAAGTAGTTGCTGTGGACAACTCAGAGCGCCAGTGTATGGTGGCGCAGGTTCCCTTTGAATGGGGTGGGGGTCTCAAGTCCCTTGAGGGTGGTTGTGAGCCCTACTATGCCTGTAGATTGTCTGTTCGGTAACGACCTGGAGCAGTCCTTATGGAAGGATGTTGAGCTCAGGTCTCACTTGGAGATGCTTGGGTTGCCAGAGTGGGCATGCGTGTCCACTCGGTCAATGGCGGCCAGGAAGGGTGATCAGAAGGACTTGGAGCCTGAAACAGTGGCCCAGGTCCCTGCCAAGACAAAGGGCAGGGGGCGCGGGAAACCAGCCCCTGAAGTTCCCTCGGACCGGGAGGAGGCAGACCTTGAGGGGGACGCCCCAGTGCCTACAGGGGACAAGTAGCTGAACTGGGGGACATCTCTGAGCTGACCCATTGGCAGCAAGAAGGGGGTCCCACCAGGGAAGAATTTTGCAGGGAGCAGAAATAGTACCCTTCTCTGGAGGGTCTGCGGTGGCAGGCTGCAGACCAGGCAGCTGGTGATCAGTCCGGATCACATTCGATCTACTGGGAGAATGGTCTCCTGTATAGTGAGCCTAAGGTTGCTGAGCTTGGGTCAGCCTGTGTGCTGGTGGTACCCCAGCGCTTCAGGACCTTCCTACTGGGTCTGGGTCATGGCGTGCCTTTGGCAGGACATTTGGGGCGGGACAAGACCTTTGACAGACTTGTCACCCACTTCTTCTGGCCCCAAATGCGAAGGCAGTCGGATGGACATTGTAGGTCTTGCCAAACTTTCCAGGCAAGTGGTAAGAGTGGGAGGAAGGTCAAAGCTCCTCTCCAACCTTTTCAAGTTGTTGGAACACCCTTTGAAAGGGTAGGGATGGACATTGTGGGGCCACTGGATCCCAAGACAGCCATGGGCAACAGGTACATCCTGGTCTTGGTGGACCATGCCACCCGGTACCCAGAGGCAATCCCTCTCAGGACGACGATGGCTCCAGTGGTGGGCTGGGCGTTAATGGGGATCTTTTCCCACGTGGGGTTCCCCAGAGAGGTGGTTTCTGACAGGGGGGGACCAATTTCATATCCAAGTATATGACATCCCTGTGGAAGGAGTGTGGTGTAACCTACAAGTTCACCACTCCTTACCACCCACAAGGTAACAGTCTGGTGGAGAGATTCAACCAGACCTTGAAGGGCATGATTAAGGGTCTAACAGAACCCATGAGGCGTAAGTGGGACGTCCTCTTGCCATGCCTTCTCTTTGCGTACAGGAAGGTGCCACAGAAGTCTCTTGGGTTCAGTCCCTTTGAGCTTCTGTATGGTCACCCTGTGAGAGGACCTCTGAGTTTGGTGAAGGAAGGCTGGGAGGCAGCTCCCAGGAAAACTCCCCAGGATGTGTTTAGTTACATGCTGGCCTTCAGAAACCAAACTGCCCGCTTCAGGAAACTCGCTCAGGCGAACCTACAAGCAAGCCAGGAAGAAATGAAGAAGTGGTATGACCAGAATTCCACTCTGGTCGAATTTCAACCTGGGCAAAAAGTGTGGGTCATGGCCCCAGTGGAACCTTGTGCCTTGCAGGACAAGTGGACTGGGCCGTTTGAGGTGGTGGAGTGCAAAAGTGATGTCACCGACCTGGTGGATCTGTAGACTCCAAGGAACCCTTTGAGTGTCCTGCACGTGCACCGCCTTAAGCCCCACTTCCAGAGGTCCGAAGTAAGCATGCTCTTGGCGACATATGATGGGGTGGAAGAGGAGAGTGAACCTCTCCCTGATCTCCTGCCCACCAAGGAGCACGATGCGTCAGTTGAAGGTGTGATCTTCTCCCCTACACTGACCCCAGACCAGCAGAGCGACTGTCACCAGTTGTTGGGACAGTTTGCCCCACTGTTCTCTCTGACCCCAGGTGTTACTCACTGGTGTACCCATGACGTGGACACTGGTGACAGCCCTCCTGTAATACACAAGATTTACAGGTTGACTGACCAGGTCAGGGCCAGCATCAAAGAGGAGGTCTCTAAGATGTTGACGTTAAGGGTGATCGAGCCCTCCAACAGTCCTTGGGCCAGCCCAGTGGTCGTGGTCGTGGTCCCAAAGGCTGCTGCACCCGGTGCCACTCCAGAACGGCGGTTTTGTGTGGACTACCATGGGCTTAATGCCGTCACCAGGACTGACGCACACCCCATCCCCAGAGCTGATGAGCTCATTGATAGGTTGGGAGCTGCCAGGTTCCTCATCATGTTTGATTCAACATCTGGGTACTGGCAGATTGCCTTAGCCGATGGGGCCAAGGAGAGGTCAGCATTCTCAACCCCAGAAGGACATTACCAGTTCCGGGTGATGCCCTTTGGGTTGAAGAATGCCCCTGCCACCTTTCAGAGGTTGGTCAACCAGGTGTTGGCTGGACTGGAGGATTTCAGTGCCGCCTACCTGGATGACATAGCAGTGTTCAGTTCCAGCTGGAAAGAACACTTGCAGCACCTCGGGGAAGTGTTGAGGGCTCTGCAGAGGGCAGGCCTCACGATCAAGGCCAGTAAGTGCCAGATCGGGCAGGGTTTTGTGGGGTACTTGGGACACCAGGTAGGAAGCGGGCAGGTGGCACCCCTACAGCCCAAGATTGACACCATTCTGGCTTGGAAGTCCCCCAAGACCCAGACAGAGGTGAGAACCTTTTTAGGTCTCACCGGTTACTACAGGAGGTTTGTTAAGGGCTATGGCACCACTGTTGCCCCTTTAACAGAGCTGACTTCCAGGAAGCAGCCCAAGAAGGTGATCTGGACTGAGTCCTGCCAGAAGGCTTTTGATGCCCTGAAGGCTGCCATGTGCCCGGCGCCCGTGCTCAAGGCACCCGACTTCTCCAAGGAATTCGTCGTGCAGACTGACGCTTCAGAGCTTGGTGTGGGAGCGGTGCTCTCACAACTGAATGAAGAGGGCCTAGACCAGCCTGTAGTCTTCCTTAGCAGGAGACTTCTCCCCAGGGAACAGAGGTGGAGTGCCATAGAAAGGGAAGCTTTCACTGTGGGCTGGGCACTGAAGAAGCTGAGGCCCTACCTGTTTGGGACTCACTTCCGGGTTCAGACAGACGACAAGCCCCTCAGATGGTTGAAGCAAATGAGGGGTGTGAATCCAAAACTGCTGAGGTGGTCCATCTCCCTACAGGGAATGGACTTCACGGTGGAACACCGCCCTGGCACAGAACACGCCAATGCAGATGGTCTGTCCAGGTTCTTCCGCCTTAGTGAAGAGAACTCCCAGTAGGTTGGGTAGTTCTCCCTACTTTCAGCTGGAAAGGGACATGTGTTAGACTTGGCATCTTTTGGCGTGTTTCCCCTGAGTTTTTGCTTTCTGACCTCCCGGTTTTGACTCTGTTTTTGCTGGCTTGGTGTCTCTGCGCACTTTTTTCACTGCTGATCTATGGTAAAGTGCAAGTGCTGCTGTTGTAAACTGTGTTATGGATTGGTGTTTCCATGATTGGCATATTTGATTTACCTGTCAGTCCCTAGTAAAGTGCACTGAGCGTGCCAGGGCCTGTAAATCAAATGCTGTTAGTGGGCTGCAGCACTGAATTGTGCCACCCACGCAAGCGGCCTATAAATGTAACTCTGGCCTCCCATTGCAGAGCCTGTGTGCAGTCTGGGACTGCCATGTCGACTTGCAAGTGTACCCACTTGCCAGGCCCTAACCTTCCCTTTTCTTACATGTCAGTCACCCCTAAGGTAGGCCCAAGGTACCCCTGTGGGCAGGGTGCAGGGTATGTGAAAGGTAGGACATGCCCTGGTGTGTGTGGCATGTCCTGATAGTGAATTACTGCCAATTTCGTTTTTCACTATTGCAAGGCTACCTGTTCCCATAGGACAGAATGGGGAGTTTGTTTATAACATCTTATAAACATGACTGGCCCTGGGAACTAGGTAGAAAAATAAAGTTTAGTATGCCTGAACTCAGAATCTAAAGATGCATCTTTTAGTGAATGTGATTTTTACATTCTGTGTTTGAAAATACCACTTTTAGAAAGTAGGTATTTTCTTGCTCAATCATCCAGTAGGCTTATGCTGGGGTTGTGGATTGACTGTCTGGGTTTTGGATGACAGGGGCTGGGGAGGAGCCATGGCTCCAGATAGTCTAGGTGGGTCAGGAAAGGGCTGAATAGACCTGGGCTGCATTTAGAGTAGGGAGAGGAGATTTCCTTTCACCTGAATAGGCCTGGTCTGCCTCTGACAATGCTGTCTCCACCTCCTGCCAGGAAGCCACACCAGAGAGGGCAGAACTGGTTCTGGCTGGGCACAGACACTTTCTGCCTGAGAGGACAAAGGATTTTGGGCTATAAAAAGTGGGACCCAAACCCCTGAACTTTAGAACTCTTTTGGACCAAGAAGACTGCCAAGAAGAAAAGCTGGAGAAGCTGTGAGGAGGAACTACCACTTTGCTGTGTGCTTTGCTGTGTTGGCCTGCAGTGGCTGCTTCTGTCTTGGGCAGTGAAAGGACTGGACTGAATTTCTGCAATCTATTTTTGTGAGTTTCTCTAAGGGCTTGAGGTAGAGCTTGCCCCCTGTTCAAGAAGTTTCAGGAACAGCAAAGACTTCAAGTTCTTCTGCCCACAGCACTGTGTGTTTTGTGCTGCAACAGAAGAAAAAGCAACCCGACGCTGTCTACGACGCCGCTGCCGACTCCGTGTCCTGAAGGCACCGCAGAGGGCACCGCTGCAACACCGCACCGCGACCCTGGTCTCACCGACGACGCCTGCTGATGCCGCCACCGAGCTGCTGCTCGCACGGCAACCTGTGGGCACCGTACTCCGCATCGCCTCACTTCACAACGCCGCCTTGGTGTCCCCGACGCCGCCGCTCCACACCGAAATTGATGCCGCTGCCTGCACCGTGGGTTGAGGGCACCGCTCGTAAAGTTACACGACGCACCGCCCTCATCCCGCACCGCAGCCTTAGCCTACCGATGCCTGCGCCATCGACTCCAGTTCGTCAGCCGACGACATCGCTTCAGCAACGACGACGCCACTGCTTGCACCGCGACCTGCCAGCACCGCAACGAGCACCGCATCACTTCGCACCGCGACCCTGGTCTCACCGATGACGCCATCTGATGCCGCCCCCGAGCCGCTGCTCGCACCACGACCTGAGGGCATCGCACGCCACACCGCTGCACTTCGCACCACAGCACCCGACGACTGCCGACGCCAGCGCTCCTGACTTCAACCGCGAGGAGTTCGATCTGCAACCCGGGTGACTTCAAGGGCCCGACGACTCCTGCACCGACCTCCGGAACCGACGCCTGCGGACGCCGTGCTTTCAGAAGCTCAACGAGAGGTCGCAGACGCCCTGCATTTCTAAAGGTACTGTTTTGCGGGTCTTCCCGACAGCGTAGCTGGCCCGCGACGCCGCAGTCAGCCAGAACTGTTTGGATTTGTTTGTTCACAACGCCGTGATAGCCCCAGAGGGAGCTATCGAATTCAAGGAACTGTTTTTCAAGGTTATTTTGATAACTGAAGCTTTCTAAATACTGTATTGTGGATTTTTATCGTTTTTGGTCTGGTCTTAAGTATATAAAAATATTGGATATTTTTCTAAACTGGTGTGGTGTCCTTTTGTAGTGCTTACACTGTATTACTGTTGGTTATGTGCAAATGCTTTACACACTGCCTCTAAGATAAGCCTGACTGCTTGTGCCAAGCTACCAAGGGGGTGAGTATGGGTTATTTTAGGAGTGTAACTCCCTTATTCTGACTAGAAGGAAGGGTCCCTACTCGGACAAAGGTGCAACCCCTTGCCAACTAGAGACCCCCATTTCTAACACAACTTCTCTATTTGGGCTTGTGGCATTGTTCCTGCCTGCCAATCTTGTCACTGAGAGGGATGGTTGTGGTGATGTGGGGGACTGAGGCAGGACTCACCCTGGTTTCTATGAGGAATGGCAGGTCTGCAGTGTGATTGTTCAGAATATCCCAGATCTATGTGGCCTGTTTGGTGAGTGAGGGGGTGCTGAGGAGCATGTATGAGAGCGAGGAGTGTTGACTGGGCAGTGGCTGAACTGTGTGCCTTTGAGAGAGTGGGCTGTTGGTGGTGTGAGATCAGAGAGTGGTGGGCGTGGAAATCTACATATGAACTTGCAGGAGACACAGAAGAACATTCCTTCAGTGTTGCCTGGTGCAGCAACAGCCATGGGGCAAGCAGCAGCCGTGATTAAGATTCCAGAGTGTCATGGTGGAGTAGCTGTGGATGGGGGAGACGACCAGGGTTCCAGGCACAGGCTGAGGACGGGTTGCAGATGGGCAAAGACTGGCTTGCCTTTGGTGCGCCAGTGGCATGCCCGCAATGTGTGCACATTGCAGCTCCATTAAGTAGGTCCTGGTAGGGGGAGGAGACCAGAGTGCAGTGGGTGGCACAGGAAGCAGGATAGTTCAGGAGGGAGGAAATAGCTAAGGAGTGTCCGGGCAGTCTACGGGAGGAAAAAAGTAGGAGAAGGCTGCAAGAAGGGTGAGTGAGGGACAAAGACAGAAAAGAATCCACAAGTGGTGAAAAACATGCAGAAAAACAACAGTGGCACAGAGAGAACAAGCATTGGCATAGCCAATAGGTCTCGCCTTTGGGGCCTTATAAGTGTTTAGCCAGAGCTATTGACTTTGCCAATGTCTTCAAGCTGTGCTGTAGAGAAGTGTGGCTGCTGTGCGGCATGCTGAAAAGTTATAATAAAAAAGTGTCAGAAGCATTTTTGTTACTTTATATATGACCAAGAAGGCATTATGTAAAACTGAACGACCATATTAAAAAAGTATTTACAATAAAAAATGTCCTCAGTTTTCTTTTGTTCTTGCAATGCTGGCAATGGTTGTTTGTTAAAGCTTTTTTTTTGAGGGGGCATAAACAATCGGAGGGTGAAGGTTGGGAACTAGTACCTGTATTATAACACTAGCAGCGGCCAGACGCTAGGGGAGAATCAACAGATGCCAGATTCCGAGAGCAGGCTGAGGTGGTGCTGAGTGATGCTGAGGTGGTAGTGGTGGTGGTGGTGGTGACTGTTGCGGAGACGATGCTGAGGTGATGCTGAATGATACTCAGGTGTTGCTGAGTGATACTGCTGTGGTGCTGAGTGATGCTGTGGTGGTGCTGAGTGATATTGTCTTGGTGCTGAGTGATGCTGTGGTAGTGCTGAGTGATATTGTCTTGGCGCTGAGTGATGCTGTGGCGGCGCTGAGTGATGCTGTGGTGACCCTGAGTGATGCTGTGGTGGCGGTGAGCGATGCTGTGCGGTGCTGAGCGATGCAGTGGCGGTGCTGAGCGATGTAGTGGCGGTGCTGAGCGATGCTGTGGCGGCGCTGAGCGATGCTGTGGTGGCGCTGAGCGATGCTGTGATGGCGCTGAGCGATGCTGTCGTGGCGCTGAGCGATGCTGTGGTGGCGCTGAGTGATGCTGTGGTGGCGCTGAGTGATGCTGTGGTGGCGCTGAGTGATGCTGTGGTGGCGCTGAGCGATGCTGTGGTGGTGCTGAGCGATGCTGTGGTGGCGCTGAGCAATGCTGTGGTGGTGCTGAGCGATGCTGTGGTGGTGCTGAGCGATGCTGTGGTGGTGCTGAGTCATCCTGTGGTGGTGCTGAGTGATGCAGTGTTGGCCCTGAGTGATGATGTGGTGTCGCTGAGTAAAGCTATGGTGGTGCTGAGTGATGCTGTGGTGGCGTGGAGTGATGTTGTGGTGGCGCTGAGTGATGCTGTTGTGGCGCTAAGTGATGCTGTGGTTGTGCTGAGTAATGCTGTGGTTGCACTGAGTGATGCTGTGGTTGCACTGAGTGATGCTGTGATGGCGTTGAGTGATGCTGTGATGGCGTTGAGTGATGCTGTGATGGCGTTGAGTGATGCTGTGATGGCGTTGAGTGATGCTGTGATGGCGTTGAGTGATGCTGTGATGGCGTTGAGAGATGTTGTGTTGGTGCTGAGTGATGCTGTGCTGGCTCTGATTGATGCTGTGCTGGCTCTGATTGATGCTGTGGTTGCGCTGAGTGATGCTGTGGTGTTGCCGAGTGAGAGATAGAGTGAAGATATAATGCCCAATTAGAGAGGGTGGTGAGAGAGAAAGAGAGAGAAAGGGTGTACATAGAATAAAGAGTGGAGCGGGATAGAGAGAGAGAAAGAAGGGGAGAGAGAGTGAATGAAGGAGGTGAAAGAGAAACAGATAAAGGGGTGAGAGAGAATGAAAGGCTAAAAAAGATAGAGAGGGGAGAGTTAATTAAGTAGAGAGAGAATTAGAGAGGGGAGAGAGAGAGAAGGAGAGAGACAATAAGAGTGGGGGTGTGGAGTTTAAATAGAGTGAAGAAGTGACGCGGAAAAAGTAACCTTAAATATAGCTTTGTGCTTTGCGCGAATAAATATAAAAAAAAAAACAGTGAGAGACAAAAATACTGGTAATTAGGCTGTGACTCCCAAAATAAAACAAATAGCGATATAAGGTGAAATCAACCCACCGAAGCAATATTTCTAACTATACAAAGAAAAGCTTGCATTTCAATGCTAATCGCTGTTGTTTTTCATGTGACTGTAGTCCAGGGCCCTCAGTTGGTAATGTGAGCTGCTGCTGCGATTGAAACATCAGAGTCCAGAGAGTTAATGAGCCATGATGAGGAAATGAGGAAGAGATAGGAAACCCAGATGCCAGCTGCGCGTGCACGCCATCTTGAACTCAAGCTGGTCGCCAGCCGAAAGCCAGTGTTTGCACTTTCAAAACCTGCTTACTAAAACTCTCGGCCAGACCAGCGCAAGCGCTGGTGCAGGCCGAGACCTAAAAACAGAAAGAGTGAAAATGGCAGAATGAGAAAACAGCACAAATGAGCAGAAAACAAGTAAAAGAGGAGACACAGAAACAGCACAAACTGGCAGAAAACGAGTGGAAGAGGAAATACAGAAATGGCACAAATGAGCAGAAAGAGTGAGTGGTGAAAGAGAGAGCAGTAGAAATGAGCAATAGCAGAGTGATTGGAGATAAAGAAAGCAGCTGAAGTGAGAGAAACTGGCAGAGAAAAACACCAGCGGTGGACAAAATCGGTGGCAACAGAGACCTTTTAAGGTATGGGCAAAGTGGGCACTGGCCTAAGGCCACAGCCTTTCAAGGGCCCCCTGATAAAGCCGACTCTGTTCTGTAGACAATCTAGTCCTGATGACCTTGAATGGTTCTTAAACATAGATTGTTTCAAATACCGTTTTACTTTCATGTTTTTTTGATACCGGTAATGTGTTGGAGTTTATTACAGAAATGTTGCAGAAAAATGTTGTGTTTATGCAGGGCCGTTTCTACAACTAGGCAGGACTAGGCGGCCACCTAGGGCGGCAAAAGGTGGAGGGCGGCCGGTGGGCGCGGCAAAAAACAATTACCTGAAATGGACTTAAATGCTGGAGCTTCTTCAATCAACTTTTGAAATTCGAGGAGATTCGGATTCCCGGTCATCAAACAGCAGAAGAAGTCAGAAGAACTCATGTTGGCCGGGAATCCGAGTCTCCTCGAATTTCAAAACGAAAGCACCTGTTCAATTCGAACGTCGACGTGACGTCACGTTCGGCGCCACGGCCGGCCGGGGGCTGTGCGCGCACGGCCGGCAAGACAAGAGGCAGAGAGAGTTCCCTGCTGCCGCCTGCAGGACTATCAGGTACCGGGGAGGCCTGGGTGGGAACCGGGTCGGCTGCAGCACTGCAGGCAGGTAGATGTAAAAAAAAATATAGGGGGCTAAAGCCATAAAGGCCTGGTGAGTTAGTTATAACCTGGCTAGTGGCTAAGTAAGCAAGCAGCAAGTTGAGCCGCAGCTCCTGTTTTTTTTTTTTATATAATCAGATGTTTTGGGGCCTATTTGGTATTCCTTTGGTGATGTGTGTTATCTGCTGTGTGTATTACTAAATGACTGCCCAATATACACCAGAGAAGGGTATACCGAAAACGTCAACAAATATCTCCTTTGGTTCTTTGATTATCGTTGACCGCGCCATGCTACATTGGATGCACAGGCATTTTTGTAAATCTTGGCATATGAACCAAGGATGATTTATGGCATCTTCTGTATACATTTTAATGTTGAATACACAAGCACTGCGTAGTCCGCACTTTTTAATGTCACACTGGTATTTGTATTGGAGGAGAATATACAACAGCAGGAGAAACTTTTTTCGTCTCATTGTCTGTTTTTGCAACCCACATGAGAACCGTCCATTAGGATGCTTCAATAATACATTTGATGTGGTTTCCTCTGATTTATAAAGGATTCCATTTGGTTTCTTCCTTCCGTGTCACCATAGTCCATATATCCTTTTACAAGTGCACCCCTCTCTTTGCGTCATTGATATGATGGCTCTTTTCCTTCAGTGACTTCATACTCTCCTGCTCATCCTTCATGACGTCATGCTCTCCCTCTCTTCCTTCATGACGTCATGCTCTCCCTCTCTTCCTTCAGTGACGTCATGCTCTCCCTCTCTTCCTTCAGTGACTTCATGCTCTCCCTCTCTTCCTTCAGTGACTTCATGCTCTCCCTCTCTTCCTTCAGTGACTTCATATTCTCCCTCACTTCCTTCAGTGACATCATGCTCTCCCTCTCTTCCTTCATGACGTCATGCTCTCCCTCTCTTCCTTCAGTGACTTCATACTCTCCTGCTCTTCCTTCATGACGTCATGCTCTCCCTCTCTTCCTTCAGTGATGTCATGCTCTCCCTCTCTTCCTTCAGTGACTTCATACTCTCCCTCTCTTCCTTCATGACGTCATGCTCTCCCTCTCTTCCTTCAGTGACTTCATACTCTCCCTCTCTTCCTTCAGTGACTTCATACTCTCCCTCTCTTCCTTCATGACGTCATGCTCTCCCTCTCTTCCTTCAGTGACTTCATACTCTCCCTCTCTTCCTTCAGTGACTTCATACTCTCCCTCTCTTCCTTCATGACGTCATGCTCTCCTCTCTTCCTTCAGTGACTTCATACTCTCCCTCTCTTCCTTCATGACGTCATGCTCTCCCTCTCTTCCTTCAGTGACTTCATACTCTCCTGCTCTTCCTTCATGACGTCATGCTCTCCCTCTCTTCCTTCAGTGACTTCATGCTCTCCCTCTCTTCCTTCAGTGCTTTATATTCTCCCCTCACTTCCTTCAGTGACATCATTCTCGCCCTCTCTTCCTTCAGGGACTTCATACTCTCCCTCTCTTCCTTCAGTGAGTTCATACTCTCCCTCTCATCCTTCAGTGACATCATGCTCTCCCTCTCTTCCTTCAGGGACTTCATACTCTCCCTCTCGTCCTTCAGTGACATCATACTCTCCCTCTCTTCCTTCAGTGAGTTCATACTCTCCCTCTCGTCCTTCAGTGACATCATGCTCTCCCTCTCTTCCTTCAGGGACTTCATACTCTCCCTCTCTTCCTTCAGTGACTTCATACTCTCCTGCTCTTCCTTCATGACGTCATGCTCTCCCTCTCTTCCTTCAGTGACTTCATACTCTCCCTCTCGTCCTTCAGTGACATCATGCTCTCCCTCTCTTCCTTCAGTGACTTCATACTCTCCTGCTCTTCCTTCATGACGTCATGCTCTCCCTCTCTTCCTTCAGTGACTTCATACTCTCCTGCTCTTCCTTCATGACGTCATGCTCTCCCTCTCTTCCTTCAGTGACTTCATATTCTCCCTCACTTCCTTCAGTGACATCATACTCTCCCTCTCTTCCTTCAGTGACTTCATACTCTCCTGCTGTTCCTTCATGACGTCATGCTCTCCCTCTCTTCCTTCAGTGACTTCATACTCTCCTGCTCTTCCTTCATGATGTCATGCTCTCCCTCTTTTCCTTCAGTGACTTCATACTCTCCTGCTCTTCCTTCATGACGTCATGCTCTCCCTCTCTTCCTTCAGGGACTTCATGCTCTCCCTCTCTTCCTTCAGTGCTTTATATTCTCCCTCACTTCCTTCAGTGACATCATTCTCGCCCTCTCTTCCTTCAGGGACTTCATACTCTCCCTCTCTTCCTTCAGTGACTTCATATTCTCCCTCACTTCCTTCAGTGACATCATACTCTCCCTCTCTTCCTTCTGTGACTTCATACTCTCCTGCTCTTCCTTCATGACGTCATGCTCTCCCTCTCTTCCTTCAGTGACTTCATATTCTCCCTCACTTCCTTCAGTGACATCATACTCTCCCTCTCTTCCTTCAGTGACTTCATACTCTCCTGCTCTTCCTTCATGACGTCATGCTCTCCCTCTCTTCCTTCAGTGACTTCATACTCTCCTGCTCTTCCTTCATGACGTCATGCTCTCCTCTTTTCCTTCAGTGACTTCATACTCTCCTGCTCTTCCCTTCATGACGTCATGCTCTCCCTCTCTTCCTTCAGGGACTTCATGCTCTCCCTCTCTTCCTTCAGTGCTTTATATTCTCCCTCACTTCCTTCAGTGACATCATTCTCGCCCTCTCTTCCTTCAGGGACTTCATACTCTCCCTCTCTTCCTTCAGTGAGTTCATACTCTCCCTCTCGTCCTTCAGTGACATCATGCTCTCCCTCTCTTCCTTAAGTGACTTCATGCTCTCCCTCTCTTCCTTCAGTGACGTCATTCTCTCACTCTCTTCCTTCAGGGACTTCATACTCTCCCTCTCTTCCTTTGGTGATGTGTGCACGGGGTTTCACTCTGGGGATACTGCAGTGTGCAAAGATTACCCCCCCTAGTGTTCCAGAGATGCTGTAGGCACACTACATCCTCTGGAGAAGCTGTAGTGCGCATGGATTATTGCTCTGGTGATGCTGTAGGGTGCAGAGGTTGTAGTGTCCATCAGTATTTCTCTACTAATGTGGTATTGTATGTGGGGAGTTCCTTTCACAACGCTGTAGTGACTATGGGATACACTACAGCTGAAGGTGTAGTGTGCATGTGTCCTGGCAATGGAGCATTGTCTGTCTGGCAGTCTACTTTGCTTCTGGTGATATTGAAAGGCATTTTGTGCAGTAATACCTCCAAGATTTTATTGTGGAGATGTTGTGGTGTGCACCAGCACCACAGTAACATGTTGTTGACCCTGTCCTGTATATGCGGTACCCGTGTAATGCTGTAGCCTGTTCGTGTACTGCTGTTCGGATGAAGTAATGTCAAATCCTTTTGGTAATGCTGGTATGCCCTGATTGTGCACATCTGTTGATGCAGAAGTGTCTGTGTGGTATCCTTTGGTGACACTGAGGTACCCGGGGTATTTTGGTGATGCTGTAATATGTAGGGGCTTTCTTTATGGTGAAACAGTACGAGATGCTTCCATGGTGAGGCTGTGCTATAAACATGTATGTTAATTCTGTAGAAACTAAGAGGTATCGCTCTGCGTGTGGAGTGCTTAGCTGATGGTGTATTGTCCCTGCGTACTCCCTCTTGTGTTTCTTTGGGGTCTGCGCGCATCCCTCTGTTATGCTGTACTGTGCATGTGATATGCTTGTGACGCTTGAGTGTCTATCAGTGTCCCCCTTTGCTTCTGTGGAGTCTGTGCGTACTCCGTTGTTGATGCTGTAGGGTCCATAGAGTGCACCTCTGCATGACACTGTAGTGTCTATGGGTAATGCATGGACACTACAGCTTCAATTGAGGGGTATTTAAAGACCAGTGCTTAGTTAGGTGGTTGCTGGTGAGCCCCAACGGCCTTCATTTTTGGGACTGACACTTATTTTACCTCATCAGGCTTTGATCCAGAGCAAGAGAGTGAAAAACACAAAACAGGGAATGAAGGAGGAAGAGAAAGACGGGGAAACAAAGAAAGAAAGCAGGGATGTGCCCTCTTTGATTCCGTAGTGTCTATGGTCACTCTTCTGGGGATCCCTGCCATCTATGGGTGATGCAGCAATGTGTACAAGCTGCTGTCAGATGATTCTGTAGCGCCTACGTGGTGTTTATCTGGTGAGGCACTGGTTCTGTAAGGCACCGCTTTAGTGGTACTGTAGTGTGTATGGATAGCATTGTGGTGATGCACTATCTATGGGGTGATGCTCTGGTGAATCAGGAGAACTCCTGTGGTGATGTGGATCTGTCTGTGTGGTAATCCTACTGTGCAGCAGTAGTGTCTGTGTGCATCCTGGTAATGATGTGGTGTCTATGGCTACTCCTCTGCTGAGGCTGTAGTGCCCACGCCTTTGGTGAAGCTGTAAAAGGTAACCCTAGTGACCCTGCACTATTTATAGGTTACCCCATTGGTGCTGCAGAAACATCTACGAGATGGTAGTAAAAGGGAGGGGGCGGCATTTTTCAATTCTCGCCTAGGGCGGCAAAACACCTAGAAACGGCCCGGTGTTTATGCTTTGCTATACCCTGCAACATCCATAAACAAGCATTTGCAATGCAATAGGTCTCGCATTCGCAAAAGTTTGAGCCATTGGCATTGTAAATGACAAACCCTTCATCCATGTGTTGGTTTTGAAATCAGATAAATAAATGGCATTGTCATTTACAATGCCAATAGCTTAAACTCTGGCATTGTAAATGACAATGCCTTTTATCCATGTTTTTAAAAAGAAACATAAATAAAACGCATTGGCATTTACAATACCAATAGCTCAAACTCGTGTAAATACCAAAATACTCGATCTCTGATCAGCAATTGATGCTTCTGCTTTTCAAACTTAAAAACATATGTTGTATTAGAAACACCTTAAACAAATGTAATGCAAAAATGTCCCTTTTGAAAATATGTCGTCCATACATAAATAGTATTTTATAGGATAAGCAATTAATGCACACATATATGCACGGTCTGTGAAGCACTAGATATAAAGGGGCAGAGAAAAACACATAGTCCTGTTTCCCCAGTCCGCAACCTCTAACAACCACCAACAACAGACATAGTAGAATTATTTTGTGATGTCTGCTACGGCTTTGAACTGCTCAGTGAAATATCTCACTGGATTAGGTAGGTCACTAAACCTACAACAAGTGCTCCTTTAAATGTCTTGTAATTTATATGCGTGGATACAGCTGAAGTACACTGTCCCGTCCTACACAACCACTGCCTCTACAGCTGTGGCAAGTAGAATTTGTGCATTTTTATACAGCACCAACTTTAAATGGGCATGCATAAAAGATTATGAGTGACACTATCTTACAAGCAAAATCAAGCAATATAGACAAGGAAACATATATAAATCATAGAAATTACACCTATTTGAGCAACAAGAAACTCTAAGATATTAAAACTGCTGTAGGCAAGCAGCATTTTAGTAACTTTTGAACAGTTTGAGCTGGAAACAAAAACATTTTTGTCAAAATCTGCAGTTGCAGCAGATGATGGATTATGTGGCGAATGCGGCAAATCTATAATTATGCGAAAATTGCTGCAGCCACATAATTGCATAATTCCATTGGCCCTGGTTATAGGAGAGAAAGATAAGCAGTGACAGGAGGAAATGGAATGACAATAGAAAGGCGATTATATACTGTAGTGAGGCAGTGACAGAAGAGGGTGGACAGTGTATGATTACAGAATTTAGGGCAATGCCAACGGCAGGATGGGCAGTGGCAGAGACATGTTGTATAACGGAGAGTTGAGCAGTAATTGGAGAGGGGACATGGGAAGTGAAAGGAGAGAGGACAGTAACATGAGGCAGAGTTAGAGGAGGGTAGTGACAGGAGGGAGAAATAATATGTGAAAACATAACTACGCCCAGTGTGAAGCTCTCTGAGGAAGGAGAGGGAAACAGCAAAACGCGGGACAACACGCAAGAGCTATAGAAGGAGAGCTCGCAGTTTGAGTGACTCTCAGTGTGAACAGATTTTTAAATGCTGGAGTTCCTTTCTGTTACATAGGCTGTAAACACAAAAATTAAATCTGAACTTTCCTATTTGGAGCACAGTTTCAAAATCAAACAAGGAGTGCACTTACTAGAAACAGCTGGCAAATAGGGTGCCTGAGCCCTCCAGTTGCTGGTAGTGCGCCTCCACCAATCGCTCGTTGCCCCATACGGCTATAAGCGCGTTAGTTTCTGCTGGGGTCCAGGACATGCCGCGACAAGCGGCCGACGTGGAAAAGGAGACTGAGGGCGACGAGGCAAGGCCCGGACCACCAGCGCATCCCTCTAGAGGCGACGAATGGCTTGGGGTAGAAGGCGCCGACAACGATGGGCGTCCACCGCTCAGCCCAGGTGAAGTAGGGGACATAGCCTCGCGCTTTGGAATCTTCAGTGGCGGCGGAGCGGGATCGGATTGCAGATCCGACTCACAGGGCGCAGCCATGTTGACTCCTCGGAACCAGCGGGAAGTTAAGCTGAAGAAACGCCGTGAGCGTGCGCATCGGCTGCCTGGACAGGGAGATGTGCACGCGTATGGTGCGAGCAGGCGCTGTGATAACGCCGCGAGCCGTACGCGTGCATATCTCCTGTCTGTTTAAGTTTCGGCACAGACAGTTGATGTGCACGCGTACGGCTTGCGGCGCTATTACAATTCCTGCTCGCACCAAGCCCGTGCACATCTCGTGTCCCGCATCGGAGCAAAAGTCGGCAACAATAGATCTCGTATAGCGAGCAGCGCTTTGCGCTGCATCGCTAGGCGAGACCTAAAAAAGTTTCTTTTAGATTGAAATAGTACCTAACAAATGAGAAATGGGAGGGGTGTCACGGAAATAATTTGTAACTTTAGGGAGCTGCTGCTGTATTAAACCACATTACAATCCCTGAATATTAGAGGGAAACATATTTAGAATTTGAACCACTGTGCCTGTGCACTGTCAGCGACCTGGCAAAAGAAGGCATGAAAGAGCTGTAATTGGATCATAAATTCAAAGCTGTTTTGAATAGGGGCTTGTCCCAGGGCCTCCAAAATCTTTAAGATCAGGGCTTTAAGTTGGATGAAAAAACTGAGGTCTCTCATAGGGGCTTGGCAGATGTAATTATGGGCGGGCTTAAAACATGTAAACTAAAACTCTGTGCTTAGCATAGTGCGCCACTCGAATGGTATTGTGCTTCTTCTGTCATTGCCTCCAGATATATAACACAACAAGTAACATTACACCTACAACAAGCCAGGACTATTGGCTTTGTCAATGGTTGTTAGTTGCATAAGATAAATAAGCAACAACTATGACTTCGTTGTATATAATATTGAAAATGCGTATGCTCTTGTGGGCAAGGTAGTGACTAAGGCTAGAGCTGCCGACCTTCGAGCTGAGAGAGCAGGTTTGAGTCCCGGTGTCGGCTCAACATCCTGTGATTCAAAAAAATGTACATGCCCTTGTGTAATGTAACTGGTGCTCATGTAAAGAGCTCCAATATTGCCCTATTTAAAACTGAAAAACGAGTCTCTTAGAAGTTACATCAAAAGCAGTGACCGGTGCTACTATTGCAGTGTTAAGTCCCCCCCCCCCCCCACCCTGAGGGTAAAAATAGAGAGCACCTGCCTTTAAGAACTGCCGGTCCTGAACACCGGCAAGACCCGGCCCACTTAAAGCCCTTCTTAAGATGTCACTAAGTGGCAAAACAGGAGCACAGTGGTGGGGTTGAACACACCTGAATGAGAGAAACAGCAAGGGGAGGCAAGAGAGAGTGGCAGTGGCAGAGGTGTGAGCTGGGAGCCTCGCATGCACGGTAGCGGGGGCTTAAAGGGCCTTGCCTCGTCAGAGGAGTGGGCAAAGGTACCTCCTGGGAAGGGGGTAGGTGGCACCTGCTTATACCAGTCATTAATGCCCCAGGGCCCCTCCATTGTCTTCAGTGGCGCTCCCAACATTCCAGTGTTCTAAAGGATGTAATCACTCGCCGCAGTTATATCAGGTGGGTGGAAAGGTTTCGCCGCATAAATAGACATACGTTTGCTATGAAAGAATCCTGAACTTTATCCAGGATTTATGTTTGACATTAAATGTAACCCTCGAGTAACGCACATATAAACGGTATAAATCTCTGGAAGTACTAAAGTAACAATTTAGGGTTCCACTTGTCATACATTTTAACATATATGCATCGCTCATGCGAGGCCATAGAAGCAGCATTATTGCAAATATGCATTTTCTTCACATGAGCCTAAAATGCATGCTTGTTGACAGATTGGATTGTTTTTCAAGCAGGCGGCACTACATAGCTGTTTGCTAATGTATTGTCCTTTTTTAGTTCTCACTACATACATTTTTGCAAATAATTTGGCTTTTCATGTGAGTTGACACGAACCATTCGTTCTGATGGAAACCATTTTGTTCGCCTCTGTGACTCGCGCAATGCATCAAAGGCTGACAAAGGCCACGTGCACAATAAACAGATGTGAAGCACTGTGACAGAACACAGAATACAAGGGCATGCGAGCTGTACTGTACTGCATAATGTGAACTCAGACCCAGAGAAATGTCGTATTTGAACCTGTCACGTTAATCTCGCGTTGCCCCTGTGAGTGATGTGCACTGCACACAGAAACATGTGTTAGAGTACCCTGTGGGTGTTGCTGGGACCACACATTGGTGTACGCATCATGCGTTATATATTATACGGCAAAGTATCTGGTTGCAACAGGTACCTCTGACCGATGTACTTTTATAAAAACAGTAACTCATTCATATTAAAAAAATATGATGAACTCATTTTATAGATCTATTGAAAATGTTATAGCAAGACGTAAAAGCAGGGCTTTAAGTGGGATGAAAAAACTGGAGGGTCTCTCAAAGCGGCGTGGCCGATGTAATTAAGGGCGTGGCTTAATAACACATATGCTAAAAATCTATGCTTAGCATAGTGCGCCATCCGACTGGTATTTTGCTGCTTCTGTCATTGCATCCAGATATATAATACGACAAGTAACATTACACTTACAACAAGCCTAGACTGTTGGCTTTGTCAGTGGTTGTTAGTTGCGTAAGGTAAACAAGCAACAGCTACGGCTTCGTTGTATATAACATTAAAAATGCTTCAGTTCTGACAAGATGAGATTGTGAAAGAAATTTAACAAGTCTCTTTGAAGTTACATCAAAGGCAGTGAAGGGTGGTACTGCTGCAGAGTTCAGACTTTTTTTCATCCTGAGGGTGAGGGCAAAAATGGAGAGCCCGATAGGGACCCTCTCAGCACCTGCTTGTTAGAAATGCTGGTGCTGAGCACCGGCAGGACCCGGCCCACTTAAAGCCCTGCGTTTAAGGCCTTGGTTAGTGTTTCCTTCTTCATACACTGCCATTCACTAAATATTGGCATTCATTGGTTTCTTATAGTAAAGTATTATATTAACGCACCTTAACACCTAAGTGTGTTACACTGGTATATTAACACATCTCCCATATATGCTTAACAATGGTTTAATAAAACAGTTTCATTCTAGTATGCCTTACACTGGTGTATTAACTCACCATCACCAATTTAAGCCATACTCTGCTATATTAATAAACATTTTCTCCATATATATTGAGCACATTAGTATATTAATTCACCGTCAATCATATAACCCTGACATAGGTATATTAACACACCTTCAACCAAGTGTGACTTACATTTTCATATTAACACACCTTCACCCTTATATGTCCTACACTGGTCTATTAACATTCCTTCATCCATTGATGTGTCTCATTGGTATATTAGCACACCTTCAACCATATATGCCTTACAGTGGTATATTAATGCACTCTGACCCCTATATGCCATATAGAGAGGTATATTAAGACACCATAACCTCCAGGAGGTTCACACTGCCCTTGATAGTCAGATGTATTAAAAGGAACATTTGGTTATCAAAAGGAAGTCCTATATAACTTGAGGCTCAGTAGACACAAGTAGTAAGTGACACTACCCTTGCCCCCTCTGACACTGTCCAATCAACATTGGCTACCGCAGGGTCCAGAGAAAAGCCCTCAAAGACTGTAGTTTTGATTTTAATCAATATGTGGTGTATAGAATCTCTTTTGCAGTCTGTTTTCTAGAGGGAATTGTAAATTACTTTGCTGGCTCAGTTAATCATTTCGCACAGCACAGCGAAGGCGCTTCGATTTGAGATCTAGATGTTGTTGCTCAGTACTCCCGATGAGTAAATCTCTCTCTGTTCCTGGTAAGAGGCCACGTTCGCCAACCACAAAGAGGCTTGTGAGTCTTTCTGCATCTAAGGAGGCATCCGGCCCGCACTCCTTCTACAAGGTATACCTTCAGAAGAGCAGTGTACTGGAAGGAAAATGCACAGCCCATCTGTAAGAATCATGGCTATGTTGTTAAATAGAACCATCACTGCTTGGGTTTCTGGCAAGAAGAACACACAGAATGAGAAATAATCTACCATGTCCTTGAACTCTGTGTCACAAGTTCAGCATCAATGGAGCTGGATGGACTGATGCCCTTGCTAATAAGATGGACGCCTAGTATGGGAACGTATATAAAGATCTCTCCTGTCAAGTGCAATGAGTCCTTTTAAGTATAGGTGTGAAGGAATGGTTGCTCAAATAGAATCAAAGCTCAGGATTAAAGGATAGACAGTCACATAATACCACACAAGTGTAGTGGTGTTTTTACATTGTTGATGGGACACCACATCACAAGAAGGAAATAGATAAATAGATCACAAGTGTATATGAGGAGAACGCCGCTCCACAATTCAAGTGAGATGAAAGGCCATAGTATGGAAGAAATCTGAGAGAGGAGATATGAAAGACACATCATTGACACATCTCAACACGTGAAAGAATTGATTCACGGAGAGGTGTGTAGAAGTATTGACTACAACTCTGCCAGAGGCGCACAACAGGGCACCAAAGCCGTGAAGCTAGCAAATGATTATCATCAAAACAGTACACCCTGCTCACACAACCTTATCTCAACAGAACCTTCAAAAGATGCAAGCTAAAACTTGCCACTCTGAAACGCACAACTAGCTAAAGACAACAGTAAGACAACCTTATATATATATATATATATATATATATATATATATATATACACACACACACACACACACACACACACACACACACACACACTCTCTCTCTCTCTCTCTCAGGAAAAAGAGGTGTGTTTTGTAACCTTTGTCAGCTTTCACATTTAAAGCCTTCAGAGGTGAGCCACGCCCGCTCTTAACTTTAAACAAACGGAAGTGTGAGGACGGCATTAGAAAGTAGAGTCCCTCATTCCCACGGTAGTCACCCAGCCTTGGGAGCTGGCCCAGCTTTCACTCGCCAAGCCCCGTGCTGCCTCCCCGGGGCACTGTAAAGACGCCTGTTTAACGTTTCCCAGGACAGTTAGTGTTATCCTAGGCCGGGCAGGCGGCTGACAGCTCCCTGCTCGCCTCTGCTTTATGCATTACTGAGCAGCCCCTTAATGGATAACCAAAGCGGGCTGCCGGGTTAAAAGCCCTTCCTTTCTCAGGGGGGGCGGGGGCACGAGGAGGTTCACCAGCGGAAGTAATCATCGCTACAGTAACGCACGACAGGCGGTCACCACACAAGGGCTTAATTACTGCTGCCTTGGTACATAAACTGCGAACGGATTCCAGGTCACCCGCGTGACAGCAGCTCTTCTGTTTCTTTCAGATCTTCAACCACGACAGGTATTGCCCTGACCTGAGTTCTGTGGTTTCTAACCCGGAGTTCATGGGAGGTGCTTTCTCCATTCAGAAACGCACTTTTCATTACAGGCACACAGCTGAGAACTGAAATACCGTAATCACCACTGCAAATGGAAGGCTGGCTTTTAGTCTTTCAAGTTTTACATTATATTTTCAGCCAAACGACAGGTGTTATTCATTCATAAACCAAGGACTTTGAAAATCGAAACCACTTTTTTGTGGTAGAGCAGTTTGAGCTCTGCACAGTGGTGTATGTAATGAATGCGTCCTCGCTGTAGAAATTATAATACATAAATCATCTCAGCTAAAAGCCACAACTGACTGAGAACATGCCATTACTAAATGATAATTCAAGGGGTTAGAAAATATTATGTAATTTTATTTTATTTAAATTAATTTTCTATATTGTGGTGTACGGGTTTTTTCAAGTCCCTTTAAATATTATTTCCAGTGATCAATTTAGCATTTCTAACTGTAAAGACAAAACAAATTATATATGAATTCCAGACTCTGAACCTACGACTTGATATAAGAATTCAGGGGCGGCTCCTCCGATATGGCGGAGGAGCGTCACCCTACTGCTTTTTAGCAGTGGGAAGCAGAAACCTAAAATGATAATAACTTTGCATTATTATAATTTTAGGCTACTTCCTGCTGTTTTGCCGGCGGGTGAGTGGGCGGGGCTGCTCTGCTCTTGGAGCAGGGCAGGGGAGGAGTGGTTTGCCCACCCCTAAGTGCGCAATGACTGTTTGGTCGGACCTCTCGGGCTGCCCAAACCAGTCATGCGCACTTTCCCCCCTTCTCCATGCAGGCTGCTTTACAGCCTGCATGGAGAACAAGCCCAGGCCCCCATTCCCTGGTTGAGCGTCAAACCAGGATGCTCAAAACCAATCACAACGCTGATTGGTCAGGGGAACCTGGGTGCTCATCAATCACAACGCTGCATTGCAGCGTTGTGATTGGTTAGTGGGGCCTGCTTCCTGTTCCTCGATGTGCTCGAAGAGAGCAGGAGCAGAGACGTGGGATCCGGCTGCCAGCAAGGTAAGTTTATTTGTAATTTTTTTATATTTGATCCATTTGCGACCCCCGCCGCCACCCCTCTGCGATCCCCCCGCGCCCTCCATCCGCGTGCCTTGCCAGCTGCCCCTGTAAAGGATAGTATTGTATTGTAATTGCATTTATATATCGCTTACTACCCCTGACAAGGCATCAAAGCGCTTTTTCGGTGTGTAGCACGATACTCTGGAAACCAAAAACGATTAGTAGTGAATCAGTATAGTGAAATATGAAAGTAATTTGAGTGGTGGATATGTTAATCAGTTATTTGGATTGAGAAGGATAGTGGAGGGTTAGAAAAGGGAAAAAGATTTGCATTTATATAGCGCTTGCTACCCCTGATGAGTTGTTGAAGCACTTTTTCGGCGAGTAGCACGCTACTCTGGAACCCATAAAGGATTAGTGGTGAATTAGTATAGTGAAGTATGAAATTAATTTGAGTGGTGGACATGTTAGTCTGTTATTTGCATTGAAAAGGCTAGTGGAAGGATAGAAGAGGGAAGGATTTAGAATTTGTTTAAAAAACATTTTTTGGGGAGCTCACAGCAGTAGGAGGAGGCTTGGGATGAGTAAAAGGGCAGTGGAGGGGAAGAGTCAGAGGGAAAGGTTTAGAAAGCCATGTTTGGGAGATCTGAATAGTAAAGAGGGGAAACACCCATTACAACGACGGTCTTTTCACGTGCTGCCATCGCAACGCGACTTCCACATCGCAGGAGGCTTTACATCGCATGCTTTTAGAACGCATGCTACTAATGCGCATTCACATTTACATCGCTAGCAATGACAACGCGTGCTGCGATGACACAGATGGAAAAGAAGTTTTTGGGGGGGATCAGGAACACGGAAGCTGACAGATGCACGCTTGCTGATGGGAGATGGAAAATGCCGGATTATGACATTATGCGTGCGTGCAAGATAACAGATGACAGAAGACATGGGAGATGGAAGATGACGGATGGCAGATCACGCGTGCTGCGATGACATGGGAGATGGAAGATGCCGGATTATGACATTTTGCGTGCGTGCAAGATAACAGATGACAGAAGACATGGGAGATGGAAGATGACATGATGTGCTGCGATGAAAAACATATTGGCAAAGGCTGGCACTAAGACATGGGAGATGGAAGATGACGGATGGCAGATCACGCGTGCTGCGATAACATGGGAGATGGAAGGTGCCGGATTATGACATTATGCGTGCGTGCAAGATAACAGATGACAGAAGACATGGGAGATGGAAGATGACATGATGTGCTGCGATGAAAAACATATTGGCAAAGGCTGGCACTAGATGCGGAAGATGACATATAACATGCCAGATGCATGCAGATGACAGATGCGGATTATGCATAGCCACGGGAGATGAAGATGGAATTAGCATAGCCACGGCAGATGGATGACATATTAGCAAAGGCTGGCACTATAGTAAGGGTGGGCGGCAAATTCGGTTCCGCTCGCGGAACTTGCAAAATTTCGGCATTTCCGCGTTCCGCGCGGAACGCGGAAATGTCGAAACGTCCGCGATCCGCGGCGGAACGGAATTTGGGGGCATGATGGAAGCTAGCACTTACAGATATAAATAAAGCAGTGAATACAAAATAGAATGTTGGGTACAAAAGAGCTCTGTCTGCTGCCTCGCGCTCAGTGTGTCCTTTTCACCTTCAGCAGGGAAAGGATGCTCAGAAAACAAGGCCTGCCGGGCACATGGGCTCGTCAGCCTGTGGCCACTGTTGTCCGTCAGGAACGTCATTAGAAGACCACAGCATGGTGATGGGCTTGCACAGTAGAACTATGCCAGGGTATGAAAGGCCATCAGAAATACTTGGACCCGCAGAACTAATTCCCATCACAAAAACTGTACTTTCACAATAATGCACATTGTGCCCGGGAGAAATATTGACAATACGCCGCATTAGATTAAGCATCTACTGTTACAGTGTCCGTTTCCGGGTCACTGGAGTCAGGCGCCTGGAATCTGTATTAGCTACAGAGGCGCTAAGGGCAGGCAAGCGCGGACGGAGCGAACAAGCGCGAACGTTAGGAAAACAAACATAGGGTGGGCGGGGCATAGGGTAACGATAGACTGTAGAGGGGAACAAGTTCACCCGCACTAATTGAGTGCAAGTCTCCAGCCTTGAAGCACAGTCCCTGTCATTGTGTGTGTCTCGCGCCTTGAAGCAAAGTTTAACTCACTGTGCGCGGGTCTTACTTCTTGGAGCACAGCCTCATTTATCTTGGCCGAATCACTCAACCTTGGTGCACAGTCACAGAGAGAGTACTGCACCATGATTCACAGCCCCTCTCAGGCTCGTGCCCTGGGGCACAGCCTTTCTCAGTAGGGGTGAGTTGTTTCATACCTTGTCTTACTCGCTCTGTGTGCGTTTCACTTCTTGGAATGCAATATAAATGAGTGTCAGTTTATTAGACAGTATCACTCTTTGGGAGTGAGTCTCACGCTTTAGTCTATGCTTCCATGGCCTAGGAACATAACCTCACGTCTACCCTATGAACAGATCAGGGGTATCCAAAATGGAACCAGCAGGCCTCCTTAACTCTGTTTCACTCAGACACACATGATGCATGTATCCCACTATGATGGACAGCTTACTCAAAGGACCCGGTGCCTTTCCGGCGCAGTGGAAAGTTACAGACACACGAGGTCACTGGAGACAATTCTTCTGGTCGTTTACGCAGCTGCAGTGTAGGAAAGGCACTATACATTTACCCAACGAGGTAGCACTTACTGATTAGCCAGTAGAAAGTACTCCAGTTGAGTAGAGGTATTGCACAAAACGGTGGCATCTTCGTGGATAAATATGCAGGGCAGGATTCATTCTGGGACGATGCTCGTCTGCCCCTGAGAGTGACCCTGCATAGATTACAAGTTGTAATCTATGCAGGGTCACTCTCAGGGGCAGACGAGCATCGTCCCAGAAAGAACAACACAGGCGCAGCGAAATCTCCGTGAGCACGCGAAATTCCGCGTGCTCGCAGAGATTTCTTGCCGTTTCGCGGAATTTTGCGGAACGCAACTCCGCAAATTCCGCCCACCCCTACACTATAGCAGATGATGCGACATGATGTGCTGCGATGAAAAACATATTGGCAAAGGCTGGCACTAGGTGCGGAAGATGACATATAAGGTGCCAGATGCGTGCAAATGCAACATGAGCACTATAGCAGATGATGCGACATGACTGCTGCGATGCGTGCGTGCAAGATGACAGATGCGTGCACAAGATAATTCAAGTAACTAATAGACAAAAAAAAAATCACATCGCGCAACACAAACACACAATAATGCATGCATGTTAACTTTATCTCTCTGACTAGTCACCAGCTTGGATCTAAGCACCAGTAATACACATTATGCATAGCCACGGAAGATGACAGATGCAAAGCAAAGATGACAGATGCAACGCATGCTGCGATGCCACATGGCATGGACAAAGAGCAGGTCACGTCCAGGTAAGTGACTTCAACGCTTACATATGTACGTTTTAAATATTACATAGCAAGGTGACAGTCCTTTTTTCATTTCCACAATAGGCGGTTTATGCGGTTACGTAGCCGCGCAGACGTTACTGACGTTGTTCCGGGACTCGACCAGAGACAGAGAGCAGGTGGAAGGCAGACCTCCGTGAAGGTAAGAACTTAAAATTACCTATATAGTTCTGTATAATAATGCGTTCAGTTTTGGCAAAAAACGGTTACCTCCCAAACTAGGGTAACGTACTGCATGTTCCACAGTTGGGAACACTTTCACTTTTTTACAAGACCGACTCACAACCATTATACAAAAGAAATGTAAAGCAAGTATTCTATTAAGTAAGCAGTAGAGCTCATTCGGTTTTGCAGTCATACGTTTATGTTGTGTGCCGCTTCATTACTAGCTGCTTGGATAAAAGCACGTGAAAAAAAAAATGCCATTGCTCGATTGAAGCATTCTTTTTGGGATGACGGACAGGCACTCGAATGATGAAGTCATAGTTTGGTGTTGTGTGTAGCTTCATTACTAGATGCTTGGAAAAAAACACGTGGAAACAGGGGAAATTGCCCGATTGAAGCATTCATTTTTGGCTGACGGTCAGGATCTGACGTTTAAGCACTTGAATTATGGCAAAATGTTTTAATATGCCATTATAGCTTGCCTGTACGTATGGATGGAAGGATGAAAGGGTGGATGGATGAAGGATGGATGTATGGGTGGATAAAAGGGTGTATGGATGAATGATGGATTGATGTGTGAAAGGGTGGGTGGATGAATGATGGATGGATGGATGGGTGAAAGGATGGATGGAGGAAGGATGGATGCATGGATGGATGGATGGGTGGAAGGGTGGATGGGTGAAGGATGGATGAAGGATGGATGTATGGATGGGTGGAAGGGTGCATGGGTGAGTGATGGATGGATGCATGGATGGATGGGTGAGAGGATGGATGGAGGATGGATGTATGGGTGGATAAAAGGGTGGATGGATGAATGATGGATGGATAGGTGTGTGAAAGGGTGGGTGGATGAATGATGGATGGATGGGTGGGAGGATGGGTGAAAGGGTGGTTGGATGAAGGATGGATGTATGGATGGAAGGATGAAAGGGTGGATGGATGAAGGATGGATGGATGAAAGGGTGGATGGGTGGCTTGACTGTACGTTTGCTAGACATATTTTAACAACGTACTTGATCATAAACATTGACCTTTTCATAACCATTGTGCTTTTTCAATGTTCACAATAGGCGGTTTATGCGGTTACGTAGCCGCACAAACGTTACTGCCGTTGTTCCGGGACTCGCCGGGAGACAGAGAGCAGGTGGAAGGCAGAGCTCCGCCAAGGTAAGGAACTTCTAATTAACTTTATACTTGCGTTTAATTATGCGTCCCGTTTCGGGGAAACTCTGTTACCTCCCAATCTAGGGGGACGTAGTGGATGTTCCAGAATTGGGATGCCCTGGAAAGCCAGAGACCACTGTTCCCATTTGTTGGGTGAACAACTCCCACCTTGGAAATGATTGGAAGATTTCCTTTAACAATAACAGGAACAAATCTCGTTCCAGGATGACAATGGGAAGTTGAACTACCCAAAAATTACTTGGGCTGTGTGGGAAGGACTTTCTCCTCGCAAAAATTTTTTTTTACTTGTGATTGGAAAAATATTTAAAAAAATGTAGTTTCATTTGTTAATTGACAAAGCGAAGAATTTATATGGGCACCCACGTTCCAAACAGCCAGCCCCCTAGTAATATTTCTCTCCCTCCCTCACCTTTGACACTTTGTTAGTACTTCTCTTTTCATACCTCTGCTTTATAACTGTCTCTTTGTACACAGTGTAATTTAAAGGCTTTTGGGCTCCTGCGTAAGACATATTGCAGCTGTGTTTTTGTGTGAAAGTTTTGCGACATTTCCATTTATTAGGCACAAGAACGCCAAGAAATAGTACAAATCCGGTAAAAAAATTCAAACTTGGTCAGAAAAGGACCACAAAATATATCTTGCCCAGATGCCAAAAAGCTTTAAGATGAAACTACTAAGCCTGTGAGTGAAGATTTATGATTCTCTAAACGGACACAATGTAGTGATGTCTGGAATTTTTACTTTTAGGACTGACAAAAATTCAGTATACGTTGAGGATTGTTTGTCTGGTAGTAAACTGTACACTAAAGGAACTACTGTGTTGTTAACGTAGCCGTGAATAGTGTATATTTGGGTGAAAGGGGTGGGCGTACTTTTAAAGGTACCATCCATCATCCAAACATCACTGTTCTCCAACCTATTTAGATTACGGGGGTGCTAAATATTAAAATACACTTTTTAGCATTTTCATTGTCATACAATATGAACGGTTCGTTTGAAACAGTAAGAGAGAGTTCACGAGGAATTGTTATATCAGAAAAGGTTTGTGGTGTAACGCGTTTAGGGTTATTTGCCTGTTTCTTACGTTGGATAATTCTACGCAAGTTTGGAATAGTGGGCATACTACTAGCAACATGTTCAGCAATGTGTTGGGATACCTCCCTTAAAATAGCACCGCACGGGTCATTGGAGTTGCCTGCAATCACTTTCATTTCATTTATAGATTCTCTCACTTCAATAGCAGTTGCAGAGGCAGAGTGGTTATGGTCTGTGCTTCTTAAAACAGAGTCACCCAGAGTAACCGCTCGGCCTCTGCAATGGCTGGAGTAGTATTGCACACACCTCCAATGACCCTGTGGCTCCGAATGTCTCTCCTTACAATATATATAACCACTGTGTTTTAGTAGACGGTTTCCTCTGCTGGAGGTGATGTATTTGGCCATCTTCGGATCAGACATTTGCTCTAAAACAAAACAAAAAGTAAAGGAAAATCATTTTCAAAACGCAAATATGTACATATTTTGCTGTTGCAAGTCGTAAAAAGGTGTAGACGGTTATAGGTACTTTACTCCAATAAAAGGAAAAAAGAATGATTTTTATTGCACCAATAACCATACATATTTTTGGGTACAATACAAATGGGGAAAATATTACTTGAATCAGCACCTACCAAATTTGCCTACAAATAAAATTGGTTCACTCACAAACTATCAATGTAAGCTGTTTTACCTTTTGTGCTACTGTGCTCTGGCATTTAGCGACGACACACAAAAATTTTGCTTGCCTTGCAACTCCGTTACCTTTGAGACTCTGTAACAGCAAAAAACAAAAAATTGGGTTTGTGGTGGGATTATTAGTTGGGTGTTTAAACTACCCGTGTACTACGCAAGACAGCACAGAAATTAAATGCCATGGGACTATGCAACACATTTGTTTCAGAGATAATTGTCTGGCGTAATAGCCCTTACAAAATACTATTCATGTACCTGTATAGTTGTTGTCGACTTGGAATTAGTTTGTTGTTAGTGTTGCAACCTTTGAATATCCCGACAAAGCTTGTCGATGGTGATGGCCTATTTTAAGAGACAAAATTGGTATTATTCAGTCGTAGGGTATCCATCCATCCACCCACCCATCCATCCATCCACCCATCCTGCATCCATCCACAATTTTATCCATCCATCCATCCACCCACCCATCCATCCATCATGCATCCATCCACAATTTTAGCCATCCATCCATCCACCCATCCATCCATCCATCCACCCATCCATCCATCCACCCATCCTGCATCCATCCACACTTATCCATCCATCCACCCATCCATCCATCCATCCACAATGTTAGCCATCCATCCGTCCATCCATCCATCCACCAACCCACACATCATGCATCCATATACACTTTTATCCATCCATCCACCCATCCATCCATCCATCATGCATCCATCCACAATTTTAGCCATCCACACATCCATCCATCCATCCATCATGCATCCATCCACAATCTTAGCCATCCATCCATCCACCCATCCATCCATCCATCCACCCATCCATCCACACATCATGCATCCATCCACACTTTTATCCATCCATCCACCCATCCATCCACAATTTTAGCCATCCATCCATCCGTCCATCCGTCCATCCACCCACCCACCCACACATCATGCATCCATCCACACTTTTATCCATCCATCCACCCATCCATCCATCCATCATGCATCCATCCACACATCCACACATCCACACATCCATCCATCCATCCACCCATCCACCCATCATGCATCCATCCACAATTTTATCCATCCATCCACCCATCCATCGTGCACCCATCCACAATTTTAGCCATCCATCCACCCTTTCACCCATACATCATTCATCCATCTCACCCACCTTTTCACATTGTCAGCTGGCCCTTTCACTGCAAAGTTGCACACACAAGGGGGCCATTAAAAAAATTCAGCCCTGCTGTACTCCCTAAAGCAAGGGGTAGGGTTGGGGGTGAGGTGGGGGAGGGTTCACTATGCCGCTGCGCTGGTTAGCATTGTGTTCCGTGCAACTTGGATTAGGTTGTTTCTGTCATTGCATCCAGATATATAATACAGCAAGTAGCATTACACCAACAACAAAACGGGACTATTGGCTTAGTGGACTACAATACAAAAACTGCTGTTCCGGTCGCAAATGGTGAGGCAGTGAAATAACGAATGCCGGTACCAGTCTGCAACCAACCTCCCACACCCCCCCATATCCATGTAACACCTTTCGTATGGCACATCAGTAGGATTTGTTTACAGGCTACGCAACAGACAGTACAGGGAATGTACACAACTCAAACTGACAAACACTTGATTGCAATTCAATATACTGTTATAATGCAGGCACAATTAAACAAGTAGTATTAAACATTGTAACTACATATGTCATCTGTATATGTTAATTACTTACAGGCTTCATTGCTGAAGAGATTGCTCATGATTTTGGCGCCTTTAACAAAAAAAAACTTTGCCGTTCACAGCCTGTAAAAAAGAAGAAATCATGACTTTACGTTCATTTAATGCTACAGGACAGTTAGTTGCATGACATTACTGGGTTTTAAGTGACTTACTTGTTAGGTTGAATGCCTCTGCTCAAAGTCGTAGTCCGAACGTAAGCACAACGTCTAGTGTGCCGTGGGAACTGGTCCAAACAGGCCTGCAAATGGAGTGCGCCTCCTTTTATACCCTAATGTAAGTGTTGCAGTCAGTGAAAGTGTGGTAGGACTTTTGTGGTACGCGCTTGTTTAAATAGTGTCTCAGTAACCCAATTTTTATTGATACTTTGCAAATGTACAACATTTCGTGTCCCTAATCCCCAAAAGCACTTCTGCTACATAAAACAATAGACGGCCTTTAATTGAAAGTATGTAGAACATTTTTGACGTAATCGATTGCTGAGCGTATGTTGCTATTTATTATTACACTATACAAACTTAAAAGTCCAGGATTACAATACAACACGCCCCAGAGTAGAAAAAACGATGTAATAGCATGCGATTTAGTGAACTGCGTTGTATTTGCCTAAAGCAGCAGAGACACTACAATCGCGTGGCAACAGCATGCGCACTGAATGCGTGCGATGTAATGCCTTTTACGATTTAAAATCTGCGTGGTAATTGCTGGTGTTGTAATGGTTGGCGATGTATCATCATACATCCGTAAAGAGGTATGAGATGATGCAAGGAGGGGGTAGAGTAGGGAACAGTCTACAAAGGGTTATTTTGGGGATCATAGTAGGGGTATGGTTTGGGATAAATGAGAGAGTGGAGGTAGAGGATATATTGATAGAGGTATAGGGTGAGAAATAGGGTTGGAAGGAGTAGTAGAATGAGGTTTGAGATGAGTCAGAGAGTTGAGGTAGAGGATATATTGAGAGCGCTATAGGGTGAGAACTAGGGTAGTGCATTGGATATGCTGAATTAGAAGAAAAGTAATAAATATATAGATACATAAGTACATGGAAGGTATATATATGCATAAGGAAGGTATATGTAGATTAAAGATGCATTTCAAGTGTTGTTGTACTTTAAATTATTATTTTTGTTGTAATTTAATAGTGAAGCAATTGTAAATTAATAGTTATGATAAAATATTTACTTATTTATGCAGTCATTTATATGCATGTTAAAAACATAGAATAATGTAACTATCAGTAATATGTAAATTTGTTAAGCAGAACGAATGAATATATATATTTTTAAAAACATAATTATTATACACGTTTATACAAAGCAATACACATATATAGGTACATGGCTATAGTGCAAATAAATGCTTATATACAGAGGTATATGCTGTATTTTTCTGTTTGCGTATGGTGGTTATGTGGGAAAGAGACAATTATTGAGTAGTTTTCTGAAGATAAGGTGGTTATCCGTGGATCTTATGTTGGGGGTAAAGAGTTCAATAGTTTGGCTGCTTGAACAGAGAAGGATGTGCCACCCATGGTTTTTTTCTTGTACGTTGGGATTTTGAGGCGAGGTGCCACTGTAGAGCGGAGGTTCCTTTGTTGAATGTGTTTGGTGATTTTATTCATGATTAAGAGCGGTCCCATTCCATGTATCGCTTTGTGGGTGATACAAAGAGCTCCAACGTGGATCTTCTGGCAACCGGTAACCAATGCAGGGCTTTCATGACAGGGGAGATGTAGTCTTGCGGCTTTATATGTAAGGGTAGTCTGGCAGCCGAGGTCTGAATCCGTTGTAGTCTTTTCATAGTTGTTAAAGGTGATCCGTGGTAGAGGCTATTGCCGTAATAGAGTTTGGACAGAACAAGAGAGATGGTAGCTTGACCCTTGTGTGGAAATCCCAAATGGGGGAAGATACTTCGTCGAGTTTTTATTGTAACAAAGCTTGACCTTGCTAGTTTGTCCACTTGGGCATTCATCGATAGCTTGGAGTCCATGGTCATTCTGAGGTTTCTTACTTCCTTTGATACTTTAGGCTGTGTTCCCAGATCATCAGGCCATGCGGCGAGCAGGTCATAATTTTTCCAATCGGCACACATGAGTTTTTCTGTTTCAGAAGCATCAATTTGAGATGGCTCCACGTCATCCATTGATCTACAGCTCCGAGACAACTGAAAATGGGTGACTTTCCAATGTCTTTGGGGCATTCCAGTTGAAGGAGTATTTGCGTGTCATCTGCATAGTTATAGCACGTGAGGTGAAATTGATTTATCAGTGCCGGTAATGACTTCATGTAGATGTTGAAAAGCATGGGCGAGATGATAGAGCCTTGAGGGAACCCTGCTTTTGTGAAGTATGGTTTGGACGAGAAAGGGGGGGTTAAGGATGACAATAGTTCTGTTGCGAAGGTAGGATGTGATCCAATCTAGAGCAGTACCCTCTATGCCGGCTTCGTAGAGTCTTTGTATCAGAGTGTCATGGTCAACCGTGTCAGAGGTAGCCGAGAGGTCCAAGAGAAGTAGCGGAGCAACCCCGTTGCGGTCAACTGTGTTCTTCAGGTCATCCCAGATAGCAACGAGGACAGTTTCTGTGCCTCTCCCTGTACGGAATCCCATTTGGAAGTCTGAAAGTATTACATTATCTTCAATGAATTGTGACATCTGGGCGAATGCTGCTCTTTCTATCAGTTTGCCCAGGAAAGGTCCGTTTGTAATCAGTCTTTAGTTGTCAGGGTTCAGCGGGTCCAAGTTTGTTTTCTTCAGTAATGGGCATATGTATGACTGTTTGAGTTCTTCTGGAAATTTTCCAGTAGTTAAGGAATTGTTGATGATTCTTCTTACTGGTGTGGCAGCAGAGGTTGTTAGAAGAATTGTCTTGAAGGTTTGCAGTGGACACGGATCAGAAGGCCTGTCAGCAAGCCTGCTTGCTTTGACTAGGTCCATAAATTCATCGTCTGAAATGAGTTGGAAGGAATAGAGAGGCTGGGTTAGAGTATTCTTGGATTACAGTTTTGGAAAAGGGTAGGTGCTGATACTTTGTATTTGTTTTAAATATGAGTCCAACGTGTCTGCTTTGGCCGTATAATGATTTGCCAGTTTGTTTGTGAAATCTTGAGTAACATCATTGAGAATTTTATAGAATTCTTTATTTGTACATTGAGCATTTTGAATTCTGTCTGAATAGTACCTTTTCTTAGCTATTTTGATATCTGACTTGTGTAGTCTGTTAATTTTCTGTAGGCGAAGTTTGTCTTGATTGGTGTTTGTTTTGAGCCAGGCACGTTGCAGCTTTCTAATTTGTTGTTTTATATCCTTTATCTCTGTATTTATCCAAGGTGCTTGTTTTCTTTTGTTCTTTTGTGTCATTTTTAGTGGCATTAGGATATTAAAAGCTTCTTGTAGCCACTCATATTGTTTTTTAACAGAATTTATTGTGTCTAGACCTGTACTAGATGTTAGTTGTGTTTCTAAGTGTTCCAAATTGAGTTTTTTCCACAGTCGATAGGTCGATGCATGTAAGGTGTTTTAGGTGTGTCGCTTAGTGTTGTTTTATGATGGAAAGCAAGCAAATGGTGGTCTGACCATGTGACTGTTTTCATTTTTTGAAAGGTAACTAGTTCTGTATTAGCAAAAATGACACCTAGGATGTGTCCAGCGATGTGTGTGGGTTTGTGGATGATCTGATGCAAGTTCAGTGCGTTTAGGCCAGTGCTGATTGTTTTCGGCTGGGTCATATTGGGCTTGTCATGCCAAATGTTGAGGTCACCCAGAACGCATAAGTTGGAGTGTATTGTTATCAGATTTGAAACTGTGTCTAGAAGTGCGTCTAGGAATGTTGCATTGCTAGGTGGAGGTCTGTAAAGGAGCAGGAAGTTACAGGAGGAAGACGGTGTAGAATTGCATCTGGTAAAAAAGGCCTCACAATTTTTTATGGAGACGTTGTCAGCTTTAGTGATATGTAATGTTTGCCTGAACACAACAGTTAGGCCATCTCCTTTTTTGCCTATACAATTTTGGGTGATAGTTTGATAGCCTAGAGGAACGGCTTCATGCAGGACTGGATCCATATCATCTCCCAACCTTGATTCAGTTATGAATAGTATGTCAGGTTTTGAGTCAGTGAGAAAGTTGCAGATATGATGTTTGTTTTTAGAGAGCCATTGAGCATTTATTATAGACCGTTTAGAGAATGTGATTTGGCGATAGTGTGACTTTGCTTTGTAGAAGAGTGAGCGGTATTTTGTGGTCTTGTAGCAGGTGTGCTAATACCAACACTAAGGACTTAGAGTCTTTAGTGTTGGTTTTAGCTATATGAGGATAGCAATCGTGTAGCTTTTCTGTATCGTGTTACTTGTCCAGCAGGCTAAAAAGGCATTTTGATGAGTCTGCGTGATAGGTGCTAGAGACAGTGTTTGAGAGTGAGTTGGTGCGCTGTGTTGTTTTTATAGTGTAACCTTGTTGTACAGTAGAAATGGGGAAGCGAAGTTGTGAGGTGTGGCATGTTGCTTATTTGTTTTCTTTTGTTTAGGGCAGAAGGTGTATGAGTTAGGGATAGTGGTGGTGCAGCATGTGGGCCATGTAGTAAGGTTCTAAATTGTCCAATGGACGACAGGCGGGTTAAAATAGAGTTACTGTGTTGCTATATATGTGTTAAGTGTGGTGGAAGAGAGAAATCTTGGCATTGGCGTTTGTTCATTTGTGTAGTCTGAAAGGGGGGTGTATGTTTGTAGTTTATGATGAAAAGTATCATGAGGTGTTGCGCTTGAGAGATTTTGTTGTGCTGGTGTGCGTGTTATGTTTTGTTTTTGAGGAGTAGTGAAACGAGGTGCTGATGTATTTGTTTTATTAGATTGATTTGTTTGTATAGTATTGTTTGTGAGTGGACGTCGTAAGGTAAAGGGGGTGGTGATGTGTTTGTGAGTAGAGTGTATGATGTGTGTAAGAGGGGATGAAGCAGAGTTAAGAGTTTTTGTCTTAGACTTGATTGTTGCAAGAGGTAATATGTGTGGTGCACTGCAGTGTAAGTGTTGTGCGGTTGTGTTATTGTGGTAGAAAGAAGAGGAGGGTGTTGGACAGATAAATGATGGAAGGCTGAGTATAGGTTTGTTAGTGACAAAAAGGGGTCTGTTAGGAGTAATTAGAGCAGGGAGTGTGTGTCTGGATGGGATATAGTTAAATATGTTGTGGATTTGGGTTGTGTTAGTGACGAGTGGATTGGTTAGTGGTATAGGATAGAGTTGTCTACTTTTTGTAGGTGATGGTGGAAATGTGTGGTAGCTGAGATAGAAGGGTGTATATGTGTGGTTTGTGGGGTTTTGTAGTGGGTGCTGAGACCTTGAAATTTGTATAGGGTTAGTTTGTAGTAAATGAGTAGAGTACATGTGCTGTGAGTGTGTTACTCTGGTTGTGGATGGGGTAGGGTGGGTGATGGTGTATGTAAATTTGAGCAGCATTTCTGGCCCTAGTCTTGAACAGGCTCAAACAGGCAATTGCCCTTGTCCTCTCTGCCCTTAGCCTCGACTTCCAGGCTGAGACGCCCTGAACCCTCAGCTTAAATAGCCCTAGTAATCAGGTGACCCCTTTGGCCAATGGGAACTTTAGCCATAACCCTAACCAATCAAAACACTAACCCTAAGCCCTAACACCAATAGGACACCAGCCTCTTACAGCCAATCACACCCCTAGTCTCATCAGCCAATCAGGCTCGAAACCCTAAGCCCTAAGTCTAAATGAAAGTTTAACCTCAGCCCTAGTCCCAACCCTAGTCCCAGCATCCAATCAGGCATGAAACCCTAAGCCCTACGTCCAATAGAAAGCCTAACCCCAGCCCTATCCCAACCCTAGTCCCAGCAGCCAATCAGGCACGAAACCCTAAGCCCTACATCCAATAGAAAGCCCAGCCCCAGGAACCAATCCGAAACCCTAAACCTATCCACCAATCAGATCACTAACCCTAAGCCCTACATCAATAGAATCACTGACCCAGGAACTAATCAGCACCCTCAAATACTCAACCAATGAGAACACTAACCCTAATCCAATAGAAATACCAGATACAACCACCAATCAGTGCACACATGTAGCATCCAATAGCACCCTATATAAAGTCCCTGCAACCTCAGGCAAAGTTTGCTGGCCAGGGGGCTGGAAGCTGCTCCTCAATTCAAAATTTCCTAGAAGATAGACAGGCTCAATCCACACTTTGGAGTTCTGCAGGTAAGGGCCTATACAAACTTTTCCCTCTAACAATACTGTTTGTACAAAACTTTACTCACTCTCCTAGCCACAAAACGAGTGTACAATCCCTAAAAACAACTAACAGCAGATTACTGCTGCCTTAGAGCACCCTCTGTTCAGTCTCTGATGTATAATATCTCTGTTACTAAGATCATAAAATCACGTGGCAGATTGATCAAGACTTTGCACCAGTACAAGGCCATGCAAAGTGATGTAATCTGACATAAAATATTTACTTTCCAGCAAATTTTTTTTGCTTGAAAGTTGCTCTAAAAGTAAAGCAAATAGTGCTTTTGTGCTTCTTTACATTATTTGACGCCAATGTTGCGGCCCATGGGTAGTACATGGGCGGTCCTATGCTACCACCCATAGGTTTTGACACAAATGATTATCTACTAAAATTACTTGACAGAGCCAAAAATTAATACCTCCTTGAGGCAGGTGTTAACAAAGAGAAATATTTTAATTTCTCCTAACTTTCACAAATTGCTTGGGTACTGCACTGTACAGCGCCTATACAATGTGTGAAAAGTGTTAAAGTTAGTCCAAGCATAGTATTTTGTACATGCTGGCTTTACATTTTACACACACACACAAACCTTTGTGCTATGGTGCATTGGTGTGTGTGTGGCACTAGGCAGCCTGATTGTGCGCCAGTGCCATTTAAAGATTTTGGTGGGTTATGGCCCCAGGAAAGTGTAAAGTAAAACTGGCAGTGTAACTGCCAATCAGTAAAGATGGTGGAAATGTGTTTGTTCCATTTTATTGCCTTGATTCAAAAGTTGATGAAGTATGACTCTCTTCACATTACTCAATAACATACATTAAAAAACACAATCTCATTGGTCTTACAAAATCTCTTTCTATTCAACATAAGTTTATTCCTCAATAGACATATCTGATTGTGATTTACTTGTTCCTAAAGTGCACTTGGCTGTGGATATAACCTTTTCCAATATTTGAGCCAAGGATGGGCATTGCATATGTCGAGTTTGGTAATACCTGTGCAATGTGAATCTGCATGCCACAGCAAGCATTGGCAATGGACAAAAGGCAGAAGTTCCAAAGTTTTACTGCATGGCCAGATTCACCATGATTAATGATTTGTGAAATTCAAAGAAAGGAGTGAGGAGCAGCAACGTTTACACTCATAGTTCAAGGTTTTGTTCTGCTGCAGACTGCTTGTTGGGAGGGAGGAAATCAATTTTTCACCAGACATTCAAAAACAGACTTTTCACAGTATGCACAATTGAACTGTGCTTTGTAAGACAATAAAACGTAATAATTTGTAAATTATTCTTTCATTTGTACATATCTACCCCAGCTCAAAACTGCTCCTCTATAACACATTAATGTAATAATCTACAGCAAAAACTAGAAACTTCCATGTATAGAAACAGTAGCATATGTTTTAAACAATTTAATACAACAAAAACCCATTTTCAAAGCCACAAATACCACTATCCATCAGCAACCAACTCCACGCAACTACACTCAACTGGAATTTTCTCTAAAACAATTCAGTAGAAAACATTTGAAACTATTAAACCGGTATATTCCACCAGGTACAATATGTCTCAAAAGAATTGTTGACAAACAGCAGCAGACACATATCTGCCTCACTTCATGATTGGTGCAACACTGAAGTGTTCTCAAACTATGGTGCCTTCATCCCAAAAGAGAACCACACATAAAGGATGAGTAAAGGAATACATTGCTGAAACTGCATTTCCCAAGTGATCATGTAATACTGACACAAAGATGACTGCTGAAGTTGTTAGAGAGCCAACTTTAGCTTTAGAGTGCTGATGTCCTGGTTAATTTTATGTCATATTTTTCCAAACTGAGGACATAGAGGCTGAGGAACAAACTGAGGCAGCGGTAATGTTGAGGCTATCTCAGTTATCTGATGAGGTACAAATTAAGTGTCTACCCAGAATAAGGGACGTTATTTAAACCCAATCATGTATGAGGCAATGTGTCCCTAAATGTCACCCAAACACAATGGTGAAATAAACATAATTTTTAAGGAAATAAATCCTCTGGAGTCGGTAAGGTTTATTAAATGAAGTCGAGGTACAATACAGAAGGCAAAAATAATAATAGGTTAAAATACATATCAAACCAATATAGAGCAACAGCTTAAAGCTCAGTCAAGTACTGCAAGTGAATGACATGAAGTCAAGGCAAAGTCCAAATCATGAGACAAACCAACATGAGTTCAGTCTCCAAAGTCGGGGAGTCAGAAGACTGGCTCACCTCTGAAATGCATCATTTGTATAGGCAAATCTGCAATAAAAGTCAATAGACTCACATAGTCAGCATAGGGTGAGCAAATGTATCAATGAATTGACAAATCACAGTACAGAACTATACAACATCACCTCATGCCACTATTCTAGCACTAGCCCCTAGCTGAATATTAATATTTCCTTTACCTGTTTTCACTCACTCGAAATGTGCTTATATACGGGTGCTAGCCCTCCAACGAGGACCATTGGCTGTTTGGTGTTGTGAAATGGAAGGGCATTGCCTGCCACTGCAGACTAACCACGGTCAATGAGTTTTGAAAAGTGAAACAATTACGGAACGTGATGGCCTTGAAACAGTAACAAACATTTTGGCATATGGTGACTCTGCCCACTAGAGGGCTAAAACCGTCTGTTTGGAACTACTTGTACCATAATGCTTTGTAAAAAGGAGCCCACAGGGGCAGCCAATTGGAGGGCTAGAACCGATATATAAGCAAATTGCGAGTGAGTGCAAACAGGCATGATGACTGCCATATTTCACCCGTGAGAAAGGTCAATGATGTCCAAAATGTGTAGGGTGCATGAAACTGTTGATGTTTCAACAATAAAAAAAGAACACTGCCTGACCGAGAATGTAACTTATTTTCTGTTTGGAGATATTATTAGCGGCTTGGTCCTGCCGCATTTTTGCACTAGCAAAAAAGCTAAATGCCCAGGATTTCAATATAACATATTCTAAGTATTAGATTCCAGCGCCGATGGCGGCAGATTGGGAGAAACCGAATGAATCCAGTCTGATTCTCGCGTCTGTTTCCTCCAGAGAACCAGAGACGCAAGCCTGGGCATCTAGCTTTTTTGCAGTCCTTTTGTCTCACATCAACTCTTCCCTTAATTACGATGAACCACTGAGGAGTAATCTGCATCCATCATTCCTCTGACCGGGAGCATTGGGGCCCATCTTTTCCTGTCCCTGCTGTTTTGGTTACAGTGGGCAAGGTTGCTCCCTTTGTCCTGATGAAGACCCCACCTTAAGGAATTATTGGTCCTTCTATCCACATTGGGGTCGAAACGTCGACTTTTCACATCAACCTGTACTTCAAGTTTCAGCCACCCTTAGATAATGGCAATTTGTTTACTATATCGATTGTTGGTGGATTACGCAAGATTTATATAGAATATGTGTTAGACAGGTTTTTCTTTTATCCATTGTAAATATTGTAATTTCATTGCACTGTTTCTTCCATTCCCAACCTTGCACGAGCACTCCTTCTATCCACTTGCTTCGGAGCACCTTTCTATTATAAATATGATGTACAAATTGATTTGTTGGTACAAAAAAACAGAAACTTGAGAAATTGATTTTCCAAACTGTTCTACAGAATCATTTATTCTGGGTGCTATAGATGTTTAATGTTTAAAGAGTTTATGTCTAGACCAATCTTGTAAAAGTTTTTTACAGCATAATACCAAAAGAGATACACTGAATTAGTACAAGAAAGAACTTCTGATTAATTACAGAAACAGGTCTTTATTTGGAGAATAGGGAAGGATCTTTATCATGTTTGAGTAAAACAATACATATAGCTTTAGTAAATGAACCATCAACTGAGATTTTGTCTTGAAAGTCTGTGAATGAAGGTAACAAGAAAAGAACTAAGTGCATTGTGACTGTCTTGTAAACCTTCCGGTACATCATCTGGTCCAGTTTTGTTTTCCAAAGTTGAGAGACCTAAGGGCTTTTAGAACCTCATGTGTATCACTAAGGGCATGCAGACGTTCCACATCTTTTTGAAATAAAGTATACACATTCCATGACAAGAGAAAGTATCCTATAGATTTATTTATAAAAGCAACTGGCTTATCACCGTGATTTAAATACAATGACATATTCAGTAGCACTGTCTTTTGAAGAGAGTAATAATTGATAATTAGAATTTCTAATAGCGTTACTGCTGTCTTTTTTATACATAATAATTAGCTAGCGACTTACTGAATTTTGCAGCATTAAAATAATATGTAGCTTTGTAATGAGAAATGTGGGTACAAAATTATTTATTAAGTAAAGAATTATATTTGGATCATATTGTAAAGTAAATTTATATTCATTATCATGCGAAGTAATATACAGCCTCTCAAATTTAGCTATGCAAGCTTTAAGGACAATTAAGCACTTCTCAGAGTGAAAGGCTGAAGATCTTCTAGTGCTAAAAGGTCCTCTGTTAAGAGCTTTAAAACTACTCCCAGCACCTATGGTAGCTATGCCCCCTTCATTAACTGGGATGGCACTCTCTTCCCTTTCAAAGGGGCCTGCCCTGAACCCCCTGTAGAAGTTTGCCCCATGTCTTTTCGCCAGGGCCGCTGCAAGGCCCAGGAGTACAGTGACATCTTAAGGATTTTGGGGGCCCTGGGCCAAACGTATTTTGGGGCCCCTATTCGAAACAGGTTTGAATTTATGAACCAATGCCAGTTCTTTCACGCCCTCTTTGGCCAGGTCACTTACAGTGTACAGGCATACTCATCCAAATTTTAAATGTATTTACGTATAATATTCAGGGATAGTGAAATGTGTTTTCAATATTGTTAATACAGCAGCAGCTCACTAATATTTCTGCAAATAATCTCTTTGACAAATGTGAGGTCAAATTTGAGGTCCTGTTTTGATCTAAAAGAAACTTTTTTTATAGATGTTGCAGGAAACATAAACACAACATTTCTCTGCAAACTGTCTGTAATAGACTCTCACACATCACTCACATTAAAATTAAGATTAAATGAAAATTGTATTTAAAAAAATCTGAATAAGAATTATTCAAGGTCAGCAGGTCAAGATTCCGCAGAACAGAGGTGGCTCTACCAGGGGGCCCCCTCGAAAGGCTGGGGCCCTGGGCAAGAGCCCACCATGCCCATGCCTTAAAACGTCTTTGCAGGAGTATCCAGGATGCTTGTATTCGATGGACCTACTATTGCCCTGTGCATCTGCACCAACATCAGGTTATACGCATCCCATCAACGATCGGGTACTAACATCTTATTTCCCTCTGAGGTGGAAGGAGGGGTGTCCGCTGAGTTGCAGAGCTCACATGGGCTCGCAACAACAGAGTAAGCCATGAGTAGACCACCCTTTCCAGCACTGAAGCCTGCAGAGCCGCCGCCTGACTCCTACTGCATCCTATTCCCCTTTTATGAAGAGAGCCACCCGCAGCCTGCAAGAAAGATGGCCATCTTGGAGCATTGCTGGCTCTGTCCCTCAACCTTTTGCAGACTATTTTAATGTTGTTAGTGTTGGTCATGGTGTCTAGGAAATAAGATGGACAGAAATGGAAATCAAGACAATAGGCTATTGTTATTGATGCTACCAGTAAGTAGCTCACATATAATGAGATAAACAAGACTAACAATGCAAAAGAGTCCATAAGAGGAACCACATATAAATAGAAACAAAGAACAAAGGCACAAAACACAAATGGGCATACCACTAAAGTTTCCTGTAAATAGTAGGTTTCCTGTAGTAGTAAAGACAGGGTCGAATATGTCTAATCATAGCATAACTTTAGAGGAAGTTGTTGATAGAAATAAAAGAAAATAATAGAAATGAGCCAAGGGTTTCCCAAAAGTTGGCCCCACTGTTCTGATCTCCCTTACAGTCTGGCTTTATGGACAAACGTTAAAAAGGTCCTTGCTTCTGGTTCTGAGGAGGCCTTTTACATTCTTATAGGCCACAATTAATTGACACATTAGGGAGGCATATTTTTGATAAGTTATTAGAAATATTAAATGAACATTAACTTTGACAAGTGACTACAGTGGACAAATTACGAGGAATTCTTCTAGCCTCCATTTTTGATTTCGGGCTTAAAGTCTCACGGCTGTGTTCCCCCATAAAATTGCATTGGCTTCTTTCTGTATTAGAATCACAAGGACATTTAAACAAGTACTCTACATTAGATTATGTAATAAAAATATATTTTTGGGATATGTCAATTGAAGGTTGTTTATGTGTGCTACATTATTATATTTGTCCCTTAACACTATTAATTTGTGTGGAGCAATTTAGAAGCTGGCACCTGTAAAACACAAGCAGGCAACCAATAATTCTACACTCTAATTCTTTCCCCAAAATGTCTGTATTTCAAGTTTAGTCCCCATCTCTCCTTGGTTACAGGGTCGACCATACACCTTATCAGTGGATACAAAAAGAAGCATTACAATCACATCTGAAGTTGGATGCAATTTATCAGGACAACTTAGTTACAAATCAAAAGTAATTGTGTATATACTAATATATAAAATATATCAAAATAACTTAGCATTTTAATTCATATGGGGATGTTCTACACCGACATATTGGAGGGAAAGCCACATCTCTTTAGTTTTGAACAGAATTGTTGTATCTGGTTTCCAGTGCAATGCATCTTTCCTACTTCTTTGCCCTTGCTGCTCAGCCAGTGTGGATGTGCCTTGGAATGTTTGTGTACATGGTGAGGTAATGGAATGTTCGGATGCCTGGTTGTGGAGTGTCAGTTGGTAGTATGGGCTGAGCAGCAAGGAAGCTGCTCCTGGTGGGGCTCAATGGTTTATATCTATCTTTTACAATACCATCCAAGAATTGTATCAATAAACCTTCATCATTGTTCTACACCTCGGCTATTTGGATTATTATACCTCTTTACATTTGGCGACGAGAATGGGATTATTCTCCTTACAAGTTCTGTATGGGAATTTTTATCTGATTGAGGTATGTGTTGTGACATTACAGTACTTTGCTTGCAAGTTTATTTAAGGGAAGTTTTCTGATTGAAGCATGCGTTGTGATAGCTCTTTGGCCATGTGACTTTCCACTTGTGCAAATTATTGGGCGTTCACCCGTCACCTACATTTTCCCTGCATGATTCTTTATTTTACAGTACTTTACTTACAAGTTCCGTATGGGAATTTTTATCTGATTGAGGTATGTGTTGTGATAGTCTTTTAGCTATGTTACTGTCCACCTTTGCGCAAGTTCTTGTGCGTGGATTCGCCACTTATATTTGAATTATACCTTACTTTATAGTACTTGGTTTGCAAGGTTCCTGTGCGTGGGATCTTTTGCTGTGGTTTTTCTATGAACTTATGTCAGGTTCTATTCTACCTTTGCGCAAAGGTCTTGTGCGTGGATAGTCTGGCAATTGAGGTTTCCGTTCAAAGTTTTCATTCTTGTATGTACACTCGCAACACCTGTTTGGAGTACCTTTTTGTCTTTCCTGGTTGTTGTACTTTACTTTTCATGGTTTGGTGTTCGCTGTTTTTCATCTCCATGCTATTCTGGCCAACTGGTGTGTCCTGATGTAACTCTGAAAGTCTTTTCCTGTGTTCGTCTATCTGTTCGTGTTAGTATTGCTGCGCGTATGGTGAGAAATATGCTTTATTCTTACTTTTTCTTCCTCATTTATGTGTTTTCGTTGCTCTATTTTGTTCCCCACAGCCCATTAGTATGCAAAATTTATTTTTTATTGAAACCAGGGTTTGTGTCTTGCATTTTCTTGTTCTATTTTCTTTTGTTCCGCTTAAGGGGAAGATGTGTGTCGTGTCACTATTCATTTATCTTTGCCATGTCTTCTCCTTCATTATTGTAGTGTTTCATTTGAATTTCATCTTATGCATTTATTGCATCCCATCCTATGAAATGCTTTGTGTTCTTGCTTTGTAAGTTTTCAGCATGTTCACATTTATGTTACTTTTGCTATTGCTATGCCTACTTCTTGTATTTTCATTTTGTTGCTGTTTTTATAAGGGGGAAGATGTGTTGTATCTGGTTTCCAGTGCAATGCATCTTTCCTACTTCTTTGCCCTTGCTGCTCAGCCAGTGTGGATGTGCTGTGGAATGTTTGTGTGCATGGTGAGGTAATGGAATGTTGGGATGCCTGGTTGTGGAGTGTCAGTTGGGAGTATGGGCTGAGCAGCAAGGAAGCTGCTCCTGGTGGGGCTCAATGCTTCATATCTATCTTTTACAATACCATCCAAGAATTGTATCAATAAACCTTCATCATTGTTCTACACCTCGGCTATTTGGATTATTATACCGCTTTACAAGAACACAACCTTTCATCAGGGCCTGCCTCTTATTTTCCAGGGCGAAGCACGTATAAGGTAACTCATTGAGGAGGAGGTTCCCTTTAGCATGTCGCACTGATTGCTTAGAGTCCAAGGGACTATGCTGATGAACCTGTTTGCCTCAAAGCACAACCTCCTGTTGCAAGATTTCTGATATAGTGGAAACGAACAGAAGTGGATTCCATGACATTGCTGTGCTCATAGGGGCTATTTTTCATTCATTTTGATTGTTTCATTCCCTTTGATTCCATTCTTAAAAGGGTTCTCTACAATAAGAGGAGGAGATTAGAGGTGCTACTGTGATCCAGCTGCCACCCGGTTGAGTCACCCACCCTGGTTTCCTCTCCACGTTTTGAAGGTGGTGGTAAAAAGGTGACCTCGCCCTCCGTCACTAACTCCCTGAATTGCTAAGTTATGAGTTTTCTTGAGCTAATTGGGACTAAGGTTTTCAAGGATAAAGGCATCAGCCTACAAAGCAAGGGGGTTTCACACAACGCAGTTATGGTTTTACAGAAACCATGAGGTCTGCTAAATTGAAGAAATATGCCAATCACTGGAAACCATTTTCTTTTTGGTCTTTAGCAATCGCCCTCACTCCTCTCACATCCTAAGGAACATACAGTCTGCCCACCTGCCCCATGGAGCAAGTGCCTTCTTGATAAGAGGAAATGCTTGCTACTACAGGAAGCTCTTGAGAGGCTCATCTCTCATCTCTTATCCTGCATGCTGAAAGTAGAGGGGCAAAATAAGATTTTTAGATATGCTTGTCTCCACGGGTGGATCACTAACATGCATTAAGGATGAAGATGAATGTTTTGAAGATAGGTGGTAAGTGTTCCAAACATTTTGTCAGTCTTCTACTCCAATGTGTATTAAAAGCATGAGACGTGGCGGTTGTTTTCTCCATAATGCAGGAATGTGAGCTTACTGTGTAATGAAGCAATTACATACAGGTAATCATCATTATCCTGATTCATAGTTTACCTCATTGCGGTCCACATCCCTCCTGTGTTTGTAGCTCTTATCTTGATGTACAGGAGGTGGGGCGGGGGAGGGACTTTCTTTTACTCCTATGTTATGAAAATAGAAGAAATACTGAAAGACATGGGATCAGAGTTCCAATAGCATGGTTGAAACTCCGTCTGAGGCGGAAAAGCCTCATTCAGTTAGGACTGGGATGAGGATGAAGATGAGGGGGTATACAAGGAAGTAAAAGCCTGGCAGTCAACAAGCTATATTTTCTTCCTGTAGCTCCCTATTAAGAAGGGACTTAGAGATCAAGAGACTCGATGTAAGAGGGTTGGATCTGGCCATTGTCGATGATGTGAAGATTCCCAAAGCAAACCAACACGATGATGGATGGAGTGATGAAATATTTTAACCACTCACCTCCAGTTAAGAGATCTGGGTTTAATCCATTGTTCTTTTGCTCACCATGCCATCCCAGTTTGGACCCAGCCATATGCAAATCAGTCTTGACCCTGCTCCTCATGGGAACAGTCCAGCCCGAATGGCCAGGCCAAGTCCTCACTGGACCAGAAACATGCATCCTGGGACCGGTTACGGGGTATCACCCCTCATCAGCCAGGCTAGCTTGAATTCAGTGGCACAGCGAGCTCGGGACCCACGTCTGGGCATACCTGGCGCACTTAGGGTGAACATAGCAAACACAACACGATGATGGACGGAGTGATGAAAAAGCATATATATTGCCTGGTTTAATTGAAGTAAAACTATTAGTGAAAAAGATAGCCATCGGAAGAGACTGAGAAAAGAGCAAGAGTGTCATACACACACACAGATTATAAATCCTCAATGGTAGCTACACAAATTAAACATCCATCATCTTCTACCATTTGCAATTTTGGGTAGGGAATCACATTTCAGTTTAGGGTTAAAAATATCTGCCAGTTGAAAATTGTTGCCCAAGCCCTAGAAACAAAGAACTTACATGGCTGCCATCACACCAAGCATCTTTTTTTTTGTATAATCTGTTTATTGAACATAACAGAAAAACATTGCATCTGTATTGCATAGACACGTCTCACTGGACAAATCGCAAATGATTACAGCCTCTAAGACATCTTGTACACTCTTACATTAAGATTCCCTCTTCCATTCTCATCCGGGGTCTCCACCCCACCGTTCGGCCCATGGAAGTTGACACCCCTAGCATGGGGCGGCCTACAAATATTCCCCCTGAACGAGTTCCACTTGCCCCAGATCTTGTCCCATTTCCGAGGGCACCCTCTGTTCTCACACCAAGCATCTTTAATGCTATGGCACATGCAAGTCTTTTCATTTGGCCCTGAAACAGAAAGAGAGTAAGACACAAAGCTGTTTACATTATAATTTGGCTCTTGTAAAACAGATCCTCAGAGGCTATTATATTGTTTTCTATTTGCAGGAAACAGAAAGTGTGCTTGGAGATGCCGTTGGGGGCCATATTATTTCAGGAGAGGTATGAAATAGACGTCAGTTATGGTAAACTGAGATTACTGCCCACTAAAGGGGAGACGAGCTCGCCACAACACGTGTACTATGTTTTATGCCCAGAGCTGTTCATCACCGAGTTGTCAGGAGTCTTTGAATGAATGAATGAATGACCAATATTTGTATAGCGCACAGCTACTCCGTCCGGAGTGTCCCGGCGCTAACAGTTCACATGTGCATGCCCCGCCAGGGTTTCGTTTTTAAATAGCCATGTCTTCAGCTGTTTTTTAAAGTGGGAGAGAACTGTTAATGCTCTCAGAGCTGCTGGCAATTTATTCCAGGTGTGGGCTCCCAGGAAGCTGAAAGATCTGCCACCTCTGCGTGCCAGACGAGCTTTGGGGATGCAGGCCAGGTCGGCTGAGGACGATCTGAGTGTCCTGGTAGGAACATAGCGGCTGACTCGTTTTCTAAGGTAGGCGGCGCCTGTGCCATGAAAAGCTTTGAAAAAAATAACCAGGGCCTTAAATTTTATCCTTTTCCTCACCGGGAGCCAGTGCAGGGACTTCAGATGGGGGGTTACATGTGATCTTGGTTTAAGTCTGAGAATCGCCCTTGCCGCTGAGTTTTGCACCACCTGGATACGTTGGAGAAGGTAGTCCGGCAGTCCCAGATATAGGACATTCGCATAGTCCAGTCTGGACGTGATCAGTGCCTGAACCACTGTCCTCCTGGAATCCAGGGGGAGAAGGGGCAGCAATTTCTTCAGCATCCGCAAAATTCCAAAACAGGTTCCTACTAGGGCTTGAACTTGGGACCGCATCGAGAGTTCGTTGTCAATGTAGATTTGTCGATCTGGCAGTGCTGGGGGGGGAGAGATCTGCTGGCCACCACCGACTCCAATTGTCCTCCCCAGGTTGGCCGAGGAATACGATCTCGGTTTTGTCAGGGTTGCATTTGAGCTGGTTCTGCTTCAACTAATTAAAAACATTGGTGAGGCAAGAACAAATTGCATCCCCGTTAAAATCCTCTCCTTTCTTACATGTAAAAATTAGCTGTGTATCATCAGCATAGGAGACTATTTTAGCGCCCTGTGACTCTGCCAATGATGCTAATGGTGACATGTACAGGTTAAACAGAGTAGGACTAAGAGAGGAGCGCTGCGTGGACTCCCACCTTTATGTTTGGCATTGTGGCTGAGAAAGAAGGGGTCCAGATAATCTGTTCCCTGTTTTCCAGAAAGGATGTAATCCATGCCAATGCTTTCCCTTCAATGCCCATGTTGCTTAATCTGTCTAGAAGCATCCTATGGGGCACTGTGTCGAATGCCGCCGACAGATCTAGCAGGATTAGCATTGCTCTACCCCCACCATCCAGCTGAAGTCTAACGTGTTCAGTCATTTCCAGCAGGGCAGACTCGGTGCTGTAGTTAGCCCTAAAACCGGATTGGGTGGGGTGCAGGAGATTGTGTGCCTCCGCGTACTCCATAAGTACTTTGTTGACATGTTTCTCCACTACTTTAGCAAAAGCAGGGAGAAGGGAAATTGGTCTATAATTAGTGGGAGTGTTGGGGTCCGCGTTTGGTTTCTTTAGGAGAGGCAGAATTTTAGCCTTCTTCCACATGGGTGGCATGACGCCCGTTGCCAGCAAGGAGTTGAGTACCTTATTAACCAGCGTGTTTAAGGTCGCTGCTAGTGCTGGTATCAGTTTAGCCGGGCACACGTCTGTAGGTGATCCAGACTTGAGACCCAAGAGATAGTTAAGTGAGTGTTCAAGTTTGATGGCGGGGATTTGGGACAGTGGCGGCCTTTGTGAGAGCGCCCCCAAGGAGGAGGGTGGAAACTCGCATCCTACTTGAGAGTAAGGGGAGAATGTGACCTCTTCCACCTCCATGGAAAGTGACTGTTGGATCGTTTTTATTTTATCATGAAAGGAGCAGGCCACCTGTTTCGCCTACTCGGCTGATGGCGGTACTTCTATGTTCACTGCTTTTGGTGTCATGAAAGAATTAACAATTTTAAAGATTTCCTTACCTCTATTGTTAATATTTGCAATTCTACTTTCAAAATAGTTCATTTTGGCCAACCTTGTCAGTTTGTAGTGTGCTTTCAGTGCTGCTTTATAAGTAATTCTGTCGTCTATGAGATACTGCCTACGCCATTTCCTTTCTAGTCCTTTGCAATCTTTGTGAGGCCAAGCTCTGAAACCCAATGCTGGGCCCCCTGGATGCTTCTTCCATATTTTCCGTGTGCTGTAAGCACCCGTTTCTAAGAATTAAAAATAAAATGTACTACAGGGAAAGAGAAAATATGACAGCTAGCGCCCTCTTGTGGTAGGACCATGTAAGCTGCATCTTTCTAAAAGAAGTCCCAGGTTTCCTTTGTAAATACATTTTACTAAAAGAGCCCTGGGGCCAGGGCCATAAAGCCCCCTCTGCCCCTCCCCTTGTGCCACCTCATAAAACATTTTAATTCACGTCCTCTCGGCTCCTGGGTTGTATTACGCTTTGCTGGCTGGAGTTTTTGGAAGTTCATGTGCCCAACCACTATGTTTCTTAGAGTTCTCTCACCATCACACATGGAAAGTGAAACTCCCGATTCAGTTCCTTTAAACGGAGTGTCACTGAGTGAACTACAACCGAGGAAGAAATTAGGGTTAATTGGGGTGGTAATCGAATGACTTTTGCTCGATGGTAGGGTGGCAATAGAAATTAAAGGGGCGAGTAGGGGCAATATTTGTAATGGTATGACACTGGGCACGAATATTTAACACCAAATGTTGCTAAAGATGATATTGTCAGAGGGTTTGTGTTATCTTGGTGGAATGGATATGACATTGGTGACGTGGGAATGACATTGGTGGTGCTGGAGATACAAATGCACAGTGGGAGTGACAATTATGGGTCAGCTATTCCAGGTGCTGTACTGCTGTTCATCAGTCTACACACAAGAGGGTTGCCAGAGACTGTAGGGTACAGCAAGCCAGGCTTGAATTTGAGGTTCAGGCTATTGCCACTATCCCCTTGAGAGCTCTCCTCTTCCTTAACCAAGGTCAATACGCACATAACTCCTAGCATAGGTGCAGCCATAGAATCACTATCACAGAGCAGTGAAACATCTTGTATTTCACAGGTACTGAAAGACAAGGGACATAACAGGATTTGAGGCAACAAAAAGTAAACAAGTATTAGCAACGTTAATAGCTGGCAGCGTTTTGGGATTGTCAATGCTTGTTTGGTTTTGTCATGGTTCTTGCAAAACTTTATTGTTGGAGAAGTTACCGGGCCCTCGTCAATCTGAAAACATATTTGGCTAAAAACAAAAATATTTTTTGGTCTCAAAAAGCACACATTGCTATAGTAGTCCCTCGCACTGAAAGGAACTGCTTTTTGTGTGGAGGTGCTCCTTGTGAAAGAAAAGAATGCAGTCACTCACAGTAAATTTAGCCAATGCCTGAAGTAGGCAGACCCATTGCCTCATGCTGTATCCTGTGGTGGGTGGGAACAAATATAGAATGACACAATAGCAGACCAATGGATATTAAGAGCTGACTGACAGCCCCTGTAGATAAGTATATTATACATATAATTTTAGTTAAATCAAAAACTTTTGGCTAACTCAGACCTAAAAATACACAAAGATAAAAGTCAAATTTAATTTGATTAAGACGATCCTTCAGAACCCAAGCACTTTAAATAGCTTTACGTGTGGTGGCCATATTGTTCCTGCAGAGGCTATGCTGTGATTATTATGAAACAAGAAATCCATCCTTTGATGCACTACAGCCTATATCCTGCCTCTTGAGTGCTTAACCTTGAAAGGAATGTAATGTTCCGGTATGTGCATCCACTAATGATCGAGTTCCCAACACAAATCTGTCATCGACGTCATTGGGAAAGTTAGATGACAAAGTCGTGTCCTGTCGGTGAACTTGCTATGAGGCGCCCATGCTCAGCAGATAACATGAAAATTGGCTCAGTGTCCACAACTATACCCTTCTATCATCTGCTTTTTCAAAGTAAAGGTTGGAGGTGGTGTGTGTTCCAAAGAACACACATGAAACAGTGGGGCAATTGGCTTCCTGAAAAAATTATCTGGTGAAGGCGGAAAAGAGAAAAAGCAGCCCCACCTAGAAAGATGAGAACATCTCATGCTTTCTTTCAATGTGATAAAATTAAGCAAGGGACAAAAACTGTTTTACAAAGTGCCTTGAGGTATACAAAAGCCACAACAGAATAAAGCTCAACATTAAATAAGTTATTTGATTTACCATGCTCATAAGAAACTTATGGCTGATTTAGACTTTGGCATCTGCTGTACCCCACCAAAAGTGTGGTGGAGTACCCGGTTCATCAAACCCTCGGTGTGCCTGCTATATTATGCGCCGGGTGGACTGTCACATTTTCAACGGTGGTGGCCCTACCAATGGCCTAATGGAGTAAAGGCCATCAGTTTAAGAACATTAGACCACCAGCCCTATTTAGAGTGGTCAGTGTGGCATTCTTTTTCTCTGTTCTGGACCACCGGGGAAAACTTGCAGAGTCCAACAGAAAACAATTACCAACGACACCCGCACCTCATGAACGTTATTTATGGGTCGCAAATGCGACCTCGGGCTTGAGTCTTGCCAGGCACTGCTGTTGCGACCCCCGGCATTAGAGAGTCTCAAAGCAGTGCTACTGTGAAAAAAAGTAGCCTTATGGCGCCGCGGCCAGGGCGACTGACGCTGGAATCTGGGGCTCACGGTTCGATCCCCGGCACCGGCGAGAGGTCAGCCCAGCACCATGTGACTCTGGGCAATAGCTTGCTTAATCTTCCCGACAGCCCCCAGCGCCGGGATGCCTTCGGGTAGCTGTTCGCGCTTTACAAATACTGGATTTTACTTTCCACTCAGTGTCGGTGAACAGCCTCAACTAAAAAAGATACATTGTTGCCATTTGAATGGATCTGCAGAAGTATTTCCATGCAACAAGCTCACAGGCCCCTCTGACCCCAACCACCATCAAGCATGGAGGGGGGCGGGAAATACTCTGTGCTACGTAGGCTCACAGTATAGGTGCCACACAGCACAAGAAAACTGTGAGGCCTGAATTCCATTTGTGTGCATTGTGTTTTTTTATTATGAAGTGAGGGCACGGATACTGCTTCTGCATTGTATTTCAAGGGAGGTGCACGCGGTCCAAACTCCAGAGGCACAGCTCAATTTCTTGATGCTCCAGAGTGCATGATATTGAAAAACATTCCACCAGAACTGCACAAGAACTGAGAAAAATGATTTGCCACTATCTAGTACCTAAAGGTAAGAAGTAGAAAGTTCAGACAGGGAATGTAAGGCAAGCAGCATGTAGGAGTGACATAATTTGTTATTCATTAGTTGCTGAGTTGAGCAGCCAAAGATCTTAACAATGGATATGCAGAGCTGCATTAAAGCATTACACCAGTGCATATAAATATGCTCAAATAGCTTCCAACTAGCCCCATGTCATGGGTGAAATCATCAGATGTGTGAATTATTTTTAGCCAATTGCATTTTAAATGGGGACATTTTTATAACTATAGTTACGATGTTAGGGGTGGAAATAAAGTAAATGTCAGCAGTGTAAATAAAGGAAAAAGAAAATGATAATAACTCGTTGTTCCTGCTGCAGTGTCTTTGTGGGGCGGGGTTGCTCTGCTCTCAGAGCAGGGGGAAGGAGTGGTGACCGGCCAAACTGTCATGTGCACTTTGCATGTTCTCCACCCAGGCTGCATTACAGTCTGGGTGGAGACATGCCCAGGCTCCCATTGCCTGGCTGAGCACCGAACCGCAGCGCTCAGACCAATCACAACTCTTCATTGCAGCATTGTGATTTGTCAGGGGAGCCTGGGTGCTTCCTGTTACAGCCGAGAAGAGGGACGATGTGGAGAAGGTCAGAAGAGAGATGAAGTGAGGCGGTAAGTTTCTTTTTTCTCCCTCCTCCACCCCCCCGGCCTGCCACCCCGATATATGCCAGCTGCCACTGGTCTAAATACTTCTGAATCAAAACCGTTCAAATATGTTTGAAATTACCAACCTGTTTTCACATTTTTGTACATTTGTGCCAGGGCTGGTCTGGCAACTCAAAGCAGCCCTGGCAATTTTGTCTGACCAGTCCCTAGGGAGAGGAGCGCAAGTGTGAATCACCGCTGCTTTTGTTACTGGAGGCCGATATTGCAGCACCGCTGCAAAACTGGCCCCCAGTAACAAAACCGGCCCCCACAGCTGTGAAACCAGTCTCCACACCTCCTGGGGAAATGCCTGATGACCGGTACTGCCATTTCCGCCCTGGTTTGTGCACCTTTACCCACAATTTCATTTTAATCTTAGAGCTATTCCATTACTGAAACATAATCAGTCTGATGTTGATTGGGCCATCTTGCATTTACTATTTTATAGTGGTATCCAAACCAATATCCAGATAATAAAATAACGGGCTACATAGCAAAGGTTTGTCCCCTCGTGGTGCCAACTTAAAATCCTAGTTAGACTGGAAAAAAGTGATGCACGGAAATACTTCACTCAGGGAATCGTACTGTGAGAATTCCCTCATTTTTTATCTTGTCCCGGTCATTGCAGATAGGGACCTACAATATGCACATCTGTCTTGGCCCCATCCCAAAAGAGAAATCCAGCCTGAACTGTCAGGTCATATCTTCACAGAAGGGCAAACCAGCCCCCTCCCCCCCCACACAGTGAAGCCCCCACTCTGGCAGATAAAGAGGGCTGCCACTGGCCCCCTTGGAATGTGAACTGGGCCCCAGTAAATAATTGGGACTTCTTCTGTGTGCAGACCAAATTCTCATAAATAACACTGTTAAGGAATATCATGACAGAGGGTTGTGAGTTGGACAGGGAAAGAGAACTGATGATAACAGGATTAAAACAGGAAAAGTTTAAAAGTTACATTTCTGATTAGTTCCCTGCTCCCAGAGCCACAATATTTGCCAGTCTTAAGTGGGCCCTGCTTTGTTGGATAGCATTAAACCTTCAACTTCAAGATGAAAAGCAGCTGTTGCTTGAGTCACTTGCCCACTGCATTGAGATTGTGTCCTGACAACACTGGACGGTGTCCCTGTCAACCAGCAGTGCTTTTTGTTTTTTTGACATGTCTATCCGGACTTCAGTTATTGTATCTTTTTCCTTGGGCTGCACATAGGTCATGTTAGCCCTGCATGACCACACTTAGCAGTGCCCGTTACCTCATGCAGGATAAGCATGAACTCATTTACCACTCCACATAGTCTTGGCAAACCTCATGCCCCCCATGTAGCACTCCCATTTGGTCTTCACAGACCCCACAGTCCTCAGAGTGGCCCAGTATAATTACTTAGCCTTCTGCTCAGTCTGCATAGACATGATATCGCCCTTAACTGATATCCTTTCCTGGTCTGCACATACCTCATGAAGGCCTTGAACCACTTTATTTAGCACTCCCTTTGCACAATCATTGTGCAGGATCTTCTGCCCTTTCCCTGCTCGTCAAGGACACTATTTCTCTGGGGGGAGGTAATGACAACAGGGTAATCAACACATTTTATTTCTTGGTTCGAAATGGTGCAGGACATCAATTCATTTTTTTAATGTGATGTAAAACGAATACAGCGGCTACTGTACAGTGTCTCGCAGTACATTGTGTTACTGCTCCACAAATGAACGAATGAATGAACGCTAACATGTATAGGGTGCACACTATCTTAAAAACTGATTTTGGCTTTGAACAACCACCACAACTGTTCTTGTAGCCTTAACTTTTCAGCAGCATGTCCATCTGTGTGGATTTCAGCTACCCAACATTCCTATTTGCTGATGCATTTATGTGCTGCTGTAAGTCACCTTTTCAGGTTGGCCCATGCCATCATTTGGATGTAATCCGAGGTGATCTAAGAAGCGCGTGGACAGAGTTTCACTTTCACCCATATATGCTGCTGGCCTTGTATGCGTCACATTGTTGCCCATGGCGACTCTTGCTTTGCAGAGGCGCTGTGGATTTTTGAAAGGATGTATGGTACTATTACTACACTGATAATGTTTCACGATTGGCCTCCAGCCACGCTGCATCTCACCAGGAGGCTCATTATGTTAATTTTGTTTTCATAGCAGAGATAAAGAATATCAAAAGTTCACCTTCCTGAACCTGGAAGGAGATGGCACTAACTCCTTATAACGAAAAGTTCAGATTTGCAGCTTAAATTTGGACGCAGATCGCAGTAGTGGCTGCTACCGGGCATCAGTGGTGGAGCGGAGTGGGGGATTAAAAAAAAAGAGAGAGAGAAATGGAAAAACGATAAAAAAAAGAAAAAAAGCCTTTCCTTACCGGCGGCCGCATCTCCTCCGTCCTTCTTGCAGATGCAGGAACAGAAAGCACCTAGGCTTCCAGACTCCTCTAGCCAATCACCACGCTGCTGATATCAGTGTCGTGATTGGTCTGAGCGCTGTGGCTCGGCGCTCAGATGGAGAATAGGAGGCTGGGCCTGTTTCTCATCAGGATGTGTATTACAGCCTGGTGGGGAACATACACAGTGCGCAGGACTGTTTGGCCGGCGCAAGACAGCCAGCCAAACAGTCATGCGCTCTTGAGGAGTGTCACCACTCCTCCCCTGCTCCCCGCACCTGGAGATCGATAGAGAAAAATAAAATGATAATAACCTGGCGTTATTATCATTTTATTTTTCTTGTGGGGTGACGCTCCTCCGCCATAGCAGAGGAGCCGCAACTGGCAGCTAGTATGACGCAAGACATAGAGTGTGTTTCCAGTTTCTTCCTGAAGAACATTAGCGTGCCATTTTGGAAGACCTGGTGCAGTATATTGTAGTGCAGTGCTGTTAGACCTGTCAGCCCTAGGGTGGTCTTCCCCTACATTTTTTCCCCTTTTTTTTGCCTCGTAGCTGACCGCCCTTTTTGTTGGACATAGGACTCTGGGCGCCTTACCGCTGCCAAACAGTGCTGAGGTGCAGGTGCTCTCTGCTAAAAACATGGTTGCCCCAGGCCCCTGCTACTGCGGTGAGGCCACTGTCTTGTCTGCGCACTAGTATTTGGAATAAGGCTGGGACTGAATGCTACTGTAACCCTGACAGCCCCGCCTCATGTCACCATAGACGGACAGGACAGAAGGGACAAGGAACACTATAGAGTCCCTAGACTCTTCCAGAAACTTCCAACCCCGCCAGAACTTGCCGCCTTTTTGGAAGGTCACCTGACTTAGGGGTATAAAAGAAAGGGAGGGAACCCTATATCACTGTTACACTACTGGACCTGGGGACTCTCCGCTGGAGTGAAGGCTGCTGAGCTAGGGGGAGAGCTACACTACTGAGGCTGATTGATCCTAGGAACTGCTGCCCCAAGTTAGCTGAGTGACCCTGCCTGCCTGCTGACCTTGCCCTGCGGGGGAGGAACCAGGGATAACACCTCCAGTGTGTCTCCCCAATAACTTTTTCTCCTGTGACTGGCCCTTGTTCATTGACCTGTAAAGATTCCTAAGGACTACCACCACCTAAACTACTGTAACCTGACCTGTCAAGCGCTGGGTGGAAAAAGCGCTGTGAGCCTTAAAGCACCGCTGCTGCCTGAGGACCCCTGAGGTACCGTAGAGCGCTGTGTGGAAGGAGCGCTGTGTGCCGGCGACCAGCGCGCTGCTGACGGTGCGCTGGGTGCCCAGAACCTGACATTGCGCCCAAGCGCGGTGTCCGCGAAGCGCAGTGTGCCCTGGACCTCAGATTAATGCCCGGCGCTGTGTCAGTGAAGCGCCACCGTGCCCAAGATCACCGCCGCGGCCCCTGAGCTAGAAGAGGAGACATGCGGGTCGCCGCAAACTCACCGCCGCTGCCCGGGGTCTGTGACTGTGCGGGGGAAGCTGTGGAGAGAGCTGGATGGAAGAGCGCAGCTGTGCCCCCGATCACCACTGCGACCCCTGAGTCCGGAGGAGCGCCACCGAGGTCGGGAGGCGCGGCCGCCAAAGGCGCGACGGAGTCCCCAGCCCCGGCCGGAGAGCGCCGCGCTGGTATTGGGCGCCAAGTGTGGAGAGGGTCGCCTAGCAACCGGGACTCCGGCCGCGTCATCGACAGCATACCCAGGAAGCCGCGCAACGATTGGCTCCCGGGCAAAGAGCCAACAAGGAAACCCGGGGCCCGCCCAGGCACACGAGAGAGGGGCTCCAGGGAGAGCGAGAGCCCCGGATCCTCCGGATCGATCCCCCCGCTGTGGGGAGGCCCACAGACTGCAGCGACGCCCTCATCCCCAGGTAATAGCCCCGCAAAGAGTGTGGAGGGGGCTGACTGGGGACGGGGCTGGTTCAAGGAGGAAACACACGGAAGGGGCCCAGCGCATACCGTCCTAAACACCGCATTGTCTCAGTACTCCCTAAGAGACTGAACTGGGGAGTCGGGAGCGCTGGGGCCCCCACTGAATCAGTGACTTAGTCCCATTTACAGCAGGGAAAGCCCCAGGGGGGCCTGGGGCCGAAATACCTCGGGAGGATAGCCAGACCCAAGTAACCATGGTATTGACATGCCCTCTGCTGTAATGTCTCCCCTGAAAGTGTATTGAATCTTTGCATAACATGTGTTGCCTGTATTGAAAGTGATGTTACAAGAGTTGTGTACCTTACCTACAGAGAGAACTATACTGTTTCCAAACCTGACATGAAGTTAGATAAAGTAACTTGGTTTCCGACATAAAATTGGAGTGGTGTCCCCTTGATTGTGTGTGCTTTACTGTGTTAGGGTGGATGCGTGTTGCACAACTACTTTACACATAGCCTCGTGCGCGCCTACCTGCCTCGCGCCAAGCTACCTCGTCGGAATCGGTGGTCCCTACTTGGACTAGGGTGCGCCCTCTGGCCAACTGGAGACCCCGGTTCTAACATTGGTGTTCAGCGGTGGGATTAGGACTTGTGCTTGTGCAGCACCCTACAGTGACCCAGTGTGCGCCACAATCCTACACCTGATATAACGCAAGCTCGAAATTCTCCCTAACTGCCTGATTGTAAGTGCTCTTGTCCAAAGCCTGTTGCCTAAGTCCCAGTGGTTTTCCCTGAGAACGTCTGAGGCCCTACCTAGCAAAATGGAATTCGAGCTGGCCAACCTGGAAACGTACACGGTGGCGCAGCTTAAGGAGTTCTGCCAGGGGAAAGGGGTGTTCTTCAAGCGAGGCGCCAAGAGAGAGGAGCTTCAAAAATCCTTGAGAGCATGGGCATTGGGCCACCCGGAAGGGAGAGGGGATGAGGGGCGGGTAGAGCGTGACGCTCCAGGAGAGCTGGACCTACTGCATATAGATACTAGCGACAATGTATTGCCAGGGGCGGGAATGCGTTCAAGGGCAGGCAGTAGTGTCTCAGTGAGGAGCTTGTCTTCAGAAGAATTAGAGGACAGGAGGGAGGAGAGACAGCTTAAGCTAGAGCTTGCTAGGTTAGAGAAGGAGCGTGAGGAGAGGAGGCTGGCTATGGAGGAAAGAAAGCTTACCCATGAGCTCAGCCTGAAGGAGCTAGAAATCAGAGCCCTACTAATAGGGGCTAACAGCAACACAAATGGTGGCAGCGTACCTACTGAAGCTTCACGGGAGTCCAGGTTCTATATGCCTAAAGATGTTGTGGCCAGTTTTAATGTGGGGGATGATATTGACAAGTGGCTAGCAGCCTATGAGGTGTCCCTAAAAGCCCATGGGGTCCCCGAGAGTTACTGGGGGGGTAAACTGTACAGGTACATGCCTCCGGTGGGGAGGGACACACTCCTTACATTAGACAAGGCAGATCAGACCAACTATCCTGTCATGAGGGAAGTGTTAGTCAAGAAGTTTGGTCTTACCCCTGAGAAGTATAGGCAGAAGTTTAGGAATAGCCACAAACTTCCCACACAGAACTGGGTAGATTTCCTGGATTACGCCCGCAAGGCATTGGAGGGTTGGGTGTGGGGCAGCGAGGTAACTGATTATGAAGGGCTGTATAATTTGTTCTTGAGAGAGCACCTTCTAGAAAAATGTTTTCCAGAGCTGTGCCAACACCTGGTTGACCGCAAGTTGACCGATTCGAGGGAGCTTGCGGAGGAGGTGGACACCTGGGTCAGTACCAGGGTGTCCAACAAGGGATCCGGGGGGGCCCCCCAAAAAGGTGGACAGGGTTTCCCCCAGAAGAGAGAGGGGGGAGATAAAAAGAAGGAGTTCTCCAAAGGCCCCGAAAACAGATCGCAAGGGAGAGGGTTTGGATCCCAGCCCCAATCTGGCTACCAGAAGCCTACTTATCCTGACAAAGGTCAGCAGCCCAGAACTGTCCGGTGCTATGAGTGCGGGGAGGTTGGACACTACAAGGGGGATCCCCAGTGTCGTAAAAGGACCCCAGCCCCTACTGGAGGTAAGAACCCCGGGGTGGCTAGTGTAGCGCTGGGGGAGGAGCTGTCCCTAGATAAGGGGGGTGAGTGGGCAGGATTGACCCTAGTATCCCTGGGAGACAGTGAGATGGTCCCACAGAACCAGGTGCCCTCAAATACCGCCAAGTACAGGCAGAGGGTCCTTGTCAACGGGCAGGGGGTGGAGGCTCTGAGGGACACAGGTGCCAGCATGACGATGGTAAGGAGACAGCTGGTGTCCCCGGAGCAAGTGATTCCTGATGTATTCCACCCGGTTGTGATGGCTGACAACAGTGTGGGTCACTACCCCGTGGCCCAAGTTCCCTTTGAGTGGGGAGGGGTTTCAGGCCTTTTGAGAGTTGCAGTGAGCCCTGCCATGCCAGTCGACTGTCTGTTGGGGAATGATCTTGAGCATACTGCCTGGAAGGAGGTAGAGTTCAAAGCACACGCAGAGATGCTGGGATTACCAGAATGGACCTGTGCGATTACACGTCTATGGCTGCCCGGCGAGGGAGTCAACCAGGGATGGAGCCTGGGACAATGGCCCAGCCCACTGCTAACCAGAAAAACTCCTCGGAGAACACACCCTGTGAGATGGAGGGGGCATCCGCTGAGGTCGCACCGGAGTCCACGGAGGGTGACGTTGTTCCCGTGGGGAACTTGCCAACCCCTGCAGAGTGGCAGGTGGAAGGAGGGCCTACCCAGGGGGGAATTCTGTCGGGCACAGAAGGAGTGCCCCACTCTTGAGGGCATGCGGCGACAGGCCGAAGCCCAAGCAGCTGGAAATGTGTCTGGAAATTACCACATTTATTGGGAGGACGACCTCCTTTACAGTGAACCCAAGGCTCCGGTGCATGGGTCATCGAGGGCCTTAGTGGTCCCCCAATGCTATCGGGCCTTTTTGCTGGAGTTAGCACATGAGATTCCCTTGGCGGGACACTTGGGCCAAGACAAAACCTTTGCTCGTCTAGTCCCACATTTCTATTGGCCCAGGATGAGGATTGCCTCTGATACTTTTTGCAGGACTTGCGTGACCTGTCAAGCTAGCGGGAAGACAGGGACCAAATTGAAGGTCCCCCTGGAACCACTACCGGTCGTTGGTACCCCCTTTGAACGGGTGGGCATCGACATTGTTGGACCTCTAGACCCGCCGACTGCTGCTGGTCACCGGTTTATCCTGGTTCTAGTGGATCACGCCACCCGGTACCCGAAGGCTATCCCTCTGAGGACCATCACTGCACCTGCGGTGGCGTGGGCCCTGATGGGGATTTTTACCCGGGTGGGTTTCCCCAAGGTTGTGGTGTCGGACAGGGGCACCAACTTTATGTCCGCCTATATGCAGGCCATGTGGAAGGAGTGTGGGGTGACTTACAAGTTATCCACCCCTTACCACCCCAGACCAACGGGCTTGTTGAGAGGTTCAACAAGACCCTGAAAGGCATGATCAGGAGTCTGCCTGAGGAAGAAGTGGGACGTCCTCTTGCCCTGCCTGTTGTTTTCTTACCGAGAGGTGCCGCAGAAGGGGGTGGGCTTCAGCCCCTTCGAGCTGCTGTACGGGCACCCTGTCAGGGGACCTCTCAGCCTGGTGAAGGAGGGGTGGGAGAAGTCTCCTAGGAGGCTTCCCCAAGACGTGGTGAGCTACATGTTGGCGTTCCGCAGCCAGATGGTGAAGCTGAGGAAGGAGGCAGCGGACAACTTGGAGGCCAGCCAGGCGGTGATGTAAGAGTGGTATGACCGGAATGCCCATCCTGTGGAGTTGGATACTGGACAGAAGGTGTGGGTCATGGAGCCCGGAGAGCTTAGCGCCCTCCAGGACAGATGGACTTGCCCGTATGAGATACTGAAGAAGAAGGGCCAGGCCACTTACGTGGTGGATCTTAAGATCCCAAGGCAACCCCACCGGGTGTTGCATGTTAACCGCCTCAAGCCACACCATGAGAGGTCGGAGCTTACCCTCCTGATGGTGACAGATGAGAGCGAGGAGGAGGAGAGCGAGCCTCTTCCGGACCTTTTGGCATCCCAAGAGAAAGACGGATCGGTGGAGGGAGTGGTTCTCTCCCCGTCCTTGACCCTTGAGCAACAGAGGGACTGCCGCCAGGTATTGGAGCAGTACTCTTCTTTGTTCTCCCTCATCCGGGAATTACCTACCTGTGTACCCATGATGTGGACACGGGGGACAGCCCCCCTGTTAAAACCAAGTCTTACAGGCTGTCGGATAAGGTGAAGGCCAGCATCCAGAGTGAGGTCGCTAAGATGCTGGAGTTGGGGGTGATCGAGCCTTCAAGTAGCCCCTGGGCCAGTCCGGTGTTGTTGGTACCCAAAGCGGCCCCACCAGGCACCACACCTGAACTTCGGTTCTGTGTGGATTACCGAGGATTAAATTCTGTGACCAAGACGGACGCTCATCCCATCCCTAGGGCGGATGAGCTCATTGATCGGCTGGGCGCTGCCCGATATTTGAGTACCTTCGACCTCACGTCCGGGTACTGGCAGATCGCCCTGACAGAAGGAGCCAGAGAGAAGTCCGCTTTTTCCACCCCGGAGGGCCACTTCCAGTTTAAAGTGATGCCCTTTGGACTGAAAAACGCTCCTGCTACATTTCAGCGGCTGGCGAACCGGGTACTGTCCGGCCTAGAGGCCTTTTCCGCTGCCTACCTGGACGACATAGCCGTCTTCAGCGGCAGCTGGGAAGAACATCTGTGCCAACTTCGGGAGGTGCTTCAGGCCCTGCAGCAGGCGGGCCTGACCATCAAGGCCAGAAAATGCCAGATTGGACAAGGGTCCGTAGTATACCTCGGACACCTGGTGGGCGGGGGTAAGCTGCAACCCCTACAAGCCAAGATCGAAACCATCCTCGCTTGGGAGCCCCCCAAAACCCAGACGGAGGTCAGGGCTTTCCTGGGCCTCCCTCGTTACTACCGCCGCTTTGTCAAGGGGTATGGCAGCATTGTGGCCCCCCTGACAGAGCTAACCTCCAAGAAACAACCAAGGAAAGTGATTTGGACCGAAGCTTGCCAGAAAGCTTTTGATTCCCTCAAGCAAGCTGTGTGCACTGCCCCGGTGCTCAGGGCCCCGGACTTCTCTAAGGAGTTTATTGTTCAAACTGACGCCTCTGAACATGGCATTGGGGCGGTACTCTCGCAACTCAACGAGGAGGGCCTGGACCAACCTGTGGCCTTCATATCCAGGAGGCTACTCCCCCGGGAACAACGGTGGAGTACGATCGAAAGAGAAGCTTTTGCGGTGGTCTGGGCCTTGAAGAAGCTGAGGCCATACCTCTTTGGCTCTCACTTCCCGATCACCGACCCCTTCGTTGGCTCATGCAGATGAGGGGCGAAAACCCTAAACTGTTGAGGTGGTCCATTTCCCTCCAGGGTATGGACTTCAGGGTGGAACACCGACCCGGAGTAGACCACGCCAATGCTGATGGTCTCTCTAGGTTTTTCCGCCTTAGTGACAAGAACTCCATAGAGGTTGGGTAGCTCTCCCCACTTTCGGCTGGGCGGGACGCGTGTTAGACCTGTCAGCCCTAGGGTGGTCTTCCCCTACATTTTTTTCCCTTTTTTTTGCCTCGTAGCTGACCGCCCTTTTTGTTGGACATAGGACTCTGGGCGCCTTACCGCTGCAAAACAGTGCTGAGGTGCAGGTGCTCTCTCCTAAAAACATGGTTGCCACAGGCCCCTGCTACTGCGGTGAGGCCACTGTCCTGTCTGCGCACTAGTAGTTGGAATAAGGCTGGGACTGAATGCTACTGTAACCCTGACAGCCCCGCCTCATGTCACCATAGACGGACAGGACAGAAGGGACAAGGAACACTATAGAGTCCCCAGACTCTTCCAGAACCTTCCAACCCCGCCAGAACTTGCCGCCTTTTTGGAAGGTCACCTGACTTAGGGGTATAAAAGAAAGGGAGGGAACCCTATATCACTGTTACACTACTGGACTGGGGACTCTCCGCTGGAGTGAAGGCTGCTGAGCTAGGGGGAGAGCTACACTACTGAGGCTGATTGATCCTAGGAACTGCTGCCCCAAGTCAGCTGAGTGACCCTGCCTGCCTGCTGACCTTGCCCTGCGGGGGAGGAACCAGGGATAACACCTCCAGTGTGTCTCCCCAATAACTTTTTCTCCTGTGACTGACCCTTGTTCATTGACCTGTAAAGATCCCTAAGGACTACCACCACCTAAACTACTGTAACCTGACCTGTCAAGCGCTGGGTGGAAAAAGCGCTGTGAGCCTTAAAGCACCGCTGCTGCCTGAGGACCCCTGAGGTACCGTAGAGCTATGGTTGGAAGGAGCGCTGTGTGCCGGCGACCAGCGCGCTGCTGACGGCGCGCTGGGTGCCCAGAACCTGACATTGCGCCCAAGTGCGGTGTCCGCGAAGCGCGGTGTGCCCTGGACCTCAGATTAATGCCCGGCACTGTGTCAGTGAAGCGCCACCGTGCCCAAGATCACCGCCGCGGCCCCTGAGCTAGAAGAGGAGAAGTGCGGGTCGCCGTGAACTCACCGCCGCTGCCCGGGGTCTGTGACTGTGCGGGGGAAGCTGTGGAGAGAGCTGGATGGAAGAGGGCGGCTGTGCCCCCGATCACCGCTGCGACTCCTGAGCCGGAGGAGCGCCACCGAGGTCGGGAGGCGCGGCCGCCAAAGGCGTGATGGCATCCCCACCCCCGGCCGGAGAGCGCAATGCTGGGATTGGGCGCCAAGTGTGGAGAGGGTCGCCTAGCAACCGGGACTCCGGCCGCGTCATCGACAGCATACCCGGGAAGCCGCGCAACGATTGGCTCCCGGGCAAAGAGCCAACAAGGAAACCCGGGGCCCGCCCAGGCACACGAGAGAGGGGCTCCAGGGAGAGCGAGAGCCCCGGATCCTCCGGATCGATCCCCCCGCTGTGGGGAGGCCCACAGACTGCAGCGACGCCCTCACCCCCAGGTAATAGCCCCGCAAAGAGTGTGGAGTGGGCTGACTGGGGACGGGGCTGGTTCAAGGAGGAAACACACGGAAGGGGCCCAGCGCATACCATCCTAAACGCCGCATTGTCTCAGTAATCCCTAAGAGACTGAACTGGGGAGTCGGGAGCGCTGGGGCCCCCACTGAATCAGTGACTTAGTCCCATTTACAGCAGGGAAAGCCCCAGGGGCGCCTGGGGCCGAAATACCTCAGGAGGATAGCCAGACCCAAGTAACCATGGTATTGACATGCCCTCTGCTGTAATGTCTCAGCTGAAAGTGTATTGAATCTCTGCATAACATGTGTTGCCTGTATTGAAAGTGATGTTACAAGAGTTGTGTACCTTACCTACAGAGAGAACTATACTGTTTCCAAACCTGACATGAAGTTAGATAAAGTAACTTGGTTTCCGACATAAAATTGGAGTGGTGTCCCCTTGATTGTGTGTGCTTTACTGTGTCAGGGTGGATGCGTGTTGCACAACTACTTTACACATAGCCTCGTGCGCGCCTACCTGCCTCGCGCCAAGCTACCTCGTCGGAATTGGTGGTCCCTACTTGGACTAGGGTGCGGACTCTGGCCAACTGGAGACCCCGGTTCTAACAAGTGCACTGAATTGTTTTGGATCAATTTTTATTCATGTTATAAGGTGATACAAGAGCATGCAATATTTACAGCCAAACTGCAACAGTTTCAACAGGACACATTCAACAGTAAGCAAAAGGGCTGAGTCCCAGATACAGAGAAAAGAGTTCCCTTCAAAAGCGGAGGCAAAGTAAGGGGAGGAGGTAATGGCGGTATGTGGAATCATAGAGGTAGTGGAAAGTAAATTGGTAAAAAACACCAAAGATGTGGCACAATATGACTGCTTATGTAAACAAAAAGCAAGGTTACGAACAAGGCAATAAATATGCCATAAAGCGACAAGGCAGTAACTCTGAGGCACACTGAGAACTATCATACAGAGGACCCACTCTTTTACTCCTGCTTCTTCCCCTGAAAGAAATTGATAGATCCGGTGATGGAACTGAATTGGACCTCAAATGTTGAGGTAAGCATATACTTGCAATTGCAAGTGAGGTCACAATCCATCTACACAGTTGCAAAGTGAACCCGGGAATGTCCCCAGTATTATCAAAGATGGCTGGCCTCTTAGCTTCTGTACCGTGACGGGGTACCGACGGAGAGGTAAGTAGGTTGCAGTGTGTCTTCTAACCTCTCTTAGCTTTAAGACTATGGTTGTGTAGGCTTCTGTATGAACGCTTGTAGGGCTCTTCACACACCTTTTTTTAGGTTAGACATTGAGCCTCACTTGCCATTTGTGGGTGTGTTCTCACGAGTAGTTACGTCTTTATAATAGCTTTAGATAGTTGTATATAATCTAAACAGAGCCTCCCCAGTCATTTTTGGGTGTTCCTTTCACGATAAGTTATGTTTTTACAATAGCGTTATATAGTTGAAATCCTAACGGAGCCTCCTTTGTCGCATTTGGGTGTTCCCTCAAGATATGTTATGCTCTTACAACAGCGCCACATAGTTTTACAAAATCTTTCTGGCACATTATATTGTTCCTTAACGCTAGTTGGATCATTACGATAGCGCCTCATTTTTTGATTGTTCTTTAGTGAGACTTCTTGCCTGCATTTTGGCAACAGTTGATAGACTCCTTATGCCAGTGTGCCTGCCTGACATACCTGGATTCATTTTTCCAGCCTTGCTTGCAATTATCATCTAATTTGGGAGTTTCTATGCTAAATTTTAGCATGAGTGCACGACAATCAGGCGACAAAGTTTTTTAGTTTTGTTTAGTGCATTTCCCTTAATAACATTTTTTTGACAGCATATCACATTCTAACCATTGCCCATTAGACCACTCTTTGGGTACAAAACTTATTTCTGTTTTTAATTTTTCTTTTTATATATAATTGACCCCCTACAGTGTGCTAGTTTTAACTGTGATGGAATTACTTATACATTAGTTTTTTAGATCAATGTCTACACTGAGTTGCCATTTTGTGTGACACGTGATCTTACTTTGATTTCTTGCAGAGCGGGGCCCCCTTCCCTGAGCTGTTGCCAGGTAGAGGTGTGGCTACTTATCCTATACTTTTGGGTAAGTCATTTGTAGAAACTTAGAAGAATTCTTTTTTATATTGAATCTTCTCAGTATGACTATGTGTAAATACCGATATGGTATGAGAAGGGATATAGATTTAATCCTTTCAATTGAGCACGTATGAGCAATACTGGTTGTTTGACTTGTTGTATTTTGTTTTCCTTCCCTTTTTTGTCTCACGTATACAGATAGTTCCAGTAATACTAAAACAAACAATACACAAGATTAATGGTTTTGTATATTTTATTTTTTCACACATTGTATTAGCAGCAGCTCCAATGTCCACCTGGTCCTGAAGAAAGCCGGGATACTTTTGTAGATCGTATTGGCTGAAACGTCGACCGTTTTTTCAAATTGAGCAGTTTATAATTTATACTGCTTTTTGCACTGCTTTTTTAATCCACCCAGTGCGAGCAAGTGAATAAAGCTTCTGTTTTTGCTGACATTAGGTAGTTTTAAAACTCACGATTTTCACTCACCTTCTTATTCTGTTGTGCTGCGTCCTCACCCTACCAGATACTTTCCATATGGGATTTTAGCATCCATAGTAGCGTTGCACTATTCTAGAAAACATCCCAGAGCTCCTTCCTCTCAGTGAGGGAGTTGTAGCCCTCAGTGGGACTAGGTATTCCCACTGGGAGGAGAAACCCATATGATGAAGCATGCCACCATAGGTGGGTGAGGGTATTCGTCCTAAAAGGGCTCTCTCCCCCAAGGAGATTTGATGAGATACAACTCGTTCACTTTCAGTTTGCTTTCGTGCGTACATAGACCCAAGGTTATTTTGTGTTATAATTGTGTTGGAAAGGGGATATTTTTCCTTGCAGGTCTCTAAACTCCCTCCCTTGGACCCTCTCCTCCTGTTTTTTGTGTTATGGTCTAGGTGACAGTCAGAAATTCAGTTCATGAATGGCTGCCCTTGTCTACCACATTGTGTCCGATTAATAGCTCAGAGCTCAGCAATACCACAGTACATGCAGGTGAAAAGACAGGTGTTGGCATCTCCAGCAAGAAACACTGGGGAGGAGAACTGCCTTCTTCAGTTTATATGGGTCCAGTATCAATTATGTAGGATTACATGAGTTAAATTTATGTCTGGCCTCTTTTAGGACTCTATAACATGTCAGTAGAATGGACGACCATTCTAGCTCAATGTTTTCACAGGTTAGACATGTTTGCCATTAGACTTTAGTGTCTTTCTTCATGTGTCTGGTGCTGTCATGACACTCTATTTGCAATGTTATCGTTTAACGTACAACTCTCTCTGAGGGCAGTATGGCTATGGCCCTCCATTACATTAGATACGATTGTAGGGTCACTCACCTTTGCCTGGACTAAAAGGTGCAGATAATGGGTATATGTCATAGAAATGGGGCTGGTTGTCGCTTATCCAACCTGCGGGAGCCATCTTGGATGAGTGCGTATGAAAGGCAATTCCCAGAGAGCATCTGCGCTTGCTATTGTGTTTCCGTCCCGCAGTTTACGTGCTGCCACTTTGTAGGAGAAGGAGTTTGCAGCGCGGCTGCACTGCTTGGTTACCTGATTCTCTTCACTCCTCGTCGCCCGACTTTGGGAGGGTTGCTCCTGTTTAAGCTATCCAGAGCCACTAGGATCGCAGCGGCCCCTCCTGATCCCGGTTTGCACTCTGGAAGACTCTGTTGGGAAACCTCTCTCAGTTGCTAGGAGCAGAAAGCCTTCACCGCTAGGACTGTGTTACGAGGCATGGACTGCTTCCTACGATGCAGCTAAGTATACCGGCTGCTTGGATGCCGTGTGTGATCTTGTTCTGTTTTCTGTGACTTTGCTGTATGTCTTCTCTCATTAGTATTGATGTGTAAACTCTTGTCTGACATTTCCCGTGATGCAATATGACAAGATTTACAGAAGCTAATAATCCTAGCAAAACAGTTCAATCCTTGAGAAGAATCATTGCTATTGGTTACTGTTAGAAATGGGGGTCTATAGTTGGCAAGGGTTTGCACCTTTGTCCAAGTAGGGACCCTTCCTTCTAGTCAGGATAAGGTAGTTACACTCCTAAAATAACTCCTGCTCACCCCCTTGGTAGCTTGGCAAGAGCAGTCAGGCTTATCTCAGAGGCAGTGTGTAAAGCATTTGCACATAACCAACAGTAATACTGTGAAAACACTACAAACAGACACCACACCAGTTTTAGAAAAATATCCAATATTTTTATATACTTGAAACAAGAACAAAACAATAAAGAATCCACAATACAGTACTTAAAATATAGATACTTTGCAAGATGTCTTCTAAACTGCAGAAATACCTCAAAAACACAGTTCGTACGAGTCGGTAGCCCCGTCCGGGGCTACCGCGATGCTGAAAACAACAGAGTCTAACAGTTCCAGCCGACTGCATCGATACGGGCCAGCAAAGGCGTGAACAGACTCGGTAACAGTACCTTTCTCGTTGCAGCTTACACGGGGGTGCGAGCCGGTCGTACCAACCGTCGCGGTTGCGTTTCAAAATGGAAGCGGTGCAGGGCGTGGTGTCCTCTTGATGCGGTGCAGGCAGCAGCTTGGTGACGATTGTCCAGACGGGGCTGGTGAGACCAAGGCTTACGGTGCAGGGCGAGACGGTGCTCGATGGGGTGCTGGCAGGTTGCGGTGCAGGCAACAGAGCCGGTTTGCGGGAGCTGGCATCGGTCGGCCCAGACGGCTGTGTGGGACGAGGCGGTGCGTCGTGAAACTTTACGAGCGGTGCACCCAACCACGATGCGGTCACGGGTGTCGAGTTGGCCACAGAGTCAGCGTCGGTGAGACCAGGATGGCGAAGTAAAGCGAGGTGGTGTGGACTGCGGTGCCCAGAGGTCACGGTGCAAGCAGCGGCTCGGTGGCGGCGGCGTCACTGGTTGTCGTCGGTGAGACCAGGGTTGCGGTGCGAGATGCGGACGGTGCAGTCTGCGGTGCTGTCAGGACACAGCCAGTGACGGAGTTGGTGTCGGAGTTGGTTGCGAGTCCCTTCTCTGAAGCAACTGAAACAGCAGTTCCAGAAGCGGTACCCAGAGGTTGGTGAAGTCTTTACCATCCCTGAGACTTCAGAACAGGATTCCAGCTCGATTTCAGGCCCTTGGAGATACTCAGCACAAGTAAAGAAAGTTCAGTCCAGTCCTTTCACTGCCCAAGGCAGAAGCAGCAACAACTGCAGGCCAACCCAACAAAGCAACCACACAGCAAAGGGGCAGTACTCCTCCTGGCAGCTCTTCCAGTTCTTCTTCTTGGCAGGTTCCTTGATTCCAGCGAGTTCTAAAGTGCAGGGGTTTGGGCCCCACTTTTTATAGCCCAAAATCCTTTGTCCTCTCAGGCAGAGAGGGTCCGTGCCCAGCCAGTACCAGTTCTGTCCTCTCTGGTGCAACTTCCTGGCAGGAGGTGGAGACAGCATTGTCAGAGGCAGACCAGGCCCATTCAGGTGAAAGGAAATCTCCTCCCCCTACTCTAAATGCAGCCCAGGTCTATTCAGCCCTTCCCTGACCCACCTAGACTCTCTGGAGCCACTGCTCCTCTCCAGCCCCTGTCATCCAAAACCCAGACAGTCAGTCCACAAACCCTGCAGAGGCCTACTGGATGGCTGAGCAAGAAAATACACACTTTCTAGAAGTGGTATTTTCAAACACAGAATGTAAAAATCACCTTCACTAAAAGATGCATCTTTAGATTCTGAGTTCAGGCATACTAAACTTTTTTTCTCTACCTTCCCGGGGCCAGTTATGTTTATAAGATGTTATAAACAAACTCCCCATTCTGTCCTATGGGAACAAGTAGCCTTGCAATAGTGAAAAACGAAATTGGCAGTAATTCACTATCAGGACATGCCACACACACCAGGGCATGTCCTACCTTTCACATACACTGCACCCTGCCCACAGGGGTACCTTGGGCCTACCTTAGGGGTGACTCACATGTGAGAAAAGGGAAGGTTAGGGCCTGGCAAGTGGGTGCACTTGCCAAGTCGACATGGCAGTTACAAACTGCACGCAGACTCTGCAGTAGCAGGTCAGAGTTACCTTTTCAGGGCTACTCATGAGGGTGGCACAATCAGTGCTGCAGGCTCACTAGTAACATTTGACTTAGAGGCCCTCGCACACTCAGTGCACTTTACTAGGGACAGAAAAGTAAATCAAATATGCTAATCATGGAAACACCAATCCATAACACAATTTACACAGAGAGCACATGCACTTTAGCACTGAATAGCAGGGGTAAAAGTGCCCAGAGTCCTAAAACCAACAACAGCAGGTCAGGAAAAAATAGGAGGAAGAAGCAAAAAGTTTGAGGATAACCCTGCAAAAAGGGCCATTTCCAACACAACCCCCTTTCAGCCTAAAGCCAGGGTCGACCAATCCATACCTAGATGGGCTTCCCTGCTTGGAGCGATAGAACATGGAACCTGGCCCGCAACAGCAGGGGTTTATTCCCGTTCTACGCCTTCCTGAACGTAGTTGGATCCCTCTATCCATACTCTCAGGGCCCACTAAGCTGACCCATGGGGAACCCTTCTCCTCGCCACTGGAACCCATCTGTGCAGCGCCTAAACTTACTTTGCTCACAGATGTGTTCCAACAGGCAGACAGTACCCACATGGCCAACACAGTGGTGTGGCCCAGTCCACCCCCGGGTTGTGACTCCTGTCCCCCTTCCGGGGCAACTCTGTCCACCAGGACAGCAAGCCACAGTGGCCACTGACAGCTGTCAGTGATGAGAGCCAGGCCTTATGCCTTTCAGGCCTCTTTAACCACTGTGGCATCAGAGAGTGGGGGCCCCAGGTGTATGGCACCCTTTCTCCACTCTCCCTCCTGCCAAGTCAGGTCATGCATCCTGACACTGGACCACCAGCCCAAGGTGTGTACCCTGCGGCTGGACAGGAGATTGAGGTGGGCTCTCCCACACCCTCTCCCCCTCCCCGGGGCTCTGAATCCCCCCACCGGGAGCAGTCCCCCTCGAATCCAGAATTGTCAGGGTATCTGTGGCAGGTGTTCTGCACAATTCTCCCACCAGTTCAGGGGTGCTATCCTGCAAGTGGTCCACCAGCCCAGGGTCTGTACCCTGAGGCTCGACACAGGACTGGGGTGGTCTCTCCCACACCTGGTCCTCTTCCCTGGGGCTCTGTACCCTCCCACCTGGAGCGGCACCCCCAGAAGTCAAACCGGTCGGGGCACTGTTAGCAGTCGCTCCTTCCTCCAGGTCAGGGGGGACACCCTGAACCTGGTCCTCCAACCCAGGGTCTGTACCCTTAGGCTGGACCTGTGCCTGGCAACCCAGGACTTCCGGGGGAGTACACCAACCCCCCCAAGGGAAACACACTCCTCATGAGCTGTGCAAGAGTCTGCCTGGCGCAGGTCTCCAGCCTCCTGTCTACCTGACAGAGCATGAAGACCCCCCAGGCCAGAAGTGGCCTCACCAGGGTCAGTCCTGGGGTGCTCTGACCTCAGAGCTGGCAGCCCCTGACTTACTGGTCCTTCCACTGGGGACTGCGTCCCCCCTCACCCTTTTCTCTGGACTCATGCACCCTCCCAACTGGAGCGGTGCTGCCAGACACCAGAACCGGCGGGATGCTCGTTACAGCAGTCCCCCCCAGTTTCTCAGACACTAGGGGATCCCCCTTAATGGGTGGCCTTCCAGTACATCCTAGGCTCCCCACCTGGTGTTCCCTCATGGAACCCCCCAGGCTCTGGGAACGGGTTTCAGGCACATTGGGCCACAGCCCATTCCCACTCCTTCTCCGCAGAGACACGCCCCTCCCACGACACCGGGACCTATCTGGGCTACCACAAACCATTCCCACCACCCTCTGTTGGGAAATACCTGAGCCATCTCCTGCAGGATTACCCCCAGATGCTTCTCCAGACCCCCTGGAATCCACCAAAAGGTCTGCCTCCAGTGTGAGCTCCCGGGGGTCAGAGAACTCATACTCCACCGGGTGTTGGCATAGCTCTGGAAAACAGGGTCTTAAAATATGCTCTCCAACAATTGAATCACACAGCCCCACACAGGTGTTAACCAAACTACCCTTCACCCAACTATCCAGTGCCTCAGAAAAGTACCCCACATCATTCTCGCAAGACTGGTGAGACAGTGTCTGACTGTTGCTGTCCCTCAACCCATACTCTTCTGGCTGGTCTCCATACTCACTTACCAGGGCTTCTACCATGGGGGGACCCCTCTCCCTGCACTTCTCATCTAGAGTAAGTAGAGTGTCCCTCCCACCACCAGGAATATGATCCCCTGTGCCAGTTACCCAATCACCCTCAGGGACACTGCGCACCACTGGAGTAACCTCACAATCCTGGACCCCCTGGTGTATGTCAACCCCCTCCTTGATGGTACAAAAAGATTATGTCCCAGTGGAAATCAAATGAAACAGAAAAATCGATAAAGAGTATTAATCAATAGCATCTAATCAAAGTCAAACACCACCATTTATTCCTTCCAACAATGGGTCTGCTTTAATTGAATCATAGTATTTGAATAAATCAATTCATACCATGGAAAACAAATCCTAAATGGATATATTCTTTAAAAACAGGTACACAGAGGAGTGAGGTGATAGGTGTATAGGAAGGATTGTGAAAAAGGACAGTGGTGCATACATATATACATCAATAAGATAATTGTAAACTATCCCGACAGTGTTTACTGTCCAGTCATTAAATGTCAAGTCATAACACATTTACAGATAAACATTCTCTGTCATATATGTCTGACATAAAAATACAGAAGTGTCGACGTTTCGACCCCTGGTGGTGTTTGACTTTGATTAGATGCTATTGATTAATACGCTTTATCGATTTTTCTGTTTCATTTGATTTCCACTGGGACATAATCTTTTTGTACCATTATCTACCCAGGCCCAGTGGCTTTTGGGTCGCCCCATTGTTATAACTCAACCCCCTCCTTGAAGCAGGGCACCAAATCTGTGTGTGTGTGTACCTCACCCTCAGTACTGGACATAACACTTTTGCTGCCACCATCTGAGCTGGACTCCACCTCCAGCCCAGCCAAGCTCACTTCCTGAGCTACACACTTTTTCTTTTCAGCTAAGGCTCGATCCATCTCCTCGCACTCCCGGTCTAGCTGCTTCAGCCTCCGGTCACGAGCACGAATCCGATTCCTCTCCTCATGAGCCAATCTTTCCCAGAATGTTTCCTCCTCAGGGCCACTGCCCTCTTGGCATTCTGGCTGGGTATCCTCCCCCTCAGATTCCTCCTCAGAGTCATCTGATAGTGTTGCCTCCCATCGTAGCACCTCATAGCTATGCAGGGCTGCCTCAAGATCCTGCCTTGTGGATTTCCTCTTCACATGTAGCCCCCTCTCTTTGCAAAAGACTTTTAGTTCCCTCATCTTGTAGATGGGCAGGTGCTAAAAGTTGATTTCCATTTTGCTAAGGCCTCACAGGTGCAACAACTAACCAGAGTTCCACAACCAAATTCTGAAGGGAAACAGGGAAAACAGTATGTGGTACGTAATGGTCTGCGATATGGTAGTAGTGCACACCAATCACTGTAAGTCAAGTGCAAACGCAAGTCCTATCCTCACCGCTGACAACCAATGTTAGAAATGGGGGTCTCTAGTTGGCAAGGGTTTGCACCTTTGTCCAAGTAGGAACCCTTCCTTCTAGTCAGGATAAGGGAGTTACACTCCTAAAATAACAACTGCTCACCCCCTTGGTAGCATGGCACGAACAGTCAGGCTTATCTCAGAGGCAGTGTGTAAAGCATTTGCACATAACCAACAGTAATACAATGAAAACACTACAAACAGACACCACACCAGGTTTAGAAAAATATCCAATATTTTTATGTACTTGAAACAAGACCAAAACGATAAAAAAATCCACAATACAGTACTTAAAAAATAGATACTTTGCAAGATGTCTTCTAAACTGCAGAAATACCTCAAAAACACAGTTCGTACGAGTCGGTAGCTCCGTCCGATGCTTAAAACAACAGAGTCTAACAGTTCCAGCCGACCGCGTCGATACGGGCCAGCAAAGGCGTGAACAGACTCGGTAACAGTACCTTTCTCGTTGCGGCTTACACGGGGGTGCGAGCCGGTCATGGCAACCGTCGCGGTTGCGTTGCAAAATGGAAGCGGTGCAGGGCGCGGTGTCCTCTCGATGTGGTGCAGGCAGCGGCTCGGTGACGATCGACCAGGCGGGGTCGGTTAGACCAAGGCTTACGGTGCAGAGCGAGACGGTGCTCGATGCGGTGCTGGCAGGTTGCGGTGCAGGTGACAGAGCCGGTTTGCGGGAGCTGGCGTCGGTCGGCCCTGATGGCTGTGTGGGATGAGGCGGTGCGTCGTGAAACTTTACGAGCAGTGCCCCCAACCACGATGCGGTCATGGGTGTCGAGTCAGCAGCAGCGACAGCGTCGGTGAGACCAGGATAGCGAAGTGAAGTGAGGCAGTACGGACTGCAGTGCCCACAGGTCACGGTGCAAGCAGCGGCTCGTTGGCGGCGTCATCACTCGTTGTCGTCAGTGAGACTAGGGTTGTGGTGCGAGATGCGGAAGGTGCAGTCGGCGGTGCCGTCAGGACACAGAGCCAGCGACGGAGTCGGTGACGGAGTCGGTTGCGGTTCCCTTCTCTGTGACAACTGAAACAGCGGTTCCAGAAGCGGTACCCAGAGGTTGGTGAAGTCTTTGCCGTCCCTGAGACTTCAGAACAAGAGGCCAGCTCGATTTCAGGCCCTTGGAAATACTCAGCACAAGTAAAGAAAGTTCAGTCCAGTCCTTTCACTGCCCAAGGCAGAAGCAGCAACTGCAGGCCAACCCAACAAAGCAACCACACAGCAAAGGGGCAGTACTCCTCCTGGCAGCTCTTCCAGCTCTTCTTCTTGCAGGTTCCTTGTTTCCAGCGAGTTCTAAAGTTTAGGGCACAGCTTTCCAAACTTTTCATGTTGGTGACACACTTTTTGGAGATGCATCATTTTGGGACACAGTAAGGCAGTGTAGCGAGCGAGCAAGCCCGAACCACTTAAGGGGTGTTCGGGGGGGTTCTCCCCCCGGAAGAAAATTTTGAAATAAAAGTGGGCAAATGGTGCATTTTCAAGCAAATTTGCGACCATGAGGTTGAACACAGGCCCTTGCAGCGGATGCCTTCGTCCACTGAGCCACCAGACCCGGCATACACACATCTTTCTCTCTCTCTCTCTCTCTCTGTCTCCCTCCCTCTCTCTATCTCTCCCTCCCTCTGTCTGTCTCCCTCCCTCTCTCTCTCTCTCTATCTCTCTCTCCCTCCCTCTCTCTATCTCTCTCTCTCTCTCCCCCCCCTCTCTCCCTGTCTCCCTCTGTCTCCCTCTGTCTCACTCACTCTGTCTCCCTCTCTCTCTCTAACTGTCTCCCTCTCTCTGTCTCCCTCCCTCTGTCTCCCTCTCTCTCCCTACCTCTCTCTCCCTCTGTCTCCCTCACTCTCTCTCCCTCTGTCTCCCTCCCTCTGTCTCCCTCTGTCTGTCTACCTCCCTCTGTCTCCCTCTATCTGTCTCGCTCCCTCTGTCGCCCTCCTCCCTCTGTCTGTCTTCCTCTGTCTCCCTCCCTCTGTCTCCCTCCCTCTGTCTCCCTCCCTCTGTCTCCCTCCCTCTGTCTCCCTCCCTCTGCCTCTGTCTGTCTCCCTCTGTCTGTCTCCCTCTGTCTGTCTCCCTCTGTCTGTCGCCCTCTGTTTCTATCCCTCTGTCTCCCTCCCTCTGTCTCCGTCCCTCTGTCTCTGTCCCTCTGTCTCTGTCCCTCTGTCTCTGTCCCTCTGTCTCTCTCCCCCTCTCTCTCCCCTCTCTCTCTCCCTCTCTCTCTCCCTCTGTCTCCCTCTGTCTCCCTCTCGCTCTCCCTCTGTCTCTCTCCCTCGGTCTCCCTCTCTCTGTCTCCCTCTCTCTGTCTCCCTCTCTCTGTCTCCCTCTGTCTCCATCTCTCTGTCTCCCTCTGTCTCCCTCCCTCTGTCTCCCTCCCTCTGTCTCCCTCTCTCTGTCTCCCTCTCCTTCCCTTTGTCTCCCCCTGACTCCCTCCCTCTGTCTCCCTCTGCCTCCCTCCCTCTGCCTCCCTCTCTCTCTGTCTCCCTCTGTCTCCCTCTCTCTCTGTCTCCCTCCATCTGTCACCCTCTGTCTCCCTCTCTCTCTCTCTCCTCTGTCTCCCTCTCCCTCTCCCTCTCTGTCTCTCTGCCTCTCTGTCTCTGTCTGTCTCAGTCTCTGCCTCTATCTGTCTGTCTCTGTCCCTGTCTCTGCCTCTGTCTGTCTGTCTGTCCCTGTATGTCCCTGTCTCCCTCCCTCTGTCTCCCTCTCCGTCTCTCTGTCTGTCTGTATCTGCCTCTATCTGTCTGCCCCTGTCTCTGCCTCTCTGTCTCTGTCTCTATCTCTGTCTGTCTCTGTCTCCTTCCCTCTCTCTGTCTCTCTCTCTGTCTCCCTCCCTCTCTCTATCTCTCTCTCTCTCTATCTCTCTCTCTCCCTCTCTCTCTCTCTCCCTCTCTCTCTCTCTCTGTCTCCCTCACTCTGTCTCCCTCCCTCTGTCTCCCTCCCTCTGTCTCCCTCCCTCTGTCTCCCTCCGTCTGTCTCCCTCCGTCTGTCTCCCTCCGTCTGTCTCCCTCTGTCTGTCTCCCTCTGTCTGTCTCCGTCCCTCTGTCTCCGTCCCTCTGTCTCCGTCCCTCTGTCTCCGTCCCTCTGTCTCCGTCCCTCTGTCTCCCTCGCTCTCTGTCTCCGGCTCTCTGTCTCCGGCTCTCTGTCTCCCTCGCTCTCTGTCTCCCTCGCTCTCTGTCTCCCTCGCTCTCTGTCTCCCTCGCTCTCTGTCTCCCTCTGTCTGTCTCCCTCTGTCTGTCTCCCTCTGTCTGTCTCCCTCTGTCTGTCTCCCTCTGTCTGTCTCCGTCCCTCTGTCTCCGTCCCTCTGTCTCCGTCCCTCTGTCTCCGTCCCTCTGTCTCCGTCCCTCTGTCTCCCTCGCTCTCTGTCTCCGGCTCTCTGTCTCCCTCGCTCTCTGTCTCCCTCGCTCTCTGTCTCCCTCGCTCTCTGTCTCCCTCACTCTCTGTCTCCCTCGCTCTCTGTCTCCCTTGCTCTCTGTCTCCCTCTCTCTCTGTCTCCCTCTCCCTCTCCCTCTGTCTGTCTCCCGCTATCTGTCTCTCTCTCTCTCTGTCTCCCTCTCTCTCTGTCTCCCTCTCTCTCTGTCTCCCTCTCTCTGTCTCCCTCTCTCTGTCTCCCTCTCTCTGTCTCCCTCTCTCTGTCTCCCTCTCCCTCCCTCTGTCTACCCCGGACTCCCTCCCTCTGTCTCCCTCTCTCTGTGTCTCCCACGGTTTCCCTCTCTCTCTGTCTCCTTCCCTCTGTCTCCTTCCCTCTGTCTCCCTCCCTCTGTCTCCCTCCCTCCCTCTGTCGCCCTCCTCCCTCTGTATGTCTCCCTCTGTCTGTCACCCTCTGTCTCCCTCTCTGTCGCCCTCTGTCTCCCTCTCTGTCTCCCTCTGTCTCCGTCCCTCTGTCTCCGTCCCTCTCTCCCTCCCTCTCTCCCTCTCTGTCTCCCTCTCTCTCTGTCTCCCTCTCTCTCTGTCTCCCTCCCTCTGTCTCCCTCTCTGTCTCCCTCTGTCTCCGTCTCTCTGTCTCTCTCCCTCTCTGTCTCCCTCTCTCTCTGTCTCCCTCCCTCAGTCTCCCTCTGTCTTCCTCCCTCTATCTCCCTCTGTCTTCCTCCCTCTGTCACCTCACCCCAGCTTCCCGGACACACACACAGCCCCACCCGAGAACTTCGCAGGTCTTTAAAAGACCATTTACTGGGAGACGTTATGCAATAGATGAGGCATAGTGAGAACAAAACTTTCAAAGGAATGCCTCTTAATTAGCAGCAGTTATGTGCCAAGTGCCCGTTAATACCGGTGTCATCCCGCGACACACCCACCATTTGCAGGCGACACAGTACTGTGTCGGGACACACAGTTTGGAAAGCTCTGGTTTAGGGGTTTGGGCCCCACTTTTTATAGCCCAAAATTCTTTGTCCTCTCAGGCAGAGAGGGTCTGTGCCCAGCCAGTACCAGTTCTGTCCTCTCTGGTGCAGCTTCCTGGCAGGAGGTGGAGACAGCATTGTCAGAGGCAGACCAGGCCCATTCAGGTGAAAGGAATTCTCCTCTCCCTACTCTAAATGCAGCCTAGGTCTATTCAGGCCTTCCCTGACCCACCTAGACTCTCTGGAGCCTCTGCTCCTCTCCAACCTCTGTCATAAAAAACCCACACAGTCAATCCACAAACCCAGCACAGGCCTACTGGATGGCTGAGTGTGAGAAGTTGGCCTGGTATATGCTGTTCACTAGTTAAAGTGGACACCTTGCACCAGTACAATTCGACTCTTATGGTAGATAGGTTTAAGACAACCTTTATAGAAAGCTATCCTAGTGGTAGCTGTGGAGAGCAGCCTTCAGGCTAAGTCTTGAAGGAATGTAAAGCAGCTTGTTTTACCACACAATCTCTTGAATCACCAAATGAAAAGACACCACACAGGTATATATATCAAATATATATGTATTTATTACTAAACAACTCTCTACTAATCTCTTTATGAGATTAGAAGTCAGGAACATATGCACAAATCAACGTTTCACAATAAATTAAGCACAAATATGGCTGGGGCCCTAGGGGCGTACCAGACCATATACTAAGAAAGAGACTTAGAAACAACGACTTGCAGGGAGACAAGGCCTAGGGCCTTCAGAAGTGCTGGGGCCTCACGAAACCACCCAAGGCAGGTAAGTAAAGGACCCACGGGGGACGCGTGCAGTGTGGATACACAGGCGCGGATCGCCGTTGACTTCAATGGGGCAAGTCGCGGTTGGAAATAAAGAGTTTTAGGATACTTCGGGAGAACCTACAAGCCAGTCACTTACAGGGTAAGTAGTTCTAGGGCCCACACCCACAGGAGCACCGTAGTGCTGGAGTTACCTCACCCAGGGAAGCCGGGTGCATAGGTGTCCTTTGGTGTCGGGTCGCGGCGTCGTTTTCAATGGCGAACAAAGAAGACTTGCTGCTTGTGATGTCCGAAGAAGTGTCTGGTGGAATCCAAGCCTGGATTCGGAAGAAGGATGACCTGAAAGCAGAGGGGACAGTGTTCAAAGTCACTTGGTAGTGACTCGGGGCAAGGAAGATGGATGCCCACCGTCGTCGCAGGGTTCAGGTCGATCACGGTTGCCTTGACTCTTCAGTCACGAGGTCCAGGAGGTGTCGACAACGACCAGGAGCTGGATTCGGCATGCCCCACGATGTCTGCAGCTTACTGGGGTATCGACAACTTGATTGGAGCCACCAAGCCTTGGTAACAGCAAGTCTCGTGGAAAGTGCAAAAAGGCAATGGCGCAGACCAGCAAGGTCTGAGGGACTCACCCAGCAAGGATAAGTCAGGGCAGGCCTGGAGCAACCAGGGGAGCCCTTTTGTTTCTTGGACAAGTCTTCTGGGGACCCACGAGCCGGCTGGCAAGGGATCGCAAAGACGCCTCAGGAGGATTCGCTCAACAGGGGCCCACGGTCACTCGGGACGGTGTAGGCCTCTGATCTTCAGAGGGATTCCTGCTGGAGGCTGGGACCACACGTGGTCCAAAGCACAGGTTCTTAGAACGTTGTTAAGGGTTGCACTCGACAATAGTGCACGGTACCCAAGGGTCACGGTTCCTCGTCACTCGTGGGGTCCACTTGCCTCAGCTTCGCTGGGGACTCACGATGGCCTTGGTGAAGTCAGGAAATCTACTTCTTGGGCTGCAGGGACTTCGGACTCCGGCGGGAGCATCATAGTTTGCGACCGTCGTTTGTAGGTTTTGGTGCCTGCCAAGCAGGGGAGTCACTCCTTGACTCCAAGGGAGATTCTTCTGTCTTCCAAAGGTAGTGGAACGTCGAAGGGCCAGGATTCTTCTTCAGAGCATCGTCCAGGGATATCTAACTTACAAGTTCAAGGGTTCCCTATCTTATACTGTAAAGAAGGGAGGGACTAGCTCTATGACCCCACCTATGGCAGGGTCAGGGGAGTGGGTGGTTCCACCCACTTCCCTTTGTCCAGCTTCGCGCCAGAGCAGGGGCAGGTAGCCCCTGAGCCGGTTTGAACTGGCATATGCACAGAGGAGCCTTCTGCTCCCCCAGTGCAGGACTTCAAAGCACTCTAAGAGTGCACCCACCCAACCCCAATACACTAAACCCTGTCTGGGAGGTGGTTACACCTCCCTGTGACAGGATACCTTTTGTTGGGCTTCCTCCACTGCGAGTTTCGGTCATAAGCAGGAGGGCAGCCCCGTGTCTGTGGCTGGTGGCATCCATTTTGTGATGCCAGGGCTCTTCAGGATTCTACCGTGTTTCCACAGTGGGTACATGTCTATCCCTCTAGAAGGGTGGAATGCTACCCCCGCCGCCAGAACTGGCAGGGGGGTAGTATTCCAAGATGTTTGACACCAAACACGACATGTTTTGATGCAGCCATTCCAAAGTTAGCATTTTACCGCGAGGATATAATGCACTTAAGAGTATATGGTTTAACCGCATCCACAAACAGCACCAGAGAATGGACTCTGAGAGCTGCAGAGGGGCCCTGCTCAGGAAGAGGCACCCCCTCACATTAGAGACCAAGCACCCTGCCCTCAGGATCGATAGGGCCTGCCTTAGGGGTGACTGATAGGTTTAAATGTGTGTGCAGGAGAGATATAGGGAACCTATATCTCAGTGAGGAGTGCTAGCACCACCTCACCCAGGCTGCAGTAGCAGGCCTGTGGTGTCAGATTTAGTCTGCTTCCCAGGGGTGGCATAATACATGCTTCAGCCCCTGGTAGGCCTGTGAAGTACCTATGCCCTTGGCACCTAAGGTACCATATACTAGGGACTCATAATGCACCACAGTAGCCAATCACTAGTGCACCTAGAGTGCACTCCAAATCGTTTAGAGAGAACAGAGAGGCTGGGGCCCTGATTGACAGGGATCCAGCCTGACTATAGCCAGAAACCAGTGTAACATCAGAAAAAAAGTGGGGGCAACATAAGAGGCAGATCCTACTCTCCTACACAACCCCCCCCCCAAACGCAGGGACACTAAACTAACCTTGACCAGTTGAGTCTTCGTGTTCAAAGTGGAAATACCTTGAGAGTCCATCTGCATTGGCATGTTGGGTCCCAGGCCTATGTTCCACTGTATAGTCCATCCCCTGTAGGGAAATGGACCACCTTAAAAGTTTTGGGTTTTCACCTTTCATCTGTTTAAGCCATAAGAGGGGCTTGTGGTCAGTCTGAACTATGAAGTGAGTGCCAAACAAGTATGGCCTCAGCTTCTTCAGGGCCCACACCACAGCAAAGGCCTCCTTCTCTAAAGCTGACCAACGTTTCTCTCTAGGGGTCAGCCTTCTGCTAATGAAAGCTACTGGCTGGTCTTGACCTTCATTATTCAGTTGAGACAGTACAGCTCCCACACCCAGCTCAGAAGCATCTGTTTGGACAATGAACTTTTTGGTGTAGGCTGGACTCTGTAAGATGGGGGCAGTGCACATGGCCTGCTTTAGGTCTTCAAATGCCTTTTGACAGCTAGCTGTCCACTGAACCTTTTTTGGCATTTTCTTTGAGGTCAGATCATTCAAGGGGGTCACTATAGATCCATATCCCTTGACAAACCTCCTATAGTACCCAGTCAGGCCTAAGAAGGCTCTCACCTGTGTCTGGGTGGTTGGAGCAACCCATTCCATTATGGTTTGGATTTTGCTCTGTAAAGGTTGAACCTGGCCTCCACCCACAAGGTGGCCCAGGTACACAACCTGACTCTGCCCTATCTGGCACTTGGTGGCCTTGATAGTGAGGCCTGCTTTCTGCAGAGCCTCCAAAACATTTCTGAGGTGGACCAGGTGATCCTGCCAGGAGGAACTAAAGACAGCAATATCATCTAGATAAGCTGAGCAATAAGTTTCCATCCCTGCCAGAACTTTATTCACCAACCTCTGAAAAGTGGCAGGTGCATTTTTCAATCCAAAGGGCATCACCACAAAGTGGTAGTGCCCACCAGGGGTCGAAAATGCTGTTTTGGCTTTTGCATCATCAGCTAATCTGATCTGCCAGTAGCCAGCTGTTAGGTCAAATGTACTTAGATACTTGGCTGAGGCAAAGTATCAATCAGCTCATCTGCCCTTGGTATGGGGTAGGCATCAGTCCTAGTGACTGCATTGAGGCCTCTGTAGTCTACACAAAACCTCATTTCTTTCTTACCACCCTGGGTATGAGGCTTGGGTACCAGGACTACTGGGCTAGCCCATGGGCTACCTGAAGGCTCAATTACACCTAACTCTAACATTTTCTGGACTTCAGTCCTGATACAGTCCCTGACATGGTCAGGTTGCCTGTAGATTTTATTCTTGACAGGCAGACTGTCTCCAGTGTCTACCTCATGGGTGCACCAGGTAGTCTGACTAGGGGTCAGGCTAAACATATGTCTAAACTGCTGCAGAACTTGTCTGCACTCAGTTTGCTGATGGTCAGTGAGGCTGCTTGCCAAAGCAACACCATCTACTGACCCATCATCAGGGTTCTGAGAGAGCAGGTCAGGGAGAGGGTCACTCTCCTCCTCCTGGTCCTCATCAGTTGCCATGAGCAAGCCCATGTCAGCCCTGTCAACATATGGTTTTAATCTGTTGACATGGAGCACCCTCAGGGGGCTCCTGGGAGTTCCAAGATTCACCAGATAGGTGACTTCTCCCTTCTGTTCAACTATTGTATGGGGCCACTCCACTTGTCCTGGAGGGCTGCTGGGGCCACAGGCTCCAACACCCACACTTTCTGTCCTGGCTGGTATACAGTCAGTACAGCCTTTTGGTCATGCCAAGCTTTTTGCAATTCTTGGCTGGCCTCCAGGTTTTTAGTTGCCTTTTTCATGTACTCAGTCATCCGGGAGCGGAGACCAAGTACATAGTCCATCACATCTTGTTTGGGGGGCTTGAGAGGTAACTCCCAGCCCTCTTTTACCAAACACAGTGGACCTCTTACAGGGTGCCCAAACAGAAGCTCAAATGGGCTGTAACCAACCCCCTTCTGTGGAACTTCTCTGTATGCAAATAACAGGCAAGGAAGAAGAAGGTCCCATTTCCGCCTAAGCTTCTCTGGGAGTCCCTTAATCATTCCCTTCAGGGTTTTGTTGAACCTTTCAACCAACCCATTGCATTGTGGGTGATAGGGGGTGGTGAACTTGTAAGTTACACCACACTCCTTCCACATTGCTTTCAGATATCCTGACATGAAGTTAGTACCTCTGTCAGATATGACCTCCTTTGGGAAACCCACTCTGGAGAAAACTCCAATGAGGGCTCTTGCCACCACAGGGGCTGTGGTGGTCCTCAGGGGAATTGCTTCTGGGTACCTGGTGGCATGATCCACTACCACCAGGATAAATCTGTGCCCAGATGCAGTTTGAGGGTCAAGGGGACAAACAATGTCAATCCCTACCCTTTCAAAGGGTACCCCCACCACAGGTAGTGGTATCAGGGGGCCTTTGTTGTGCCACCTGCCTTACCACTGGCTTGGCATGTGACACAGGAGCGACAAAACTCCTTTGTGTCCTCTGACATATGTGGCCAATGAAAATGTGGAACAAGCCTGTCCCAGGTCTTGTTTTGGCCAAAGTGACCTGCTAAAGGGATATCATGTGCTAAGGTCAAGAGGAACCCCTAAACTTCTGAGGTATTACCAACCTCCTGGTGGCTCCAGGGGCTGGGTCTCTACTCTCAGAATATAGGAGTCCCTCATCCCAATAAACTTTATGGGACCCACTAGCACTCCCAGCAGCCTCAGCAGCAGCCTGCTGTCTAAGGGGTTCAAGAGAGGGGCAGCACTGTTGCTCCTTACTCAGATCTTCCCTAGAAGGGCCCCCTGCCCCCAAGAACTCAACCTGATCAGGCTCAAGTCCCTCTGGGGCAGTTCCTTCTTCAGGATCTGCTTCACCTCCCTCTGGAGGGGAATCTGTGATCTGAGACAGAGGGGAAGGCACTATCTTTACCCTACTGCTCCTCCTCTTGGGAAGCATCTGGTCCATTGTTCCAGGATCCAGAGCTGGTTCAGTGTTATGCTTTCTTGCTTGTGACCTGGTCACAGCAAATACCTCTGCAGGGATGCCCAACATCTCAGCATGAGTCCATAACTCTACCTCCGACCAGGCTGAAGTCTCTAGATCATTGCCCAACAGACATTCTACAGGGAGGTCTGCACTGACTACAACCTTCTTGAGGTCAGTTACCCCTCCCCAGGAGTAATTCACAACTGCCAGACTATGGTTGGTCCTGACATTGCTTGCATTGGTCACCTGGTACATTTCGCCCAGGATGATCTGGTCAGGGTCCACAAGATCCTCTGCCACCATGGTGACACTAGCACCTGTGTCCCTAAATGCCAAAGCCTGTTTGCCATTTATTACAGGCTGCTGTCTGTATTTGCCCAGATTACTGGGGCTTACTAGGAAGGACATGTCAATGTCTCCATCACAAATCAGCATTGCCTGAGTGGGTACTCTGACTAGGTCAGAGTCCACTTCAGAACCCAGGGTCAACCCTATTACACCCTTATTCTGATTACCACCTCTACCAGTAGCTGGACTAGGGGGTACAGTTGCCTTAGGGGCAGGAGTGGTGGTGGTTTGGTCTTTGGACTTGGTACAATCAGAAGTCCAGTGCCCTTTCTGTTTACAGAATTTTCACCATGACTTCTTTTGGCCTTTTCCCTTGTTGGACTGTGACTCCCCACCAGATGCAGATTTTTGGGGCCCTTGTGAAGACTTCTGGTCTTTTGCCTTATCCCCACCTTTCTCAGAGCCCTTAGAATCCTGCTTCTTTGTGTCACCCCCTTGGTTCTGGGTTTTCTGCCTTACCCTGGTTCTGACCCATTTGTCTGCCTTCTTTCCCAATTCTTGGGGAGAGGTCAGATCAGAGTCCACCAGGTACTGGTCCAATAACTGGTTCTGGCAATTATTAAGGATCTGTTCTCTCATTATCAGATTATACAATCCCTTGAAATCAGTAACCCTACTGCCAACCAGCCAACCCTCCAGAGCCTTGGTTGCACAATCAACAAAGTCAGTCCAGTCCTGAGTCTGTGCCTTCTAGGTGTCTCTGAACTTCAACCTGTACTGCTCAGTGGTTAAGCCAAACCCATCTATCAGTGCACTCTTCAGGACTTCATAATCATCAGCATCCTCTTCTCTAACAGTGAGGAGCTTGTCTCTACCTTTATCTGAAAAGGAGAGCCACAAGATTGCTGCCCACTGCTTTTGGGGGACCTGCTGTACTCTACAGGCCCTCTCCATAGCAGTTATCCACTTGTGGATATCATCCCCACTCTGGTAGGGAGGAACAACCTTGCTCAGGTTCCTATGGTCTGGAATATATTCTCTGCCTCTAGGGACACTGTTGCTGCCACCAGGGGGTTCTAACCCCTCTCTTCTAGAAGCTCTCTGGATCTCCAGGGCTTCCCTATCCAGTGCCAACTGCTTGGTTCTGAGGGCAATTCTTGCTTCCTCATACTGGAGTAGTTTGCACCTTCTTTCAGAGGAGGTCTCTCTTATGGGAAAGTATGAGTTCCTCTGATGGACAAATTCTCTGCCAGAGTGATAAGAGTGGTCAGATTCCCTGGAAGGGGACCTGTGCCTCTCCTCCTCTCTGTCAGTTCTCTTAGGGAGAATTCCTCTGTCCTTTTCAGGCCCCTTGGAGCCTTGCCCTTCAATCACAGAGTCCTGGTCATTTGTATTTTCATCATCTGACCCAGATACTATAATTGACCCACCCACTGATTCAGACCCCTTAGCTTCTAGAGCTAATCTAAGATCATCTGTTGTTAGCAGATCTATCAGGTGCAGGGTGGAGGGACTCTGTCCTAGCTTCAGGTGTCTTTCAACACACATGGCTCTCAAGTCAGAAAAAGCCATGTCCTTATACTGAGGCTGGGTGTACCCACTGGCTCCACATTTTAATGACATTCTAGTGTTGTGCAGTGTTGTACTACCTACACTAGTTTGTGGCCTACTGATCCTAGCTTGAGCTGTAGAAAGGGTGTGCTAGCCCTTGGCACACAGCTCTAAGTTCAGTAGAACTTATTGATACTAAGCTTGACTTTATATGTACCTTAAATACCTATAGTGGTTTTCAGTTAGTAATTCAAATAGAGATTTTCTGGTAAAACAATAGCAAGCTGGAATCCCACACGCTGCCCACCAATGTGAGAAGTTGGCCTGGTATATGCTGTTCACTAGTTAAAGTGGACACCTTGCACCAGTACAATTCGACTCTTATGGTAGATAGGTTTAAGACAACCTTTATAGAAAGCTATCCTAGTGGTAGCTGTGGAGACCAGCCTTCAGGCTAAGTCTTGAAGGAATGTAAAGCAGCTTGTTTTACCACACAATCTCTTGAATCACCAAATGAAAAGACACCACACAGGTATATATATCAAATATATATGTATTTATTACTAAACAACTCTCTACTAATCTCTTTATGAGATTAGAAGTCAGGAACATATGCACAAATCAACGTTTCACAATAAATTAAGCACAAATATGGCTGGGGCCCTAGGGGCGTACCAGACCATATACTAAGAAAGAGACTTAGAAACAACGACTTGCAGGGAGACAAGGCCTAGGGCCTTCAGAAGTGCTGGGGCCTCACGAAACCATCCAAGGCAGGTAAGTAAAGGACCCACGGGGGACGCGTGCAGTGTGGATACACAGGCGCGGATCGCCGTTGACTTCAATGGGGCAAGTCGCAGTTGGAAATAAAGAGTTTTAGGATACTTCGGGAGAACCTACAAGCCAGTCACTTACAGGGTAAGTAGTTCTAGGGCCCACACCCACAGGAGCACCGTAGTGCTGGAGTTACCTCACCCAGGGAAGCCGGGTGCATAGGTGTCCTTTGGTGTTGGGTCGCGGCGTCGTTTTCAATGGCGAACAAAGAAGACTTGCTGCTTGTGATGTCCGAAGAAGTGTCCGGTGGAATCCAAGCCTGGATTCGGAAGAAGGATGACCTGAAAGCAGAGGGGACAGTGTTCAAAGTCACTTGGTAGTGACTCGGGGCAAGGAAGATGGATGCCCACCGTCGTCGCAGGGTTCAGGTCGATCACGGTTGCCTTGACTCTTCAGCCACGAGGTCCAGGAGGCGTCGACGACGACTAGGAGCTGGATTCGGCATGTCCCACAATGTCTGCAGCTTACTGGGGTATCGACAACTTGATTGGAGCCACCAAGCCTTGGTAACAGCAAGTCTCGTGGAAAGTGCGAAAAGGCAATGGTGCAGACCAGCAAGGTCTGAGGGACTCACCCAGCGAGGATAAGCCAGGCAGGCCTGGAGCAACCAGGGGAGCCCTTTTGTTTCTTGGACAAGTCTTCTGGGGACCCACGAGCCGGCTGGCAAGGGATCGCAAAGATGCCTCAGGAGGATTCGCTCAACAGGGGCCCACGATCACTCGGAATGGTGTAGGCCTCTGATCTTTGGAGGGTTGCCTGCTGGAGGCTGGGACCACACGTGGGCTAAAGCACAAGTTCTTAGAACGTTGTGAAGGGTTGCACTCGACAATAGTGCACGGTACCCAGGGGTCGCGGTTCCTCGTCACTCGTGGGGTCCACTTGCCTCAGCTTCACTGGGGACTCACAATGGCCTTGGAGAAGTCAGGAAATTTACTTCTTGGGCTGCAGGGACTTCGGACTCCGGCGGGAGCGTCGTAGTTTGCGACCGTCGTTTGTAGGTTTTGGTGCCTGCCAAGCAGGGGAGTCACTCCTTGACTCCAAGGGAGATTCTTCTGACTTCCAAAGGTAGTGGAACGTCGAAGGGCCAGGATTCTTCTTCAGAGCGTCGTCCAGGGATATCTAACTTACAAGTTCAAGAGTTCCCTATCTTATACTGTAAAGAAGGGAGGGACTAGCTGTATGACCCCACCTATGGGAGGGTCAGGGGAGTGGGTGGTTCCACCCACTTCCCTTTGTCCAGCTTCGTGCCAGAGCAGCGGCAGGTAGCCCCTGATCCGGTTTGAACTGGCATATGCACAGAGGAGCCTTCTGCTCCCCCAGTGCAGGACTTCAAAGCACTCTAAGAGTGCACCCACCCAACCCCAATACACTAAACCCTGTCTGGGAGGTGATTACACCTCCCTGATACAGGATACCTTTTGTTGGGCTTCCTCCACTGCGAGTTTCGGTCATCAGCAGGAGGGCAGCCCCGTGTCTGTGGCTGGTGGCATCCATTTTGTGACGCCAGGGCTCTTCAGGATTCTACCGTGTTTCCACAGTGGGTACATGTCTATCCCTCTAGAAGGGTGGAATGCTACCCCCCCGCCAGAACGGGGGGGGGGTAGTATTCCAAGATGTTTGACACCAAACACGACATGTTTTGATGCAGCCATTCCAAAGTTAGCATTTTACAGCGAGGATATAATGCACTTAAGAGTATATGGTTTAACCGCATCCACAAACAGCACCAGAGAATGGACTCTGAGAGCTGCAGAGGGGCCCTGCTCAGGCAGAGGCACCCCCTCACATTAGAGACCAAGCACCCTGCCCTCAGGATCGATAGGGCCTGCCTTAGGGGTGACTGATAGGTTTAAATGTGTGTGCAGGAGAGATATAGGGAACCTATATCTCAGTGAGGAGTGCTAGCACCACCTCACCCAGGCTGCAGTAGCAGGCCTGTGGTGTCAGATTTAGTCTGCTTCCCAGGGGTGGCATAATACATGCTTCAGCCCCTGGTAGGCCTGTGAAGTACCTATGCCCTTGGCACCTAAGGTACCATATACTAGGGACTCATAAGGCACCACAGTAGCCAATCACTAGTGCACCTAGAGTGCACTCCAAATCGTTTAGAGAGAACAGAGAGGCTGGGGCCCTGATTGGCAGGGATCCAGCCTGACTATAGCCAGAAACCAGTGTAACATCAGAAAAAAAGTGGGGGCAACATAAGAGGCAGATCCTACTCTCCTACACTGAGTAAGAAAATACCCACTTTCTAAAAGTGGTATTTTCAAACACAGAATGTAAAAATCACCTTCACTAAAAGATACATCTTTAGATTCTGAGTTCAGGCATACTAAACTTTATTTCTCTACCATGTTCCCAGGGCCAGTTATGTTTATAAGATGTTATAAACAAACTCCCCATTCTGTCCTATAGGAACAGGTAGCCTTGCAATAGTGAAAAACTAAATTGGCAGTAATTCACTATCAGGACATGCCACACAATGCAGGGCATGTCCTACCTTTCACATACACTGCACCCTGCCCACAGGGGTACCTTGGGTCTACCTTAGGGGTGACTCACATGTAAGAAAAGGGAAGGTTAGGGCCTGGCAAGTGGGTGCACTTGCCAAGTCGACATGGCAGTTACAAACTGCACGCAGACTCTGCAGTAGCAGGTCTGAGTTACCTTTTCAGGGCTACTCATGTGGGTAGCACAATCAGTGCTGCAGGCCCACTAGTAGCATTTGATTTACATGCCCTCGCACACTCAGTGCACTTTACTAGGGACTGACAAGTAAATCAAATATGCCAATCATGGAAACACCAATCCATAACACAATTTACACAGAGAGCACATGCACTTTAGCACTGAATAGCAGTGGTAAAAGTGCCCAGGGTCCTAAAACCAACAACAGCAGGTCAGGAAAAAACAGTTACTCTGTGATTTAGCAGTGACAATTATTAACTCCTGCTATATCTGTGCCATAGGACCCCAAGTCTCTACAGTGCATGTGAGTGATTCCTTACCGTTGAGTGATTGTATATGTGTGGCCAGGGGAAAACACTTAGTTAATCCGCCCTCTTCTTCTCTCTGTTCACTACAGGTTTTACATGTGGTGGAGGCTCCTATCAGATGTTAAACGTATGACAGACCCTGATCAGTCAGCAAGTGAGGATCCTTCCCGAGGTAGAAGGTTACCAGTCTGTCATTTATTGTTTTATCCACTACCCCTTTCCCTTGGGTGCGTGGTTGGGAGATCTATGCATAACTGGTCTCTGGTCGAACAGCAATGGGAGTAGTTGGACTACCTTTATGCCATCGCCCCTGCAAGCGAGTCAAGTCAGGTTAGTGCGTACGTTTATATTACTAACTGGTTTGACATTTGTGACAGGAGCATAAGTCAGAGATCAAGGTTCCATACAGACATATGACGACACGCTTTTGTTTAATTCACTTCAGTGATGCAGAAGGGTCTAAGGGCCAGATGTACTAAACACTAGTTGCAAAACACTGGTCACAATTTGCAACCAGTATTTTTTCGACAAGTATGGTATTTTTCAAACCGACCTATGTACTAGTAGGCCAATTCTTAAAATACTGAATTGGAGTGGCTCGCAACTCGACTTATCTCATGAATATTAATGAGGTAGTTCCCAAATTGCAACCCACTATGTTTTGCTATTGTCACCGGGATGGTGGCCTGCTGGGGTCAGTAAACCACCATGTATGTGGTTGCTTTTAAATTAAATAATCCTTTTTTATGCAGCCAGTTTTCTTTAAAGGAAAATGGGAAGCATTTAAAGACTTTAAGAAAAGTGTAAGGAAAACGTTTTAAGACTAAGAAGTGGCTAATGGGCCCACTGCCTACTTCATTTTTTTTTTGTTAACATTCACAAGCGGGGAGGGGTACATTGGTGACCCATTCCCTTCTGCAAATGGTTTACTACTACCTTTCAGTAATCAGTAAAATCTTAATGTTTTGCAACCGGATTTTGGTTGCAGAACATTCATACCTCCCATTCCGAATCGCTCTTTGGAAGAGACGCCCTAAACAAAGTATGTACTCGGAAACCCAAATTGCAGTTCTACCAAATCTCAATTCGGGTTTGGTACATACTAAAAGGCCATTTTGCGGTCGCAAGTAGTCCAATTTTGCAATTGAATCCTTTGCGACTGCAAAAAGCCTTCCGACATCTGGCCCTAAATTAGGTAGATTCCTATGTGTCATTACACACCACACTGATCTCGATAATTGAAGTGTTTGATGTCAGCCAAATATGGTGTCACTATACTGTGAAATAATCTTGGTTTAAAGGCAGATTCAATAGAAAGGTCTTTATGCAAAGAATTTTAAAAACAATTGTGTTGGAAACTGGGAGTCATAAAAAGGTATGTAATTTGTCTGATACATGGTGAAACTTTTTCAGGTCAAGTAAGGCTCATGAGATTAGCATTATTATTATGATGATTATGCATGCTATTATTATTATTAATTATTATTATTATTATTAATTCTATGATCAATATGAATCTGGTCTTTGTAAGCAGTTCATTGTGAAAATGCCGGACTCTTCCAAAATATTTTCACATTTTCATTTCTATATTTTATAAAATCAACATGTCATAACCCTCAGTGAATTCATGTTCTCACTTATATATGTAAGTTAAATGCTCACATTGCAGAAAAAGCTTTTCAATTATATTTGGTACCCTAGTTAGAAATGGCTCAGAGCCACGGACCCAACGACATCATCGTCCCTCAGCCCCACTCTGTTCACCACCTATGTGACCTCCCTGGCCAACATCGTCCGAGCCCATGGATTAAACAACACATCCTATGCAGACAAACAACTGCCTGAAACTCAACACAGAAAAAATGGAAGTGCTGATGTTCGGCAACAACACCTCCCCGTGGAACGGCTCCCAGTGGCCCTCGGAATTGGGACCCTCACCTACACCGACAAACCATGCTTCTTATAATCTCAACATCATTCTGGACAACAAACTCACCATGAAAACCCAGATCAACGCAGTCTCTTCTGCCTGCTTCCTCACTCTTCGCATGATCTGGAAAATCGCTCAAGACCTGGCTGTTCAACTGAACCCACCTAAAGAAGCAAACCTTTAGTGCCTGGATACCCTCATGGGTGATTAGCCGAACTCTATATAAATCCTGATTAATTGATTGAGGGCATATTTATCAAACTTTCAAGCAGCGCAGCAAGCCACCTTGCTGCGCTGCATGAAAGGGAAGGGCAGGATTGCGCTGTATTTAACGTTATACAACCAATTCCTGTCCTTTCCTTATGATGGCACACAATGTGCTGCCTTGCTCTAATGCAGGCACTCTTGCACCATGGTGCAAGGGTGCCTGTGTTGCAGACAGGATTGTTTTTGTGCAGAAAGGGACACCTTCCTGCAGAAAAACAATAATCTGAGGCATTTTCCTCTTGTTTTGTGCAGGATGCAGCACACATAGAAAGAGGAAAAAACGAGGAGAAATAAAGATATTTCTCTTCGTTACACCTCACCTGGGGAAGCGTGGCATTTTGGTGCATTCCCAGGTCTACCAGTAATAGTAAAAGCCAGTTGTTATACTTGTCAATGCTTTACAGCCACACTAGTGTTTGAAAATCATTACTCTATTTACCTGTGAATCTAAAGGAAGTTAGACGGCAGTGTTGGGACCCTCTGTTCCTTGAAATAGGCTATAACAGATCAGTGTTGACATTGTTATTCCCTCAGGAATTGAAGCAGAGCTGGCTGCTGATCTTTGCAAGAGGTGAGATATAATCCTTGCCCAAATACCGGGGAGTGGACAAGCAAAGCAAGGAAGCAACATTTTTTCTAGAGGGATTCAAGGGGATTTTCATCCCAATAATCTTTAGAAAAAAAAAAGAGGTAAAATGATGCATTTTCAAGCCCACTTTTCACATATATTTGCTAAAAAAAGCCATAGGTTCTGAAAGGGCATTCATTAAATATTCAAATGCAAATTCAAATGATGTACCAATAAAGCTCCTGAGGAATTAGCCTATGAAAATGTGTTATGGGTACCCCGATAGGTCAGTAACTATCTTGAATGTGCCAGAGCCAGCGTTTTGTCAAAAGTGCCCCCTAAATGTCATAGGTTCCAGTTTTATGGCAACAAATACATAGAACATGTCAGTACCACATCAAAAATTACCGGCTGTATGTCAGGATGAGCATTTTGTCATAGGTTTCAACCCATTCTACATATGCCATGGCTGTTTTCACTAATGCCTATGATTATTTCCAATAATCCAGCACCAGCTTTTTACCATCAGTGTCCCATATATCAAACATTACATCCAGTATTCCAGGGCCAGCATTTTGCCATTAGTGACCCCCACTAATAGGCCAGTACCAGCATGTTGCCAACGGTGCCTCCCTAACTCAAGGATTAACTCTAAATTACCAGGGCAAGGGACAGACTCAAAAGGATATTACACATACACTCTCACATGCTCACACAATCTCACTTGCTCACACTCTGTTTCACTCACTGTACTGCTCACAGTCTCAGATACTGTTTAACACTGTATCTCACTCACTGTTCCACACACATTCTAACCCTCTCACTCAACGTCACTCAACTCTCACTCAATTTCTCACTCACATGCTCTCATTGTCTCACACAGTGTCTCACTCACTATCTCACACTGTCTCATTCACTGCCTCACACTTTTTCACTCCCTGTTGCCCTATTTGTCTCGCTAAAACTCTCTCTCTCTCACTGTCTCAATCGCATGTTCACACTCTCCCACAGTGTCTCACTCAAATGCTCACCCAGAAGCTCACGCTCTGCCTCACTGACATGCTCACACACTTTCCCACTCCGATGCTCACAGAGTGACTCTCTCACATGCTGACATTTTCACTCGGTGTGTCACTCACACTCACTCTTACTATCCCTCGCTCACACTCATTTTCACTCCCACACAATCTTTCTCATCCACATTCAAGCAAACATTGCATTTACTAGCATTTCGTTTTTACTCACCCTCAGCTTCCGGGGTGAGTTCTGCTTCAACTTCTCAGCTGCTGGTTCCCCATTTGGTGCTCCATTTTGCCAACTCCCAGCACTCAAGCAAGAAACTGGAGTGCACTGCATCTGCATGGACCCGGCAACACAGGGTCCATGGTGATGCAATTTGCAAGTTCCAGCTTTCAGTTTCTTGATTTTTCACCCCATCCTTTCCTAACTCTGAGACTAGTTGGGAAAGGATGGTGCAACAAGCTCATTTATGTATAGCTCTGGGTGTTGGAGGTCTGAAGCTGAAAGTATCCAGGGTTGCCATTACAATTTAAGCTGCAGCACGTCACAAATAGGGAGGCACATAGGGGTCTTCTGTCACACTTAGACCCAAGGGGCGAGAGGATAATGCTGTCCCTAGTCCTCCCTATGTCATACATCTATTCACACACAAAAAGGGAAGCTTTCATATTATTCTGTTTATCACAATCTAAGTGTGGGGAACCTTCAGAGTTTGTTAATACTGCCTTCACCCACTAGATAGTGGCATGCTTCATCATCGGGCCGCTCCTACACCCTGCTGCAGGCCAACATACAGGGCGGAGCGCCATTTTGTTTTCTATTTTGTGAAGAAAACACTAGGGATCCACGTTGCAGAGGCAGTAATAGGTCTCAAACTATCTAGGAGGGTACCCTCTCTATCTTTTTATTCCTGGGTCCTTCCTGATGGGGTTAAAAAATGTTTCCGATGTACTTAGGGAGGTAACGTCCCTGTCACCCTCTCTGCTTTTATCGACATGTTTCTGCCAAATTTATCTGCCCCCTAGGGGTCATTGGCATTCCTCAGGATGTAGATACTGTTGTCTAACCTCCCAAGAATATTCTCTAAGTGTTTTTTTTTTTGGGTGCTTCTATACTTGCCCGTTGTAACACTCCAGGAAATTCCCGGGTTTCATATATTCCGTTCACAACTCAGGGTGAGAGTGAGACGTCGTCCTGTAGTCACACTTACTCAAAGGGGCGACCGTCGCCCATTTGGCCCTCTCTTCACCCTCCGCTTAGATTGTGATAAACAGAATAATACGGATGCTTCACCTTTTGTGTGTGAATAGAGGCACATAGGGGTGGCAGGCCCCGACGGCCAGGTCCAGGAAATCTGTCCGATGGCCTGTACATGTGCCTTCTTGTGCCTGCGCCAGCCATCACACGTCACTACATGCCATTAGCTGCTTGACCCAACTGGCATGTTTTTCTAATATACTAATAGTGAGTAATGATTTATTTATTATTGACTACTAGAAAGAAGGGCAGAGCCCTAACACCCCAATGAGCGTGCTGCCCTGCATTTGAAGCTAACTGGGACATTTTAATACACTGCAATTTGTTTGATCTCTCCTGGAAATAGTGCCACGTTGTATATCGCAGGCTTTGCTAGGGTGAAAAACTTTGACCACATTGGGCATAAGCATCTTTAATTTTTTTAATACATTTTACTTTGCTACTCAACTGAGAATGTAGTCATTTAATAACAATAGCAGTTACTGCTTACAAAGTAGTGAGGTAACAGAATTAGACAGAATTCTAAAATAAATTGATTATTTTGTAATTGTTCTTATTCAGATAAAAAATTACTAAACTAAAGTCAAAAAGTACACTAACAGGCAAAATAGTGTTATTCTTCAGATGTATTCTTTATGCATGTTTTGGGTGTAATGTTTGGCACTACACATGAGCACATCAAAGGTATAGAGTCATTTAGCTTATTACATTATTTTTTATTCTTTCTGCTACATTGTTTACTCTAAATATCACAGAGTTACAATCTTGATAAAACTTAGAGTTTAGATATGCCACTGCGAAACACCCGCCGGCTGATGTCAAGATGGTTTACACCTGTATTTACCTATTTAAAGACCACTTCATTAGAATAGCAGGAATTGTGTAATCCACAAACTAACTGTAAACTATATATTTTATTTATGATTGTACTATCTTATTCTGATTTGACACTAATTTTGCAAGTTTAACTAGGTGGATGGATCTCTTCCAGGGAGTCCTACAGCCCTTCATCTCTAAAATATACATTAAGGAGAACTCAAGTACCTTGGCTAAAAATGACAGAGACACTTCCTGGTGGATTCACTGCTTTCCATCCTTGTTAAAGTGGAAGGAGACCAGCCTTTTCCAGAGTCTTCTTCACTGCGAATCATCCCTCTAATCTCTCCATGCAATGCTGAATCACAGGCAGCTCCTATAATATTCCTGAATACCAAACTCTCTTCTGGTGAGAGCATGAATAATTTATCTTCTATTTGAACCAACTTTAGAAATTTCCAACATTTTCCAGTCCCAGCAATTGTGAGAGCTGTGCTACAATCCAGGATGTTTAGGTTGATTTTTCAAATTATTTGTGAATTTTCTTTTTACTATTGTGCGTCATGCCACACACAAACGCAAGGGGTTGAAAAGCCTTTAGGACAAGAAACAAAGCTCAATTCTTACAGTATGACTATTTAGATGATGAACTAAGCATTGCTGTGCACGAATTTACTATTAACTTATTTACAAAAGGGAGCTGAAAGATATTTTTGGATAATGTTTTGCAGATGTAGAGTTCAACCACTGGACAATGCTCTCGCGTCCATCTATCATTCCTGCGACTAAGTTGGCATTCTGCCTCAGTATTTACCTTTATTTGATGTTTATATAAAGATGAGATAAAGTCTTATCTAATGCCTCTTTTCCTTGTGCAAATTCCAAAAGGTGACATTCGGTCACTGTGAAGGTATATTTTTCCCATAGCATAAGGTTTAGTAATATGACACATTGAGCTGAATCTGGCCAGCTCACCAGGCTATCTGTTCTTCATATATTTCACCAGGGTAATAATGCCAGCAGTAGAAATCCCTAGGGAGGAGGCAACAGCCCCTGTCATCTCCAAAGCAGCATATTCAAATTTAGGAGCACCTTCCTTGGGGTCTGTAGTCTCCCCCAACAAAAGGGAAATTCTGGGCAGCCCCTTAGCAGAATCACACAATCTTAATCTACCAGGAAAGGAATCCCCTAAATTACCCCTTTCTTGGACAGGAGCATGCCCAGCTTAGAAAAGGTATTCCTAAATATTGCCATAGTGCATTTGGTATCCCATGTTCTGGGGATTCCCTAGGATTCTCACCTATATTGATGTCCATGCTGCATGGTAGGTGAGGTAATTGTGGGGATTCCCAGTGTTGAGGCTGTTCGCAAAGTACAAATTCTGCCTGGCGACTGCTTAGAATTGCCAGGCAAACCAGTGACGTCAGCATGATGCTACTTGCTTTTATTCCCTGTTGCAAATAAATATGCGAATCGCGTTATTTAAAAAAAGAAATTCAGCTGGGACAGTTTATGGTAGCAGAGAAGGGCTTAAGAAAAGTGATGATGTGTACCCCTTTATTTTTCTTCAACACAATGTTGATTTACTCCTTGGGGTTCCTATTAGAGGTTATTCTCACCTGTTGCTGAAAATATTCTTATTCATTTCCATAGGTTGGAACATATGTTTTATTAGTTTTCATATTGCCCTGGTTCCTAGGTGTCAAAGGGCGGCAGCCGTGTGCATCTAATAAGGATACTCAGTGCACTCTTAATAGGAGAATATACGCCAACATTTCGTTAGCACATCTGACAATAAAGGAATGAAACTTGCATACATCTGCAAGTGGCAAAATACACACCTACAACCATGGGGGTCCGCAGATTTTTTTTCAGGGGGGGCATAATTTAAAAAATGTCAAGATCACGCTGGCGGTATCATACCAGCAGCGCATTCTTGAAATTATTTTAAAGGGCAAGTAAAAAATCCAGAGGGGGGGCAAGCGACGTCCCTTAACCCCCCTTCCGGATGATCATGTCTCGAACCCTGAAAGCCGTGATGACTCCGATGAGGCACAACACACACATGCACACCCACACTAAGAGAGAAAATAGATAGGAAAGCTTTTAGTTCCTAGGAAAACTTCTGTTTTACAGCCGCAGCCGGCTCAAGTAAGCGCAGTGGGGCAGGGCGCGGCAGGGGAGAAGGCGACGGAATAGGTATTATTTATTTATTTACACCTATGCTGTCGTATGTCAACTTCCCCCGCTCCCGCCCCGCCCCACTGCCCCACCTCATTTTCCTGTGAGATCTGTATGTGTGTTTTGGTTTTTAAGACTTTGTAAACTTATGTCTCTAATTCTAGAAATAGAATATAGACTATGGGGCCGATTCCGATCTCGGCCGGTAGTGCTCCGAATCGGATTCGGATTTACCGGATCCGATTCGGAGCCCTGTTTCCCGACCGAATCGTACGCGGGTCCGGCCGAGCGAGTACGATGCATGCTCCCGCGAAATCGCCGACCGACTCGTACGCGGCTTCAACACGCTCCGACCAACTCGCACGGAGACGACTCGCACCGCGCTATGGAGACGTTTCCCGGCCGGGTAAGTACGATGCGCGCCGCAAGCAGTCCGACCGACTCGCGCCGTCCGGCTCGAAAGAGATGTCGGAGCCGGACTTTGGGGGTCCGCGTCGGACCCCCCTGAACGCGTAGGCGCGCGAGTCGCACACAGGGGGGACCCATGGGTCCCCCCTACCTGTGCATGTACGCTGCGATGCGCATGGACGCGTACCCACTGTAGGGGGCGCTCTTGTTCGCCTCGCACCCATTGGAGTCAATGGGAGCCCGCGTACGCTGCCGTACGACCGGCTCCCATTGACTTCACTGGGAGTCCGACCGAATCGAGTCCGATAGCATGCGAATGCATCGTACTCGTCCGGTCGGACTGCTGGGGTCCGATTCGGTCAGAATTCTCTCCGGGTCCGGCTCGGTCGGAGAGATTTCCGGCCGGAATCGGAATCGGCCCCTATGTGTACACAAAGGGGACAATTCACAAAGCAATTTGGAGGACATTTAGTACTGCACCTGTAGTACTCTTTCACATGCTCTCAAATGGCTCCCAAAATGAGATCCAAAACATCAACATTTCCGTACTCATAAATGCTTTTGTTAATCAGCCCCATCATTTTTTGTGGCTATCATATACATTGCTAAATCTATAAAACAATAAAATAAATAATATCTGAATAATACCAGTTCAGTATCTCATTTTTTAACAATTTTTCCTGGTAAATTTAGCATAGTCCGACCAACAACAAAGAGCCTTTGATGCCCTAAATAGAAACATTATTTGACATTCATCCTGTGTCCTGTGGAAACATGGGCTTATTTACCTTTTTCTGTAGTTGTCTCTGCTGCCTCTTTCTTATATATCTTCCAGAGCCAGTGTCTGTTATAGTCAACCATTAATGAGCGTTCCTTCAACCAGCCATTTGTTTTAGATGTTGCTATGGAATCAAAATGGCTTCCCTATTCCAGTTAAGCTCATCCCAGTTGTATCTAATTTGGAAGAATTCCACCAGTGCAAGTGCTCTTGGTATCACCATGTCACAATGTTATGGGCTTTACAGTTCTCCTTCTTATACGATAAGATCACAGTGAGCAGTTCCGGATTATCAAATAGGCAAAGTAGGCACCGGCCTATGGGCCCCACTCCTTTTAGGGGCCCCGCGACAACGGGTCAAATAATATTGATTTGATTTTGAAAGAAAATTACAATCAAGCTTTCTTAAATTGTTTCCAAAGGATAGAAAAAAATGAATCAACTCAAAGAAACGAAAACTTTACATTAAAGACTCTATAAATGGTTGGTAAAATTAAAAACGTATTGGGTGATAATTTGCGAGGGGGGCCTCGAAATTTCGACTGCCTTGGGGCCTCCACATCCAGCACTGACAGTGAGATAATGGGACAAGAGTCAAACTATTCCACTTTCTTTTTAGGAGATACAGTCCTGGATACCTGCACTCTTTTTTACACCAGGTGTCAGCCCCATTCAGGGGACCACAGGGCAGGTCGGCGCTATTGGAACCAAACAATGGTGACTGAGACTGGTTGCCATTGGTTTCCTGGGATACGGCCTCCTACAGCCCTTTCTGCACTTAACTGGCAGGATTGTAAGGGCGGGCAGCCACAGGCTTTTCAGGGAGGTAGCGGGGTGAGCAAGAGCTCAGAAAGCAACAATCAAACAACAGACACAATGATATATTGTTCAGGCCAGTTCTTATCTTTTTTGGAAAAGGTAGTACTTTTGGTCCCACACCTAAACTAAATTCTACACAATTCCATCAATCCAGTATAAAGACATACCTGCCAACTTGAAGAACAATCTCACTCTGTGAGGAGGGGGCGAGCCTTGAAGGGGCGGGGCCTCATGCCAAGAAGTACCTAAGAGGCACTTTTAAACCCGACCCCGCCCCCAAGCCCCTCCTTAAAAAAATAAGCTTGCTGAGGCTGGTGCCGACGTCCTGGGGTATTTTCACACCCCTTAATGGACGTCGGAAGTTCAAAGCCTCAGAAAATGAGCTAGAAACCACTATTTACAGTAGTTTTCAGCTCCATTTCTCTGCCACCGTGTGATATCAGCTCCTCACCAGGAGACCGTGTGATGGGAGCCGATATCGTGTGTCACACGGTGGCACCGTGTGAGTTGGCAGGTATGTATAGAGTTGTCATCAGTTGCGCTATTACACCCTACCTTAACTACCGCCGAACTATTTGTCCACATATTCTACCATATATTTTATTCTTTTTTTGTATAGTGCCACTATGTATTTTTATTTACTCCACATGTGTCTCATGTTATTACGGCTGTGATATCTCTGTAAAGCGATCCGATGCCTTCGTGTCTAGTTTGCGCTGTATAAAACTCGATAAATAAATAAAATAAAATAAATAATGAAGAGGTCCTACATGCCGCTTCCTTCCCCAGTAACCGTCTTCCCTCCCTCTTAGGTCTGGTATAAAATGTACACAGATGTGGAAAAAGCAGAGACATGTTAAGCAGACATATTCTTGTGTATGCCTGGGCAGGTCCATCTTAAATGCATACACAGAAGCTGGATCCACGAGAAGAAAATTCTGGCTTGTCATGAAGTTCTCATGATGGGGAGCCTTTTTTTGGGGTTGTTTTTCTGTAGGAACATCCAACGCTGCAAACTTTACAAATTGTGTCCGACAGTTCATGGCACAGCGCCCCATCCAAATATTAACAGACGCATTGATTTCTTAACTGTTTACTTTTCTGTTTCATTCGGAACACAAAGTGTGGCCAAAACAAATAGTTTACCCCCCTTGTGAGAATATATGAGGATATAAAAGATGCCAGGTGAGGGCTGCAAACTTTCCACCTGGGTTCCTTTTTGATACACTGCACTGGAAGCCTTTCAGGGGGTTTCTTAAGATAGTAAATTGTATTTATATAGTGCTTACTACCCCTGACAAGGCATTGAAGTGCTTATAGATCAACCATAAAATGAAATTATTTGTAGCTGCAGTGTTAATGGCTCAGCTCTTGAGCTGCACAGCCTTAGTCTTTCACCCATCTCCTGTCATACGAGCACTCGACTGTGATGACCCCGAGAGCGAAGCTGCAGCCTGGGCCGCTGTCACTCACATCAACGCCATCCAACAGCATGGATATAAGCACACCTTAAACCGAATCGAATCAGTTAAAGTCCTCCAGCGGGTAAGGTGAACATGACAAGAAGCATGCGCAGAACGATGGATGCTAACATTTTAGAATCTGGTGCAGAGTCTGGTGCAATAGAAACTAATGTTTGCAATGGATAATTCTTGATTTCTGGCAAGAGGCTCTAAGCACAATTCCACGCTATTGGGCTTACATGCTGTTATCTGGTTCATGCTGTACGTTTTGTTCATAAAAGGTGGGTGGGCTTAGAATATGGTCTCTAGTATTGTGATTTAACCTGCTTATTGAGAGACTTGACTGTTTGAAGTTTCTATAGCTGCAGTGGCCAAAACAGTCAACTCTTTCATCTGCAAGGGCCAAAACAGCCAACACTTACATCTGCATGAGACTAACTTGCCAACACTTATATTATCAGGGACAAAAACATTCAACCAAGGCAGACAGCGCTTATATCTGCATGAGCCAAAACACCCATCCCTTACAACCGCTAGGGCCAAAACAGTGAACTCTCATATCTACAGGGGCCAAAGCAGCCAACACTTACAAATGCAGGGGCCAAAACAGCCAACAATTACTCCTGGAGGGGCCAAACAGCCAACGCTACACATTGTGCAAGAGCCAAAACAGCAAATGCTTATATCTGCATGAGCCAAAGCAGTCAACATTTATATCCGCAGGGGCCAAAAAAGTCAACTTCTAAACCTGCGTGGGGCAAAGCAGACAACTCTCATATCAGCAGGTGCCAAATTTTCACTTTTGCAAGGGTCAAAATCAGCCAACGCTCATATCTGCAAGAGCCACAACAACCATCTATCTATCTATCTATCTATCTATCTATCTATCTATCTATCTATCTATCTATCTATCTATCTATCTATCTATCTATCTATCTATCTATCTATCTATCTATCTATCTATCTATCTATCTATCTATCTATCTATCTATCTAGATATATAGATATAGATATAGATATATACATATATATATATATATATATATATATATATATATATATATATATATATATATATATATATATATATATATATATATATATGAGCCAAAGCAGCCAATTCTTAAATCTGCATGATCCAAGACAGCTAGCACTTCCAGTGTAGTTGTATAAAGAAGGAGTGGCACGGTGAGGGATGGAGGTGTTGATGTGAAATGGAGGTGTTCAGTGAGGCAAAGCAGTGTGCAGTGAACGAGGGGAAAGTCAGCTAGTAACGCACTTGTAGCAGTATGGAGCAACACCATGGTTTCTGGCCACATCAGCCTGCTGTGCATTATATGTATTGTCTCCGTGTCCTGCTATTTTCACCCACGTTTCTCATGGCACCCACCACCGCCAACATTTTCCCCACCTCTAGCATTCCTTCTCAGTCACAAATACCTGGTATGATGTTACCCTACCACACCATGCTCGAACTCATCACCCTTCTGACTTCACCTTTGCCCCTAGTCTACTCTGCATGCGGTGGTCTTTAGATGTTGCCCCTTGGTCTCATAATGGTGGTCCTCTGTATCTAAAATGAAGATTGTTGTCCACTGTCGAAAGAACACAGTAGTAAACTAATAGCTCTAGATTTCATTGTTGGTCCTTCGTTAGGATTACAAGGCTACATTCAACAAAGTTACCTTTTTAATTGGTCAACTAGTATGCAGCAAAACTAAAGAAATTGTTTTATGATAGATATAGCTTTATAATACTCAGTGGAGCATTTCACATAGAATAGTAGATAAAAAAATATCTGTGAAATATCTTAGGGGCCTGATTATCAAACATGATGGATTTTCCGTCCACCAAATTACAATTCCATTATATCCTGTGGAACTTGTAATACGGTGGACGGGATATCTATCACATTTGTGACAGAGTATCCCATCCGCCAAGATCGTAATCAGGCCCTTAGTAGATCATGAGTTCAATGATCAATGCTTCAAAGCCATGCTCCCCAAGTTCGCTCTATGTGCTTTTCCATGCTCATGATGTGGATTACTACATTTTTTAAAAAAAGAATAAGAAAAAAATCACTATGTTATTTGCATCCAGGTCTCTCTCCATCTCTAATTTTGTAGCTCGTTGTCCCTTTCCCTGTGCGTTACATTCTCCATTTCATAACTTTTTCCAAACCCTTCCAAAATATTTGCCAGCAACATCTGACATCATTTACCCAGTGTCTGGCCTTGATCCCTGCTTCTCTCCAGTACACAAGGGACAATGATTTTATTGCACTGCACCCCTACTGATTAAATATTTCAAATGTTTTTCTGCCCTAACAGAGGTGTTCTTTAGTGTTTTCCTCAGTCATTTGTTGTTTCTTATTGAATGTATTTATAACGAACTATCTGTTTTCCTGTGGTGTATCGATTGGTTACCTGATGTGCTGAAAAGCCGCATTCAATGATAGGACCTATATTTCCAAAACTAATTGATTGAGCCAATCTTTAAATAATCGAAACGCCTCATTCCATTAAGATACTATATGCTTCACAAGCATCCCAATTTCTGCAGATCTATTTTGCCACTAATTTTGAAAAGAATGCCCCCTTCACCCAAGGAACTAGCTAGTCCACAAACCCCAGCTCACATTCCATATACCGCCCCGGAATATGTATCATATCTGCTGAACAATTATGAAAAGTGCAGTGCCATAACAAATGATTTGGCCTAACAGCTAGAGCGTTCAACCTCGAAGCTGGGGAACCAGGTTTACTCTCAGCAGGGATGATCAACATTCTTTGGTTCTGGGCAAATCACTCAATCTCCCCATGCCTAGCAATTTGAATGTGTCCGTCTGTATCGCGACTGGTGCTCATGTAAAGTTGCTAAGAACTAAGAGACTCTTTCAAAAGCACTTTGAGCATTACCTGACAGTTCTCCTACAACTATAATGATTCAAATCTGAGTGTGAATCTACTTCTACACTGGTTATTTTTGCGGAAACATTATGCATTTAAATGGAAGGCGGCCTTTGGGAACCCGGCTGAATTTCCGTGGATGGGGATGTGTCGCGATTTCATTCTCCACACTCATCTACTATGCTAAAGAGTGAAACGTTTGCTTTATTTTTCTGCGGTTTATCTTGTGATTTTTTAATATGGGAAAAAGTGGCAACCTGAGCAGAATAATGCTTCATCCACTGCAAGAATGGATACAAATGTGGATGTTCTTGTGTCTTTGAGAATAGATTGATTGCAAAGGAGACAGGTGCTAAAGGAACTGTCGGCAATGGGTGGTGGTTTGCTTAGTCAGTTGCCACCTTTGGCTGCTACCTTTGGCCAGGCTATAGAAGAAGTGAGTCCTGCAGTCATGTTGGCTAATCTAAATTGAGACACAGAAGATGTCCAAGATGAACAATGATTCTCCTACTAGAGAAACCATAAAACAAATAATCTTACCCACCTATTCATGGGAACTGTCTAAACCATTAGATCACTATCTACAAAGCAATCAAGAAACCAGACATTTTTAAAGAAAATCCTTTAAAAAAGAATACAAAAATTACATAAATAACAATTCAATAGTCAGACAATTATACAATTAACTAAATCAATGTAAATACTTACGGACAAGCTACTTACCAGGAGGGAAATAGATTATCCTTTACAAAACATTGATCAACAAAAAAGTTATTGAAGAAGTGTAGTTGCCTTGTCCCCATTGAAATATTAAGGGAGCCCAAGACGAATAATCTAATTTTACTTGAACCATTCAATTCTTCTGAAGTTATTCCATGCATCCAATCCGTTACAGCCATCAGCGTTTTGGCTTGCCTCTAGTTGGATGCCACCTTCATCAGCACTTAACTAGACCACTATATCTGTGACAACCTAAGAGCTTTATTGCTTGTCTCACACTTTTCTACAAATTCGTCATTTTGTCTGCCCACATGTCATTGGAAGTATGGGACAGCCACAGGCGTTGAAGGATGGCAATGTTTCTACTTTCTCAACAAAAATAGAAAAATAGATCTTTGTGCATCTCTCGGTATTACAAATTATTTTTGATTTTGAAGAGTTTACTACTAAGTGTGGCTCAAGAGGGGATAAATACATTTTTTATGAGACATTTTAACACATTTTGTGTTTTGGCAAAGAATGTTAGCATATGACAACAAAAGCTGCGAATTGTAAGTTAATATTGGAAAAATTCACTCCTGAATTTAAGAACAGTGGGGCATATTAGCAAGACCAGCGATAAAATTATCGCCATTTTAGCGGCAGGAAACTGCCACTAAAACGGCAATAATGGGCTTGCTAATATGCGTTATAGAATTCCAATAGAGCCCAGGTTAGATGTGCAGGACATCTAACCTGGGCTTCTATTGAAATTCTATAACGCATATTAGCAAGCCCATTATCGCCGCTTTAGCGGCAGTTTCCTGCCGCTAAAACGGCGATAATTTTATCGCCGGTCTTGCTAATATGCCCCAGTCTTTTCAGTTCATTAATATGAATGCTGAAAGGGAAGGAATCAAAGCACATTCTTGCTTGACCCACACTTGAGCAGAAAAGTACAATTCTTTCTATAGCAAATTCATGTGGTCTTATTTTAATAGACTCTAAGGGCCCTATGTATCAAGCCTTTTTCCCATTTGCAAACGGGCAGATTCTCAGAATCGGCCTGTTTGCGAATAGGAAAAAGCCTTTTGGGATGTATCATCCCAAAAGGCCATCGCAAAATAGAGAATTGCAAAATTTGCGATTCTCTATTTTGCAAATGCAATTAAGGAATTGCAAATTGCGATTCCTTAAATGCAATTCTGGAAGCACCAGAAATTTGCTATTTGGCCTTAATGAATTGTGAAATTACCACCAACTTCAAGTTGGTGGTAATTTGCGATTTTCTTTAAAAACGCACTTTTTTGATTTTTAAAAGCGCCATATGTCGCACATACATGCCCTTAGGGCATGTATGTGCGCTAAATGTGCACACATGCATATTTCAGGGGTGCAACAGGGTGTCCTTTTGGCACCCTTTCAACCCTGAAATTGCATTCTCAATTTGCGATTCTCTAATTGGTAATCGCAAATTGAGAATGTCTTCCCATTCATTCCTATGGGCCTCCTAGCCCATAGGAATGAATGGGAAGGTATTCCTTATTTGCGAATCTCAATTTGCGATTCGCAAATAAGGAATATGTAGGATTCGCAAAATTTTAGCAAATCCTACATACATTGCATTTTGCGATTCTCTAATTGCGATTCGCTAAAAATCGCAATTTGAGAATCGCAAAACTCTTTTTTGATACATATGGCCCTATATGTTATAGACAGCAAACCTGGCCATACTACGGTAGTGTTCTCCTCACTTTCTCCACTTCCGGGCAGGGAGGGAGCCCAGGGTTAGCAGTCCAGCTGCTCCCTGGCTCTATTTAAATTCATACTTTGCCCTACGCGCAGTGGACACGAGCTACAGAGTAAAGCTAACACTGCTGTTCTAACCAACAATACTTACTGCTCGCAATAGTTCCTATGTTTTAAACTGTGTATTTAGTTTTTAAATGGTGCACTGATATTTTATTTGGTGATATTATTAGCAGCTAAACGTTTTTACTGACCTGACCCTTCTCCTCTCTGCTTTCCCGCTCCCCCCGGCTTCATTCTACCGCTCCTCCCCGGTCCACCACGGGTTTTCCCGATTGCGTGGAGGGAGTTTACGGTAGTGTTCTCCTCACTTCCTCCACTTCCGGGCAGGGAGGGAGCCCAGGGTTAGCAGTCTAGCCGCTCCCTGGCTCTATTTAAATTCATGCATTGCCCTACGCGCAGCGGACGTGCGCAGCGGACGCGCCACCGGCACGCCATAGGCAAGCCCGTCGGCGCCCCTCCGTCGCCAGGAGCCAAGACCCCTGCTCCTTTTAACTCAGGGTGCAGACAAAGTTCCAAACACTTGTATACAAGCATAGAGCTTACAGCTCTAAGAAGGGTAAGCACTCCCAGATGCACTACTAAGGCTCCTCCAGTGCTGGAAGGACCTTTTGCATGCAGTACCTGCCAATTCAATAGCCTAGGACTGCCACAGGCAAATCTCGCGACTGCCACAACTGACAAGGAATACCCACAGGTGGTTTCCAATACTCACCTTTCCCCCATTAACCATCCCTTCTGCAATCCAAGCCGAGACTGGCATTGCTTTCTGGCGAATGTCAGATCTTTACCCAAACATACCATCGAAATCTGGGACCTGCTTTCATCAGGACTTACAGATATCTGCTTCCTAATGGAAACTTGGCTAAAACCTAGCTCCACCCCTGCAATCACGGTGGCAATTCCTGACGGCTACCGAATTCAAAAATGTGACAGGCAATCTAAGATGGGTGGAGGCATAGCTATAGTACACAAGGACTCTGTTGTGCCCTGTACATAGAGACACTGGTAGCCATGTAGTATTTTCCAAGGCTTCTTTATTGGTTCCATGTCAAGGTAGCATCAATCTCTGTCCAGCCAGCTCTGGTCAAGTACCAGCCCCACCAGGAGCAGCCTGCCTAGCTGCTCAGCCCATCTCTAACTGTCACCACTCATCCACTCAGGCACCCAGGCATTCCACGCATCACAGCCACACCAACATTCCGTAACCAACTCACACTCTGGCTGAGCAGCTAGGAGGACCTAGGCTGATTTACATGTAAATGTAATACTGAGGATATAACAGACTCCATCAAGGTCACTACTATAGAACATTGCAGTGACAATAAACTAGAAATTCTGGTATTCAGAATCGATTCCCAATCCCACCATTGTTGGAAAGGCGCACTTGTTTACCGGCCGCCTGGCCTCCTCCTGAACTTCTCGCTACAGCTTATGGAGCTAATTGCCCCCCTATATTATCTCCACCAAACATATTTTACTCCTAGGAGATTTTAATGTTCATAGCGAAGTCTCCTCTAATGCGGACGTTACAATGCTCCTGACGGATTTAGCCACTCTGGGACTGGAGCAGAATAATACTGGCCCTACTCATTTGGCAGGACATACCTTAGACCTCATCCTGACTACTTCCCCAAATATCTGCTGTGAGGCCCCCTGCCCACTCACATGGTCCGACCACTCTTTACTTCGTTTTCAAATAAAAGACGTAAGGGTTACCTCTACTCCTACTATACCCTCCCACAGTTTGCAAAGACAATGGCATAAAATCATGCCTGATCGCTTCGCAAATGCTCCACCTACCAATATTAACCTGACACTAAATAATATCGAGGAGGACTTGGCCAGCTATAACAATATAGTCAACATAACATTAGACCAACTGGCCCCACTAAATCCCTACCCTACCAAGTCCGGTACAACACAGGCGACATGGTTCTCTCCCGATCTACGGAAAGAATAAAGCCTATGCAAGAAGCTAGAAAGACGTTGGCGTCTTTCCCATGATACAACTGATAAAGAAGCCTACAAGAGCCTTCTGGCCCTATATCATATGAATCTAAAGAAGGCACGCAAAATTCACATTGAGTCACAACTTAATCAGGCAGGAAAATCTTCTAAAGAACTCTACCGCATTCTTAATTCTTTCACGAACCCTAAGGCCTGTCATAATGAAGTAACTCCTACACAAGACCTTTGTGACAAGCTGGCTAACCACTTTACTCAGAAGATTGAGAGTATTTACGACAGTATCACCAAAGATAAAGACCCTCAGAAAGATATCATCACCCTCTACCCCTCACACTGCACATTCCTTGGACTGCTTCCCCCCACTTACAACTGACATGGTGGAGTCCCTAATGAAAACAGTAAAATCAGGCTCCTCTCAGGATATCTTACCTGCTAAAGTATCCTCGCTACTTCATAAACAGCTGGCATCTACGATCTGTTCCATTCTCAACTCCTCCCTGAACAAGGGCAAATTACCTTCCGAATGGAAAGCTGCCCAAATAATTCCTATCAGAAAGAAACCTAATGCCCCTCAGGAAGACTTATCAAACTATCGTCCTATCTCCCTGCTACCAGACCTGAGCAAACTTAGTTAATAAATATCTCTCAGAGTACATGGAAGTAACAGGCGGCCTTGACCCCTGGCAGTCTGGGTTTCATCCCAGATTTAGTACGCAGTCAGCACTTATTGCAGTCACAGACAATCTCAGGCACTCCCTGGACAATGGACAGGCAGCATTAATGGGGCTGATGGATCTGTCAGCAGCGTTTGACACGATATCCCATTCCATCCTACTAAATAGATTAAGAAACGTTGGAATCCATAGTCTTGCCTTTCAATGGCTGTCAAGTTTCCTAACCCACCGCACCCAAACTGTCAATCTCGGCACCTTCCGCACTCCAACATCAGAGCTGACTAAAGGTGTGCCCCAGGGATCCTGCCTGAGTCCCACTCTATTTAACATTTATGTGGCTCCCCTTGCAGATCTACTCAGGGAACTGGGCTTCATCCCAACTTCATACGCTGATGATACCCAGCTCCTAATGGCATTTGATAAAAACTCCACCAATACCCAGTCAACCTTCTCTGAAGGTATGACAGCCATCTCGGATTGGATGAGGAATAATTTCCTTCAGCTGAATGCTAGTAAAACTGAAATCATGCTTTTTGGAGATGTGCCTCTACTCTGGTCCCCGGAGTGGTGGCCCACCGACCTGAGTGCTACACCGGTCCTGAAAGTAGTGGTAAAAAACTTAGGAGTACATCTAGACCAAAAATCACAATGAAAGAGCAAGTCGCAACCACCGTGAGCTCCTGCTTCCACACATTAAGTCTTTTGAGAAAGGTCTTCCCTTTTCTCCCTATGACAGTCCAAAAAACACTTCTTCAGGCACTAGTAATAAGTCACCTTGACTATTGTAATGCCCTCCTGATCTCAGCCAACGAATCCTCTCTTAACAGACTCCAGGTGGTCCAAAACACCGCGGCCCGCCTAGTTTCCAATGCTCCGGCCAGGACTGCCTCCTCGCCGCTACTCCTTGGACTACACTGGCTGCCCATCCGCAAGCGGATCCGTTTTAAGATCTGCTGCATAGTGCACAAGGCACTACACAGCAACGCCCCCAGCTATCTTGCAGATAGACTCATACGATACCAGCCTTCCAGAACCCTCCGATCTGGCTCTAAATCGCTCCTCCTGGTACCCTGTGTAAAGAAATCTCGCATAGGTGGGAAAGCCTTCTATCATCTGGCCCCCTCTTACTGGAATCAACTTCCCTTACATCTCAGCGAATGCACTAACTATCTGCAATTCCGCAGGTTTCTTAAAACCGAACTCTTTTGAACCCCCTTGTGACTCTGTAGCACTCCCATAGCGCCGACATACCCCTCCGGGGGTGATTGTAGCGCTTAATAAGACAAATAAATAAATAAATAAAATAAAATAAATAACTAAATACTATGACCTCATGAAGTGCCACCAAAAACCTGGCACTACTCACTTTATCAAACATTGTCCAAAAATCAAGAAATGGAAAAAAAAGAGAGACCTTCTATAATGAAGCATACCTCTTGAGCAGAGTGTATTGCACAATAGATTGATCAGCCGTTGATTTGCTTGACTGAAAGCATGACAGTGCTCTTTTAATAGACATTCTTTTATTTTCTCTGAAACGCTCCAGCTCATGAGCATGACTTGGTAAAATAGATTAGAAACAACATAAAGGTGGCCTATTGGGCAATTTTCTAGGTTCTGTGGTGAGCCTTTAAAATGGAACAACAATGCCTTCTTTCAGCTAGCCCATGTTTCTCTTAAGGCCACAATCACACTATAGACAAATCTCAACACTTACCATAAGCACAGGGTTTTTCTTTTAGCAAAAACAAATGTCAGCCTCACTTTGGCGTTCAGTATTTGGCTGCACCACTGAAACTGAGCCAACCATAGCCAGAGTTTGGAGCAGTGGGGGAAAATATGTGCCGTATGCAGGGGCAGCGTCGTCCCACAAGCCCCAGAGCTGAAAAATAAAACAGTAATAACTGTTACTGTTTTATTTTACAGCAATCTGTCCTGAACTAAGTGTCAGGACGGGGCGGGGCCAGCGCTGCCTAGTGGCAGCAGAAGAGAGCTATGCACTTTACAATGCGCATGTCTCTTTGACCGGCTGTCTCGGGACGGCCAGTCAGACATGCGCATTTTAAGTTCTGTAGCCCAGCTGTCTTAGGCAGCTGGGTTAGAGAAAGCACAGGCCTCTAGTGCTCTTAGGAGAGCTGAGAGAGGCAGCTCTATCCAATCCTGGCACTGCTTTCATGCTGTGAAAGCAGTACCAGGATTGGGTAGTGCTGTTTCCTGCTTCCGGGGCTTACAGAAGATGCCGAAGGGAGGAGTACTTTGCGCGTCAAAGAAAGGAACTTAAGTTTCACCGCCCCTTCCCCCACCCTTGGTACATGCCAGCCGCAACTGGCTGTATGGCACATAGATCTTGTTATTACTCCTAGTACAGGCAACCCTGCCGTCAGGCCATTATAAGGGGGGGGGCAGCTGGGTCTGTTTGCCTCAGGCCTCTCATATTAAAGCGACAAGCGAGAAGAAATTATTTCCTTGTAAGTAGAGTTTTTTCTGGTCTACATTCAATTCCTTCCTCAGCTCAGGCAGCTGTAATTAGTGTTTGGATCTAGTTTTGAGCAAAGTGGTAACCAGAGGCTGCCCTGCATATTGGAAGGTTGGTATAGACATCTATATCCCAGCCTCTGTAACTGTATAACTCCATTTGAGTGTCTTTGCCTTGTATACTGGCACTACCATCACAGTATTTACATCGTATGACAATTACATCGGCTTCAATACAATGGGCGTCACCATATTGCAGGTATGTTTAATTCAAATATGCACTGGGGACCAATACAACACAATGCTCATCATATCTCAGGACGAGGTCCTAAAAATAAAAAAGCAAAGCCTTGGCAAAGGCAATATGTCTGGAGATTGGAGCAACCCTTTTGGCTTTGTCAATGATTGTTTTGTCATGTTTTTATGAAAACATCATTGTTGGGGAAGCTGCCAAGCCCCCACTCATCTAAAAAAATGGGCGAATAGAAAAAAGGTGTTTTGGTTTTAAAAAGCCCACATTGCTATTGTAGTCCATGGCACTTAAGGGAACTACGTTGTGTGTAGATCTGCTTATTGTTAAAGAGCAGAATGCCATCAGTCACAGGGAAGTTAGCCAGTGGCTTAAGTGGATTGACACACTGAAAGAGCAGAATGCCATCAATCACAGTGAACTTAGCCAGTGACTGAAGTGATTGACACACTGTAGCGCGTGGAAGAAAAATGCGAACGATACAATAGAAGACCCTGGGGTCAAAAATTGTCTGTCCCTCTGATCTATGGGCCGATTTCTTGAAGTGGTGCAGGGACCAAGGAATTGGTCAAGTATTCCAATGATTACACCAAGGCACCATCAGAGGTGATGGTCTTGTCTGGGTATGTCAGGACCCTGGGCGAATGCAGTAGGCCGCAGGGTGGATAGATCGAGCGGTTTGAGATTTGCAGATGCCCCTGGCGGTATGAGGATAAAAAAAAAAAAAACAATAGAAGACCAATGGCTAGGAGGGTTTGCGATTAAAAAAAACAAAGGTAAAGGTTTAAGGATAAAAAATTAAGTCAACTTCAAATAAACAGGACAATTCTTTATGAAATAAAAATTGAAAATCTATAGGTGTAAAATAAAAAATAAAAAGGTAAAGAGATATAAAAAAATAGGAATAAGGTTAAAGGAACATGAATTAGGAAACAAATTAATAATAAAAAACGAAAATGGTTTAGGGGTTAATCCACAGAGTGTAATATGATATTTAACACCAATGTTGAGTGTGGGGAGGGCCCATGACGCACAAGAGTTGAAGCCTTGAGTGAGTCATGCCGCCACTGAACAATGGTAATAAATAGCATATTACACTTAGCGCATCCACATACATGGTTTATTCCATGATATTTCATCATGTGTATTTGTTTTAACAAAAGGATTTTAACCAATATGAGGATGCAAGGGGTTAAATTTGTGTAGAACACTAAAGTCACATTGAAGTGACCTCATGGCTATTAGGAGAGATGTTTCTCTGTGTGAAGTAATTGTTCCATGCAAACTGTGAGACAGCTAAAAGTGTTTTCCTCATGCCAGTTGTGCTGTACTGTGGTAATAATCTCAAATATGACTTTTCCTCACCAGTATTACATTCATGAATGTGCCTTTATTAGTACAGTTGCTCGAAATAACGCTTATTTTCACTGGTATGGCATAAATTTAGATATTTAATAATGCAGACAACTAGAGCTTGACTCTTGTTGTCTATCTGTTATCCCTCAGAAACCCTTTTGGAAAAACAGTCTTAACAACCAAAGTTACTCATCTATAATTGTATGTGTTATATAGGTCCCACAGTTTCATTCACTACAATTATGTCACAGCAGTGGAAAATAAAACTTGTTTTCCACTACGGCGATGTAACCGTGCTCAGTCCTGCATATGGCCCATACCTCATTCAGTCCATATACATTTCTGTGTTCAATAACCCATATACCATATACAATTGTAGATGGGTAGCTGTGAAGAAGGTGATATTTTTCACCTTAGGGTTCTGAGTTACAGTATCGACAACTGAAGCTTTCTTTTTGGTGTCTATTTCATGTTCCTGTGAACCACTTCATGAAAAACATCCCCTTTTTTCACAGTTGCCCATCTAAAATTTTACATATTTTACAGTCTTTCATGATTTTGTGATGGTGTTACAAATGTTTAGAATTATGTTTTTCATTTCAGAGACCTGCTGGGGAGGTTTACAAATTAGAACTTGACTTTCTGGAAACAACATGCCCTGCTCTGTCCCCGACACCTCTTGAGGACTGTCGAGTAAGACCACTAGTGGAACATGTAAGTTTCAAAAGTTAACACAGGAAATGCCACTTAATATGCTGACTGTAATTCCAGGCAGCTGTAAAGATGGACAGCAAAATGTCTGTTTTGTCAGGAATTATCTGACTCATTTGTGCAGTTGTGTGTAAGACCTATTGTTAACAATTCATTAAAATTTCATGGATGAGCATTTTTTCTCAACATAGAGGAATTAATACCCTTTCACCTCATGTCATGCTAATGGCTGCTTTTATATAATTAAGCCTACTTTTAAGTGGTGTATTACAAAGCAAAAAGGACTATTTTGCATCTCAAAAGTATACTAACATGTCAGACATTAAATTATGTATCCTAAAGATGCGTTGTATACAGAAAGCAATGTTTTTGTTGTTTTGTTTTTCATTGCAGCAAGTTTTGTTTTAATGTTTTAGTCAGAACCCAAAATGGAATTCAGACCTATTGGCTCTGCCAGTTCTTGTTCTTTCAATGATGTTCTGGGCTGGAGGAAGGTATATTTTAAAATCCATCTGTCTGGTCTGTGCTCCACAGCAATATTACCTGAGGTGTTTTCCTGTTTAGTATTGCAAAAGAAGAGGCTTACTCCTCAAATAATATTTCATATCATGAGCTGGCTCATTTTTTAAATAATTTGTTTCTGTGACACCCCAAAGAATCATCTTGTGGAGTGAGATCTTTGTGTCCATAGAGAAGATCAAATATTTTAAAACCTGAAATGGTCCCCATTGGTTCCATAAAAGTATGTAAGGATGGGGGGGCTGTCCTGCTGGGTGGATTTTCAAATAGTTGTGTGTACATGCTCTTTCCGCTACCCTAACTTGTCAGGTCTGTTTCTTTGTTTTTTTAATCTGCTGAAATCATGTTGAGGAATTAGAAGATATACTCCTCTAACAATCTGACCAAGGTGTTGTGACCTAGCCCAGAAAGGAATAGCAAGCCTAAATCTGGGGTTAACTATGGGCCAGATTTACAGTTCAGTGGATGGAATACAGTCGTCAGGGAGGTAGAGGACATTACGTACACTACCCCTGAAGAACTACTGTCTGTCAAAGATAGAGAGCACCACCACCCCAGCAGTGATCTCTGTGCCTTGATAGATACCACCGTCATAAAGGGTTCATCTCAAGATACAAAAAGTTCAGTTGACAGCCGCCATCAGTTTTAACCTTAGTTGTCCAAGCATTACAAAGATTTTTGATTTTAAAAATAAACTCCCAAAGTGAGAATTTGTTATTAAAAAACAAACAACTAATGACCCCACACCCAGGGATTTTTTCCTTGCATGTGGGCATTTTTTTTTTTCTGTCACTCACCGGCAAGTTTTACCTGAGGGTGATGGTCCAAAAAATATACCATTCACCGTCAATAGGCCAGATGATGTAATGTCCTCTTTAAAACGGCCCTTGCTCCATCGGACCTTCGGAGGAAGCTTTCCATTGATATAATCAATGGGGGCATCGTCAATGGAAAGCTAATGGTCCATCTGACTCTAAATGAGGTGAGTGGTCCATCACTTTGGCAACAGAGTCCCTGTCCACCAGACTCTAACACTAAGGGCCTGATTCAGATCTCGGCAGATGTGTTACTTCATCACAACAGTGATGGATATCCCATCCGGCGAAATATAACTCCCATAGGATATAATGAGATTTATATTTCGGCTAACTGACATTCGGCACCATGGTGACAGAGTAACCCGTCCGCCGAGATCCTAATCAGGCCCTAATTATGAAAGGCTGCACACTTTTTGTTAGCATCTTCCTCGTTTTTTGCTGTGGACAATGCCAATCCCATAATAAAAGTACATTAAGACAATTGTACAGAAAATCTAAAATAATAAATGCATTACAAGGAGAGAAAGTACATATTAGAAAAATAAGATATTCAGTTAAATCAAAATTATATGAATTTTGTCAAAGTCCACGTTATAAACTGAATGCATGGGCATGATTCAAGTATTACTGAACAGTGATAGACCTCAAGAAGGGATTACCTTGACAATTTTTAATAACTATAGCAGGGATATCATCAGACAGAAGAACCTCCCACTCTTGTCCATGAATTACCTTCTTGCTTTGTGATCAGGTTTTCCATGCCAGCCTACATTTATAAACAATTTTAACAACTATTTTGAACATGAGGACTGGACAGGCCGTCTTCCAAGTGATTCAGGACTGAAAGTGACAGGTGCTCCTTTTTCTAAGAGGTGATACCTACACAAAGGGCGAGCCATCTGAGTGACCCATTTTCTTAGTGTTTGACTTGAGAGGGTAGTCCATGCAGAGATGAGTGAATTTTATATGAATTTCTGCCCAATATGGCCAATTGTTTAATGCCTTTTCTTTAAGCAATTCTTCATTATACAGTGACCCCAAGGGGTAAATCATGTAGTTGTAAAATATTCCATTTTTGCTGTCATAGTAGGTTAATCTTCAAAAACAGGAATTCCACTCAGGCCACCTGAAAGGGTAATAGTTGCCACTGTAGTTGTGCCCGCCTAGATATTGCAGCAGGGTGGCATGTGTATAATAGATTATTCTGCTTTGATGTGCAGTTGGCATGGGGAAATTCTCTCAGTGCATACCAAGCATTAGCATGAGTCCTGCTTTGCATAGTTGTATCTCTGTTGTCTCGATACATTTTGACTAGACCATTCCCTCTCTAACAAATGTCTTCGCCCAAATATTTATTCGAATTAGGCCAGTATTTACATTAAGTTATTATGAATCAAGTGTGAACACCTGTTAGTTGGCCATGCTTTGAATCATAGTTCATCCAGCATGCAGCTATGCTCTCCCTCCTGCAATGGCTGCCAGACAGGGGAGCGGAACATTTAGGAACTCATTCTGGACTTCCTGCACCACATGAACATGGGGCCGATCGACACAAAGGAAGAGAGGAATGACATGGGAGTTACAGTTATGATGATGTGAGCCAGTGAATTAGGTATTGTACAACATACTACTTCAACCCCAATGACTTTTGAATTTTTCACTGTTCCCTATATAATTTCTCAGCCTTCCTGTACTCCTCTTGAATCAAGATTATTCCTCAATTTAACAATACTTATCTATTTTTTAGCATGTTAGAGTCTATTGAAATTCAATGCTTTGATTGTTTTAGCATTGACTTCCCATCAATGATCACTGGCTCGTACGTTTTGTTTGGCCTTTAAACATGATTGTATGGCTTCTTCTCTGTACTTAATTACCAGATTACAAAGCATTTTTGGGGTCACAAACGCTCCAATTTAGAGTTTGTGACCAAAAAATGCATTTTGCAATGTACAAAATCCATTATGTGATTCAATAACAGGTCATCCAATCCCAAAATCAGTTTATATGGGTAGAACAAATCACTAGTTGGTAGGGATGAGTTTAAGGCATCCTTTCCAAATATTGATATGTTATGGTATATATCAATGTTTTGTGACCAACATGCACTTTCAAAACATTTTACTAAATCTTAAAATATGGTGGTAAGCTGTCTGCCAAAGGGAAGGGGCACCCTTGGGACATTCTCCACTTTGTGAATGTAAAAAAAAAGTTTGTTGGGGAATAGGGAGTGGTCCAGGGAACCACTGTCTACCCTCAACAAAAGTTTTGAAATTGTAAAACATTTGTTTTTTTAAATGCAACTCCATTTTCCTTAGGAAAATCAGGCTGCATTTAAAAAACAATTTATATATTTGAAAAGTGCCCCCTGACATGGTGGTCTGCTAACCCCAGCAGGTCACCATTTCTGTGATGGCCACCAATTTTAGTTAGTCAATTTGCAGAGTACCTCATGAATATTGATGAGGTCTGTCGAATTGTGACTCACTACTCAGGACTTTGTGAATCAACCTATTTGTACATAGGTTGGTTCGCAAGCTTCTACACTGTTCACAGGAATACTTGTCACAATTTGTGACCAGTTTTTTGCAACCAGTGTTTCGTACATCTGGACCTAGGTCTCGACTGCCAATCCATCTTGTTGCAAGCTCGACATTTTGGTTTGAGAAAGAATTAAGGTACGTACTCATTACTTATCATTCCCAAGCATATGCCTGAATGAATCTTTTCATTTACTGCCATGCTGCCAGCATTCCTTCATTCCTACTACGTCATTTATTTATTATCATCCACAGTCTCCTCCTGGCTTGATGGTGTAAAACACAGTGGTACAATTAACATTCTGTATTGAAAGAAATGTAACTAAATGTAGGTACCACTCGAGTGTTGTTGATTTTAGACATGCTCCACATCCTGGACAAATGCAAAAACAACAATTGATGGACAGAATGCAGAACAATGTCATACATTCACCTCAGTACAAAGATCTGGGCCTAAATCCATCGCTTTTTGCTCACCATGCCATTCCAGTTTGGACCCAGCCATATGCAAATCAGTCTTGACCCTGCGCCTAATGGGAACAGTCCAGCCCGAACTGCCAGGCCAGGTCCTCCTGGACTGGAAACAAGCATCCTAGGACCGGCTTCGGGCTTCAGCCCTCATCAGCCAGTGATAGCTTGACTCCAGTGGCATGGAGAGCACGGGACCCACATCTGGACATACCCGTCCCACTCGGGTGACAAATGCAAAATAACAATTGATGGACAGAATGCAGAACAATGTCATACATTCACCCCAGTACAAAGATCTGGGCCTAAACCATCGCTTTTGCTCACCATGCCATTCCAGTTTGGACCCAGCCATATGCAAATCAGTCTTGACCCTGCGCCCAAATGGGAACAGTCCAGCCCGAACTGCCAGGCCAGGTCCTCCCTGGACTGGAAACAAGCATCCTAGGACCGGTTTCGGGATTTCAGCCCTCATCAGCCAGGATAGCTTGACTCCAGTGGCATGGCGAGCACGGGTCTTTTGCTTCCTCGCCCTAAGTGCGCCGGGTATGCCCAGACGTGGGTCCCGGGCTCACTGTGCCACTGGATTCAAGCTATCCTGGCTGAAGAGGGGTGAAACCCCAAAACCGGTCCTAGGATGCTTGTTTCCGGTCCAGGGAGGACCTGGCTTAGCAGTTCGGGCTAGACTGTTCCCATGAGGCACAGGGTCAAGACTGATTTGCATATGGCCAGGTCTAAACTGGGGTGGCATGGTGAGCAAAAGAATGATGGATTTAACCCAGATCTCTTGACTGGGGGTGAATGTTTTGATTTGTTCTGCATTCCGTCCATCAATTGTGTGTCTTTGCTTCCTCGCCCTAAGTGCGCCGGGTATGCCCAGACGTGGGTCCCGGGCTCACTGTGCCACTGGATTCAAGCTATCCTGGCTGAAGAGGGGTGAAACCCCGAAACCGGTCCTAGGATGCTTGTTTCCGGTCCAGGGAGGACCTGGCTTAGCAGTTCGGGCTGGACTGTTCCCATGAGGCACAGGGTCAAGACTGATTTGCATATGGCCAGGTCTAAACTGGGGTGGCATGGTGAGCAAAAGAATGATGGATTTAACCCAGATCTCTTGACTGGGGGTGAATGTTTTGATTTGTTCTGCATTCCGTCCATCAATTGTGTGTCTTTGCTTCCTTGCCCTAAGTGCGCCGGGTATGCCCAGACGTGGGTCCCGGGCTCACTGTGCCACTGGATTCAAGCTATCCTGGCTGAAGAGGGGTGAAACCCCAAAACCGGTCCTAGGATGCTTGTTTCCGGTCCAGGGAGGACCTGGCTTAGCAGTTCGGGCTGGACTGTTCCCATGAGGCACAGGGTCAAGACTGATTTGCATATGGCCAGGTCTAAACTGGGGTGGCATGGTGAGCAAAAGAATGATGCATTTAACCCAGATCTCTTGACTGGGGTGAATGTTTTGATTTGTTCTGCCTTCCGTCCATCAATTTTGTGTCTTTTGCTCCCACATCCTGGACAACAATGTCTTTGACCCAGCGTGGCATGGATCCAAACACAACAACCTACCCTCACAACAAGTATATACACTTTACATCTACACCATCATCTTAACCTACGCCGTTACCTCCACTTCCTCAATGCTATCCTACATTCTAACCCTAAACCGATCCCATTGTTATCCTAACATTCATACTTTTAATGATACCACTGATCCTAATGTTGAATACAATATGGAAATAGGTTGCAATAAAATATACTCAAACTAAGTTCTGCAAAAAGAAAACCCTAATTCTTACCTTAAGAGAAATACACATATGGAAATGGTAAATTAAAATATCGACTATTCATTTTGTAATATAATTTAAAAAATCACTGTGAACTTATTAAATGTTTACTTACCTACAAGGCCAGTTAATTGATGTACTGGCTCACAGAAAATATGTATTAAAATTATCACCTGCAGACCATACAAATTAAGAACTCCTCTCTGAAGTATGGTCTTGAAAAAATGACCTGTTATTTATAGATACCTTATATGTAGCATAAACTCCAGAAATTTATCTCACATAATTCTCTTTTAACTGATCACTGAGAGACTCCACACCAACTTGTACAATGGAAAGCCCACAAAAAATGTCACATTCTCATAATAACCTTCAGCTTCATTACTGTGCACTGCTAACTTCACAATAAAACTCCTTCACACGACCAATCACAACCTCAAAACACTGATAACACACCTCCCCACAGTGCAATCTAAGCCAAGTATAAATCCTAAAACCAAACTATTCACCCAAAGGCAGGCCTTGAAGTGCAAACCCCAGCACTCAAGTGTATACTTACTTCCAAAACATACACTGCGGAAGAATCTAACAGCCGTGTTACCACTCACAGCACTATTTTTCATCCAAACACAACGACAATTAAAAGTCTTCCAGTTCCTTGACTGATATCACATTAAGCACGCCGAACAACCACAGTGGATTAAATCATATCTACATGCCCTAAAACATGACAGTGCTGACACAACCGAAAACACATTTACCATAAGCAGTCATATATAATATACAACTGCAATCCAAGCCAATAAACAAATAATTTCATCACTAAAATTCATGAGCCCACCATCTCAAACCACTAAAGTGCATTACTTTCTCAAATAGATGTAGAAAATGCCAACATCTTTCTCCAAACCGTGTTCCATTAATAGTATATTTAAAAACGTATACCTACTTTCATCACAAATGCACACATTCAGAAACAATGCCCCCTCCGACCCTCAAGTACCCAGACCAACACAATGCAAAACTTACATTCCTGCCTTTTCTATTAGATAACAGATGAAACTTAAAGCAACACATCTAACACAATACCAAAGCCAGCAAACTTCAGACAGTAGGCCTTACCATTATTAAAGGACTGAACATCCTAGACACTCCTTTCACGTTCACACTGTTCACACTGCAATGTGCAAATTAAGAATTACACAACTGTTAAAGAAGCCTAAGATCGACCGTTTGCAACCCATCGCACTACTATCTTATTTGAATAACTCATGTATTAGCAGAAATCTTTAAAACCATGGCTGCAGACCGGCTTGTGTTATAAAAAGCAATTACCAACTAACTCTCGTTATCCAGCCCTTCCAGCGGCACAGTCTTCCGTATCGTAGGTGAGGCTCCACCATAGTCGGTCATCAATGGAGAAGAAGCCTTTCTGATCGATCTCACTCACTCACTCACTCACTCACTCACTCACTCACTCACTCACTCACTCATTTCTCTAGTTAACCTTCAATTCGGAAAACACCTGCAATAGGCAGATGAGAAAGGGCATATTTCTACTAATTCCTAACAGATCCATCAGCAGATGTATTTATTACAGTCTTACCAATAAACCAACCAACATTTCCTGAGAAGCATCCAACAGGGCTCTACATTGCTCTCCTCTGTATACATAAATGATGTGGAAGAAACACTTCAGGCGGTGGGTGCAGATACAACCAGGATTGGGAGGCAGCAGATCCCAATACTCCTTTATGCTCACTATGCGACTGTATTAGCATGTACCCCAAAAAGTCTTCAGCTTTTAATAGACTCATTCTCAGACTTTATGGAAAGGAAGTGTATGAAAATCAAAATTGCTAAAACTTATACAATGAGTTGTGGTCGTGTGGGAGGGAAACAACACAACGCATAGTCAGCATACAGGAGTATTGGGCTCTGCCGCCTCCCAATCCTGGGTGTATCTGCAGCCACTGCCTTAAGTGTTTTTTCCCCGTCATTTATGTATAAAGAGAAGAGGAAGGTCCCCAGGAGGACCCCTCTCCTTATACCAAAAGATGCGGTCAATTCACCCTGTATGCCATATCGAACTTTGGCTTTTCAATCATTATACAGGTGTGCCAAAAATGAAATTACTAAATACAAACACTTTTAGTTATCTGGAGATCCAGTTTTCATCTAAACTGGACTTGAAGCACCATAGGGAGATCTGTGTATCAAATATGATCAGTAACTATAAAGGGTTGATGAGGTTTGCCTCTAAATTAGGCAACAAAGAAATTGCTCAGATGCTCACCCTACTGGACTACTGGGGACAAGGGTGTTCTACATAAAATAGAAAATTCCTTTCTACAGAGACTCCTGGAAGTACTCCCTCTACTCCAGCATCCATTCTTCACTTGAATTGGGTGTTGATTTCTTCTCGGGTACCCTTGAAAGTAATCCCCTCCTATTATGGTGATCTGTTTGGTCCAAACAAGAAACTTTGTTTACTAAATCAATTCTTAAGGATTTGTGGACCTAGATATGATGAATGGAATGCCCTGGCTATGGAATATAAAGCAGGCCCTGTCGGAATTGGGCCAGACAGAGAGAGACTTATGGTCGCACCCAGAGGAAATTTTAAGGTATTCTAAAAAAGATATAAAAGAGCATGTGTTTGGGGTCTGCCTTGGGAAGAGGGTACAGGTAGACTTCCCCACGGTAACAGTGGGGCGGTATATAGTATTGAAGATCAGCATGGATGTAAATTGTACCTCAAGATAACCATTAATGCACAGTATAGGTACCTTCTAACTCATTTTCACCTTCTCACTTTCCATTATTTGACTGTATCCCCACAAAAATGAAGGTTTGGGTAAAATCACCTGAAAATCCCCTTGTGATGATTGGTCAGAGCAGACTACTCAGCACTTAGCACTTTTTGTAAGTTTTACCTTATTCCCAGGAAATTCCTTCTTAAACCTCTTTTTCTACAAGAAAGAATCATTCATCATCAGGCGGCATTTAAACGTTGGTATGAACTAGGGAACGTGACAGTATGCCATAGGGTCATCCTGATTCTTTCTAAAGTGATCTGTATTAGAGCTCTATTAGATGACTCAGGGAATACAATTAGTTAATTGGGTCAGGGCCCTTACTACACATCTCAGGCTTTGTTTTGCTGTCACTACCCTTAGTGATTTAGTGGCTATATTCAAATGGTGTTAGATCAATCCAATTTTAAATTGTAATGGCTATTGCAGGAATTTGATGCTAATTTTTGAGATGTTTGATTTCCATTGTATTTCTTAAATCTATTTTAGATGTTATTTTAACTTTCTTGACACTGTGTGAATTTTGGTTTTATGAGATGCATGTTTTAACTATATTGTAATGTATTTTATTATATTAACCTGTTGCTTTTATGGCTCACATAACGTGTTACGAATAAGGCTTTCGACTGACTGTTAATCTACTCCCTTTGCTCTCTTCAGCAGCATAGATTGAGGATATGTGAGTTAGATCATGATGCAGTGCTATTGAGGTAATACTCAAAATACCACTTTAAAAGGAGTGAATTCGAAGATCATTCAAGTTAGCTTTTCAATTTTTTTCTGATCATCTAATTGCCTACTTCAACACTTTCACCATTTCAAAGCATATGCAGCATTTACTCTAGTCCTGTGGTATTAATATTTGTCACCACAACATCATCTAGAAAAACCACCCTAGAACTATTAATGTGCTGATTATTTTGTGGAATACCGGCCCAGTTTTCAGTCTGAAAATATAGTGCCTAAACTTGTGCGATCCCTTATTTCCATTTTCCAAGGCAGAACATGTTCAAATCATGGTCACTCTGGGGTGAAATAGCCTAGAAAATATCATGAATGACATCTCCCTTAAATTACATAAAGCCACATCCAACCCAGTTGTAAATCTATAATTGGCTTAAGTGTGGCTTATGTGTTGTTGGCTTGTAATGGCTGATTCTTAGCTGCTGATCATTCTATATGATACATTACATGATGGTGTGAATTTATAGCCACAATCACACAATGGCTTTTTACTTAAAAAACATTTACAAAAACAGATTAGACATAGTAGTTAAAGTAAATGTCCACAGCAACGCAGTGAATGATCTATAATTGTTGTGAATTTAAGTCTACATTTCAGATTTCTGTTTTACCTACAGACAGTTGAAGGTGACTGCGATGTCAAACTGCTCAAACTTGATGGCAACTTTACTGTTCTGAGCTACAGGTGCAAATCAGAGCCAGGTGAGTTGTTTTATTTAATTTACAGTTTCACATTCTATATTACCCATCATATATGCGTTAAATATCATTAAATAATTATTTCAAAACAGTAAAGTGTAGATAAGTCCCTGATTTCAGAGGAGGCCACTCAACTCCCCATCAGCATGGAAAATGGTAGATTGGCATAAAAGTAAAGTTGCGAATTCTACTTCCTTAGATCTTCTGATGCAATTTCTGTGTTGTCACAGCATTGGTAGACTAAGCAGAGGGCTTTATTGACATCACTGGTATAATTAGGGCTTTGGTGGCCAAGGAATGAGTCAATGACAGTCCTTGACAGACGCTATTAGCAGTATATTGAATCTTTCTTATGAAAAGCCTATTAGGATTTGTCTGTGATGTGCTACCCCAGGCCTGTGCAACCTTAGTTGATGAAGGACAAAGCTATGCCAGACTTTGCATATGGGATACATAAGCTTAAATATTATGCTTAATGGAAATCATGTCCACAACCAGTGGTTATCTTGAATATCAGGAATGGATACTGCTCTAAAGGACCATCACTGAACTTAGGTCTACAGAATCCTCTCATAGGCCTTGAAAGAGTAAACCCTAACAAGCTCTTTGCTAATTTCCCACCCTGGGCTGACATGCTACTATATGTTTTTTCAATAAAGGTCTGTGGGAAGGAAAAATGCACAATCTCTGCTACCCTCTGGTCAAGTCTGAAAAGTAGGAGAAATGCCATTCAACCTAAACGACATGAGTCATGCGTTTATACTCCCTTTGATACTCCAAGTCAGAACCCGGTAGGTCTGGGTACAGCTGTGCACCTTATTCTTATGGAGGGGCACGTAATTTAGCAATTACTCTGTGCTTCCAGTTAGAGGTGCCTTGTAGACCATGTTTCTTATTAAAGGGACCAAGGGAAAAGGGCAGTTCTCTTTACCCTGTCCTGCATGCTAACAATCACCAACAATAGGCACTCTAGAGCATTGTTTTGTTTCTTTGTTTGATGATGCCATCTTGGGGTTTGAGATATATTGTGATATAATTCACTCTAAGGCCCCTTTAATGATGGACATAAACATTTCAGACATGAAAAGGGCTAATGAGTTCCAGAATGAGGTTATGCGGAGTGGGGAGTTATACCTCAATTTACCCTTTGAAATCTGCAGGCCATAACTAAATACTTGTTCCAAGGGAATAGGTGAGATGTCAGAAATTCGAAATGTGAAATAAGAAAAACATTTTTACTATTTTTTCACTGTGTTGTTGTCCCACAATTAATGGCTATTGAGAATGGCCATGTAACTAATATTTTTAGAAAGATCCACAGAGGCTTATTTAGAGCTGGGTGGTAATTGGAAGACCTCCTGTTTCCAGAGGAAGTGCTATATTTGGAAAAGAATCTTTTAGTGCCGTGGTACTCAGAGTACAGCCCGCAGGCCACCTGTAGTGCACAAATGGGGACCACTTTTATTTTGGTGCCCGCTCTATTTTTTGTCCCAGTCTGACACTGCTAATAAAAAAGGATTGCTGAAAATAATAAGGGTGACTTAATGACAGTGTTTGAGCCTCTGCAGAGCCTTAAAACTAGTGGTGTCACCCTGGGAGGGGGGTGTCCTTGTGCAGTACTACCAGTAATTACTTGCTTGGTGGGCCACGGACTTTTTCATCGCCCTGTTTTTGCTTGGGCAAGCCCAGGACAGTTGCTTCGTAGCAGGCTCCCCTGAGATTTTTAGTAAACACAAAGGATTGCCACTGTAGCATGTGCGATAGCAACTTCACTCCACATGCTCCAGTGGCCCTCTTTTGTGTTTACTCAAAGCCTCAGGGACATCAATCACCAGGCACTGGCGGGAAGCAAAGACCCTTTAAAAGTCAAGCTGTGGCTCATTCAACGCTGATTTTTAAGGATCCTTTCAGCAAGCTTCCTTCTACCTTTGCTGAGGACGTTGCTGGATGCAGCCTACTCTGTCCACACCGCCTGCAGTGTCCACGCCGCTCGCAGCCTGCTCTCTCCGTTCTCCCAAAGGACTACACATGCAGTAGGGGGCCTTCTGTGGATCTGGCCAGCCTGTTCCCTTCCTCACTGACCAGCTTGTTTCCCTTCTTTGCCGGCCTGCTCACAGCCAGCCAGCTGCCCTCCTCGTCAGGAAGCCTGCCTGCCCTGTAAAATCTGCCTGCAGGTTGCCTTTCAGGTCAGTGGTTGGACTGTTTTTTGACTGTTTGTGGGCCTGTTTTATGGTCTGCTGGGCCAGGTTTTACTGTTGATTTCCCTGATATTAAAAGTAACATTGTGTACACCAAGCTCAAATCCATGCAGTCTTCCATACCTTGCAAAAAACTCATACAGCATGTCTTCACAAGATAAAAACTGTCCAAATTTGCTGACATGGGCCACATTTTTAGGTATCTAATTTACTAAAGGGGGCCAATTTTATTTTGGTACCAGGGCCTATTTTGTGTCCCAGTTTGACCCTGTCCCTCATGCCCCCCATGTCACTGCACATCTCTTGTTACAGGCTAAAACCAGCCTCCCTGGCTCTGTTCACAGGACACAGCAGCATTCGTTTTGTTTCTGCATGTCTGTTTACAGGTGAAAGCTGACTCACCTGTAACTGCATGAGTGTTATGGGTAAACATTAGTCATCTATCATTGCAAATAAACATCTATCAAAGAGTTCTTTACCAAAGGTAAGTACATGGTTTATTCGTATATGATGTTACAGTGTTTCTTCAGTGTAAGTGCAGCTCTGGCTTGTAATTTGCAAACATGGGCCACTTTATTTTACCTGTAGTGCACAAATGGGGACCACTTTTATTTTGGTGCCCGCTCTATTTTTTGTCCCAGTCTGACACTGCTAATAAAAAAGGATTGCTGAAAATAATAAGGGTGACTTAATGACAGTGTTTGAGCCTCTGCAGAGCCTTAAAACTAGTGGTGTCACCCTGGGAGGGGGGTGTCCTTGTGGAGTACTACCAGTAATTACCTTGAGCCCCACCCCCTGCCTCATCACCAGCTGCAGTCAACTAAAAAAAAGGACATTGGCCACCCAGCCTAGGAACAGCCATTTTGTTGCTCTTTTTTCACATTTTATTTACTTTTGAATTTCATGTGTTTTATTTGGTAGGATGTTGTGTTTCTGTAGTTATTTTCATGCAATGTATTCCTTTTGTGTGATGTACTGTGAAAAGAGCTGCCTCCATATCTGTGTGCGCTCAGGTTGTGTGCAGCTGTTTATGAAAGGGCACAGATGAGAACTGTGCAGTTCAAGCCAAAGGCAAAGCAAACTTCTCACAGTACCCATCAGTGGGTCAAAAATGGGTTCAGAATACATGCTCATCCAATCCTTGGACTGTCTCTGCAGAGCGTATAGAGAGCAATGGTCAGGTGTGCCAAATATAAATGTGCTTCTATGTGAAAGTGTGTGGATGAGAAATAGGACTGCTTAAATATTGCAATGGCAAGAGAGTTATATATATATTTTTATTTGTGCCCCCTCCCCTTAAAAATCACTTCTAGAGGTGAGCAAATATCCAGTATTGTTAACTGTGGAAGGTGGCAATCCTAATTCCGTTACATTTAAAAAAAAAAGAGAAAATGCTTGTCTTTAATCCTTATGTATCACTCATAAAATATGTAGCAGTCCTGTATTAGTTTGGTTTTCTAGCATTATTTTCTTCCAGAGTGGATTTCCGTTTTGCAACCTTCCCTTTTTTTAGGTCGAGATTGCAGGCAGCGCACATGCGCTTTTGCTTGGCAACCTAATGCATCTTTAAAAAAAATCTATAAAAGAAAGGGGCTTTTAGCCTGACAATCACTTACCATTCGTTGGCATCATTATCACTTTTCTTTGCTGCCTTATAATTCCGGCGCTGTGTTTGATGCTGTCACTTCTGGGGCAGGCAGACAAAACTAGATATGCCCAGGTGGGGTACCTTTTACCCATCAAACTAGGATACCTGGCAAATTCCAAGCTTATTCCAAAATTACTTTTTCTAATGTGCTTCTCTGGTCTCTGAGAATGGATCAAGGCCAATTTGTGTGTTAAAAATTAAATGTTTAATCACATGTGCATGCCTCACTTTTTACACACCACTTTGTGTGTTTAAATAAATAACATTGCTTTGGTGTTGCTCAGATAGGTCTGTAGCCAAGTCTCGTTGTCAGTCCTTTTGTCGTGAGCTGAGGTGCCGGTCCTTTTGTTGTGAGCTGAGGTGCTGGTCCTTTTGTAATGAGCCATGGTGCCGCTCCATTTGTCGTGGGCCAAGGTATCAGTCCTTTTGTCATGAGACGGTGTCGGTCCATTGGTCATGAGATGACCTCAGTCCATTGGTTGCGAGATGGTGTCGGTCCAACTGTCGTGAGGCATTGGCGGTCCATCAGTCGTGAGCCTTGTCGGTCCATCGGTCATGAGGCGGTATCGGTCGTGAGGTTGAAAGTTTGATTCCTGGTCCTTGTTACTTATTGCACAGTAATATACCAGCTGGAGAGCTCTGCAATGGCCTTCAGTCCAGTTACCAAGCACTGCAAACACCCCAGATCCATACAGAGTGAACACAGGGCATTCCAGGCAGCATGGGAAGAAGAATACTTTTTTGTTGAATGTCCAAAAGAGAAAGCCACCTGTTTGCTTTACAAAGTGAAAGTAAATGTCATTAAAAATATGACCTGGAGTGACACTGCAAAACCTGACACTCAGAATAGACAGAGAACTTCCCATTGAACTCAAAACCGTGTTCTGCAAAAGTGGCATCATTAAAGCAAACTCTTGTTTCCCATCAGAGGCTCTTCCTTTGTCAGATGAAGGAATTTGAGGCTGTTACAGAAGCATCATTCAAAATATGCTACTTATCGGCCAAACATAAGAAACCATTCATGGAGGCTGAGCTGCTGAAGAAATATTTCCTTTCGGCATCCAAATTTTATTTTAAAAACTATAGTAATAAAGCCAGCATTTTAAAGGAAATCAGCGCATTACAGCTATCAGATTCCACTTGTGCATGCAGAATGGAGGCAATGCGTCAAAATGTTCAGGAGCAGGTGATCAAAGCAGTTGGAGGGTTACCTTTCTTCAGCATTGCCATGGATGAGTCAACAGATATAGGTGATGTGGCCCAGTTACTTGTTTGAGTGAGGTCTTTGGACCAATACATTCATCCAAAAGTAGAGCTCCTGTGCCTTGTACAATTGCAAGGGCACACAAGAAGAGAAGATATACTGGACAGCATCTATAACTTCTTTGAAACACATCACATACCACTAAAAAATCATGTCAGCATCACAACAAATAAGGCTCCTGCCATGATAGGCTTTTATCTCTGTTTAAAAAAAGCTCACTGGACAGACTGTCATAGACTACCACTGCATTATTCATCAAGAAGTTCTGTGTGCAAACTTAAAGCAAGGAGAATTGAATAAAGTTGTAGAACTTGCAGTGAAAATTGTTAATTTTATTTGTGCCAAGCCCTTAACCATAGACATTTTAAAGCAATGCTGCAGGATTCCGAAGCTGAATATACAGACCTCTTAATGCACACTGAAGTGCGATGACTAAGCAAAGGGAAAGTTTTGGAGCGGTTCATCGCTTTGCTTCCTCAGATTGAACACTTTGTAAACAGTAGCAGTCAATTATTCCCAGAACTAAAGGCTATGAAATGGCTGATAATGCTCCTTTTTCATTCAGATCTATTTGCACGCTTCAATGCTCACAATTTGACACTGCGAGGCAAACAACAGCTTGTGTTCTCCACAATCAATGATACTTACTCATTTGAAAATAAGCGTTTGCTATTCAAAGAACAGCTGGATGATGCTGACTTCACCCACTTTCCAAAACTGTTGGCTGTGACGCAAATGTTTCCAAATGCACAAGAAATGCTGTCAATGCTAAACCTTGGTGCATGTCTTGGGGACACATCTGGGGAGATCAAAAGGCAATTTGCTCAATTCAGAGCCCTCCCCACTCTGTTCAGGGTGGTTGGAAAACCCTGGAGGGTGAGTGCACAAAATATTGATGATGATGACCTAATTGGCATGAAAAGGGCACAAGCAGAAATAGAGCTGATTGACATGCAGCATAATTCAGCGCTCAAAGCATCTTTTTTTGGGGCGGGCACTAGAAGAACTCTGGAAACTTTGCCTTCTGATAAATCTCCTCTTCTTTTTACAGTGGCCCAGAAAGTAATTTGCATGTTTGGGTCAGCATATGCTTGTGAAATATAGAGTGTTGAAGAGTAAACTTAGAGATAAACGTACAGACTCACATCTGGATCAGCTCTTGAGGCTTGCCGTTTCAGACACAGTACCAGATTACAGGACACTAATAGGAGATGAAGTGTAAAATAAGATCCTAGTATATCTGTCTTTAACTTATTTTTCAGAATCAGTTAAACCTGTGCTGCATTGGCCCTGTGCTGAATATCTTGTTAATGAGGATTACCATGCATTGCCTCTTAAGATTGCTATTGCCTGATAATAAAAATTGATTATAAAAATGTCAATAGAATGTGTTTTTTGAAGTATGCATACCTCTGAAAGGTCATTCAGCTGTTTGAAAAGCTCCTCCTTGTTGCTTTGTAGTTACATCTGCTTTTGAAATATAGCATTGTCTAGTAATGTTTTGAAAAGATGTTTTTTTTTTACTCTAGTAGCCCCTCCCCCACCCAAACCTCCCACACCCGCAGGCTCACAAACCAGACTGTCCTTCTGCCCCCCGAGAAAACGTTTGTGAGTACCCATGCTTTGGAGAAAGTTGCTTTATAATTCAATCTTTCTGGTGAAAGAAATCCCATTGATGTGTTCCCCACATTCAGCAATTTCTTCTCAAAATGGTTGATTTTCTTTTGCCACCAAACTTTACATCACATCCATACTGTATGTGTGTGTAATATGGTACATTGCAACGCGATGTATTACATCGCGTGCTTTTACAACGCGGTCGTTACAACGACCGCGTTGCTAGTACGCAATGCATTTACATCGCAAGTCATTACAACGACTTGCACTAGGGGGCGCGCTGGATTTAGGAATAGTATTATTTACTATTCCTACTCCAGTTTGTGCAACAGTAGGGAAGGTGTTGGAATTCATTTCCAATACCTCAGCGCCCCCTAGTGCAAGTCATTGTAATGACTTGCGATGTAAATGATTCGCGTACTAACAATGCGGTCGTTGTAACGACCCCGTAGTAATGGTACAGCAATGTAATGACAGCTGTTTCCCGTGTGTGTGTGTATATATATATATATATATATATAATATTACCGTTTAGTTTAATGTAGGAGATATTCTAGTATTCTTTGTAGGGGTGAGCAAAATTGGCGTAATTCTCTCTAGCATACTTGTAATAACCTCAAATGTACTCATAATTATGTACAAAATATACTGAACAGGGTGGGTAAACCATATGTTTGAGCAAGTACATGTGTGCCTTATTGTACAAATAAGTGATCCATATATAGAGGTGCTCCAAGGACATAAAATGGCCACCTTACATTCCAAAGGGAAACAAAAATTCTGACAATAATATGTGAACCACCTGAGCACCAAAATATAATTATTCAAAGTCCAAAAAGTCCAGTATGATTAAAGGCTCTTTCATTTTTGTATCTTCACATGTATCCAGAGTCAGTTATAATACCTGTAGCCAACACTTGTTTCGTCGTATTGGTAAGTTCACCATTTACTTCATCAGGGCCAAAATATTTATATTATTTAGGTACACTGATGACAAGGCTTCAACATATGGTGTGTTCGACAGTAGTTCAATTTCAAGTTCAAGTTTATTTATTTATGATCTTGGAACTCCAAAGAGATCCACATAAACTGAAAGACCAACAACATATAAGAATTTTTATGCAACATAGTTTCTACAATCCTATGCGAAAGCCGACAGTAAAAAATCTCCAGATACAAAACATTATAATATTTTATACAATAAGAAATAATTAAAATATCCTTTATGCTCTTAGTACTGTATAACTACAGGTTAAAAACCAAAGTTAATAATTGCTCCCTTCATCTAATGAATGTTAATACAAATTTAAAAAACACTTAAAAAAGTTAAAAATCCTATGACAGAACATTTCATTTGGTGGCTCATAAATAGAATCAATTAGTGCAGAGGCCGAGAGAATGGATAATTGTAAACAACTCGGTCTCATCCATTTACGCCGATACAATAATAAAGCGGGTCAAATAAATAGCACATGATTAACATCCTGAATAGTATTATTACACAAATTACAGATCGGGGAAGAACCATACCATTTAGACAGTACGGTATTTAAGGGGAGCATACCCTGCCTCAATAATAGCCAAAAGCAGCGCACTCCATGGGGCAGGTTCCAGGAAATATATGCCTGTACTTTATTTATCACACAGGAGTCTGTGGCTGGGTGGATACCCCTCTTTAAAATGCGAGCCTCCCTATCCCTTGTGAAACTTAATTCCCAAGTGGCCTGTTTCAAAGTTGCCCTTAATTGATATGACGATAGGGTAAAGAGCAAAGACTCATTCAATTGCAGCAAATCAACCGCAGTCCTAACATTTTTAAGAATTAATGACTGTTCTTTTAAACTTTCTAATATTTCCTTCTGAATTAAAAATCTTAATGTACCAGGAGCACCCTTTACCAGGCTTACAACCCATCGCACTATCCCCGCAAGACCCTGTACCCAGCTACTTCTTAGACCAAATTCTAACCGCAGAGCAGCCACAGGGCAAGCAGAGTTGACTGAGGCTAAACTCCTTAAAATTTGGCCTTCTGTTGTATTTAAAAAAAAACATTTCTCTACATCGAGCAATTCAATACCATACAACAGCGAAGCAGGGATTTTTGCACGGAATACCTCTAATAAAAGTGCAAAATGTCTTTTTCCAGTAGATCTGTAAAGGGAGCCCAAGCTTTTCCCCTGCGTAATAGCTTTACGGATGTTATTTTCTATATGGGCTTTGTCACTTAGGTTGCCACACACTATTTTTCCCAAGAAAGTGTAAGATTTTACAAATTCCAATTTTTGGCCACCCACAGACCATACGAAATTCCCATACTGCAACTTTTTTCTTCCATGCATGCACATGATTTTACTTTTAGATATATTAATCTTTAAATAGTGGGCCTCTGCAAATTTATGAAGTGCCTGCAGACGACTATTTAATCCCCTAGGCGTTAGATCCAATATTATTATGTCGTCTGCATAAAGTAGACACGCAATCGGTTTTCCCCCCAGTAGCGGGGCAATACCCTCACTTTGGGCCAAATTGTGAGGAAGATCAAAGGTATATAGGGAGAAAAGTAGGGGAGACAATAAACATCCTTGTTTTAGGCCATTTGCAGTAGGGATGGTTTGTGAGAGACCTCTTTCCCCTCCCATTGGGACTTTGCACCAAGTATCCGTATGGAGAGCACGAACTAACTCCAAAAGGGTGGCCGGCATACCCAGATTTGACAGTTTTCTCCACAGCAGGAGACGATCTACTTTATCGAATGCTGTGGAGAAATCTATAAAGGCTGTATACACCCTTCCTCCTCTAACTTTAACATATTTTTCATTTATTACCTGTAGTGCAGTTAGGTTATCAATTGTTCCATGCTTTGTCCTAAACCCGGTTTGCTCCAACTGCAAAATTTTAACCGTATCCACCCAGTCATTAATTTGGGTCAAGAGGCATTTAGCAAAAACTTTACCCACTGCATCAAGAAGCGCAATTTGACGATAATTGTGAGGAACATCTCGATCTCCATTCTTGAACAGAGGGACTATTATACTCCCCTTCCAAGAGGGCAGAACCATTTTGTTTTCATAGCAATACTTGAACACCGGGTAAAGGATTTTACGTCACAGTATACTATTTTGTTTTAAAACTGTGATTGGTAATTCATCGGGGCCCATTGCTCCTGAGGAACGCATCCCCCTGATCGCCATTTCTATTTCTTTTTCAGAAGGCGATCCATACGATGAGGGGTCTTCCTTTGGTGCGATGTACTTAATTGCCATCGCATTATCTGCATATAAATCCTGAATAAAGCTAACCCATTTACGTTCTTCAATGGCCAGAGAGAGTGGTCGCGATCTAGCTCCACATCCCTCCCCGATAAGAGACCAAAAGGTTCTTACCTGGCCTTTAAAGGCTGCGTCTCTCAGTTTAATCCAAAGGTTATCTTCCCTCTCTTTTCTTAACTTAACCTTTACCCGAGTTCTCCTCCTTTTTAATAATAATATTCTATAATATCTTTCTGAGGAGTAATTCAAGTACTGTTCCCTAACTAGTTTATTTATTTCAAGATTTAACGGCAGGAGGAGTCTGGGGACTACTTTAATGCTTTTTCTTTGGTTCACCTTCTTTGCAATTTCTACCGCTTGATTCATGAATGTGTTAAAACTTGCAATTTCTGTTCCATTCCAACTAGGCAATTTCTCTAAGGTGACCTCTAAGATACTGTCAAGGCCTAAGATGGCTTTGTTATTCCAATGACATCTCCCTGTTTTCTTAGCAAAACTAACAGATTCACCATTTAATGCCCATGGATCATGCGAAAACAAATTTAAATTTACGAAAAGAGTTAGTACCTTATGGTCACTACAGAAAGAATTAGAAACCTTTAGGTCTTTCAATAAGAAAAAGGAGGAACTTCCCACTACCACATAGACTAAGATAGATTCTCCACTATAGGTTTTACAAGTAAAAGTTGCCGCTGTGTCCGATGGAAATCTTCCATTTACTATAATGCCATCAACCTTCATTAGTTCATCAACAAGCATTTTCCCTCTCTTATTAGTTCTTATATTTTGTGGAAAGAGAGCTTGTGGAATCTGCATGGATTCTTCTTTTTCTTTATTTCGGAATCTATCCAGAGTAGAGTTAGAGATTTTGCAATTCAGATCTCCTACCAGAACTATATGAGGGGGAAGTTCTACATCATTAACTTTTTTGATGTAGGAAAAAAACGCCTTTAAGAGAACATCATGAGAGGCATCTCGCGGAATATAGGCATTTATCAACATTAGTGGTGGACTTTTACATTATTATCAAGAATATATAACATTACTGTCCAAAAAAGATTACTAGGGTCTTTATAGTAATCATAATTCCATTTTATCTTATTTGACAGTAGGCAAGCCACCCCTCCCTTTGCATGTCCCCTCCTGGACGGGGTTGCTTTACAATCTAAAGTGAAATAATTCCTACATACCAGTTCCTCTGTGCACCAGGTCTCCTGAAGACAAATCACGTTTGCATCTAGCGCACTTAAATATAGTAACTTCTCCCTACTATTCTTTATTCCTGCAGCATTCCAGGATATTATTTTTAGTTCATTGCTAGAAGGATGGCTGTTGTAGATGTTTACTGTTAGATCTGCTCGATAGTACACCAGGTAACCAATTCCATTTTGGACTCTCTTCTTTAGAATTCCATTTAAAGGAAAGGGGGGACATTCTTTAAGTTTCACTTGTCTACCATTTTTATTAATACAAATTTTTAATTCCTCTGTTTCATGCAATGAGTCTCTACTGTCTAAATGTGAATGAGTTGACAGAAACCTATTGTCGAGAGCCCTATTTCGGGTATCTCAAAGAGTGGAATGACATCAATCCCCCTGCTTTGGAGGCCTTCTGACCATTGTAATATGAGGTTTGCAATAATTTTAGAATTAAACCTTACCTTCGACTTATAACCAACTTCTTTAAGATGGAGACTAGATTTATATCACTACTTTGTATAAGTTTCAAACTTTCAATCTCCGAGAGACATTTAAGTAATGAAGTCCTATTTAATATTAAATCTGTATCAAACAGAGGAATGAAATCTAACTGTAGTGTGTCCATGTTTTCCCAGAGGGGTTCAACACCAGTTATCTTTGATTTACCTCTCATTTTTACGGTGTCAGGGAAGGGGACAACCAGGGGGTTAAGTACTGATGAAAAAAGGTTAACTGGCCTCGACTGCTCCACTGTTATAGGTAATGGAAGCCCCTCTACTACGGTATTAGCACAATCTCCTTTGGGGTACAGAGTATTCGAGGGGGAGGCCTCATAAACCACCATCGACTCTGTTGTTAATTCTTTATTCTGAGGGTTCACAGAATCAGTTTCATCTTCCAACTTCATATCTCGTGATGTATTTTGCAGGGACTGAGAAGAAGTTTCCGTACTAACTGAAACCTCAATGTTTTCTTTAAAACAAATTCTCCTTTGCTTCTTTTTTGAGAATCTTCGTGTTGATTTAATCTTTTTCCCTCTATTCTTTTCCTTTCTCCCATTTCTTTCCAGGTGCGAGGCTCCTAAAACATTGTTTTTCTCACTACTTAACTGGGTTTTAAAAATAGGGAATACTTCCTGGTCTATCCTTCTGGGTGAGACCCCCGAGCCTTTTATTTTTGGAGCCGAATCAGAGATAACTTGTATGGGTTCAGGTAAAGGTTCAGGGGTCTTTTCTAACATCACAACTTTATTTACTATCCTATCATTTTGGGATTGCCATCATGAGCAGTACAGATTGATTGGCTACTAGCACCACCGAGTATATTCTCTAGAACCTCTTCCACCTTTACTTCCGCTTCTACTTGTTCAGTATGTACACTTGGACTAGTCTCCCTCTCCTGACTACTTTTTAACAATACCTTTAATATTTGAGTTACAGTTTCCAACACACAGTCAGAACCTCCTACAAATTTTTCGAGTAGCTTTAGGATAGAGGATAATAAATATTCTAAGGATACTAATGAATCCAAGACTATTACATCCTTCCTTAGGGGTTGACTGGGTTGGGTATCACTGATATTTAAATCAGGGGTCAAAGAGAGGTGTGATTGCAGAAGAGAATAATTAGATTTATTAGAGGGGGTACTACTGAATAATTTCAGTCCTATAGGGGCTATTATTGCTGGGGTATTTGCTAGTTCTGTAATCTTGCTAGTATCATGAGAAATATACCTCCTGCATAGCTCTAAATCCAAATCGGGGAGAGTAAAATCTTTTATTTTGGCATCCTCTACTAAGTAGGGACCAAGGGGCTCTTCTATGATTACGTGTGGTGTTCTGTGTGGGATTCCATCTGCCGTCTTGGGAGATGGTAAAGTAGATCCTAAGGATAACAGAGGGACTGGAGAGCCAATCAGGTCCTCAGGGCACCGTACTAGATGCCTCTGGGATTCTAGGGGCTCTCCTCCTCCATGCTTACTATCAGTAGTATGTGATTCAATGGCCTCAACCATACCAGTGACAGTATTAACCATTATATCATCATTCCTAGTCACATTATCCCCCCCATTCCAAATGGTCGAGGTATTTGACTCAACTTGAAGATTTTTTCCTTTCCCCTTTCCATAGAATAAATAGTTGACTTTTTCCTTTCGACAGCAGGCCTGAGATTGTTGTAGGGATTCTGCACATACACAGAGCTATGCACAGGATAATAGGACCTCGGAGCATAGTGGTGAGCCAACCATGCACCTTAGTACCCACAATCCCAATCCGACTAGCTTTAGCGTCTCATGAGCAGCGATGCTACCAATGATTAGACAACCCAGAACACGGTCTCTCTCTCCCAGGACTCGCAGGAGCAAGGACACCCTTTCATAACTCACTCATACTTGTCCACAACGTGCGTAATAAGAGACACTGTATAGTTTAAAATGTTTATTTCAACTATCGTGCTCTAAGATACAGTACACGTGCCAGTACTATCAGCATAATGCATAAGAATAAAATAATAAGCATAGTTACAATTCCATAGAATACAAACGGGGAAAGCATTTCATCAAGCAGTGGATATAGGGCTAAATGACCATACCACCCTCCCCGTGCTATTAACTAGTTTATTATAAAAATAGAAAACCTCTGGGCTTTGTCGGGCAGACCCTCATACCTCAATATCTAGATGCTAGTTTTACATCATCAGACAAGCACAGCTCTTCTCTCTGGAAAGGTTTTTCTCCAAGTGTCTCTAACAGTGAAATCACAATATTAAAAGCACACGAATTTCTCCAGTGCAGCTGCATTCAGTGTTATGTCTAAGTGCGAGGGGCTGACCAGAACAGCAAGAACAAGGGACATTGTTATTCGACCTTGTACATGATGTGCAGACGAAACCCAAAGGGAATAGGAGGAAAGGTGAAAGGCAGAAATGCAGACAGTCCTAATATAGCCGGGCAAAAGCAGAGGCTGGAAAACAAAGGCACAAAGTAACGTGCGCAAAGAGGCATCATGGCAGCCAGGCCTAAGCTAACTTGGCAATGCAGACCATGAGTCCACAAACCACACGACAAGATGTCCTTGTTACGTAAGGGATTTACTTTAGTTTTGGCACAGGTCCTACCCACAAGTAATCGCCCTGACCTAAGTTTTCTTGCCATCATTTTATTTAAGGCCTGCACAAAAAATGTTCTGCGTAGGGAACCAGTCTCAATTATATTAGTTATATTTGTTGTGGACTTATTCTTATATATTTGTTGTAGACTTAAGTACAGTCCCTTTAACATCAAGATGTAACAGTGGTAGGCTGCATATAAAGAGGAACCGTCCACAAATGCCAGTGATTCGGGATACCTTCCCTGCGCTGTGTCTTTCTCTAGCACTGCACCAGCACTGCAGCACCGCGCCGAGCCGTCTGCTTGCCCACTTGCCACAGATGTCCTTTCTCCAGATTTCCCCAGCAGGCTGACGAAACCGGCTGCGTGCCGTCCCGACTCCACTCACCGCAAGCCGCTGGAAGGTGAAGCCGCAAAAAGCTGTCCCGAGCGGGGAGGGAAAAGCGGCCACCTCACAGGACCTCTGCAAGCCGCACCCCTCGGGTCGCTCCGGGATCCTTGACCGGCTATCGCACCCTGAGGAACCCTAGCTCCGTCACGGTTTTCAGCGCCGAGCCAAGCCGAGCACTGCGTTCCAAGCACCGTGCTCGAACAAACAAACAAACAGACAAACAGCTCTCTCTGCAACAACCGGAGCCGGGACTGTCCTTTCTCTGCTTAAAATGGAGGATCCAGGGGCAGAGGGATAGAACTTTACACCATAAATAACCATAAATAACAAATACAGCAGTCCAGAGTCACCAAATCACGGGACAGTGGGACCAGAGTCAGGATGCGCAGCAATAACCCGCGTGCAGGCAGCTTCTCTTTCAGTCGTAGCTCCCGGTATCTCCACAATTCGCTAACTGCTACTGACTTTATCTGCCCTGGTCACAACTGTTGCAGGGTGAGCGTAGGGTGGGAAAGCGTCAAACAGCTGTGTGTCTCCTCAAGTCAGCCTCGCCATTGCATCTCCCTCCGCTCTAGTAAAAAAGTTGTGCGCACCGGGTGGCGCAGATATAGGCCCGGCCTGCCGGTCCGTTCCACCTTCGAAGCTCCCAGTAATATGCCACCCGCAGTCTCTGTGATAGTCAATAACCCACTAGGCCACTAGTCTCTGTAACAGTCAGTATCCCACTAGGCCACTAGGCGCTCAGGGCAGTCTCCGGGGGCCACCGTACATAGGGGGGGAAAGATAGAGAGAAGAAGAGAACCGTACCTCCGTTCTCTGTGCTCTCCAGTGCAGACCACCCTCCTAGATACCTCTGTCGCAGACAATCTCCAGCGCTGAGAGGCTCCGAGTCCGCAACCCCCACCACCAGACGCTCTCTCTGGCTCCCAGGGACGGAGACAGCCGGTGAGCACTCGGTGCCCTTCACCTCGGGGTCCCAGCAACCTCGCCGCGATCCGTGTTCCGAGTTCCGCATTCCGCGCTCCGCTCTGCGCTCAGCGCCATCACTGGCTCCGCCTCCCCGTCACTGGCTCCGCTCTCCGCTTTCGACAGTATAATCTAGTAAGTTCTCTAGTAGTGCAAAGCATATATATATTTTTCAAAGAAGTGCACGAAGAATTCAATCATCAAATATATGGAGAGTACTCCGACAGTCGTGTTTGTTCAGCGTGTACACGCAGAACGAATACGACTGTTGGGTTACTTTCCACGTATTTGTTGATTGAATTCTCGTGCACTTCTTCAAAAAATATATATATGCTTTGCACTACTACAGAACTTACTAGATTTTGCATATTACTCATAATTATGCGTAACTATGTGAGGAGCGTAATCCAGCATTTAGCTCAATTTTCCTAGTGCAAAATGCACCCTTGTGTCCAAAATGGGTCCAAAGATGAATTTTGTGCTTAGGAAATAGCACTAAATGCTACTGGACACGAACAGCAGTGGCCAGCAGCCGCTTGCTCTCTCTCTTGGTTCATTGTTCCTGTGCTCCTACAGTAGGATTTGTGTCCCAAATTACTCTTAGTTACTCAAGCTGGTAATGCGTAATTACTGAAATTTCTGTGAATACTCTGGTTTAATTAAAAGTTCTCCCAGGTATAATTCTTTGCCTTGTTAGTAATTGCTTATAGTATAATGTTCATGGTTCTATTGCAAGCTTATAATAACAGAATTATGTCTGAAGTCGCTGGTAGTTGTAACTTATAAGTGACTTGTAATGTCACTTTTCACTCTCCCTGCTACCTGCCTCATTGGCCCCTTTTCTCTCTGCAATGACTATGAGAGAAGATGGAGGACAGGCATAGGGGCCTATTTCCAAGGGCATTTTGGAGTACATAAAGTATTATTTTTTTACATACTGTTCTATGCCTTGATGAATTGACTCTAGGACAATTAAAATGGGAATATTCAGAGAATATTCATGTACAATTAGCACAAATAGAAAGGACTGTGCTCTTGTTGCACTAATACTAATAGAAAGTTAGACATTTCAGGCAATTTCACAAAGGTATGTCAGAGTTCATTCAAGTAAGTCTATTGCAGAAGGATGGTCGGACAGCTGTCATTTGCCAGTTGTCGCAGTTCTCAAAATGCGGCTAACATAGTTTATTTTATTTTATGTTTATGTTGAACTGGAACAGCAATCCGCCAAGAGCTGTCTTGGTACAACGCATGTCATAAAATTAACAAAAACACTTTTGTGTCTACTGTGTGCTTTTTTATATTTATATTATTTTTATGGTCAAACATAAAATCCTGCTCTGCCCTTTGGTAGCCTGTTCTCCTCTGCAGGGAATAAAGATGCACATGTCCTCCACAAATACCTCAGGCTTAAATTTTGCAAAAGGTGAGCGGGTTCTGCAAGTTACAAATCACCTGAAAGTGTTCGGGATTCTAAGTCTACTTATAACGTCTGTTTAAAAAATACTTTGTTACAAATTGGGTTATTCATTTTAAAGGGAATAAACCTTCCCACCTTTATAAACACAATCTGGTGAGGTCAAATCACTATTCTTAGAGAATCTCTGCCAAACTCCTGGTAGCTGTTCGACGATCTGCAGGCAATCCCAGCACATGTATGTTACATTGACACAGTAGCAAACAATTTAAAGTCAAGAAAACAACACAGTTAAATTCACAAACCAATTTAAAAATATAGAGAAACATTTAGGGCCTGGTATAGATCTGGGAGGATGGAATACTCGGTCACAACGGTGACGGACATCACGTCCGTCGAAATATAAATCCCATTATAACTCATGGGTTTATATTTTGGCGGACGGGATATTCGTTACTGTTGTGACGGAGTAACCTGTCTGCCAAGATCTAAATCAGGCCCTTAATGAGCAAAACGACACCAAGGTCATTAAAATGGGTCAATGGGAAACTGAGGTATACATTTTTTAAGTTTTAAGAAAAAAGTGCCAAGAAGAAATAAGGAACCATCAAAAAACAGCAGTTTGCGGTTTACAGGGACCTAGGCACAGTTTTACGTTGCCCATGATGGAGCAGAAATTGGATATACTAAGCGGACCATCTCTGTCAAGATTTTACCTCCAGACTAACTCTACAACTGGTAGGAAATTCCTTCTATTCAGTTCTGCAGCCCCTAGCTCCCAAGACTGGCTTCTGGGCACAAGGTCTCTCTCCAGCGAGGTCCCCTACAGAGTACAGTCTTCTGTGGCCATCTGAGCTCTTTTGGAGTCAGGTGTCCCTCATGTGGGTGAAACAGGAGGCCAATCACTTGAACCTTGGAGATCAGTTCCTAGGCCCTGGGTGCCAGCAGGAGTCAGGAGTCCTTGAATGAAATCTTTCTTCCAGCAGGAGTCAGGTCTTCTGTCTTCCAGCAGGGCCTTCTTCATGCGGAGCATTTCCAGGTCTAGAAATGTTCTGAAGAGGTGATGTTTGAGGTGCCAAATTTACCCTCTGCAATAACCAGTGATTGGAGAAATTCTGCCACACAAACCTAACTATTTTTGCAGTACCCCAGCTCCTTTTGAAGCCCTTCCTCTTTGCCTGACAGTAAATGTAACCAGAAGCACCTGTTTCAATATGGGGGAACCCATAAGGCATGTTTTCACCTCCATGACACTACCCTACTTAGTTGAGCTCTCCCCACACCTGATAAGGTTCAAACTGGTTCTTTCTCCCACTGTGACTGGAGTCAGGACTGGAGAAATGCCACATCCAGGTGAAAAGAGGTAGTGCTAAATCTGCTGTTTGTTTTGCCAATTGTTTTAGCTGACTTCCAGATAGCTAATCCCTGCTAAATTCTCAGTAGGTAACACCAATATGCTCTGTCTGGGCTGAGAGTCAGGATATTATCCTCTGAGCCAGTCATCAACGCTACCAGCCAAGGATGTGTATTCAAGCTCTGGAGGTGTGATGAGTGGATGAACTGGTTTAAGCCAGTTCTGGTCAGCGAGCCTAAAGTACATTTTTACCTTTCCACTCAAGTTTTCAAACATTTGATTTCACCATAAAATCTTAATTTGAAACTTAAGCAGGAAATATTTTTGAAGCATTTTGCTATGATTTCCCCAGGCAGAAATAGGAAATAAAGATTTTAATCCTATCTATGCCGGTTTAGAGAAAAGTCCAGCAAAGCCTACACAATTTAAATGGCATTTTTTGTATTATTTCACCGTAGGCATACCCTAACACCAATCTGCAGTAGACCCTATTTTTATATATTAGTACCTTTCCTGGTGGGCGTACAAGGCCAACTTTAGAGGTAGCTTATAAATATATAAAAGAGGCTATTTCGACAGGGCAAATACACTTTTGCCTTCCTTGTGCCACTGTAGCGCATTTAAACTTCATCCTAGCCATAGGACAGTGGTGCTCTAGGCAGGCAACTATTTCTGTTCTATCTGTGGGTGGTGTAAATACACACTGCAGCCCACATGTGACTTTTAACTTCCATGCCATAGGTGCATTTTCTGTGCTATCTACAATGGCCTCACAGGACAGTTAAATAGACCAATTGGGTATAAACAAGGCAACCAAACCTATTTTAGGGCCATAACACACACACACTGTAACACTAATAAACAGTGTTAAATGACAGAGAATCCTAATAACAGCAAAAAATAGGGCCCTGAAATAGATGAAATATCTGGGGCCCTATTACACATAGGGCAGACTTTTCCTGTTTGTCCCACGGCGCACCTTTAAATAGGTGTGCTATGCACAAACAGGGAAAGTGTGCCTTATTACAGTGAATGTGCTACCCCCAGGGCAGCCGCAAACTTGTGCTGCCCTGGGGCAGCGCATTCAGGTGAAATACAGAGCGACAGCTTCAAAGCTTCTCAATGTGTCACTGTGCAGGCTGCAACCTGCCTGCACTTTAAAGAGGGATTAGAGATCCCTTTGCAGGTGGGTGCAGTGAGTGACCATACCCGTTTAAAAGGCAATGTCTGGGGGGGGGGGGGTCTATAGGCCGTCCTTTTCCCCCTCCAGAGGGATGCCATCAGGGGGCACATTGACAGTGCGCCACCTTTTTGTGTCGCACTTTGTGTGCACCTCCTGACAGCTTTTTTGCCTTTGCATCCGCGTCCATCATATGGCGTGGGTGCAGAGGTAAAGAGATTCCTCATTCACATGTGGCCATGCCCCCATGCAAATGAGGGAATACCCTATTGAGATAGCGCTGGTGCTACATGTGCGCAAGCACTATCTATATTACAGAAGGGGCAGCACAAGCGTCTGCGACCCCTTCTGTAATACTAAAGTGCCCCTGGGGCACACAAAGTGGGCGCACATGTCCGTTACGCCCCCGGAGTACTTTCACTAATCTGGCCCCTGGTGTGACAGTGTGGAAAAGCTTAATTTGCTACATATTTTACCACACACATTCTGTGAAATAATTAATGACTTTAATAAGTACTGCGGAAACTACAGAGGATTCAGTCTATAGCAGCCAAACTGGCGTTAAACAGGCAGCGTAGGTCCTCTACATCTCTAGCTCTAAGAGACCTTCATTGGCTGCCCACAAATGAGAGAATTCATTTTAAATCTCTCTGTATGGTGTTCAAAGCAGTACATGGCCTAGGTCCAATATCCATGCAGGAGAAATTCACCTGATATACTCCAGGGAGAAACCTACGCTCATCAGGCTCGAATTTGGTAACCACCACCAGATTTAGGAAGACCAGGACAGGTGGCAGACCCTTTGGGGTAGCAGCCTCACGACTCTGGAATGACCTTCCCCTGAATATTAGGCAAATCAAATCTTTGCTCCCATTTAGAAAAAGCCTAAAGACATGGCTCTTCCCTAAGAACTAGCATTACGAGCATACCGTGTCGTTTATAGACTATCTTTATGCATAATGTCATCTGGGCAAGTCACAGCGCCAGGATACCCGTAGGGTGACAGTTTTGCGCTATATAAATTTAAGAAATAATAATAAGTCATTTACAAAACTTCCTTATACCAAGCACTCCCTGGCAATCAGGAAACAGGCATCAGTAGAAACCTACAATATGTTTCTGTAAGTGACCTATGAAATCAACAAGTCTCCCCCACCATCACACAACTGTGCAGATCAAACACAGTGAATACTGTCTTTGTTTGCTAGCTGAACATTTGTACATTCACTTCTTCAACGCACTTTTCAGACGTCTTTCAGGCATCACATTTCCACCACCTCAACGCATGCAAAGTCAACCAAGGAAGAAAGCCTAAAGAATAATTCTGATTGCAAAGGACAAAAATCAGGAACATCCTCCCACATGGAACATTTACATTCGGAGCAAATGTCTGACTTTTTCAGAAATTTACAAAACAATTCAAGGAGTATTCCTGGAAATCTGTGTCTAATGCAGGTTACCAAGATTGGTCACGTAGTAAGGTGTTTTCATCTATACAATAATAATACATCTTTGTTTCATCACATACAAATATAGGGCAGCTTTGTTACTGTTATGTAAAACTTAGTTCTTCTTTATACTCTATGATAAAAATACTTTCCCCCTGAAGAAATCCTTTCCATCACACTCATCCCACTTTTAGGTACGTTTTCTCCCCATTAACACAGTGGAAAAACGTCTTCTCCTACATTTGATAGGAATACATTTGTAAGTGTCTCCAAAGTGGAAAGATAACGGAAAATTACTTTTGAATATCCACAAACGTATAGGTTTGCTGTGTTAACCATCGTTTGTAGGTGTAGCCGTTCAGGCAGGGCCGGCTTTAGCACTGGTGGCGCCCTGTATGACATTGTTTGTTGGCGCCCCCCAATGACCACATCTACCACGGATTCCCTAACTACCACCATTTAACAGTGCTCCTCAAGTCTCTATAACCACTCTCTTTCAGAGTGATTTCGTTTTATACCGCCACTCATACCAGTGTACGGTGTCAGAGCACTTTAAATCACACACACATTGTTAATGTTAATGTTAATAAGATTTATTGAGCGCACGAATACCAGGAGGTGTCTCGGCGCTAGGAGCATCAGTTCTGAAATAGCCAAGTTTTTAGCGCAGAGACAATCATACGTGTGTAAATCAGTGTTTAGGAAATGTTACATAAGACAGAGGACTACAAGGTGTAGGAGTCACATGTCATCTATACTTGTAGAAAAAAAGGTTTATTAATGTAAAATCGGGCACAGTTAAAAACAATGTGATGGATGTGTAAGCTGGGAAAACTGGCCCGCTACATCCTGTGTAAAAGAGTGAATGTGGTCAACATGTTTCTGCCTCCAAAAAGCCCTTAGCGAGTCATTCGTCAGGACCTTTAACCACGGCGGTATGCGCGCACTAAGGTGCACCCTAACCTGTGGTTTGTTAAATTTATATGCGAGACACCTTACAGTTTTTTATGTATGTAAGGCCCTCAGAATTTCTAAAAGCCAAAGTGAATATTCAGTGTAGGACAGCCTTACACCATGGGTCACAGAGGGGGGACGGTGGCCTGTAGTCACACGTACTCCAAAGCCAGGCACCCGCTTGGTACCTGGATACTCCCGTCAGCTGGACCCCGTCGATGGGAACCTTTTTTTCTGGATAAAATCGCGGCACTTTTTAACTATTTTCACATTCACCAAACACAAAAAAACCCGCTCCGCTGTAGCCAGGCGTTGTAGCACACCAGGGAGGCACTCGGCCTCTCTGGTGGGGACCCGATGATGAAGCATGTCACCAACTAGGTTGGCGAGTGAGGGTTCTTTTAGAAAACGAGAGTGACTCCTCTAGCTGGCTCCCTCCTTGTGGGCTTCACTCTTTTGTTGATTATTTCTATTTACATTATATGCACTTTGTGATCTGCAGGCACATTAACCCACTGCACTACCTTACAATGAGTTAAAGCCTCCACTAGACAAACCTCCGATCTCTCTCCAGCAGAAACATTAATCACTGGAGTGATCTTGACGTTTTTATTGATGGCTGAAAATTGCTGGAAGCAAGGAATGTGGCAGCAGGTGCTTTTAAAAACGAAAATATACTTGCTAACAGGGCGCCCCCACCCCAAGTCAGCGCCCGGTGCGGTGGCACTGATCGCACTGCCCTAGAGCCGGCCCTGCGTTCAGGCCCAGTGCTGCTGGGACATTCTATCAAAATGGCATAATTACTGGGTGCAAATCCCATATGCATGGATATATTTTTCCCAGTTTCAGATTTAATGAGTCAGGAATGGGATTTTGGGCTGCAAATTGTGCTTTTGCACACCTAGCTAGAACTTTGGTGTGCAAAATGGTTGAAGAATAGAGCAACCCATGTCTTTTTTCATGCTCTGTCTCTTTCCAGCAACAAACAGGTGGTAGTTCTCAGACATTGAAACATAGAATAAAAGCATATTTTGTGTCCAATGCCTATGTGTATATAAATTTGCCACATGATACGGAAAAAGAGGGATTTTCACAAGAGATTAAGCGATGAAACAACCAAGAAATCAGATATGGGTTAGGTGCTGGAGATCTGGTATTTGTAAATAAGCATATATGAGGAGAGTTAATAAATAAGGATGATACCATCAAAAATGTAGAAAATCAATTGTTGGCAAGATACCTACAATGTTCAGGACCTTATAGTTCTCTATAACTTGCACTATCATTTTTATGTAAAATTCATCACATATAACACACTCCTAATGCAACTCGCTTCTTTTTGCAGGTCCTATAATGCTATCCCATGATAGAGGAACTCAAAAATAACTGGCAGAAAAAGACACCAACACAAAATTAAGATTTAAAAAACTATTCATCAAAAAGTTGAGTTACTGTGTCAGAAAGCACTGCCCTTTTACTTCGGATGCAATGGGAGTGGTGTACTGTTCTCCACCTTCTTAAAACCACTACTGACTACACTTAATATGATATGAGAGATAAATAGTGGAAGCAGGGAAAAAGGGAATGGGATAAGAAAGAAAATAGAGACACTGGAATTTGGTCTTTGTCTTGTTGCTCGGCTGGGCACAGATGCCTTCAGAATGGAATCGATATCTCAATTCAAATAGGGACATTTTGAGTAATCTGCCATACACATCATGCATTTAACCTCAGCAGTGAAACTACTTACCTTCAGAACTTCTCTGGGTAACCAACTCGCTGTGATTTAGTATGAAACTGAAATACAAGAAGATGTAAGTGACCAATGAAATGCTAACATTCCGCTTTATGATTTAGGCCCAGGCCTCCCACTAATCTATTGTGTCTGAGAAGGCCTATGCCTGTTCCTTCATATGAGTGAGGTCCTGTAACTGTTCTGTGACCCGGAGGGGTGCACCAAGTGTGCTTTTGTTTGACTGACAGTGGACTACTGTCCCTGTCATGGGTTTAGCATGTAGAGCAGTGGCGGCAGTGTACTGTGTTTTGTGAATCAGTTATTGTGACCAAACTATTTTATCTATGTCACTGGAGTGCTAACCCGGATCCCAGAGCTAACATCCCTTATGAACATTATATGTGTGTGCTGAGACTGCAGGGAGGAGACCAAGCTCTGAAGTGGGGAAAGATGAGACAGAGCGCCTTTTAGAAAATGAATTTGTCCTTTTGCTGAGAGGAGCTGATTAGTCTTCCTGAGCACTGCCATTTGGTAGAAGGTGGAGGTGAATGGTGGAACTGCACCTTCTGTTGTTCACTATGAAGGATCCTTTAGGTGAGGCCATACTTTTCTCTCTTTCTCAATCCATGTTCAGTGTGGTTGTTGATAGCAGGTGCACAAAGTTCACATCTCTTTGTGCTTCTGCTGTGGGTACTCTAGGCTGGAGACTTCCCTGCTGCGAGGAGCCTCACTTTATAGAAAGTCTGTATCTGGAACAGCCTGGTAAAGACACTTGAGAGAAGGACCATAGCAAACCACTTCAGAAAGTGCATACAGAGAATCTGCATCCTCTGTCTGCCTTCACTGTACAGAAGTGGTAGCCACTGACCTACCTGTTGTTGCAGTTCCAAGTTCTCTTTGAGCATGAAAGGGAGTGCTCTGCAGCGTACTCAGAGGACTGCTGTGTAACCAAAGCTGATATCTGCCTCTTATCCAGCTTCCCAAACGTGAGGGGACATCACACAGAATCTGATTTAGAAGGGAGAAGCTGTTCCCTGTCCTGAAGAACCTGGAGGCCAACCTGCCTGCTGAGAGGGAGAAAGGGCATGACAATCCTACGTAAGTGTGAATGTCCAGGGCGCACCAAAAGCAGCTGACACCCGAGCTTGAGGGTCAGTATGATACATTTCCTACATTTTCTAGAACATGGCCTGGAAATTAGGCTTTCTAGACCCCCTGGTACTAAGGACTTTGACAATGTGCCAACACAAGACAGAAACCCAGCTGGACTGTAACCACCCCGCAACCCAATGAGCAGCTCTTTAGTCAGATGCATTTCATGTAATGGTCAATTCTATGAAATATCACAGGGATGATTAGTGGAACCCACTCCTTTTTTTAATGAAAGACGCACTCAAGAACACTATAAAACAATGGATTCATTGTAAATATGTATTATATAATTAAAATCCTAGCTAATACACACAATATGAATTATAACTGTAATAAAGACAAACAGAATAGTAGCTGCAAAGTTTATGGGTAATATGAACATCAAATACTATTACAGCATATTGGCTGTTTAGCATGAGATCAACCTCACTCTCACATTTTTTGCTTACTAAGCTAAGCTCAGCATCCACCAAAATAAAAGCCTAATTCGAGTTTTAAGGATGGTTCACACTCTCATATCTGTTTCGAATAATGAAGCTACTGTTCAGTATGATAGCCTAGTCTACTATTCTCGTCTCTGCTAGAAGGAAGCCTGAGAAGCCCCCAGGAAGTGAAGGCTACCATTAGCATTCAGTAACAATCATTGAAGTGATCCGGTATAGCCCATCTCGCCGCAGTCTCCTGTCATGAAGTTCCTCGCTAGCTTTTCCCGCTCTGTTCCTAACTTATATGACATTATATGGCCACTGTTGAATCTTTTAGAATAAACAATTAATAGAAAGTGGCCTGGTGCTCTTTCAATTAATGTCATTCTCTGAAACTGTACTCTTTCAACAACATTAATAAATGAGAATGACATTTTCAGTTTTCATGTAACTTTATTCATAACTGAGCAATTAGTTTAGAACAGAATGCAGCCCAGGTTAATTAGTGTGAACATATTAGAGCAAACTTGATTATCACATTGCAGGGAAAGTGACATTAAACAAACATGCATTGTCATTTATACGTAAATAATAAACAAATGTAACCTAAAAAGGGGGATGCATAATAGAGGAAGAACATGATAATTAAAACGTATTCACTGAGGAAGATGAAGGAGAGTAATCATCATGCTCCAGGTAGAGGAGCATAGTCTCTTCCTACAACCAGCCGGCACCGTGGCACATCGTAAGGTTGTGTCTGAGCTGATTGTGCCACTGTAACATTGTGAAGCTGTGCCTGAGTGGTGTGCGCTACTGTGACTTTGGCCTGCAGATGAGCAGACTGAGCATCTAACCCAGCAACGTGGTGGGTCATGCTGCCAAAAGAAGAGTGGTGCCGTGACCCTTGACCCCAAAGCCGACCAACCCCAGGTCACCCAAAGCCCAGAAGCTGGCTTGCTACCAGGTGAGGATCTTAAAAGATGCCAGAGCCTACACAGACCCCAGGTGGTTGCCTTCTGCAAATGTGTCTTGCGTGCTGTCCCGGAGCAGTCAAAAGCAGCACGTCACCTCGCAGAAGAGAAAGAGAGTGCCAGACATACATCGCTGGTCCCTGCTGTGGCTGAGGAGAACAGGAAACTCCAAAATGGTGTGATAAGAACAATTGGAACTAATAAAGTAGCTGAGTGCACAAACTCAATAGAGTAGGTAACACTGCACATGTGTCTGATATCTACTCAAGACAGAACTTGAACCCAGGAGAGAGGAGAGAGTGAGGGGAGGAGGGCAGGAGGCATTACAAGCCCCAAGTACAGTTGCCTTGCACCAATCAAGGATCCGTATCTATGACCAGTAGTCTGCAGTATTGAGTTTTCTGTGTGTATTAAAGTACTTTCATTTTAACAAAGACAAGCACTAGGTTATACAATCCGTTATTCACTCGTTGTTGCGTTCTTAGCTTGAAGCACCCCAAACTACCTCCCTAGGACATTCTGCCATACCTACCACGGACAGTCAAGTGCAGAGAGAATTATTCTTGGCCGAGTTGCAGAGCCATAGTTGGGCAAACCTGGAAGATCAGAGACAAATTACCAAAGCTCCCATTGCTGAGGCCCTGTAGCTCATGCTTGCACCATGGCTCCCTGAAAAGAATCTGACAAAGGGCCATTCTAAAGCTAGACAGTGATCTTACATTATGCGTCAGCTTGATTATGAACAGTGATTCTGAGTTGTTTGGTAGATTGAGGCTGGATATTGTGAGTTGTGTACCAGACAGAAGATGTGAAAGACAGTGATCATCAGGTGATATTTTGTCAATGTCCAGTCAATCGGACACTATCACTAAATCAGTTAACGTGAGATTGGATCTCTTTGAGGATGCATAGGAAAGGGATCCATGCAGGACACATTTGTTGATAGCTCTCTATACGTAACTCACTGTGCATTCACTGGGGCACATTCTAGTTGGTCCCTTAAGTGATACATGATGTTATCTGCCATGTATGCCATGGGGACTTATGTCTCCTTTTTGTAGGTTTTCTTGCTATTAAGCCTGAGCGCATCTTTTCCTTTTGTTTTAATCTCCGATATGATTTTTTTTCCCCACAAACTTTTAAACCATTTACCTTCTCTTTACTGTGTTGTTTGAAAAAGATTTACTTAATCTGTCCCTGCTCCCAGTGTACTTTGCCATTCATGTTACTAAATTCAGTGCTGAGCATAGAGCCTATACTTTATCCACATAGGAATGAGTTTGATCATTGTCAAGAGATCAGTACCTCTGGTCTCTATAAAGAGCTCAGTGAATCAGGAGGTTATCCAGAGCTGGATTAAGAGGGTGGGTATGCCTGAGACGTTGCAAGAGAGGTGATATGTATCCAGACTGAGGGAGTCTAAATGGTATTCAGAGTTGTGTGTCCATGCTATACTAAGAGCAGAGAACCTCAAATACTAATTCAGAGGCTTTGGATTATTTCCTGAAATTTGTAGATTAGTAGCACATGTATTGTGTACCTGGGTGTTGCAAAATATAACCACTAGAAAGCATTCTTTTAAGAAACAAAACGCCTGATCTGCCTCTTTTTACCATTCAAAGATGGTTCCTTCATGTAGTAACTTATTAATGGGATTTCAGAAGACTGATGAATACAGTCTATACAAATTGGCAAAGCCAAAAACACTTTGAAAAACTGACTGTGGTGGGTGTGGGCCATTGAACATGTGAAGCCCTCTGTTCTAATTATGTATCTGAAAAACTCTACTGTTGTATATTGGAAGACACATCTATCCAGCTAGGTAAAGAGATGGTGATCTCATAATTTCTGTAAAAATCCATTAACCTGTATGTATTTCTCTTAAGGTTTGAATAAATTAGAATATCATCCAAGTAGACACTGCAGAGTACTTTCAGAAATCCTTGCAGCAATTTGTTTCAGGAGCATTGCATAGTCCGAAAGGCATGACCTGATAATCAAACAGCCTAACTTTGTGTAAGTGTGGTATACCATTTACCACCCTCTTGGACTCCCTTAAGATTTAATTTAACAATAATCTGAATTCAACTGCACTTTCCTTGCTGCCCAATCAATAGAGACGTTATGTAAGTCAACCAAAGCATATGCAAAATAACCTTGAACTGAGGAGTGTCTATCAAATCAAAATACATCTTCTCTTGATGACTTCCAAAACAACTCAGATAAATCATATGCACACCAAACCACACCAGACCTGAGGATAACACAGACCCATCAACTGCCTTCATCTAATCGAGAACCATTTCCTTAATTACTAGAGCTTGTAAAGATTGGGCAAACTGCATATCCATACAATTCCCTAAAGCTCCAGAGTCTAAACGCTGTGAAAATGTGTTTTCCTGTCCATGCAACAAAATCATTTTCAAGGGAATGATCTACTGCAGAACGCATTGTATTAACTATCCATTTTTTAAACTAACTTAATTTTTCACTCGACAAGCCAGCCTCCTTCATTGTCAAGGAATCTAGCTTTCTGCTGGCTGTTGTCTTTCTGTAGATAATTTCATCAGTGCTTAAATCTTGAATAATCTAGGTATACATCTACAATGCTTAACAAAATGACTGAACCTGCCACAGTATAAAAACAGATTGTGAATGCATCTTCTCTCTCTCGCTCACACTCTCTCTTCTTTATTAATAGGGCATCTTCTACTCCTAAGTGCTTGGACTCTGAAAACTTTTGATAGAATTACTAGCACTTTAGTTTCTTCTGATCTGCATTCAGATAGACTATCATGTAACTGCACCCCCAACTCTATAAGTTCTACACATTTAGCAAGAGGATTAACTACTTGTGCCAGAATGATCTTCAATTCATAAGCCTTATTCAAATAATAATGACCGTTCTCTTCTGACACCCTGTCACAACCACTAAGCGATTAAGTGTGGTAATATAACTCAACAAGTCGTGATGGCCCTGTCTTAAGTTTAACAACTTATTATCCAAATAAAGTCAGTGTGATTTTCTATCAGTTTTCTCATATGATCACAGGAGGTTTGAATATAAAACAAAGGATTTTTCTCTCAACAATTGAGATAAAAAAACAAATGGTGTGCAGGAAGCAAGCAGGTGGTAATGTAAGAAGGAGTATGGTCAAAGAAAGTACAGGGTGATATCCTAACAGAAACAAATTCTGGTAGAGAGCACAGATTGATTTGTTAAATGGGAGAAACAGGAGGCAGGAAAGGTGCAAACATTCAAGACTTATTGTGAGATCTCCCACAGTATGGTTAAAAAATAGCCAGAAAAAAACAAAATGCTGCATACAACACAAAGGAGCAAAAAGCAATGGACAAATAAGGGCTTGAAAGATGTAATTTGAAGAAAAGTAATTCACGTGGTATCTTTCATAACAGTTAAATGATCTGTATCTTGTATTTCACAACCCACTATAATTGTGCTTCATCTTTCAGATTCAGCAGAAGATATTGCCAGCGTTTGTCCAACCTGCCCTCCGTTGGCACCGTTCAATGACACGCAGGTAGCTCAAGGTGTTGATGCTTTACTTCAGCAAGTCAACGGTCCTGATGACAATGTCTTTTTTCTATTTCATGAAATTGGACGAGCTCGGATTTGGGTATGTGTCAAACGCAAGTCATATAACATTTGAAGAGCCAATGGCTAAGCTTGATAATCCACCCACATAAAACATGAGAAATTTTGCAGTCCTGCTTGGATCTAGATCTAGAAGGAGAATGCCATGACAACTAATTACTATGACAATAAATTCATCCCCTTGAACCTACCACACGTTTTAGTGTGATGTCAGTTGCAAAACGGGGCCTATAATAAGGAGCTACATAATAAACATGGTGCTTTTCTATCCTCACTTTACTTCACACTACCTCTAACCCTCACCTGTACCATAACCTTTACCCCAACTCTTCCCTAACTAATTTTCTCTCTTTTTTGAATCCTATTCCTACCCATATAACTTACCCTATACCGGCCCATTTGCCCAGCCCTTACAATACCAACTTTTTATCACTTTTTACTGTTGACTCAAACCATGCCCTGTCTCATAAGTTTCCAATAATCCTAACTCAATAACTAATTAAACAGACAGGGCAGAAATTTCAATTAAATACAGAAAACATTCTGAGCTACTGCTTTATAAACCTGGGACATACAACCTGTAGAGAATAAGAATTTTAACAGGAATAGTTCAAGTTGGGCCTTCGGCTGAGCAATATGCAGAACCTGGGCCCAGGACACCATCCGACAAGAGCTTCCCTCTCATCAGGCCAGTACAAAAATATATTTGCTTAAATTATTCTATTGCACAGCCACCACTACTTTTCTTGAACGGATAGAATAGGATAATCGGTTATATTCTCCTAGTCTTTCAGAACTTCATTGTCAACTTGGAAAACATATTGTGACCACTTCACATAGAAGTAGTAACTCTGTAGTACGTATACATATGGCTACAGATTTACTATGCTTTGTAAATCACATACATTCCCAGTAGTACTCCTAGAAATCTGTGTGTGAAGCAGGTTTGTGAGTGTACATCTAGTATTGTAATGGGCTTCAACACCGTGCTCCTACTCTCACTGTGGATAATTCTACATATTGTAGAAGTACGGAGAGGAGAGATTGCTTTAGGTGTCTTGCCAGCCTCATGTTTTCCACAATAATAAAATCATAATGAAAAATACATGCATATGTAAACAAAGAGAGGCTTACAGTCAACCCTCTTGCCTTATTAGTCTGCTTAAGGGTCATTCACATTTTGGTTCTCCCCATTACAGCCTAAGAGGAAAATGGGTCAGCCGTCTTCAGCCGTTGGCTCACTTCACTATGAGTGATGGCATTTTTCTCTTGCACTTAAGCACATCTGCTTGGAAAGTGGTCCACTTAAGTGCTTGGGCTCATAAGCTAATCTCTTTATCAATGCTGCTTTGAGTTCAAGTTGTTTTTAATTTATTTTTGCATGGTGATATTTTTACCTAGGGGCAAATTACAGACTTGCGGTGGTGTAGTGGTGGCAGTCCTGCGGCCCCCCTATTCCGATGCGGCCATTCAGACTGTCACAGCTGTGCCAGCTGCACCAGGGAACCGCCATTCCCTTTTGGTGGCACAGTGGACAGGGGTATGCAATAGTCAAGGCCGGACCCCGTGGTCCGCCGAGCATATTATGAGTTTCCCCACCGCCAGCCTATTCATGGTGGTGAGCCTGCAATGAAAAGGCTTGCAGTGGGGAAACCACCAGGGCCCCCATTCCCCCGCCGCCATGGGGATACATTCAGAGGGGCACAACATGTGTCCCCCTGTTTGCATGCTCCCCAAGTTCCAGCACGGCATGGACTTCACAGTCCATGCCATACTGGAACTGCTTTAGCGTTCCCATTGCAGTGCCCGTTTTCAGGACATCGCCATGGGAATGGCAAAGGAAAAGCTAGCCAGACATGAGTTGAACTTGTAATCTGGTGGGCAGACCATGCACAGCTTTGGCGGTGCTGTTCCGGCGCAAAGCTGACGCAGCATCGCCAAAGTCGTAATCAGGCCCCTAGTTTTTTGCAAACATATCCACATCATCGTTAGATTTTTATTTTTTATTGCTTTTGTGTTGCTCTTACACTTTTAATTAATAAGCTTGCAAATGCCAGACATGATGGTTTTGACAGTGCTTGTTTTCGGGTAAAAGTCAAATGGACAACCTCCTGTGAAAATGTGAAACGAAAAGAAAACATAAAACAACATCTTTTCCACAGTAACAATCGGAGGTTTACACCAACACAAGCCCTAAGTGGCCCCAAAGGGCCAGTGCCCTTGAGCTTGTGTTAGTAGAAACTGTTTACTGATCAATGTATGTATTTTACACAGGCATGTGAATAAACATGGGTATCATCACAAAGCGACTTTGAAAAAGTATAGATATCGGAATTCAATGCTCTTTTTCAGCATCTCGTTCATATATACTTGTCTTAGAAAAACATTACAGAAAGAAGAAATTCAACATTCTAAAAGAGTGGTGGTGAAATCTATAATCTCAGGTGTTGTGCATATCCCTGCCAGAAGTCTAAAAAAGAACATGGTGACTCAATCAACATGTTTACACAAAAATGTAATATTTACATGCAAAAATATGACTCGCTTACAGAGGTCAACATCGAAGGTATGTCATTTTTGGTCAGAAACGCTAAATGCATATTTTCTTTGTGATTAGACTGTTCCAGAGAAGGCCGTGGAGCTTGAGTTTGTTGTTGTGGCTACTAACTGCACCACTCAAGATGCCAAGAATGCTCCAGATAGCTGTGTGAGACTTTCCGGAGATGATGAAGTAAGTGTGATATCTGACCATATTCAGTCTACCTGAAAATTTAAGTGGGAAATGGTCGGCAATGGTTGTTTTTTAAAGGATGTATGACGATACCACGCATGCATTACATCGCATGCCATTAGATCGCGGTTTTAACAACGCAAGTCGTTACAACGACTTGCGTTGGAGGGCGCTGGACTTAGGAGTAGTTTAATTTACTATTCCAACTCCAGCCTACGTACAGTAGGGAAGGTGTTGGATAGTAATTTAAACTACTCCTTGTCCTATAGCGCCCTCCAGTGCAAGTCGTTGTAACGACTTTCGTTGTAAAAACCGCAATCTAATGGCATGCGATGTAATGCATGCGTTCTAAAGGTTGTTTCCCTTTTTTAAATAGTGAAAAATGTGAGGCAAATTTATGAAAAAATCATGCAATGCAACGCAGCAAGACACTTCCTGCGCCATGTTAGGTGATATCTACTAAGATATGACACATTCCTGCTCTCTCCCTGCACTGGTGCATTGAGTGCATGCTGCAAGGGTACCAGTGTTACAGGCACAATTGTTTTTGTGCAAGAAGGGGCACTTTCCTGCACAAAAACAATCCTTAGACACATTTTCCTCTTTTTATGTGTGCTGCGAATTGCAGCACACGTAGAAAGAGGAAATAACGAGGAGAAATGAAGATATTTATCCTCGTTACGCCTCTGTTGGGAACATGTACCATTTTGATGCAATCTCAGGTTTACTACCCTTGATAAATCTGGGATTACGTCAAAACCCATTAGTGAATATATGGGAAAGCCCATGCTCCACCTATGGAACGCATTTGTGTTACTCTGGATTTACTAAGCTATGCAGAGTCACACAAGGCCGTTTTGCGCGTCTTCGAAAATCCCACTAAAGGGCTTGCATTGTGTTCTGTCACTATGCGTGATGCAAGGGCAATGTAAATGCTGAGAGGCAACTTGAAACCCAACTTCATAATATGGCTGGAAAATTCAGTTAAAGGTCTACCATTCCACCTATTCATTGGCAAACAAATATAGCGTTAGATACTTGAATGTCACGTGACCCTCTACTGGAAATTAATGTGGCTTCTTTAGTGGGAGGGGGTTAATACAAGAAAGCTGTCATAGGGGACGTTGTGATATTAGACTCTTTCAATCTGGTGTATCACAAGTGCTTCATGACAGCATTAGCACAGTTTTAGTGTCAAACAAGAAGATGGAAAGAAAGGATTACCAGATGACTCCATGTCATGAAAGACACCATATTCAAGTTCATATTTTAATTCATACAAAGTATTAGAACCTGAAGCATTAGTCTCGTTCATCTGTGGCGGACCACTACTCCCAACTCCCGTTTGATGTACAAATTTGCTGGGTCGCGTTGTAGTACCGTTTGGTTTGTAGTCTACCAGTTATTCTGGGCTTATGTTGTGCATATTTGTAAAGAGCACTATAGCCTGGGAGGGTTTCCTAGCGCTGAGCAGGTGTGGGTCTGGCCTCGCCTAGGGTGGGAGGAGCTAATCAAAGAACACACAAAAGGTGATGGGAGGAATGTTTGCAATAAGTCTGACCACTTGCAATCGCTCGGAGTAGCATTACAATCCATCGTTTTTGACACACCATGCCACCTCAGATTAACCAGAGTTTTATGCAAATCAGTCTTAACCCTGCTCCAATAGGAACACCAGTCGGAACTGCCCTCTCTAAACTGGAACACAAGCAACCCTAGACCGGCTTAGCCCTGATTGGGGCTCTTCGTTGGGTGTAGCCTGGTTCCAGTGGAACAGTGAGCAAGGGACCCACATCTGGGCATACCCTTGGTCACAAAAGGTGATGGGAGGATGCTTGCAATAAGTCTAACCACTGACAATCACTCGGGGGTAGTATCGTTTGTCCACCATGATGGATGGATACCTCACGGTGGTCCACACACTTCACACAGGGCTGGGGCCAGACCGCAGAACAGCCCCAAAGACAAAACCATTGCGCACAGTATCTCACCGGAGAATAAATGATCTACTATCAATAAGGCTTGATAAGGCCCATTGCTCGACAGTGAAAGAGCGAAACAAGTGTCGGCTGGTTATTTCAAGTCCATAACTTTGAAAATTAAAACAAGGACGTAAGACGTGAAAATACATCAAAACTGAAAATCCCATATCAACCCAAACATATGTCAAGTCAAGCCTGATGTCCATGTAAGTCTATTTTGGCTATACCACACTGTTGTTCTACTACACCATCATTTGTGTTGCACACATTTACGTTATCTTGCGAAAGGCCTGTTTAAAAATTCATCACTATCGCGAACAATCCCTGGGGTTTCTGTCTTGATTGACAACTAACCACTGGGTACTACAATCCGACCCCAGCAACTCACTTCAATTACGACAACTGGGAAAAGGGCAGTCTCAGTAGGAGAGTCGAATCACCCCCAAGCTAACGGGCAAGAACAGCGAGGAAGGGTGTTAGCTTCAAGCACTTAATAGTCTTTTCTTTATTTGATGCACAGTTGGCCTGTTGCGCCATCTAGTGACTATTTGCATTAGAATGACAAATTTCATTTAATTACTAATGAATGAGTTCTTTCCATCTAGAACCAAAGCTTACTCTCATGTTACAGACAGTGAGTGAGAGAGAAATTAATTATATGCATTCGGGATGAGTGAGTACAGCGTAGGAAAAGACAATTCACTGCACTGGGTGGAAGCAGTGAAAGTGTTGTGTGAGGAAGAGAAAATGTACCATTAGGTATGAGAGACGAGAGATAGTGTGGACACTGTAAATATGCCACGGACCAGATAGGAGGTGGAAAGTCTGCAAGAAAACGATCTTAAAGAGTGAGAAATTCGAGGCGAGTGAGTTTAGTGTGACCAGCAGAGACAAATCACACGAGAAGTTGGAGGTTACAGTGCGCCAAGAAGACGGACGATCTCTTCAATTTTGAGAAGTGCACAATCTAAGACTTCAGCAAAGCAGGCCCGGCTCCAGGAATTTTTATTTGGGTGGGCCAAGGGTGCATTCGGGTGGGCCACTGCGGCAGTCGTGACTCGCGGGGGCAGGGTGGAGGGAGAGGAGTGGTGGGTTGGCGGGGGGTCGCGCGAGGAGGTCTGGCAGGGGGGTTCAATTTAATAATATTCATTTTAAAAACAGGAAGCAGGCAGCCAGGCTCCCTCCCCTAAGCCAATCACAACGCTGCAAGCAGCGCTGTGATTGGTCAGTACGCCGCCCAGCCAGGGGCTTATGTGGCCCTCCCCTGCCCCTTTGTGAAAGGATGTGAAAATATTTTTTAAGAGCAGGCAGTGGTCCCACGGACTGCAACCTGCTCTTAAAAAATAAAACAGACGTTTAATTTATTTTTTTGAAATGCATCCCATGTAAGGTCCCTTTGATGGGAAGAGGAGGTTTCTGAGGTGGGAGTATCAGGCAAGTAACACTACTCAGCCTCCCTCGTTGCCAGCCTTCAGAGAGAATCTCTCTTCATTACTACCGCCACCCGACCCCGGTCTCTGCAGCACACTCCCTTCCAGCCCTGATTATCCATTTTCTACCATCCATCTCTCGTGCACCTTATCTCACAGCTGACCTTGGGCCCCAGCCCCATATCAGCCACCATCCGGCTCCTTGGTAAAAAACATTAGTAAAACCCCCCTCAAAATTAAAACAGTAAATATAGTTAGCACACACTTTAAAATATGTTCCACAGTGGCCCTAGTGACCTGAGTGCTAATTAAATAAACAAAAACAGAAAGGCCATGACAGGGCAGGCTTTAGCGCTGGTGTGAAAGTCTTTATTGGTTCCCCAACACTGACCTTTTTCTCGATATCTTTACTACCACCCTCCAACAGTGCCCTTCATCTCTCCGTAGCCACTCCCCCTCATGACCTCCTCCTCAGACTCTCACACTACCACCCTCCACCAGTGCCCCTCATCTCTCTGTAGCCCCCCCCCCTCCACCCCATCACATCCTTCTCGGATTCTCTCATTGCCACCCTCCAACAGTGCCCCTCATCTCTCCGTAGCCTCTCCCCCTCATGACCTCCTGCTCAGACTCTCTCACTACCACCCTCCACGAGTGCCCTTCATCTCTCCAAAGCCCCTCCCCCTCATGACCCCCTCCTCAGACTCCCTCACTACCACCTTCCACCAATGCCCCTCATCTCTGCGTAGCCCCCCCATGACCACCTCCTCGGATTACCTCACTGCCACCCTCCAACAGTGCCCCTCATCTCTCCATAGACTCTCCCCATATTCACCTCCTCCTCGGATGCCCTCATTGCCACCCTCCAACAGTACACATCATCTCTCCATAGCCCCTCTCTCATATGCTTTTCATTTGTTGTATTGCGCTACTCGTAGTGTAGGGTTTCACAATACTTTATATCACGCACACATTATGCAGAGACAATGAATCATACAAGTATGTAAATCAGCCTATAGGGAATGTCACATAAGCCAATGAGGATTACCAGGTGTAGGAATCACATGTCATCCATACTGGTGGGCAGTATGTTTTAAGAGGGGTAGGTCTGGAGAAGCACAAACACAGAATTTAAAGCATACCCCAGTAGTTGGGGGTTGGCTTTACTGATTAAAATGTATATCTGCCCAAACAAACTCTTTATAGAAACATTAGAATAATGAAAGACTGGGGAAATTCTAACTATATCGCAACACACAAAAAAAGTTCTAATTATACCATTCAGGTTTGTATGCAGCTCTTTGATGTCAGTTCATAGGTCACTGTCCTATGTTAGGACTGTAACTGAAAATGATACAAATGATTTAAATGAAATATATACACGGCATACACAAAGTATGTTTCTTGCTGGGCCCTCACAGATTTTTAAAATATGAACAAATAGCCACACATTCTCGAAGCATACATGAAGTATGTATCTTGCTGGGCCTTTGCAGATTTTTAAAAAAACGGAATAGCCACACATTCTCTTACCTGCTCGGTTGGAAATCTGTCTCAAAGCCCATCTGATAAGCAGCTGAAGGGGTCAGGAAAGGTGAATCAGGATAAACAAACTCCTTTTCTCCAGTGCTGAAAAAGAAATATCCACGCAGCATGCAAAGGTCACCTGGTGCCAAAGAAAGGATTTGTCCCCTTCGCCATGCCCCTATTTTACCTGCACGAGTCGGCGGGGACACAGCCCACCTTTCTAAAAGGAGATGCGTGATTGGGGGTGCCTGTGAGAGAGAGCCCAGGCCCAATCACGCAACTCCTAGAAGGAGAAGAAAAATTACGTTCAGAGGAATGTTTTAAATTATAGTGCCGATTTTCTGTTGGCCTTCTTGACGTCGCTGCAAAGGCCAAGATTCATGTTTGGGTGGGCCTGGCCCACCTGGCCCACCCTCTAGAACCGGGCCTGCAGCAAAGTCGTTTTGGCAGGAAGATACGACTTTTTTAGTGGTTGGTCCTGGTGTTTACATTTTCTGTACAATGTTTTGGCTTCTGCGAAGTGTGGCTGGAGCACAAGGATTTCATGACATAACCTGTATTTGTAAAACGCACGTTCACCCAAGGGCATCTTGGCACTGGATAACATATGTTTACTGTTACCCAACTCAATGGTACTCACTTTATCAACCTCAGAAGAATGAAAGGCTGAGTCGACCCACCGAGATTTGAACCTGTGACAATGAGGTCGAACACAGGCCCCTTGTAGTGATGACACCGGACACCAGCGGGTAAACTGAACAGATGTTTATTAAGAAGAATCTGTTTCCTCAGAGCAACGAGCGAGCGTCATACATCAACGCCAGCCTGACACCAACTGACGCTCTCAGAACACTCTGGCATGAACATTCTAAACAGTGAACAAAGGACTGGACGCAGCCTAGTCCAAAAAGGTACAAGTCACATCACTACACACCCCCCTCCCTTCACTCTGATAAAAATGAAGAGGGGAGCTAGGAGGAGGAATGAGGAGGGAATAAAGGGAGTAGGAAAAGGAGATCGGGTAAGTACATAGTCAGCCAAATAACTAGGTTGTTTCCGGTCACGGCATGGGCGAGAGGACTCAATCCTCAAGGATGGTGCAGAGAAGGGAGCAGAGGTACTCTGTAGACAGTCGTTAGCATTACCAGAGGTGGGCCCACCACCGCCGTCACTCCGTCCTCTCACTCCATTAGTGTCAACGCCCACATCACTCAACAGCCAAAACGCGTTAGGACATGCATCAGATTTTTTATCCTTTTTCCCTTCTGCTTTTTTTTTAGCCTCCGTTCCTTTGCAATATAACGCGACCCTGCGCTTATTCCATTTGTTGCCATTCTCAACAACTACATAGTTCTGGAATACTTGCTTTACCTTGAATGGCCCCCAAAACTTAGACAGGCCACGTACTGTCCTACCATGTCTTATTTTAACTAAGTCACCCACACAGATACTTGATGTGTGATCATTTGAGCCATTATCTCGCTCCAAGGGTGAACTGGGCGACATAAGCCAAGCTGGTACAAGCTTTGTTCTTGCTTTCCTCCCACGCATTTTCTCAAAAGGGGAGACCCCTGTAACGCTGTGCACAGTCGTACGATGCGCCCACACCATTTCGTTCACCATGCCCCTCACGTTCCTTTGGCTCTGTACGGCCATGGAAATGGTACCTTTGACTAGGCGATTAGCCCGCTCAACCATACCATTTGCCTGTGGGTTGTACAAACTAGTGCGGTGGTGTGTGATGCCGCACTTGTCCAAGAAATTTCTCATTTCTTTTGAAACCAATTGAGTCCCATTATCTGAGACAAGGACACGAGGAAGTCCTTCCTCCTGAAAGACCATCTTAAGTTCCTCGATAGTACTTTGGGTTGTGACTTCTGACATGAACTTTACAATGAGCCATTTTGAATGCACATCCACCATTACTAAGGCATTCTTCATGTGCTCCTCTACTCCATGCATAGGACCAATAAAATCCAGACAAACAGTATTCCAAGTAGACCCTGGATCTTCAATATGGCCAACATTTGCCTTGGGACCAGTCTTGAGTCTCTTTTCGCTCTGGACACACACCTCACACTTAACCACCCATTCATTGATTTCTTCATCCATATAGGGCCACCAGAAGTTTTCCTTGACGCGTTTCTTTGTTAAAGTTTGGCCCAGATGACCCTCATGGGCCAACGCTATAATTTTCCTTCTGATGGTATAGGGAGGGATACATTTATTGTCCCTCATAAGCACTTTGGATTCACTCATACTGAGTTCGTCTATGATTTTAACAAATGGTCTCACACTGGGCCCAACAGCACTTTCCCTTCTAGACCCCATGACCAACATCCGCTCCACCTCCTTGAGAACCAAATCTTGCTCCATTCCTGAGTTCCATTCCTCTGCAGTCACTGCGCCCCCTATACAATCTGCCACATCACACAAGGACGCTACAGCCCCTTCTTGCTCCCAATCTTTCTTCGCGCTCACGTCGATTTCCTTGCATAGGGACAATCTTGACAAACAGTCTGCCTGTGCATTACGCCATCCCGGTATGTGTGTCACCTTGTATCTGTATTCCTGCATCCGGGATGCCAGTCTTGCTAACCGTGCCGATCCCTTACCAGCACCCCTGGGCTCAGGATCTTGATTAGGGGCTTATGGTCTGTGCGGACGCTAAATTCAATACCCCACAAGAAGGTTCTGAAATGTTCCACGCCCCATGCGGCAGTGAGTGCTTCCCGCTCAATTACTGAATAGTTGCATTCGCTCTCGGTCAAGGTCCGTGATGCAAATGCAACTGTTCTCTCCCGCCCCTTGAAGTTTTGAGACAAGACAGCCCCCAGCCCGCAAGCACTGGCGTCCACGGTAAGGTAAGTAGTGAGTTTAGTGTTAAAGGGGATAAGACACCTGCCTCACAAATTTCTCTCTTATGAGCTCAAATGCAGCCTGCTGTTCGTTTCCCCATGTAAAAGAACACCCCTTTTCAGCAAGGTTCTTAGTGCCTCAGTTTTGGTTGCAAAAGAGTGTACAAATTTAGCATAATACTCGATTAATCCCATAAATGACTTCAGTTTGTCCTTGTCATTGGGCACAGGAGCGTCGCGTATTGCCTCAATCAGGTCGAATTTAGGTCTGACCCCCTTACCGGAGATAGTATGACCCAGATACTCTATCTCCTCCACCAGAAACCTACATTTCTCTTTTCTTAGGGTTAGACCAGCGTTCTTCAACCGACCTAAGACATCCCTCAGACATTTGTTATGATCATCAATTGACGCCCGAACACTAGGATGTCATCTTGGAAAAATTTCACCTTTTGTACGCCCTTCAACACTTCTGACATTATTCGTTGAAAGACGCTGGCTGCAGAAGACAGCCCAAATGGCAGTCTCCTGAACCTGAAAGTACCCTCCATAGTTACAAACGATGTTAGATTTCTGCTCTCCTCATCCAGTTTGATCTGGTGGTAAGCACTTTTCAAGTCAAGTTTCAAAAGTACTTACCACCATCAAGCAACAGCAACAATTCGTTAATGTTGGGGAGAGGAAAGGTGTCGGTTACAATATGTTGGTTTAGACTGCGCAAGTCCACACACAGTCGCAACTTTCCATCTCCTTTTTACTGATGACCACTGGTGAAACCCATTCCGTGGCTTCCACCGGCTCAATTACTCCGTCTTGCTGCATTTGTTTCAACATTTCTTTCACCTCGTCCCGCACCACCACTGGTACTCTTCTCAGTTTGTGCTTGACAGGGATGGTGCCTTTCTTTAATACAATTTTGTGGCTATAACCCTTGAGTTCGCCAAGACCGTTCGCAAAAACGTCATCCATTTCCCTCAAAATCTCATCTGTAGACATGTTGGACAAGCTAAGGACCTGCTCTTCTGAGTGTGGGTCTATGATTATGTGCAAGTCAAATTGGTGTCCCCACCCCAGTATGGGAGGTCCATCCTCTGCTACATAAACTTTGCCAACAGTACATCGAGATTTAAATATAATGGATGCTTTGAAAAACCCAAGAACATCGATCTTCTCTCCCTGATATCCCCGAGGATCAATATCCCTCTCTTCCAGCTCAACCTCTGGCCACTCTTTTCTCCACATCCATTGGGGCACAATGGTGTACAAGGACCCGCAGTCCACCATTAGTTCCACTTGTTTGTTCTTAATGATAAAGTCTGCTTTCGGACGTTTTCTTTTACTTTCGAGAGTGTTCCCAGGTAGGACCATCAAAACACGTTCTTCTTCATCTCCATCCGAACTGGAAACTTCTGCAACCGCCACTCTTGAACGTTCAGTGGTCTTGCACATCCTGGCATAGTGCCCCCTACGTCCACATTTCCTGCATTCTTCTTTACTTGCAAAACACCACTTTAAGTCGCTTGTGTGTGCCCAACTGCCGCATCTCATACAACCCTTCTGTTTCTTGCTTTTGTGTATTTTTTCATTGGTTCTATTCGTTGTTGTTGACTTCGATGTTAGAACCTTCCGACCTATGGCTGCGACTTCTTCAGTAGTGGTTGTCTTTTTGCTCATTACAATCATGCATTTCTCTGACTCTTCGACCACTTTAGCGATTGACAGAGCATCTTTAAGTGTTGGATTTTTTGCTGCCCACAATCTCTCCTGTGCTTTCTTGCTATTGCACTGCACAATAAATTGGTCGCGAATGAGCTCGTCAGTCATTTGCCCAAAGTTGCACTTGATGGATAACTCTCTCAAGCATGATACGAACTCCTCCACAGTTTCATCTTGCTTTTGAGGCCTGGTATAGAATTTGTACCTTGAGAGTACAACATTCTCCTCCTTTGCAAACCGCTTCTCCAGACGTTGTTTTGCCTCCAAAAATACATCCTCCACTGGTTGATTATTACTACCTAACATTTGTGGCAAGTATTTAAAAATGCGGTGTGCTTCTTTCCCAATGGTACTCAATAAGAGTGCTTTTTTCCTTTCCGGTGAGAACTCTACTCCGTCTAAAGCTATGATATAATTCTCAAAAAAATCGATCCATTCTTCCCACGGCATTGTTGGTTGACCTGGTTGTGCCATGAAGAACGGTGGGATTACAATTGAAGAGGCTGCCATGACCAGTCTTTAACACTAGCTACTTTAGACGTGTGTTCCTTAAAAGGTTTTCTTTTTTTTAAAAATTATTTTAAAATTGCAGCACACCGAAACCAAAGAGGTGGGTGGTGAGAGGCTCACTGTATCTTTTTGTTTATTTTACTTTCAGAGATCAGACCTTAGCGTCACTACTGGACCTGAAGCATTCAACTGAAAATGTCTCTGAATTGCTATTAATCAATTTCTACGTGATGCGCTCGTGCGTGATGTCATGCTGCACTACGATTTTAATTTCTCCACACGGTGTTCCACAAGCTGACAAAGACACTTCCAATACCAAGTTCGTTCTGCAGATGAAATATGCTTGACACAGCACTTTTGGAAATTAAATGCGCACTTTAACCACCAGGTGGCGCCGCCCTATTAAAAATAACTTGCAGTGACAAACTTTCGTCGAGAATTCCTTAAGAAACGGCTTCCTCCGATAATTTTCACACTTTACATATTTTTTCCTTGTCACCCTATGCAGCCCTGTGGGTAGACTGTGTTCCTGACAACCGGCCTTGTGAGCTGTCACTTCGCTTCGGAACGTTCCTCACACAGCCACACGCGTTCTCCATACAATACGCGTTTTTTGAAGAGAATCTTCCTCACAGAGTCAATCAGTCTACGCTTCCGACTGAAATTCTTCAACTCTCTTAACATAGACGCTGCTCCATACACATTCGATTTTCCTCACACGCCCACGTTATTTTCCACACTTAGCTGCCGTAACTTAGCTTTTTTTTTTTTAGCTTACTTGTGTTTTTATCTTGAAACACAGTTCATCGCTGTTGAAAGTCACCCTGTGCCGATGACTCCACGAGCTCCCCGAGCGCCGACAGCAAGGCTGACAGCTCCCTCTTCAAATAAGGGCGACCGAGATTTCTCTCCTTCACGCTCCACGTTGCTCAGGTGTCACTACAAGAGGCTGGCGCTCGTCGCCAAGAAATTGTAGTGATGACACCGGACACCAGCGGGTAAACTGAACAGATGTTTATTAAGAAGAATCTGTTTCCTCAGAGCAACGAGCGAGCGTCATACATCAACGCCAGCCTGACCCCAACTGACGCTCTCAGAACACTCTGGCATGAACATTCTAAACAGTGAACAAAGGACTGGACGCAGCCTAGTCCAAAAAGGTACAAGTCACATCACTACAGCCCTCCTGTGGATGCATTAGTCCACTAAGCCACCACACCCGGCTTACATGAGGATGCAGTTAATTTGTGAGGTGTAGTAACTATGTCGAAGTCTGGGATTGGATCGGTCTTGAGGTCTAAGACCTGTATTACTGAGGGTAACTGCACAACAAAATGGATCTTTTCCTGAGTAGTATTCCACATATATTAGGGCAAGTGAAAGACATCTGCACTGAGTGCTGCGAAGCTGTTTTCTAGGTGCTTGGAAGTTTGGCAGATTAAGAATATTTAGCAGTTTTGACGGGAGCCATACTCCTACTTGGAAGATCTACAACAACAGAGGTCCCACTGTGGTGTGATCAGCTAAGGTTGGTGGTGGCTGTGCCCTTTTACACTAAGCCTTCTGTGACCTAGCTAATCCAGAAAGAGAAACATGGTGGGTGAGATGCTCACAGACACTAGAGAATGTCCAATCATATTGTCACTTCATAGGAGTCAGGGTCAGTGCAGCCCGCCTGCTGGCCAGCACGCAAGTTACAATCACCAATAAGGCTCAGCGCTTGATAAAGTGATGTAGTTCGTGAAAGAGTCACATAAACGCCTCTTGGAATCCTTGGTGGACCAGGTGGCCAAGACTAGACTACCATCATTATATAGGTCTGAAGAAATGTAAATATGAGCAATGATGTTCTACATGCTAAGGATTCCACTTGCCCCTCACGTCTACTTTTACTCATGTAATTGCAAAAGACCCTATATTATTGAGATTAAAACACATCTTTCTGCCAGTGGCACCCTTGTTGGAGCCATTTCTCAGGAATTAATTGTGATCCAGTGTGGCCCAAATGTCAAAGGATATTCTTGAGAGCAAGCTGGACATTGATACACCTTCCGGAACTGACTTGGAAGCAAGTTTTCGAGGAGCTAAATATTGCGTTTCGTGTCCAGTTATCACTGGAGAAGCAGGTGATGTAAATTCAGCTTGCCTCTAGTCACTTTGTTTAAGCTCAGGGTATGGAGGAAGCTTGAGCTAGTGCTGTGAAAAACTGGTTCAGGAAGTTGACTAAACATTAACTGGTGTATTTCAGTAATTTTTTTAAATTGTTTTAACATTACTTCATGTCTCATTCCAACACTTAACTATTACGTCACTTTAACCTTCATTTGTTTAAGTGAATTTCAGAGGTTTTTGAATCCTATTCTAAATTGGACCAACAACCAACATGGGTTGCAAGTATTTTTTTAATTTTCAGTACTGTAGGTGTTCCGCAGGACTCCTGCGGTACATAACTGTCTTGATAGAACACATTTTTCCTGGAGATTAATCTGTTCATGGTCACCTAAGCACCTCTTTAAACACAAACTACTGAAAGGATTTACATGAAATACGGAAAAGCATACTTTCTGAGTAAAATTCTAAATTTCAGACAAATCTGGTGTAATACTGTTCAGCATTTTTTTCTGTATCAAAGTGCAAAGTTGCTCATGGAAATTAACATGGACACTGCTGCTTGGGGCATTTTCGGCCCTAGGGCCAGGCCATTTCTTTTTATTTTAATCTGCTCTATAATAAGGGAGGGAGGGCTGCGTGGCCCTCCTCCTCAGGCCGATTTCGGCCCGGGGACCTCATCCCCTGGGGCCCGGCCATTTGTGTGGCCACCCTGGGACATTGCTGGAGCTGGCCCTGGGGTGTGGCGGTCCCCAGGGCCATTTACGGCTCCAGGAGGGGGCCGCGCAGCCCCCTTCTTATTTGGAAAATAGCCCCAGGGAGGTGGTGGTCCCCGGGGCTGTGTGGGGGGCTGGAGCCCCTCCACACATTTTTGTAAATATAGCCCCGGGGAGGTGGTGGTCCCCAGGGCCCCACACGGGCCCCCACATCACTATTTACAATTGTCCCCGGGACCTTGCCCACCCTGGGGCCTAAAGTAAATGAAGCGCAGAAGCCTGCACTTCTTTTTTTAAAAACAATTCTGCCGGATTCGTAAATCCACCACGAATCCCGCCGGTTTTGTTTTAAAAAAATGCTTTTTTTGGCCCTGGGGGTCCCTGTGGGACCCCCTGAACAGGCCTAGGGGGTCAGGGTGTTTCTACCCTGCCCCCTTTTCTTGTTTTCTCAAATTTTTTCTTGTGACTCGGTTCAACCGTGTCACAAGATGGCTGTCAACACTTCCTGGTTTGAAGTATTGGCAGCCAATCAGATCTCAGGCACCGCAGCCACAGTTGTATATCTGAGAAATCTTTAAATTTCTCAGGAACTACTGAACGGATTTACACCATTTAACAAAAAGAGTGCTTTCTGAACCAAGAGCTACCTTTTGCCAAATTTGGTGTAATTCTGTTCAGCAGTTCGGGCTGTAGCCGTGTCTAAAGTTTCCTATGGAAATTAACATGAAGAAAAAGAGTTTTGGGACCCCCCTTTTTCTCGGCCCTCGCTTGATGAATCACTTCGAAACTTTCAACGCAACAGCTAAAGTGAGTGGCCCATTCGTTTTGAAAATTTCGCGAAGATTAGTCAAACGGCGCCAAAGTTGTAGTCAAATCAAAAAACGCTTTTTCCAATAAAAACTAGGTCCTAACTATAACTACCTACTGGCGACCGCCAGTAGGTAATATATACAGATGCGAAGAATGTAAAATGCTCTTTATTATTGTTGAGGGCATGGAGAGGCCACGGCTCACGAGAGGTGAAGCCTCGAGTGAGTCATGATGCCTCTTCTCTTCCTGTAAAGTAATTGTTCATTGCAATCTGGGAGGCAGTAAAAAGAGATTTTCTCATGTCAGTGTTGTTGTCCTGTGGTAATAAATTTGAATCCGATTTTGGCACTGTAGTAATAATGTGTGTTAGTTGCACAGTTGCTTTAAATAACATATGATTGGAACACATTTAGTTTTCACTGAGAGGGTGTGTATGTTAGGAGTGTGTATATATGTACTATATATATTATATGTATATAAATATATATATGGTTTTTGACCGGGATTTCGGTATTTCATCTTTTTTTACATTTTGCACTTTTATACTATAGTAATTTGTTCCATGCTTCATTATGTAATACAAAATAACTCTGAGTCTTACATTATTTCTGTTATATACATGTTTACAGCAATATGGATTCTGTGTTGGAACCGTCAAGGCTGATCCTGAACTCAATCATGTAAACTGCACCGCCTTTAAACCTAAGGTAACATTCTCAAGCATGTCTGATTACATTTTGAAAGTTCTCTGAGGTACAGATCTGAGTATTAAGAAAGAGTTAGTGACTAGAAAAGGATATTGAAATATCCAACACAAAACCTCCAAAAACTACGATGTACAAAGGGCTTTGTGAAACGTCATTGTGTCCTTGATACGACCTACCCACAAAATTATAAAATGGCAACTTGATTTGCTATAGATTTGAGTAAGAATCCCAGACTTTTGAACTTGTCTAAACATTAAGGGCCTCATTGCAATTTGGTTCAGACCGCAACCGACAAGCTGTCGGTTGCGGTCCGAACCGCATTTACTGCTGCAGTCCAACCGATGCATTAGGATGCGTGCGGTCGGGGGCTGCAGTCGGAGGGACCTACTGACACAATCTGAAGTGCTTATGGAGCCTGTCCGTCAGTCAGAAACTCCTCATAATCCATTAAGGGCGGCGTTTCCGCTGTCGGAATTATGATGTCAGTTTCCGACAGCCTTTCCAAGTCGGCCTTTCTGACATGGAAAGTGTTGTGTCGTAGGTAAAGAGGTCCAGTAGTCTTGGTTAGGTTACAGATGATAAGTTTATTGATCTTAGATATTCAGATAGGTTTTCCAGTAAACATGTAATGTAAGCCCCACCAGGAGCAGCTTCTCTGCTGCTCAGCCCAGGATCCAACTGACAGTCCCACTCCAAGCATACCACACATTCCAATGACATCACCATCCACACTAACATTCTACTCTCACTGGCTGAACAGCAGAGGCAGAGAAACAGGGAAGATGGAAGGTAAAACCTTAGATATAACACACCTTCCCTCTTTATAAAATGAACAAAGAGAAAGCAAATATAAATAGTAACATAACAGTAACATCACAGTAATACCGAAGAAACTTGCCAGAAGAAGAATTGCAATTGCACATAAGTTATGGAAAACATGCTAAAATAAGCAAGTAGAAAAGTGATGTTAAATGGAAGCAATAAAGGAAAACGAAAACTATAAAAGACACACATCTCCTTCCTTAGCAAAGCAAAAAATTGAAGCAAGAAGTTTCAAAAGGAAGGAAATTGTGAAAGAACGGAAAAGCAAATGAAGAAAAAACATACATGAACAAGAAAGAGGTATACCACGCAAACTAACAAAGGAATAATGCACCAAATGTAACCACCACAACCACACCAACTGGCCAGACTGGCGAGGAGGATGGAAACACTGAACACAGCAACAGAAAGAAGAAAAACGATATGAACAAATGTAAGCAATAGGTGACCAGCACCCAAAACAGAAAGCAAGCAAAGGTGAATTACAAAAGCAGGAAGAGAAAACACCCAACCTTAACGCAAGAAAAGAGTGACATACTGCCAACAAGAAAGAGAATACAGAGTGACAGACACCCAAGCAGAAAGCAATAAAAAGTAAATAACGGGTGGTTGCACCCTACCAGACATAAAGCAACGGGTGAAAAACACAGAAACAGAAAGCAATCATAAGTAAATAACGGGTGGATGCACCCTACCAGACATAAAGCAACGGGTGAAAAACACAGAAACAGAAAGCAATCATAAGTAAATAACGGGCGACTTACACTCTACCAGAAATCAAGCAAAGGGTGAAAACACAAAATAGTGAATCCCCAAGCAGTAAATGCAAGAAAAGTGCGATCTGGGTGAGCTGCACCACACATAAAGCAAAAGTACAGTCACACCTCAAATTAGACCACGCATGAAAGTGCAAGGAAAATGCGATCTGGGAGAGCTGCACCACATATAAAGCAAAAGTACAGTCACACCTCAAGTTAGACCACGCATGAAAGTGCAAGGAAAATGCGATCTGGGAGAGCTGCACCACACATAAAGCAAAAGTACAGTCAGACCTCAAGTTAGACCACGCAAGAAAGTGCAAGGAAAATGCGATCTGGGAAAGTTGCACCACACATAAAGCAAAAGTACAGTCACACCTCAAGTTAGACCACATATGAAAACTTGCGCACAATATAACAAATGCACTGTAAGTAAAAATCATGTAAAAATAAGAGGAACAAGGAAAATCGCTCCACATCAAGATACAGACAAGCAGTAGGTGACAAATCCACGCAGAATTATCTGCGCAAAAGGTGGAAAGTCACATAATGGCTAAGCAATAGCAACAGTACAGTAATTCATCGTACAGTAAAGAATAAAGCATAGCACATTATCAACAAAACAGTTTTAAATAGATGATACTTCTCTCCGGTGAGCGACTCCTCACCCGAAGTCCATCTCAACTGCAGGAACCATCTGAAATCGCACTGAAATCCCACGTACTTAAGATGTTAAACAAAGTCAGGTGAATGCAGTTGCAGAACGAAGACCAAAAACGGAAGATGGAACCAAGATGACTAATGTGGAATAAAACAGCAAAGCGTTCAAGCAGAGAAATGGTAACCACCTTAACTGCGCCCAGCTGTCAAGGCAAATGAATTTTAAAACCAGTATACAAATGCGAATGCCAGTAAAAGAAATAGTACAACACATCTTTCCCAAAGGAAGGCTCATCCCACGTAGGCAGACTGTGTCATATAACAACTTGCTTCCACGTCGGAAAGCAGACAGTGGACAGATAACAACTTGCCTCCACATCGGAAAGTGAAAATTACTGTTTCCTCTTCTTCAAAATGAAATGCGCTCGAGTCTATTTTAAAGATTAGGTCACACAAGAATGACTCACCCCTCGGTGCCTGATGGAAAAGCAGCGCCTCAAACCGCAGCATGTCAAAACATGTTCCAGAGTGAACACCAGTTCACGACGGTAAAATTAACGTTATTGTCCCGTAACATAGAAAAAAAACGTGATTGGCAAAGCGTGAATCACGCTAAGAACTGCCCATCAGCTAAGGAAGATGCCAAACGTAAGATGGAGGCACGCACTGGTGATGCCGCGCCGGATGGCTCCCGGCATCACCGTGCACCAAAACCACCACAAGAGCAAAAATCCTTGAGGGAAAGACCAAGTCACAGAGGATCCACGGGACGGAGAGCTGGAGCCAGATAAGAAGGCACACAGACTGAGAGAGCGCGCGCAGAGCACTGCTCGTGCCAGTTTTAAAAAGAAAGACATAGGCGGTACAACTGCCATGGCGAAGACAAAAGAAGAAATGCGCAAAGTAAACACTGTAAATGTACAAAAACACAGGCAAAGAGCGCCAAAACTCAATTTTCCTTGACAAGTGGTATGTCACTGCGGGTATTCTTGTTCATGAAGGTAAACTGCAGCATCACCAAAGCTCTGTTTCCGCCCAAAGACCATTGCTCCACACAGCTCCACAAAAGTGCAGCACACCGGGCTAAGTAGGACACCCGGGTCCACACGATGGTAGAAATTTTAAAGCAGCAGGGTGTCAGGAAGCATGGCAGCAGGTAACAAACACCCTGTCAGGAGTAGGCAACAGGAATCAGGCAGAAAGAACATGTAGCAGGAAACATACGCCCTGTAAGATGGACTGTCCGGTGAATCTGGACACTGGTGGGGCGGGAGGGCGTAAGTTCCTTAGGTAAGTTCTTTTTTAAGTAAAATCTTGTATAAAAGTACCCTTTCAAGCTTGAAGTAAGTCCTCGTGCGTAGTTTTGATTCCAACTCGTCGCCAATTTATGTTGTGTCGTAGGTAAAGAGGTCCAGTAGTCTTGGTTAGGTTACAGATGATAAGTTTATTGATCGTAGATGTTCAGATAGGTTTTACAGTAAAGATGTAATGTAAGCCCCACCAGGAGCAGCTTCTCTGCTGCTCAGCCAAGGATCCAACTGACAGTCCCACTCCAAGCATACCACACATTCCAATGACATCACCATCCACACTAACATTCTACTCTCACTGACTGAACAGCAGAGGCAGAGAAACATGGAAGATGGAAGGTAAAACCTTAGATATAACAGAAAGGCTGTTGGAAATTTACTTTGGGGGCCCCGCTATTTGGCCCTGGGGGGCACCAACATCCCTGCACCATGTGGCAGGCACCTCATTTAAATTTTTCAATGGGAGCTTGTGCTGCATGCGGTTTCAGCCCGCCGCATAAGCTCCCATTGAAAAATGGAAGTTTGCGACCTGCACCATCTGTGGTTGCATCCTAATTGAGGGGTCGGAACCGCTGACCTGAGGTCGGTCAGTTCCCATTCTGCAGCGATGTCGGTTGGATGCAACTCCGACCGACATCTTAATCAGGGCCTAAGCATTTTGTTTTCTACACAGTCTAGCATCAGGAATTCAGTTGCAGTGTGCATTAATCCTGTTATCATTCTGAAGTGGAACGAAATAACCTGGAGTAAATTAGCATTCCATAGATATAACATATACCTGCTTCCTAGTTTGTTTTTGATTTCTCTATACATTTTAATTCCCTAAATACTTCTTGGCCAACAAGTCAGATAGCCAAACATTGTTCGGCAAGTCGGATTTGCTGAAATGTACTGCAGTAGTTCAAAATTTTGTGGTAAATCAAAAAGTACATCTTCTGCTTTCAGAAGACCTTCCTTGACAGGTTTCAGAAAGTTTGCTGCAAACATGTTCAGCATATTTCACAGACACTTAGGATTCGTATGACATTTTTGAGAAGTACAAAAGTAGAGCCTTTAATCTGCAGGCCACCCAGTTATGGTCCGGAATATCTAGTTGGGAATACAAATTTACCAGAATATCATAACCAAAATACAGAGGAGGAATTCATATAGTTAAGTATAAATGTACTATTCCTAGTACCTTGAAGATGTATAACACCCATTTACATATATGTGGATTTAAGTACTGTAAACCTGTACTTACCTATATATACAAACCTGTGGATATTTTAGTTGTTGATATGTGAGTTATGGTGTTGTGGTAAGCAGATATTCCTGATTTAATATTTCATGCTTCCACCAGGCAAGAATAAGCATAACTTATAGTGATGAGCTGTGGACAGATTCCAAGTTCAATGCTGTAGAACAAATGCAGGTTTGATCCATTTCTGTTTGCCAACCAGCTGGATGCCAATGCATGTAAAAGAGATCATGGTTTTCATTGGCCCTGGTAAATTCTTCTTAGTCAGGTCTGTTGACCGTGTGCTCTAATTTAAAGACACAATCTTTGAAACCGAGGTCTTTTGTGGAAATCCTTTTGAAATATCATAGATTTGCTCTCAACTCAAAACCAATATTTTCCAATCTGTAATTTTGTCTTGGTTTTACACACACATTATGTGCAATGTAACTTAACACATTTGCAAGATCCAAGCACCAGACTTCGAATGTCAGCCCTCTTATCGCTATTGTGAGTAGAAACTAATGCCAAAGTACATGCCAAATTCAAATTAAGAGGGATTTGAGTTACTTAATTCAAAAAAATATATTTTTACATTAATTGCTTACACTTTAAAGAAAAGAAGACAATTATGTGGAAATGAGGCACATCCACTATGGGGAAGGAATCCCAGTGAAAAGCAGTATTCAAAAATTGACTAGTACTGTGTTATAAACATTTGGGAAATGTATGTTTATATGTATTGACTTTAAAAGATTGACAAAATTAATACATGTTAATGTAATGTTAATACATTGATGCAAGTTTAGGGTTACCATGATCAATAAGCTCAGTTCAAAGTGCATGTTGGTAAACTATGGTACACTCAGTGAATCTACCGAAGAATTGAAAACGCGCCCCAAATACATTATGCGTAGAGTTCTTTTCATAGATTTTGGGAACTAACGTTATAATTAAGAGATTAAGCTCACACATTTAGAAAAGAATGTATGCACATGGATAGACCTGAAAGGAGAAAAGACAAGAGATCATCAAATACCCTTTTTGCTTTTCTCTTCTAAGCCCTTTCAATGTGCAAGGTGAGGAGGCCACAAGGCAGCTATTTTAACTTTTTCCCTCCACACCCCCTAACTAATGATGCTGCATATTTTCCACATCACATTACAAATGTACACCATGCGGCTTCCATTACTTGTGCCTTCCACATTTCCATTGTGCCTTCCACATTTCCATTTTGTAGAGCAATGGGCCAATCTCCTTTGACCTTTTTATGTAACCATTATGTGATACCAAGGAACCTTTTTGATGGTTCCACATCACACTTGTACCCTGCTTCCATGGGGATTCCTTGTGATCCAGCGCGATATTAGCAAACAGCATACATACACCATATACTCACTTAGGCCCATACATTCACACTACGCTAATACTTAAGCTGGGTGTCAGATATACTCTTATATCAAAAATCCCTGCTACCAATTACCTTCTGATTGAAGAGTAATAACTTACCAATGGATCCTTTGTTAATTGGGAAGTTTAAAATGAGTGACATTCACTATAGTACATATTCCTGAAATAACCACTGAGTCAGGAAGTTTTAAAATGTTTATCTAAAGTTTAGCAGGGTAAAATACAGAAAATACGGTATTTGATCAGAATACCCAAGAGGAAGCTTAGGAACGAATTTTCTAATAACTGACAGTTTTTAAGGAAATTAGAGAGGATAGAGACAGCAGCGCAACTAAAGGTTGCATTATAGTTACCTAGATGCGTGAACCAAGCCCCTTAGCCAAGGAGTTGGAAAGAATAGGACCCTGGAAGGATGAAAAGCAAGGACCTCCTTCAGGATCAGGACAGGACTGGTGACCTCTCTATAACGACGCCTGCGCCGTTCCCCTCTCTGGCACTCGATTTCTCCTCGATTCTCCCGTCTAATGGACTCCGCCGCCCCCTCCTCAGGACCTCTTCCGGATAGGGATTCAGTCAGCAACCGATCAGCATGGCAGCCTGGAGCTCTTCTGTATGTTCTCTCTTCTCTGGAATCTAGCTCTGACTAATTAACTAATGCTATATTCTATTATACCCTTCTAACCATATACCTCCCATTAATGTTGCTAAAATATGGGACCACTACTTCTGATTGGACAGGAACAGGGGGTGGATTCTCGCACCATGACAAATTTGGCTTAATTTGTGAAGCCTATTGTATTTACGTTCCCGCCCCTTCAAATTAATACATTCATTTTATTTCCCACCCGTTCTCATGACAAATGTTATACATTTTACAGTATAAGAGCAACATTTTATCCGCCGGATACATTGGGTACATCATCTTCGGCCAATAGGTCATGGCCTTGTGAGACGTCCAAGTTGACTTCATTTTGGCAGTCATACAGGACACAGGCGCAGAACCCTCTGTCTCTCGAGTTTCAAGTCACCAACCCAGGCCCAAGTTTACGAATTACTAAAAGTACAAGAGGAAAATATTAAAATCACAAATAAAACGTTTCACTGTATACCCACTTTCCCTAACTCTATTCCCATTTAATCATAATACTACCCTGCATTAGTAGCGTTAAGAAAACGATAATTTAATAATGACATGAGAGCAAGCTTAAGCATGTGAGAACATTGAGCGGCCATTTTAATGCACACTGCGCAGAAGCAGAAGTTTCCCACCAAGCAAAGAAAGACGTCACACCATGTGATCAGGTTGCGACATGCGCAGAGAAGTACCCGCGCTTTAGCGGCCATTTTAAGTTATGGACAAGCGTTATTCATTAGTAAAACACATAGGCAAGCATCTATCCCTTTTGTATTCGTGAATGCAAGTATTAGTATTTGACAGTACAAGTTTAATAAATTAATACTATGAGGAAGATTGCATCCAAGCAAGTTTCAATTTTGAAACCTTGCTCCATCACTTGCACCACACAAATCGAGCAAATTAGGAGTTGTTGGATACAGGCTATCATTGGACACTCAAATTAATGAAGTCACCAAAGTTATCTTCTGACTACTTAATTATTTGAAAGGACTCATTAACCTGCTGCTGCTACCATCCAAGAACGCTGTGCTCATTTTTAGGGTAGTATCTCATCTTTTATACTGAAAATGCATATACTCATGTTTCTGAGCAATATCAACAAGTTAGCCCTATAGAACAATGGTTCTCAACCTTCTGACTTCAGCTTACCCCCACTTATTCATTACTGGAACCCGGGGACCTCCATCGAGTCATTACTAGAAGATGGGGACCACGGCCTCAGCATTTTCAATGTTTTGAATGACAAACCAATACACAAAAAATACAGAAACAAACATTCATCAAACAATCTGAAAAAAAAATCACAATTTTCATTTTAATGGGAACTTTTAAGCTTTTCTAAATTCAATTAAGGCCACCCATTGTCCATACTATATTCTGTAAGATGCATTTGCACTGCCCCTATGAATCTATCTGAGAATACTAACTACATTTTTTGCCTCCCGTTTCAAATTGCTTCACATTTACAGAACGTTCAAAAAATTTCTATTTTCAATTTTGTTTTTTAAATGTATATATATTTTATTCATCTGCGAGTATTATTTAATTTTCTAAGCATTCGTGGAGCTCCTGAGTAGTCTTTGTGAACCCCCAAGGGTCACCCGCTGCTATAGAACATTTATCTTACCTTTGTAATGAGCTCCTCAGGTCATATATTATTGGCACTTCGAGCACTGCACGAGAATCACAATCCTTAGTGTAACTAAAGAAGCTTTATGTGAGCACCACCAGAACTATATTGACTGACTAATCTTTCCTCACAGTTGACCAGCTGCCTAATGCTTGCTGCTGGCAATAAACTGTCCCTATCTATGCTGAGTTACAAGCATTATGAAGGAAGAACTTTGAACACTACAAGCACCTCCTCTGGAAGTGCATTCCTTAAAGGCCTTGAGGCATTATTTGATGGTCTAAACACTTTCTCTAACTCTCTGCCTATATACACAGCTTTCTGCAGCAGCCCTGTTTGTTCATCTTTTGAAATAATGTTGAAACTTCTGCAAAGCGGAAAAGAGTAATGTACACAGCAATAACAAATACAATAATTAAGAATGCTACCACAAAGTTCCTACGCTGCTTTAGTATTTCACTTTGCCACTTCTTCTGAGAGTTTGAATAACACCTTGCTTTCTCGTGTTATGTCTGAATAATCTCCTCTCCAGTTTTGTACCAATAATGGTTCACAGGAAATGTTTTTCTTAATTATTTTGTTTATTTCATTCAGTATCTAGTGCCTCCCACATAATGGGTGATTTCCCATCAGAGTATATGAAAGGATCCTTGTTCTATCAGCTGCTTTTGATTGGTCAATATATCTCCTGCAAGGTATAATACAATTTAACACACTCAGACAAGAACCTGACTTTCTCCTACAGACCCAAAACATAGATACTCGGAGATCCTCATAGTAAACATACCTTCTCAGCGGAGGATCTTGCATCCAAATGTAATGAATTTTATTTTCCCCGAACATAACTCCTCAATGATTCAGTACTATTCACTGGTACTATTCAATGCTCACCGCTGCTGTATTTTCCTCCTCTTTTAATGTCTCTTTGGGGCAGATTTACAAGCCCCTTGCGCCTTCTTGCGCCGCCATTGCGTCACTTTTTTTGACGCAGTGGCGGCGCAAACAATGTGGCCTATTTACAACGTGACGCATCTAGGGAGATGCGTCACGTTGTAAAGCCCTGGTCACATTATACCTGCGTCAGGTATAATGTATGCAGGGTGGGCGTTCCCATGCAGGAAAGCCTCGTAAAATCTACAGGATTTCACTGCGTCACTTTTAGGACGCCACTGCGTCAAAACCTTACACCTGCTTGAAGCAGGCGTAAGGAGTGATGCAGTACAGTAAGTATAGGCCTCAAAATACATTGCTGGAGTTGCGTTGTGCTTGCGACACAACTCCAGCAATGCGTGACTTTTGGGCCAACAGATGCGTCAGAATTTCTGACGCATCTGTTAATCCTTGCGCCATGGAGCACTGTATTGTAAATACAGCGCATCCATGGCGGCGCAGGGACATTTGACGCTTTCGCAAGGAAACTGACGCATCTGTGCAGATGCGTCAGTTCCTTGTAAATCTACCCCTTGGTGTTCAAATGTTTGGTGCTAAAGTGCTCAATGGTGTCAGTCTTTATTTTAACTGATAGCACTATGACTGAGCAATATTCAACATAATAAAACATAATATTGGCTGGTTAGAGTACACAATTTTATACCTTCCTCATCTAATTTGATCTATGATGATTTCCTTTACACTGCAGGTGTATCCAACCCACACTTCTTTATTGGATCAAATCAGGTGACTCAAACATCATATCAGATCGATGATGCACCATCACGTCACCTCTTACTGCTTTGGACTTTAATGACCCACACTCAAGGACCACAAGCCACGTGCAAATTTTAGCCACATCAGTGATACTTTGGATTCTACTAGTGAGATGAATAAGACAAGACTGGCAGAAATAAAGAGGAAGGTGGGACAGAATATATAGAACAGAGGAAGCAGCTTATGTGTCCATGAGAATTGATCAAGTTAGATGAGTTAATGAACTGAATCAAAAGTGAAAAAGGAAAGATCCTCAGAGATGGCTAGCCTGATTAGGAAATGAAATGGAAAAACAGAAACATTGGAAAGTTGTACACTAAAAGGTGATTATTTTTTAAAAAGCGACCAAATAGTACTTTTCTTTATTTCAGGTGGCAGCAGGCGATCCTTCGGGCGCTCACCCAGCTCCAAATGCAAATCCTGCTGCAGCAGGCCATAGCCATCACCATTTTCATCCTGTACACTTGACCTCGTCCTCAGGAGAATCCTCCTCTTCAGAGATGGTTCCTCCAACAGTTGACATACCTCCACCACCACCAGCTGATCCTACAGCGACCAACGTTATCGTTAAAAGATCCTTAGCCGCAGAGCCCATTCCTGCCGTGCATCTTCCAGTGTGCCCAGGAAAAAAGAGATTTTTCTAAGTTTAGTCAAAGCGGGGTTTTTATATACAAGGTTCTAGTTAACTGGTGCTCAATGTTGAAATACACTCTCTGATGACCACAAATTATTACAGCAATGCATATTCTATCTCTGTGTAACTTCACCTATCAGAGCATGGAGAACATGTGTGTGCAAAGAATCTGGATGCTTGGAAGGTGTATTAGAGGCAACAAAAGAAATGAATTCATTGATTTTGGGAAGGTTCTCCACAGTTCTAGTCTAAAATATGAATTGGTGCTATTCAAATACATTCTGTTAAATAGAGTTTTGTGTTTATGATGAGAAAAATCATTGATTTAAGTATAAAAACAAGGTCTGTATTACAGTCTCAAACCTAAGTGCATTTTTACCAGGGGTTGTAGGCCACAATATCATGGTCGAAAAATTGACCTGCAGATAAGAACAGTAAATATGCACTTACTTTTACCTTGTGGTGCTAGAGGATGTAGCCTGTGCAATGTTTTTATAGGTCAATATTATTCGCCGTATTATAGCGCCATACAACCACACCACTATTTACTGGTAGCCCAACAAAATCATGAATACATGATTAAATAACACAATTGAATCGAATCAACATTCCACAGGATAACAGCCTAATGAAAAAGTAACATCAATTAGGGACATCATTTGGGCCAATAGTGTGTAGGTCTTTTAAATGTTCAGAGTAGTAGATGGTACTTGAACTGAGGTTTCCACAGTGTGACTCAAAGACTTTTTTTGCTCCAGCTGCTGTGTAACTACTATCCAGGGAGCAACAGACTTTGGGCCATATGTATGAAGCCAATTTGCGATCGCAAACGCCGAAATTCGCAGAATTTCGGCCTTTGCGATCGCAAATTAGCAGTGTGCAATGTATCACACTGAAACCCCCTCGCAAAATAAGGATCGATTCTCCATTTTGCGATTGCATTTAAGGAATCGCTAATTGCGATTCCTTAAATGCAATGTAAGAAGCACAAAAGAAAGTGCGATTTGGGCTTAAGGAATCGCAAATTACCACCAACTTAAGTTGGTGGTAACTTGCGATTTCACTTAAAAATGCACTATTTTGCATTTTTTAAAGTGCCATGTGGCGCACATACATGCCCTTAGGGCACGTATGTGTGCCACATGTGCACACATGCACATTTCAGGGTGCAACAGGGTGTCCTTTTGACACCCTGGCACCCTTGAAATTGCATTCTCAATTTGCGATTTTCTAATTGCTAATCGCAAATTGAGAATGTCTTCCCATTCATTCCTATGTGCCTCTAGGCCCATAGGAATGAATGAGGAGGTATTCCTTAATTGCGAATTGCACTTTGCGATTCGCAATTAAGGAATATGAAGGATTCGCAAAATGTATTGCAAATCCTACATACATAGCGTTTTGCGATTCTCAAATAGCGATTCGCAAAAAATCGCTATTTGAGAATCGCAAAAGGACATTTTGATACATATGGCCCTTTGTGTTTAATCTCTTAGGGACATAGAAACACAGCATGCCGAGGAAGAATGCAAAACATGAATGATTACACAAAATAACAATGACTGAAAATATGGAAAGGCATTAAATGGTAACTGAATATCCTTTGTTATCTAACATGCTAGGAGACATGTCTACATTTGTAAACTCATGGACTAAATTAAACTGTTACGAATCACACCTTAATAATATCAAAGAAAATTAGGCACTTACTCGAATAAAATATAGTCAATAGAATAGGATTGGTTTGCTTAATTTTGTGCTTGTGAGTTTTTATTAACAATTTGCTAGCTATATAGCGCTAAATACTGCCGCTTCACTGCTTCTAGGCATTGTAAATAATAGATAATATTACTTTTACCTTACCTAACTCACTTTAGAAAGAAGTGAAGGAGGAAATAATATTTGGGTTTACCAAGTTGTCCACTCATGACATGCAACACGTCAGTAGTAGCAAAGACATAGCTCACTGAGCTATTTTGCTTGCTGATTTCCCAGCTGAAGGTATTTGGGGGTGGGGCGAGGGGTAGATTAAGAGCATTCTGAAGTCGCTCATGAAGGATTTTATACTCTCAGGGGTATATTCACAAGAACGTGCGATAACTACCGCAAGAGTAGCGTAACGCAACTTTCAATAGCGCAGCCTATCGCGGGAAAATAACCCCGTGTCAACGTGGAATTCACAACAAGGCGGTAGCAAGCGATAGTCTGCCGAAACCGCGGACAATGTCCGCGATACAACCACCACGATGGAGATAAAAACACAAACCACAACACCAAAAAACACGCGATAGGCCAAAGCGCGATGAGGAAATCAGCGACAAGCAGCGCCAGGCCTGCAACACACACCTGGCAGGCGTCAAAAATCACCATAAAAGTAGAAAAAACACCCACACTGTTGGAAACGGGGTAGCGTGGTGCGGAGCGGGAGGGCTAAACTCGGAGCATTGTGTAAAGCATCCGCGCAGCACACACAGGCGACCACCCAGGCACACTACAAAAAGGGAGACCACACCAGTTGGAGTAAGAAAAACAGTATCTGTATTATGCAATCAGCATAGCAGGATGTAACCACAGGGATAACACGGCGCCAACCGGCACCCGGTAGATATGAACGGTGGGGGCTATTTACAGTGCAGCGCCAATCGGGCCGCTGCCAGAATCAACATAAGTGCAAGAATGAATGAAAGTCCATCATAATGAATCATGAGGCATGAAAAACGGTTAGCATTGGCAAAATGTAAGACATCATAACATTAGCCTTGGGCCTAATTGCACGGGATCTACACATGAGGCCTAGAGGGAAAACATCAGGTCAGGCATAACCTCCTTGGCAGTAGGCATTCAACATAGGAACATTTCAATCAGAGCAGGTGAACGAAGAGGCTCAATACATTCAGGTATATTCACTTCAATAAAGCCTTTGAAGCCGGTATTCAATGACCATTGGAAACACTTCTTATTTCCTTTCATTAGGGCAACATCCCTTGTGTGGGCATTCAACATCAAGGGCAGCTAGTTTGCATAACACCCACGTTTATCAACACACCAGGATTAACTCTTAGCAGGCAAGTAAATCATGCCAGTACGGGGAACATGGGAGCCCCACCCCCGGGACTCTCACTGAACAGTTAGGCCCCAATGTTGCCTGTGGGAGCCCCTCCTCTGGGGCTCCGAGGCGCAGAAAAATGCCCCCCGTTGCAGCAGTGCAGAAATGGCCCAACAATCACTGGTCCGTTGGGGTCCCCTCCTGGGACCCGAGGCTAGAAAAATGCCTCAACGTTGCAGCGACCCGCAACTGCGGCGTCGCTGTGTAGCCCCCGGGGCACTGTGGCCCTGTCCGTGGTGGAGCCCCACGGGGGCTTCCAAATTAATCGGGCTGCACGTTGCAGCTGCCCACTGCCAGGCGGGGCAGCTGGAAGAACACGATCGGCACCGTACTGGGGGCCGGGCACCGGCAGTATGCCCCGATACCTCCCCCACCAAGGCAAGGCTGAGCCCCCACTCACCGGAATCACTGGAGGACTCCTAGCAGGGGACAGGCACCGGTCTGTGCCTCGACAGTCCCCTGCTCTCCTCATCGGCGCTGCACACGAGGCGGCTTCTCCTCTTCACCCGGGCCCCCTCCTGGGACCCGGGACTTCTCTGCGAGGCTCGCGGGGCTCTCCCTTTCCCACGGGAGCCCCGCCAACGACCGGCAGCTCTCGCGCTGGCCTCCGGCTTCCTCTTTCTCTAGCGCGGCACACGCAGGGCTCTCCTCCGCTCACGGAGAGCCCCCCACCTACTTCCGGAGCGACGTCTCCGGCGGCGTTGGCCAGCGTGGGGTGGGCTCCCGCCTGGATTCTTCCTCCGGCGCTTCTCCTCCCTGCCGGTCGGTCACGCCCCAACCGGGCGCACTCCTGCTGGGCCTCCGGGTCGCCGCAGGCAGAGCGGCGGCCTTCAGCTAGTCTTCGGCCCGGGCTGCGGCGGTGAGTTTTCTTTAGGCGGTAGCCCGCGGGGTGAGCTCCCGCTTTCACATAGAGGCAGATGCGGGGTGGGCACCCGCGCGCGCTCGGTGACACGTGGGGTAGGCTCCCACCAACTTCTAGTGAGGCCGCTCTCCCGGGCGGCGGCGGGGATCCTGGGCAATTTCCCTCGTCCCGGACAATACGGGGTGGGCTCCCGCTGGTTTGATTAGCACCACGTGGTGGCACACACGCGGGGTGGGCACCCGCTTGCAGGCAAGGCTCAGGGGGGATCCCCCACTCCGGGTGGGCTCCCGCTGGTTTGATTAGCACCACGTGGTGGCACACACGCGGGGTGGGCACCCGCTTGCAGGCAAGGCTCAGGGGGGATCCCCCACTCCGGGATTTCCTCGGGACACGTGGCAGACCAGCGCTGCAGGCACCACCTCCCTTCTTCTGGCACATTAGGTATAGCGCTCCCCAGGCGCTAGGGTGCAGGCGGCCCCAGTCATTTACAGAAAAGCGCTCCCCAGGCGCTAGGGACCTCACAGGTCCAGGGCCCACAGAGGGGGGGGGGGTTTGTCCACGCTCCTCACCTCCTTGAGTACAGGCAGTCCCATTATGGCGCTCACGAGGCGCTAGAGGCCAGGAGGCAAGTAGTGCAGGGCGAGATCAGTGGCTAGCAGGGCGGCTCACCAGTCCTGAAGCAGCAGCTCCTCGGAGCGGTCATCCTCCAGTAAGGTGGCAATCCTGCCAGCACAGCAGCCTCCACTCCGGCGATGTCTCTTTATTGGCCCTGGGGACAACAGGGGGGAGATGGGCACAGGGGCCAGCACACAGGCCCAATGTGGCGGTACCTCCTGGCAGAGTTCCCCCTCGGTCACCTCTCCTGCTCTGTCACTGAGCACATGGCAGCCCAGCCCCTCCTATATATCCGCCCCTCACCCCACCTACCAGAAAGGCTGGCAACTTCTGGAAGGTTCCCTGGGGAACCGGTATTAACTGGTTTAGGGGGGGGTGTAGGGCACCCTGGCTGCCAGGTTTCCCTCCAAAAGCTGGGAGTGCTGGGAAACAACAACTAGACCGCCACTCAATTCAGTCATGCGGCACAAGGGTAGGCAGGAATGGTGTCCATTTTAAAAGTGACAGTGACACCATTACATAGTAGTACTCTTTTACATTTTAAACCCATGGTACAATACATAGGCTAGGGGGGAAAAAGCGAAAAATTTCTGGGAAAAAGGGCCAAGTCCAACACACACACAAACTGACCAACACCCAAGCACCATGGAGGCAGCCGGAGCAGGCGCAGAGGACGAGCGGAACCCCACAAGCACCCCGGACGACCAGCCTGGGTCCTCGGGGACAGGGAAGGGCAAGGACAAGAAGACGAGGAAGACCAAGTTCAGTCCGCAGGCGAACAGGATCATAGTCACGGAGGTGATGGAAAACCATCAACACCTCCAACGTGTCATTGGGCACCAAAACTGGAATATGGCGGGACATCGTCGACAAGGTGAATGCCTTCGGAGAGCACAAGCGGACAATGGACGAGGTCAAGAGGCGATGGAATGACATCAAGCGGAAGACGAAGGAGAAACTCACCGCCAACCAGAAGGCAGCAACGCAGACCGGAGGTGGGGGCCCAGCGCCACAGCTGGAGCTGGATGACATGAGGGAGCTGGTGTCGACAGTCATCAGTGTGGAGACTGTGGCTGGAGTCGGGGGACCGGACACTGCTCGACAGGACACAACACAACCGCAACAGGGTGAGTGACCACCAGGTACTGGGGGGATGGGTGGAGATGGCCACAATGGCACACATGCACAAGCAAGCAGGGCACAGTGCACACCCACAATGACCCTGGGTCCTTGCCCAGACCCACAGACTGTCACAATGTACAATGCCATGCTGTCTGAATGTCAACCTGTACCATGCGGCTACATACATGTGGACACATTGTAATACACCATCTCCCCTTCACATCGCAGGGGCATCGTCAACACCTCCTGCAGAACAGTCACAGCCACTCTTCACTGATGACGAGGAGGACAACACCAGCATCAACACCTAAACCATCCTAGACATCATTGACCTCAACCGCCACTCACCTCCAGGATCAGGGCAGCCCAGCTACAACGATGAGACCCCACCCACCACCCAAACCACCCAGCAGGAGGCACCCACAGCCCCGGCACCCTCCCAAGTCCCCCAGGAACAACAAATGGCCTTCCAACGCCGTGTGCTGGAGGGCCAGAGGGAAACGGCCGAGCAGGTGCGGGTGGGGTTCGACCTCATGGCTACCAAACTGGACGCCATCCTTGGGTGTCTATGTCCGCCCCATGGTCTCCAACGAGCCCTGACTGACATCGCTGGAGTCATGACGCGGAGGGAAGAATACCTGTCCGCTCAGAGTGGCTCCAGCGATCCCAGCCGTGAGCTGGCACACATGCGGAGGCTCATGGAGGACATGGTGCGGATGGAGGCGGAAAGGATGGCAGCCACCGCTGCACATCAGCAAAATGTAGCTGGGATCTACCATGCCCTGCATGTCCTCATCATGGCATTGCTGCCATAAGGCGTGGCGATGATGAATGCTGCTGCCCCCACACCATCCACATCTCCACCCCCTGGTGTGTCAGTTCCTCCCAGTGCGGCAGGCGTATCCACTCCGGCACCTGATGTGTCACTGCCACACAGTGCGGCCGACAATCCTCCTCTGGCCCCTGATGTGTCAGTGGCACACAGTGCCGCAACCGGTACTGCAACACCCACAGGTGGGGCAGAGCACACATCCGAGGACGAGGACGTGGATGGGATTGAGATCAGAAGGAGGCATTCATTTCCGCCACCTTGCCTGTTTCTGCTTGGTGCCGCACATGGCCTCAAGACCTACCACTGACCCCCGATACACTCCGGTGCATTCACCTTGGACAGCGACATGGACTGCCACATCCTGTTTGACGACCAATGACACGGCGGACAGACTGCGGACTGTACCCTTCCTCTTCCGCAGTACAGGTCATCCCCGGATGGACACTGGCTGGCCCTCCACGGGCCCATATTGTGTAGTGTGCTCGGCATTGCCCTGTACCGCTCCAGCTGCATGACTGCACTGGATGTGCAAATAAACATCCAGTGACGCACTGCTGTGTAATGTCTTACGTCATTCATGTATGGATTTGTGGATGAATGTGGGGACAGTGCCTTCCCTTGCGTCAATGATGTTCATCCTGTGGGATGCCAGTCAGAGGGTGCGACATTGCATTTTGTGTACCGGGTCCCGTGAACACTACAACAGGGACACACGCATCAGTCACTTCCTTGTCCGGACATGGACTGGACCACGCCCAGAGCCCATGAGTCATTGTTGCAAGCCCTGCGCTGGTCCGGCGTACGGCAGGCCAGACCACTCCGCTAAAGCCCCGAGGGGGGGCCCTCATTGCTACCCGTCGCAGCCGTACTCGCTGGTGGTGTGCAGGTCACTGGTCTAGTTGTCAGCATGTCACAGCCACTCCCTGAGGGCAGGTTTTCACACACACCACACCCATCCGGCACAGGCGTCACAGGCCATGTGACTCCGCCAACATAAGGGGCCGACGACGTCACATTCCCCTCTTCCGGTGGTGACTGGATGACGGACGCTCCACGGTTCTCACTCATATAGGGCCCATGAGTTGTTGCGCACAGGGTTAGTGGCATCCGAGGCCTTGAGTACGGCACGAGCCTACCACCACGTGGTGCAGACTGGGGTTGCACAGGGTTAGTGGCATCCGAGGCCTTGAGTACGGCATGGGCCTACCACCACGTGGCGCAGACTGGGGTTGCACAGGCTTAGTGGCATCCGAGGCCTTGAGTACGGCGCGGGCCTACCACCACGTGGTGCACACTGGGGTTGCACAGGGTTAGTGGCATCTGAGGCCTTGCGGACGGCACAGGCACCCCACCACGGGACGGTGACTTTGGGTGCACTGAGTCAGTGGCACCTTGAGCTGCTGAGCGGGTGTGCAGCCTGCGATGATGCCCCGTCCCGGCGGTCCGGACAGCTCAGGTTTTGTGTGTCCTGCTGGACCGCAGTGTAGGCCAGAGCCAATGGGCAGCGCAGGCCTACTGCCTGTGGCGTCGCTTCCGGGATCCCAGAGTTAGTGGCACCCATTGGGCTGAGCGGGTGTGCAGCCTGCGATGGTGCCGGGTGCACTGGTATGTCCCATGCCATGGAGTAATCAAGACCCAGCACCAAACGTGGGACCTGGTGGCCTGCGGAGTGTGGCTGCATGGTGTGGAGGGTGCCATGTCCGCGGGCCCCGGGCTTGTGGCTTGCAGTGGCACGTGGTGGGACCTCCTGTCTACGCGCCGGAAGGTGAGCAGTGAGGCCTGGGTGTGCATGGGCGGGCATGCTCCGATGGGTGGCGGGAGGGGTTGGGGTGCCTCTGCCTGGGTGTGCATGGGCGGGCAGGCGATGTTGTCTTGTGCAAGTGTGTACTGTGCCAGTCATGTATCTGGACTCTGTTTCAGCTGACGGCTCTGACTCAGATGTGTGACCTGGTGTCCTGCTATACATACCGGAACGTAGTTGGAGACACACCGGTGGCAGCAGGTGAGCAGTGTGGCCTGGGTGCACAGGGGCAGCACTCTCTCTCTCTCTCCTTCTCTTCCTCTCTCTCTCCTCTTCTCTCTCTCTCTCCCTCTCTTCCTCTCTCTCTCCCTCCCTCTTCCTCTCTCTCTCCTCTTCACTCTCTCTCTCTCTCTCCCTCTCTCTCTCCCTCTCTTCCTCTCTCTCCTCTTCACTCTCTCTCTCTCTCTCTCTCCCTCTCTTCCTCTCTCTCTCCCTCCCTCTCTTCCTCTCTCTCTCCTTCGCTCTCTCTCTGTCCTCTGATGTGCGCAGGACACACCTTCTCATCATGTTTTTTGTCTTACAGGCTGTGACCTACGTATTGTCCCGAGGGGAGCGGCCATGTGTCTTCATTTCATTTCGGTGTTCATTTTAATAAAGTTTCATTTGTTGCTTCGAAAGTGAATGTGTGCTGCTCAATTCTGTGACGACACATGCATGTCACCAGTTGTGATTGTGCGACATCAAGCGGAATATTTTGTACATGTTTAGGTGTGGCTGATGTGGCATGTCTTTGGTCGGGGGGGTGCCAGGGAGGGGTGGTCCTGGGGGTGGTAGCGGTGGGTGTTGTGGCCCTCTTGGGTGTCCAGGCCGCATGATGGGTGGCTCCATGGCATCTGTTGCCCTTCCGATGTAGCCCTGGGCTGTGCTCCCTTTTGGTTTGCAGGCTGCTGTCCGACTTTACACCAGGTCAGAGCAGGTGTAGATTTCCTGGTGCTAACGCGCCTTATCGCCTGTTTTGTGTTTTTACCGCCGATGTGGCTGGTCGTTGAGAATGTTGAGGTGTGATGTTGTCACGCCTTTTGGCACGGGAACGCCCACTCTGCATCTCATTAGCGATAGTTGCGCGGGTCCTCTGTGGCGATGTTTTTTGCGGCTGCCATCGCGGGTAAACTGGTGCTGTGGGCTGTTTACACCAGCTTGTGAATGGGGAGGTATATTTATCACGACTTTGGCTGCGATAAAGTGCCGTTAATTCGGCGATAGCTCCTTGTGAATATGCCCCTCAGTTTGGGAAACAAACTATCGTCTATAGATTTGTGTCCAAACCCCATTTAAAAAAGAGAATTATTGTCTCACTTCATCAGCATGTTCACTTAGGCAAAAATGTATTTATAATATGATGTCACAACATCCCTAAACATTTTTCATGCCATGTTTTTAATGGTAACTAAATGCACTATTTAATTCTACTTTTCTCCATTATTCCAGAGTAGCTGGTTGCAACATGTTAATTCAATGTTTAACTCAGAAAAGGCATCAGTTTACTTTTAACACTTAAAGCCCGATTACGATGCGGGCTGGAACGGCTCCGACCATCGGTTGGAGCCTTCCAGCCCATCATTGTAATCGGCTGGTCGGATTCCTTTCTGACCGACCTATTTCGATGGGGTCGGTCGGAAGGGAATCCGAATCAGTTTTCTGAATGGCATCCGATGGGCTCGGAGAACCCGTCCGCCATTCGGAAACCCTGCAGTAATCCCTCGGCCGGCTCTTTCCGGCCGAGGGATTACGATGGCAGATTTCCACTGCCTTTCTGTGCTGGCCTTTCCGACACAGAAGGGCATTGGGAATCTGTCTTTGGGGACCTCCAGCAGGGCCCCCATGGGTGCAAGGCCGCCGAATGGTGGCCTAGGGGGCACATATGGTGCCTGCGTGTTCATACCTGCACCCAGTGGCAGGCACCTTGACCTTGAGGTGACTGCCACGAGGTGCAGGGATGAACTGCACCTCTGCTTTTTGCAATGAGAGCATGCATTCCTTTCTGAATGGATGCTCCCATTGTAAAGCATAGGATTGCGACCGAACATGGTTGGTCGCATCCTACTTCCTAGGCTGGAACCGACGACAGGAGGTCGTTCGGTTCCAGTTCCAAACCGATGTCAGACGGACTCCGGTCCGTCCGACATCGGAATCGGGCCCTCATAATTGCATCACTTAGAAATTGCACTGTTTTCAATGGAAATTAATTAAGCTCAGTGTTACTGTGAAAAGTGGCACTTTTTATTGGTTCCCTCATATGGATAGGCAACAAATAACTAATGCATAAAGATACCTCAATGTAAACACACTTCCAATTGTGACACTTATCAAATATAACCCTAGGGGTTAACCCTACGCTCTTCACTCCTAGCCCCTTAAAATCCAAGTATTGTACCCTGACTCTGTACCTCTAGCCTCCAATGCCTTATGCATCAAACACGTAACCCAAATCCTTAACACTATACAATATACATTTAGCCTCAAACCCCTATTCCCACAACTTTAAACCTACAGCATATACTCTTACCTCTGTACTTCATGCCCTATTCCCTCTGCATCCTCTGTATCCTAGCCCCAACCTTCTGGAGTCGTAAAATAGATAACTTATAACGGTATACTATATTCCTTAGCCTATAACCCTGTACCTAAAACACCTAAGCCTATATTGTTAACCTAAAACCACATATCCTTAAACTTTAACACATACCCTTAACCCCCATAAATTATACCCAGAAACCCAAAACCCTATACCTCAACCCTTAATCCTATAACCTGCATACTATATTCCTCATCTCTATAGTCCAAATGTTTAAACCTTAAACCAATAGCCCAAACCCTTAACCTTATCTGTTAACCCTTAACTCAGGGCCATAAACTTGTAATCCTTTACCCCAAATCCATAGCATCTCAACCATGAACCCTATTCTTAACACCTGTACTATGCCCTTAACCACTAACCTATACCATGAACCCTTAATTCTATATCACATACCATTTACTTCTATAACCTATATCAGGGTTCTCCAAAGTCGGTCCTGGGGGGCCAGATCTATGCCAGATTTTTAGCATATCCCCAATTAGATAAATGTAGTTATCTTAAAATCTGGCATGGATCCCGGCCCTCAAGGACCGACATTGGAGAACCCTGACCTATATCATTAGACTTATACCCCTCACTAATATATTGTGACCCTTACTATCCAAATTTCTATACTCCAAATCCCAAAACCTTAATCCTTAAATGTTATGCCCTATATGCTAAACCCCTAATCCTTAGCACCTTAATCCCTTTCACACTGTCCTTACTTCAATATATTTTGTGGACAAACATTTTGAGAAGTTCTCCTTTTTCAAAACATTTATTTTAAGGACAATTAAAAACTGTGACTTTTAAAGGTTTTGCGTTCAAATTTTTTAGGCAATGCCACATTCAGATATAGATTGTGCAGTTCCTATTGGTCCCAAGTGATCCGTAACACTTGTGTTTCTAAAGCTGTGTGCCATGTAACTGCTAATCCCCCCTGCCGTCAAAATCCAAAGTCCTGGTACGACCTGGGTAAAAACAGCACGAGCAAGCATTGTCAAGTCATGCAACTTTCACTTACATTTGTCAAAACCATCTCACCATTTCTTAACATGGACAAAAAATCTTCCTTGATCCAAGGAATCATTCTTATCACCAAGGAATATGTATGTGGTAACTTGTCCACCATAGCTGTAATAGCATGATGTATGGGAAATTTGTTAAAACAAACATGGCAGATACACACACCTGTATTTACTACTGGTTTCAGTACTTGTAAATGGGTAGAACCTCACTTCAACCAATGAGATACAATTTGGGTAAATGTTGAGTCTATTTAAAAATACTTTTCAAAACCAGGCAACACACCACGTAAGTCTAGAGCAGTTAACACAGGTTAAGGAAGGCACTGTTGTGGGTGAAAGCTGAGGAGTCTGTGAGGCCAAATTCTAAAGGACCCAACTTTTAGAGCTCAGTAGAGAGAAAAACAGTGTGGGCCTGATTATGAGTCTGGCAGTCCACGGACTGCCAGACTCGTGGGGGCGCAGCGATGGCTGTCGTCAGCCACCCTATTACAACTAGGGCAGTCAGACCGCCATTGCACAGCAGTAACCGCCAGGGATCAGAGATCCCTAGTGGTGGCGCAGCAGTCTTGAGGCCACAATATGCTTGGCAGGACTGCAGCGATCCTGCCAAGCATATTATGAGTTTCCTCTTCACCACAGTTTTCATGGCAGTTCCTAATCCATGAAAACCGTGGTGGAGGGAAACCTGTTGCCTCTGAGCCATGGGGTGCATGCAGGGGGGCTCAAGTCCATGCCGTGCAAGTACTGCCTTTGACATTCCCATTGCGGTGCCAATGTCATAGGCACCGCCGTGGGACCGCCAAAGAACCGCCCGCCAGTGACTGAAAAAGTCATAATCTGGCAGGCGGTGAGCGCACAGGTTTGGCGTTGCAGAGGCGGGGCAGGCCCGCTCCCGCACCACCAAACTCAAAATCAGTCCCTATGTGTTTTTAGAGAAAAGTTAAGCAATCTTCTCACTAGTTATTATAGACAAGATCAGCAAAGCCTATGGTACTAATTGTTAGCTCTTGTGTTGTCTAGGGGATGTGAGAAGTTGCAATATTATTATTGGGTCACTTACAAATAGGGTAGCTTTTTAAACTTTGCAGGCGTTCCAAAGTGCACAACTGACAAAGTTTAAAATAAAAGGTAGATTCATTGGCCCATTGCTGTTACTGCAAGGGGTGTGAATGGACAGATGCCACTGGGCAGCTCTCCTTTGGAGGTACCACACCTGGAATGCTCACTTCCCAAAATCCGAACCCCACTTTCAACACAATTCCCTGTACCATAAGCTAACTTCCGTGGCCCTGGCTCAGTACCTTTCTTTCGATCTCCCTATCTGGCACCATCCTGATAGCACAGTTGCCACTTCCCATACAGCCCTGCAAGGTTCTCACTCCTCCTGCAAGTTATAGGGCCATTTTTGGGCTCAGGACGTCCTGTCCTGTATGGGCTGGCCACTACGTATAGAAATCTGTCTGGTATGTGAGATGTGGGTAGGACAAACTTTGCCTCCACGAGCCGGGAAAAGTCAGAAAATGTAAACACCTTTGTTGGCGAAAGCAAAACCTTCTCCTGATCCTAGTGTTGACAGCTCATGGCACATTTGATTGGTTTTGAAATTGATGCACTCTGAAGCAACCTATGTGTTGGTATAGCTCTCTAGACCCCGTGAGAGGGCTATGACGAGCAATACAGATGTTGTAATGCAATAGCCTTTAGGTGGAGCTGTAGGATAACATTACTCTGCCTACAGTAATATTGTTGACCATGACACTGACCGAACATTGCCACACCACCTGCTCTGCCACAATGAACCTCCCATTGTTGTCTATGACAACACAGACATACTGCTTGGTCTATGGTTCACCAATTCCTTTTAAGCACTTCAGTATGTGAAACTCAACACTGGTGCGTCTCGCCTATCTGAAGCTACCAGGAAACTGGGCCCCTTTATACCTAGGTGGTGTGGAAAGTCGGAAAATGGAGTCATCTCATCCAGCCTTTTGGACAGCACGAAGACGTAAATGGGTGAAGGGTGAGTTCTCTCATGAAGTGTGGCTGAAGGGTTCTGGTAGGGAAGGTTCATGCAGGCAGATATTTCAGGCACTTCAAGAAAGGAGACGCTATGCATTGTGAAAAGATAAACACTTATAAATAGAAAAGTTGTTAGAACATGGACAGCTGTGGGGATAAACAGAATACACATAACAGTAAAAACAAGAAAGTGGTGAGATGGTCTCTTTCATGTTTAGGTAAAAAGCCCTCGTTCATTGAGAAGCTGAGGTTGAAATTAGTGATCAATGCTAGTCATATGGGTCACCTTGTCCTCTTTAGTATTTTGGTTAACGGGTCTTTTTGGACCCTACTGAAAATGGGAAAGTAGAACTACAATTCCCAGAATCCAATGTGCTGTTGTCTAGACAAACTGTACTGCCTGAAGATGGCCCTTGTGACATGGAGCTTACCAGCATATGACATTGTGGGGGAAAGTAGGCTCACACTTTAGCAGGCTGCATGCTGTTGAATCATGACATAGATAGGGGATGGATATTTTGTCCGCCTATTGGAAATGCCATTGGATATAATGCACTTGTATGTTCAGTTCAACCTGATGTCTGACCTCATATTGTTCTTTTTAGCAGCATGAATGCATAGAGGGAAGAAAAGTCATGTGTCACTCGAAATACAGTGTAACACTAATGGCTACACAAAAACCCAAATCGACAAACAATAGAAGGTTGAGTCAGTTTTATTACAAATTCAAAAATAGTTGGACATACACAAATCTTAGCATGAGAGTATAGAAATAAAAGGGAAATAAAAGGAAGCTGAACCTCCTGAAAAGGTTCACTCGATGGAGCATGAAAAGAACAAGAAGTTCAATGACGATTATGCATGAAATAAGGAAACAAAAGTTCAAGTCTCCTTACATCGGCACTCTTCTGTATAAAGCATCTAACTATCCCTACTCTAACTCTAAAAGTGGCATCCCTAAGTTAAGGCATAAGCAAAGAAAGTTAGAGAGGAAAAGGTGTCAGTGGGCAAAGCCTTCCTAAGAAGTCACTTCTCCAAAGGATGGGTCTGGGGCATGAAGCTGCAGCAAGGAAAGAAAGCACAGCAGCACACAGGTGCTCTCTGTCAGAAAGGCAAGCAGGAATGGGGGTTACTGTCCCTCTCTACAAGGCATCATATAGTTGAAGTTGTATTCATCAAATGTCCCATAATGCTCTTCTTCTCATAGGCTTCACAAAGGACTCAGCCACAACTTTTCCATGACGTCAACTCCCTTCATGGCCCTCTCAACGCACCCCCCCCTCTGTTACAGCTCGTCCTTGGTCTTTTCTCCTTCTTCTGTGTGAAAACACCTCCCTCCACCTTATCTCCTATGGCAGGCTAACTGTAACTCCCTCATTCTGCAACCTTGTCTAGTAAAACAATACCCCTACTCTACCCTAGTAACGTTGTCCACCTGCAATGCAAACGTGAGACAGAAACATTCTACGAATTTCACACAAGAGTCTGAACATTACTTACAGAAACGAAGACACTCCAAGTGTATTACAAATCGAGGCCTACGTGTTATGCTACATGAATAAATTCACCATTTTATGAACGCTAGCGAATACACCAGTTGTTAACATTCAATAGGAGCAATTCCTTTGAATACATTGATACACATCTTGCATTTAAGACATTCATCTAAAATACTTTTCATCATTAATATGTTATGAAAACACAATTGCCAATGAGGACTGAGGAAACGAGTCAAATTGGTTACAATGGTCAGTACACGCTCTAAACAAAATTTCAGATCCTTACATTGGATTGCATTAACTTTTACAGGAACAAGTTAATTGATTCACGTTTCTCCTAATATCTAATTTCTCTCATAACATCGGATAATATGTGAGCGCGTTCTACAAACGATTATATTGCACTCCTAACAGATACCCTATGTGGGATACGAATCTTCCACTCTATTAGTCCCCCCCTCTGATGATGTTAAGTCATCACAAATCATCCTATCCCGTTAGATAAGCCTATTAATGATCATCTAGAAAGGTAACTAACCAGAAGGACTGATCTAAACAGATGTTGTTGCCATTTTTCATTGCCAAAACTTCTCCTTACGCCTCAGCCTCTCTATTCTTTTGTCCTTTTCTTTTTGATCCCTTTCCCTTTGTTTCACTCTATACCACTTATATCCCCTCACCATACCAATCATGAAAATGACACAGATGATGATAATCAGTATGGGCCGAACAATATATCCAATCTGCTTCCCAGGTTTGCAAACCACCCTCCAACTGCACCAAATCCTTGTCCAACCTTATCCCAAAGACCTTTGGTGGCTAGGTCCTTCAATTCTTGGTGTAAGTTGGTTATGTTACTAATGTACTTCTGCAAATCTTTACTTCAGTCAGGGATATAAGTACAGCACTGTTGGACCTTTAGCATTCAACAGACTCTGCCTTCTTTTGCGAGCAAGACATCTAAAGCAAGTCAGTTCTGCATCACCATAGCCCTGATCGAAATCATGTTGCCATCTATAAGCAACAGAGATCTGGCAGATCCTCCACATGGTATATCTTTGGAAACACCACAGCCAGATAACAGGTACTATACCATTTATTAGGCAATCTCAAATACACCTTCTTCCCACATACAAAATAGACTCCTGGAGTAGCATGTGCAGCGTAATCCAAAAACATTTTCCATGAACCATGAACCAAAAACGTGTGGTCACACTCGCTTTCTCCCACAAACATAGAGCTATTCCCACTCTCAGCATGCTTAATACACAACCTCCCCTTGTGTTACCAATCTAAAGTTAGTGGTCCTGAACTCCCTTTCGCACGATGCTTCAACTCCTCCTTTGTCCAATCAGAAGATTTGTAAGGCTTATGCCCTTCCCTCACCACAACTCTAAATCTATCTTCTACTTGATCTTTGAACTTCTTCTCTACATCGGTTAGTGTTCAAGTCAAATTGTGTCTATGTGCATAAGCAGTGTCGAATGCAGTTATGGGTACAAAATAATTCTCTATCATCACAACTGTCTTTTTTGTATCGTATTTGTTCAAATGCTTGTAAACTGGTACTTCGGACAGTACTACATCATAATTGGAAAATAGTATTAATAGTGGCCTTTCTTATAAAACATGCTAAGAAGCAAACTGCAACTAATGCCATAAGTCACAGGTAATTGTTGATAGGTAATACCTTCCTCTACTGATGCGGGTAACTGCATACAAACATAACAATCTCTAGCTTCCATGGTGTCTACATACTCATACAACAATCTAGCATAAGCATTAAGGGTGTAATCACCCTTAGATAAATCTACATGGAGATGTTGCTCTCCTTTAGCTGCAGAATTGTCAATTGATCCTAGAATACCACTTTTTGGGACCCCTGGCATAGGGGTAACCACCTCAGGGACAACAACCATTCATCCCTCTTTCGAAGACCTAGAAACTGACTCTACTATCACTATCACTACAATAGTTATAAGTGTGCCTATAATACATCTGCACCTACTGTTCGGATTTCCAGACTCCATTTTAAACAGTTTCAGACCCAGATTGGAGTGAAAACACAGCAGTCACAGAGTCCCTTTTCTCCGTTGATTCCCACTCGTACAAAGCAGGAAACACAAAGGGCCTCATTACGATGTCAGTTGGAAAGCATTCCGACCGACTCCTTGTCGGAATCGGTTCCTACCGACTAGCGTTCGGTGAGTCGTTCTGACCGATTACAATGTTTCCGAACACCGTTCGGTCGGACTCCCATTGACTTCAATGGGAGCCTGTGTTCCGACCAATAACACAAACTCCCATTGAAAAATGGGGTGGTTGCGGAAAACCTTGCACCCTGTCGCAGGCACCCCATGGTGCCTGCCACACTGTGCATGGTTGGAAAGAGGGGTCCCATGGGTACTCCCACGGGCCCCAACCGGAGGCCTCTAGGTGAAAGGGGGCCTGCTACGGGCCCCCAAAGTCAGTTTCCGACATCCGTTTTGTGTTGGACAGACCGATTCGGAAAGGCTGTCCGAATCTGACATCGTAATACGTCGGTCGGAAACGTGGTCCATAGACCTGTACGATTCGGCTCCGACCGACTCGGAGACTCCAAATGCCGGTCGGAACCGAGTCGGAAAGACGAACGGTTACCTTCTATTGTAATTGGTCAGTCAGAAATGTTTCCAAGTCAGTCGGAAACATGAGTTCCGACATGGGTTAGGAAAATCCGGATGCCGTTCGGAGCCTTTCCGACCGACACCGTAATGAGGCCCAAGTCTCTTAAGTGGGTCTTAAACACCTTTTTTCTCCTTCACTTTTCTTTTAGCGTTCTTTAAATTATTCCATGTACACAAGTTCGTAAGGCTTCCTTTACCCTACTCTATCTTCTTCTAGGTGTAACCCCTAATTTTATTCTTCCTCCACTTGGGCCTACGTAATCTTCTTCTTAGGCGTTTCTAACAAAGTTCATAAAGTTCATTCAGCATCTCTAATGAGTTCCGAACCAAGTTGTTGTTCAATCAGCTCTTAACTCTTAACTTAACTCTTAGCTCTTCTTCCGCTGATGCTGGGAGGGAAATTGACATCATTCAGAATCAGAGATCGCAGGCCAACCAACCTTGGTGGGTAGGGAACGGCCAATGAAAGGAGAGCTTGCACTTCAGTCGCTGGAATCTTCAACAGAACTTCGATTATCAGCACTGACGTCCCAGAACTCGCCCTCATCGGCATTGGCAGCCAGATAAGTCCACTCGGGGGAAGAGTACCTCCGACAAGGCACTCTAACTCTTTTGGATCTCCTTGAACTAAATCTCTCATCTTCAGCGTCACTTTGCTCAGATTCAGACGTTTTAACAATTGGTGCAAGCCCTCTTTCGGGTGCAAGCCTTAGATTCCTTCTTTATTCTCTTTCTGGCCAGGTCTCAATCAGGTATATCCTTGATTTCAACTGCACTTGCCCCAACCCTTCACTGGCTCCTTCGTCGGGGTCAAATTCTTGTTCAGATACCACTGTCCCGTCTCCCTCGGAGGCAACGTCAGTGCCCTGTTCAACCGGACCCCTCTCTGATTGTTCTAAGCTCTGTCCATCCTCTGCCTATCCCTCTGCACCTTGGCTTACCTCCTGTGGTGACCCTCCGGCCACGTTTGTCAATTCTTCAGACAGAGGAGCTGGTTCTTCAGAGGGATTCAGTACTCTTCACATGTGGGAGGCATGGTGTTAGAAGATACCTTAAGTAATTCCGCAGTAGCTGAAGATGTACCCAAACCCCCTCCACTAGCGCCCACGCTTACCGAAAATAAATCAGTTTGCGCCGGGCAACAGCAGGGGGGAAAGGGGAAGTGGATAGACAAGAGAGACTGCCTTGGGGAGATTGTTTTTTTCAAGATCTCTTCTAACTTCTGCCTCCTTCTATTCTTTCAAAATGGGTTCTGCAATGTGGTACCTGCATGAAACAAAAAATCATTCAGCTCACACAGACTATTCTTTTTAACTCTACATATGTAAGTACATATTTCTCATTACTCCTAATTCAATTTCCAAAAGGCATGCAAGGCGATAGCCTCTCTCTTATTTTACACCAAATAAAGGATATGTGGTTGAATCTTTTGGTCGTTACAGAATTCGTCTTTTTAATATTCTGTCTGGAACAGTTTCTCTTGAATTAGAAGAGGATTAGAGTTTATCCAATATTTGGTGATTCTGTTCTCAATGGAATAGTCTTACATCACAGTTCATCAGGTGGGTAGCTTGCTTACCTGAATCTTCTCACGAACTGTAGCGTAGGCGTAGATAAATAGAAAGACACTACCTGGAAATTATCCCCTTTTTCTTTTAAATACGATGTGCTTGTAGTGACTTCCAATTCTATCCAAGATTTTCTCAAGAAAAATTATTTAGCATGCGTAGAGAAAAGAACACTATTCACGAGCTCGAGTTTTTCTATTCTCTCAATATACTGACTGAAAGATGCGCTATGAAAGCGCAGTGAAACGACATTACTTAGTGTCCAAATTCTGACTAAAGATGCGCTACGCAAGCGCAGTGAAAACGACACTACTTTGTGTCCAAATTCCAACTAATTTCTCCACAGATATGTGAGGCGGGAGAAAGGTGCGTCCGGCGCCTCACAGAGTACAGTTGAAGTGCAGCGTTCTATATTTGAACATGCACGTTTAGCTCTGCTGCCACCTCGCGCACAAATGAGCTAGACCGCTGACCTCTCTTCTCTGACCTGCGATCTCGGCTTTTCCAATCCATAGCTGACAAAATGCAGAGTTGATTCAAAAATATTTTCAGAGCAGTTTTGGTGGCTGAAGTAGATCGTCTCCAATGGGGGTATTTCTGAGCCTCATTTAATCTTCCAAGCCTTTTAGCCTGACAGATCATGGCGTGCGTACTGGCTACAGTGTTCCTGACAGTACCTCCCTCCAACAAAGCTTTACCGGGCCTAGGTTTCTTTGGAAAGATCTTATGACAGTTCTCTACCAACCTTGGGGCATAAACATTGGATGATGGCTCCCAGGACCTCTCCTCAGGGCAAAACCCCTTCCACTCCACCAGATAATACAATTTTTTCCTAGTGATTTGGGAGCCTAGGATTCTACTAACTTCAAACTCTTCTTCAGAATTTACTTTTATTGGCATAGGGATTTTTGTAATCTTGCGTTAGGAGGATTTTTTTAAAAAGTGACACATGGAATACTGGGTGAATTTTGATTTGAGTTCGAAGCTGTAATTTCACTGCCACTGGATTTATTATTTTCTTAATCCTAAAAGGGCCAATAAATCTGGGATGAAATTTTCGATTTCCTCTTAAATGCAGATGACGAGTGGACAACCAAACTTGGTCTCCTTCTACATAGATTGGACCTGCTCTTCTCTTTTTGTCTGCATACTTTTTATATGATGTTTTAGCCTTCAATAAATTTTCTTGAGCAATTTTGTAAATGTCTTGTACATTTTTTACCATTTCCTTAACTGCTGGGACCGACTCATCACTTTTCCCCAGTACTACACTTGGGTGTCTACCAGAGTTAAGATAAAATGGAGTATAACCAGTGGAATTATGTACTGCATTATTATATGCAAACTCTGCAGTCCAGAGTAGGTCTGGCCAGTCTCCTTCCTGTTCTAACAAATAGAGACGTAAATATTGCTCCAATTCCTGATTAAGTCTTTCTGTTTGTCCATCAGTTTCTGGGTGGAAACTGGTAGAAAAACAAGTGTCTATTCCCAATTTGTTCATGAACTCCTTCCAGAATTTTGACAAAAACTGAGACCCTCTATCTGAAATTATGATTTTTGGAATTCCATGAAATTTTACTATGTGCTGATTAAACAACGGAACTAACTGTGGGGCTGTTAGAATTGATTTTAATGGAACAAAATGACTCATTTTAGAGAAGGACTCAACAAAAACCAAAATGGTATTGAACCCCTTGCTAGAGGGAGTGTGCCAGGGATGAGGAGTGATCGGTAAAGGATGTAGCAACCTCTGGGGAGCTTGTCTACTTGACTTCCCATTTATACATTTTTCACAAGTTGCAACATACTGTCTTATGTGAGCGATCATGCCTGGCCACCAAAAAATTGCCTCTTGACCAGATCTAAGGTCTTTTTCATTCCTTTATGTCCTGCCATGGGATCATCGTGACAACTCTTTAATGCCAATTCTTGTAGATCTCTTGCGGGCAAGTATAAGGCATTCTTTAAATAAGGAAGACCATTCTCGATTTTTCTTTCAATGTCTTCTTTTGCCCATTCTTACATATCCTTCTGAGATAAGACTTCCTGTATTTCTTTGGTGAATTCAGCAAGGTGAATGGCTCCTACAATTTTCGTAGATGGAATGATGGGTTCAGGTTGAGGAACTTTCTTCACCTCAGTCAACTGTAATCACGATAAGGCATCTGCCTTCCCATTGGCAGCTCCTGGTTTGTACATAATAACAAAATTAAAATCAGAAAAATACAAAGACCACCTTAACTGTTGCAGTGAGAGTGTTCTGGCCGACTCCAAAAATTGAAGATTATGATGATCAATGAAAACAGTTAGCACATGTTTGGCCCCAAGCAGATAATGCCTCCAATCTCGAAAGGCATCTCTGACTGCCAGCAGTTCCTTATCAGCGATGGAATAGTTAACTTCTGGTGCCGACGATTTCCTGGATCGAAAGGCCAGTGGAAGCAATTGACCTGTTTGCTTATTTCTTTGAGAGAGTACTCCACCAGTTGCTTGATCAGAAGCATCAGTTTCTACAAAGAAGGCCTCTCCCGGATCTGGATGCATCAAAATGGGAGCAGTGGTGAATGCGTCCTTTAAGAATTTAAAGGCCTTTCCAGTTTCTTCGGTCAATAAGAAGTTCACTCCTTTCTTCAACAACTGGGTGATGGGACTGACCTTGGAAGAAAAGTTGGGTATGAGCCGCCTTTGAAAATTGGCAAGCCCAACAAAGCTCTGGATTTCTTTGACATAATTAGGGGCAGGCCAATCTCTGATTACTTCTACCTTGGACGAATCGATTTCCACTCCATTTGCAGACAGGATAAATCCCCAAAACTCCACCCTTTCCGTGTGAAAAGAACACTTTTCCAACTTCACATAGAGGTGATTCTCAAGTAGCTTCTGTATAATGTCTCTAACATGCTTCACATGACCGTCCATGTTCTGGGAGAATATTAAAATGTCATCTATGTACACCGCGGCTACTTGATCTAGAAATTCTCGCAGAAAATCATCCACCAGATGTTGGAAGGCTGCCGGGGCGTTACATAAACCACATGGCATCACTTGATATTCATAGAGGCCATATCAGACCCCCCAGGATTTCGCGATTTGCAATAAAATCGCGAAATCAGCACTTTTGTAAAAATGCCGCGATTTTCACAAAAGTGCCTGCAAAATATCTTTAAAAAAAAAAAACTGCCGTTCACCCTCTCTTTACTGGCTCTGTGCTGCCACTGAGCCAGTAAAGAGAGGGTGATCAACAGGCCAGCAGGCAGTAGAGGTGTTAAATGCCTCTGCTGCCTGCCTTTGAAATGCAGCTAGAACCCCTCCTGAGCAATTAGCCTTCCGACTCACACGTTTGGGTGCCCCCCGCAGACTAACCCCTAACCTCCCGTGTCTCCTATTGTTTTTTTTTACCCACCCTCAACCTTCTCTGCCGCCACCCCCACCCCTCCCACCCCTCCCAGCCCTTCACCCCTGCTGCCCTGCACGCATAAGTTGTCTGATGCCAAAAAGAGCAGGTTTCATAAGGTAATCTGCTCTCTTTGGTATCAGACAGCCTCCGGTTCCAGGCTCTCCGCTGCTGGAGACTCTGCAAAGTTACAGACTGTGACATAGCATAGTCTCCAGCAGTGACAGAGCACAAGCCTTCGGTATTTTTGTGGCGGGCACATTCTTTGCCCACCGCAAAAATACATTGAATTTTGAGGTTTTGGTCCGCAAATTTTGCTTTTTTTGCTGCGAAATTTGCCACTCAAAGCCGCAAAATCCTGGGGGGTCTGCCATATGTAGATCTGAAGGCTGTCTTCCATTCATCACCCTCTGCCACTCTCACCAAATGATATGCTCCTCTCAAATCTAGTTTTGTGTAAACTTTCGCTCCCTTTACTTGATCCAACAATTCTGAAATCAGGGGCAGAGGGTAACGATTTTTTACTGTAACCTTATTCAGAGCTCTGTAATTGATACACACGTGAAGACGTCCATCTTTTTCGAAATAAAAAACAATGGAGATGAAACTGGGGATTAGGAACGTCGAATAAATCAATTTCTTTGATATTCTTCCAAATATTTCTTGCGATACTGGTTCCCTGCCTCAGTAAGTGCATAAATCCGACTACAAGGAAGAACCACCCTCAGGCTCCAGTTCAATCCTGCAATCGTATTCCTTGTCTGGGGGCAATTTTTCTGCTTTCATCATGTCAAAAACATGAGCCAAATACTGATGTTCTTTTGGCATTTCCTTCAATTCCACAATGCAAATCATTCTTGATAATTCAGTCAATTCAGAAGCTGGCGATCTCTCCGATTCTTTCCTTTTGTCATGAAAGCAATGCTCCTTACAATATTCCGAAGTCATCTCTACCGTACAACTCTCCCAATCAATCCTTGGAATGTGTTCTGTTAACCATGGCAATCCTAAAATCAGTTGAAATTGAGGGGCGTCAATCAAATTGAATCTCAAAAAGTCCTGATGCCTATTTAATCCTAACAATTCAAATGTTTAGGTCTCTTCAGAAATGGGTCCTGAGGTTAAATTTGTTTCATCCACTCCTCTGACCATCTCCAGATTTTTCTTCTTAATCGAACGGATTCCCTCTTCTTTGGCATAATTCAAATCACAAAAATTGCCTGTGGCTCCCGAATCAGTCATAACTGAGACTTCTTTTATTTCTGTATTCCCAAATTTTGCCATTAGAGAAACTATGAGATGAGGAGTCACTGACTAATGGGTGTTGGCAACCTGTTGAAATTCTGGAGTTGACTCTTGTTCTTTTCCCACCAGGGCAACTCCCTCTACTGGTGGGATCTGTCTTTTACCACCAAATTTGACTTAGGTTTTTTAGGACAATCTTTCACGAAATGTCCAGAATTTCCGCAGTACATGCATAGATTCTTTGACCTTCTTTTATCCCTTTCTTCTTTGGAAAGAGGTCCACTTATAGATCCAATTTGCATGGGTTCTTCACTTGAACTGGCTTCAGGCTTAGTTTCAGGTTTTATTTTGTCTAATCTTGGAGCAAATGGACGAAATTCTCTTTTCTTTTCCAATCTCCTTTTGTACAAACGATGCTCAATTTGCAAAACAAGATCTATCAATTCTAAAATCTCTTGAGGACGTTTAGGAATCTGGGCTAAAGCATCCTTAAGTTCATCCTTGAGCCCTCTGTAGAAGATTGCTGCCCGTTGACTTTCTGGCCATTCTGTCTCCACAATTAATTTGTTAAACTGAGCTATGTAAGCAATGAGATCACAATTTCCTTGTCTTAATTCCAATAACTCGTTGTCAGTGACTTGATTAGCAGATCTTCTGTCAAATATTCTTTAAAATTCTGCCTTAAATCGTTCAAAATCATACAAAGCTGGGTCATTACGAGATATCAAAGGCATAGACCAAGAGGCCGCATCCCCACTCAAATAAGACAGCATGAAGGCAACCTTGGACTGATCTTCTGCGTACACTATGGGCCTACATAAAAAATGTAACGAGCATTGTGTTAAAAACACTTGCGCTTTATGTGGGTCCCCACAGAATCTTTCTGGGTTTGCCACAGGAATAATTGGAGAAACAGAATGAATCACTTGTGTGGCTACCACAGATGCTGCATGGGAGGCTGACTTATTAAAGGCTTCCGAGCTACTTGGTAATAGTGATGAACTCGCCACTAACTCCTCCATTCTTAGTTTTATTTGACGGGTCTTTTGTTGGGATCTTTTTATTTCATCGCTTACATTTTTATTTTCCTCTATGGTACTAGTCAATTGTTTCTGCATACTTTCTAGTATTCCTGCCAAGGCTTTTAAGTTGAATCCTTCTGCCATCTTTCAGCTCAGGCGGAATAAAAACTTTTAGCGGCACTTCAATCTGTCAGAAGATACCTTAAGTAATTCCGCAAGAGCTGAAGATGTACCCAAAGCCTCTCCACAAGTGCCCACACCTACCGAAAATGAATCTGTTTGTGCCGGGCAACAGCAGGGGGGAAAGGGGAAGTAGACAGACAAGAGAGACTGCCTTGCAGAGATTGTTTTTTTCCAAGATCTCTTCTAACTTCTGCCTCCTTCTATTCTTTAAAAATGGGTTCTGCAATGTGGTACCTGCATGAAACAAAAAATCATTCAGCTCACACAGACTATTCTTTTTAAATCTACATATGAAAGTACATATTTCGCATTACTCCTAATACAATTTCCAAAAGGCATGCAAGGCGATAGCCTCTCTCTTATTTTACACCAAATAAAGGATATGCGGTTGAATTTTTTGGTCATTGCAGAATTCGTCTTTTTAGTATTCTGTCTGGAACAGTTTCTCTTGAATTAGAAGAGGATTAGAGTTCATCCAATATTTGGCGGTTCTGTTCTCAATGGAATAGTCTTACATCACAGTTCATCAGGTGGACAGCTTGCTTACCCGAATCTTCTCATGAACTGTAGCGTAGGTGTAGAGAAATAGAAAGACACTACCTGGAAATTATCGCCTTTTTCTTTTAAATACGATGTGCTTGTAGTGATTTCCAATTTTATCCGAGATTTTCTCAAGAAAAATTATTTAGCATGAGTAGAGAAAAGAACACTACTCTTGAGCTCGAGTTTTTCTATTCTCGCAATATACTGACTGAAAGATGCGCTACGCAAGCGCAGTGAAACAACATTAGTTAGTGTCCAAATTCCGACTAAAGATGCGCTACGCAAGCGCAGTGAAAACGACACTACTTTGTGTCCAAATTCCAACTAATTTCTCCACAGATATGTGAGGCGGGAGAAAGGTGCGTCCGGTGCCTCACAGAGTACAGTTGAAGTGCAGCGTTCTGTATTAGAGCATGCGTGTTTAGCTCTGCTGCCACCTCACGCGCAAATGAGCTAGACCGCTGACCTCTCTTCTCTGACTTGCGAACTCTGCTTTTCCAATCCATAGCTGACAAAATGCAGAGTTGGTTCAAAAAATGTTTCAGAGCAGTTTTGGTGGCTGAAGGAGATCTTCTCCAATGGGGGGATTTCTGAGCCTTCTTTAATCTTCCATGCCTTTTAGCCTGACTGATCATGGCGTGAGTATTGACTACAGTGTTCCTGACACACGGACCCAATTCGAAACTGTTAGAACTGGGGGTCTCTAGTTGGCAATGGTTTGCACCTTTGTCCAAATAGGGACCCTTGCTTCTAGTCAGGATAAGGGGGATACACTCTAAAATAACCCCTGCTCACCCCTGGTAGCTTGGCACGAGCAGACAGGCTTATCTCAGAGGCAGTGTGTAAAGCATTTGTGAACACATACAGTAATACAGTGAACACACTACAGATGGACACCACACAGGTTGTTATGTAAAAATAAGTAATCTTTATATAGACTTATCACAAGACCCAATAGCAAAAATCCACAATACTGTACTCAAAAATAGACTTTAAAAGGTTATAAAATAGTTCAGTTCTCTCAAGTTGTAAATGCGACCCTTTACTCTCAATGTACCTTGAATGCGTAACGCAAAGAAAACAAAAGGGTCGCAGGGAAGGTGATGCGTCGGTTCCTTACACTCAGGGAGTGGATGCGTCGGTTCCTTACTGCTGCGCAGGGAGTTGATGCTCGCTTCCTTACTGTGTGGGAGGTGATGCGTCGGTTTCTTACTGCTTTCCGGTGTGATGCGACAAGATGGCACCTCGATGCGATACTCTTCTCCGGTACGATGCGACAAAATGGTGTCTTGGTTGCGATGCGACAACGTTGGTGTGATGCGTGCACGCCCGACGGCCGTGCGGCGACTCGATGATCTTTGGAGCCGCGACAGGCCCTGCGACGCGCTTCTCCGGTGATGCGACGATGACCTCTGTGGCAGCGTCCCGCTTCTCCGGTGATGCGCCGCGCTCGGTGATGCGAGGATGACAGCGGCAGCGGCGTCTCGCTTCCTTGGCGATGCGATGACCGCGGCTGCGGCGGCGACACGCTTCTCGTTGTTGCGTCGCGCTTCCAGCTCCCAGCGACACGCAGTCTCTCAGAAGGCCCAGCACAACAGCAGGCACTTCAATTCCCAGCAAGGGAATGCAGGGGGAGCTGGTTGGTGAAGTCTTGTATCCCTGAGACTTCAGGCAGGAGGCAAGCTCTAGTTCAAGCCCTTGGAGATTCTCTTCTTCAAGATGACAAAGCACAGCAAAGTCTTTTCTCCTGTCCTTGGTAGAAAGCAACCACTGCAGGCCAACCCCAATCAGCAAAACAGCACAGGGGCAGTACTCCTCCTTCAGCTTCTCCGGTTCTTCTCCTTGGCAACAGGTTTCTTGATTTCCCAGAAGTGATCTAATTTCCTAGGGGTCTGGGTCCCCTTTTTATACACAGTTTCTCTTTGTTCTCTGAAGGCAGAGAGGCCTCTGCCTAGTCCAAAACAGTTCTGGTCAGTCCTGGAGCACTTTGTTTTTCTGACTCCTTCTTTCCTTTGTGAGTGAGGGGCAGAGCCATCAGACGCCCGGCAGGAGGTGGAGCCAGCATTGTGGAAGGCAGGCACAGCCCTATTCAGACCCAGGTGCAACTCCTCCCTCCACTCTGGATGCAGATCTTTCTATTCAGCCCTGTGCTGACTCACCCTGTCTCCTGTAGCCACCCCAGCCCCTGTCACTCAATCTCCAGACAAGGAATACACAACCTAGCAGAGGCAGGCTTGGAAGTTTAGGCAAGAAAATACCCACTTTCTAAAAGTGGTATTTTCAAACACAGAATGTTAAAACCAACTTCACTAAAAGATGTATTTTATCCTTCTGAGTTCAGGCATACTAAATTCGTTTTTCTACCATGTTCCCTGGGTCAGTTAGGATTATAAGGTGTAATAATCAAACTGCCCATTCTGGCCTATGGAGAACAGGTAGCCTTGCAATAGTGAAAAACGAAAATGGCTGTAATTCACTATTAGGACATGCCACACACACCAGGGCATGTCCTACCTTATACTTACAATGCACCCTGCCCTTGGGCCTACCTTAGGGGTGTCTGATATGAAGATAAGGGAAGGTTTAGGGACTGGCAAGTGGGTGCACTTGCCAAGTCGACATGGCAGTCACAGACCGCACACAGGCTCTGCAATGGCAGGCCTGAGACACATTTACAAGCTGCTTCTGTGGGTGGCACAACCAGTGCTGCAAGCCCACAAGCAGCATTGGATTTACAAGCCCTGGGCACACTCAGTGCACTGTACTAGGGACTGACAAGTAAACCAATCATCCAATCATGGAGTCACTAATCCATACATCAATTTACAGTAGGGAGCACTTGCACTGTGGCACTGAACAGCAGTGGCACAGTGCCCAAAAGCATCTAAAACCAGCAAAACATAAGAGGCAACAGCAAAAAAATGGAAGGGAGACCCACGCCAATGGTGCCAAGTCTAACACGTGTCCCCTCCAGCTGAAATGTGGGGAGAACTACCCTTCCTCCTGGGAGTTCTCATCACTAAGGCGGAAGAATCTGGACAGAACATCAGCATTGGCGTGTTCTGTACCAGGGCGGTGTTCCAGCGTGAAGTCCATCCCCTGTAGGGAAATGGACCACCTCAACAGTTTTGGGTTCTCACCCCTCATCTGCATTAACCATCTGAGGGGCCTGTGGTCTGTCTGAACCCGGAAGTGAGTCCCAAACAAGTATGGTCTCAACTTCTTCAGTGCCCAGACCACAGCAAATGCCTCACGTTCAATCGCACTCCACCTCTGTTCCCGTGGGAGTAACCTCCTACTAATAAAGGCTACAGGTTGGTCTAGGCCCTCCTCATTCATCTGTGAAAGCACAGCCCCAACACCATGCTCTGAAGCATCTGTCTGCACAATGAATTCCCTTGAGAAGTTGGGCGCCTGAAGCACGGGCGCCGTGCACATGGCAGATTTCAGGGCATCAAAAGCCTTTTGGCAGGCATCAGTCCAGTTCACTTTCCTGGGCTGCTTCCTGGAAGTCAGCTCAGTCAAGGGTGCAACAATGTTGCCATACCCCTTGACAAACCTCCTGTAATACCCGGTGAGTCCTAAGAAGGCTCTCACCTCTGTCTGGGTTTTGGGGGTTCCCAAGCCAGGATGGTATCTATCTTGGGTTGTAGGGGCACCACCTGGCCGCTCCCAACCTGGTGTCCCAAGTACACCACAGAACCCTGCCCGATCTGGCACTTACTCGCCTTGATCGTGACGCCTGCCCTCCGCAGCGCCTTCAACACTTCCCAGAGGTGGTGCAGATGTTCCTCCCAAGTGGCGCTGAACACTGCAATGTCATCCAGGTAGGCGGCACTGAAATCCTCCAGCCCAGCCAACACCTGGTTGACCAACCTCTGAAAGGTGGCAGGGGCATTCTTCATCCCAAAGGGCATCACCCGGAATTGGTAGTGCCCATCTGGTGTGGAGAATGCTGACCTCTCTTTGGCCCCATCAGTTAAGGCAATCTGCCAGTATCCAGACGTTAGATCTAACGTGCTGAGGTACCGGGCAGCCCCTAACCGATCAATGAGCTCATCAGCTCTGGGGATGGGGTGTGCGTCAGTCCTGGTGACTGAATTGAGTCCTCGGTAGTCCACACAGAACCGGAGTTCGGGTGTGGCACCAGGCGCGGCAGCCTTTGGGACCAAGACCACTGGGCTGGCCCAAGGGCTGTTAGAGGACTCAATCACCCCTAAGGCAAACATCTTGGAGACCTCCTCCTTGATGCAAGCTCTCACCCTGTCAGTCACTCTGTAAGTTTTGTGCTTCACAGGAGGACTGTCCCCAGTGTCCACATCATGGATGCACCATTCAGTGATACTGGGAGTCAGGGAGAACAGATCAGAAAACTGCCCCAACAGTTGGCGACAGTCATTCTGCTGCTCAGGGGTCAGGGTGGGAGAGAGGTTCACACCATCCACTGATCCATCTTGCTCTTTTGCATACAGGAGGTCAGGAAGAGGTTCAGTCTCCTCTTCCATCCCAGCATCTGTTGCTAAGAGCATGCCCACTTCAGACCTCTCAAAGTGGGGCTTCAGGCGGTTCACATGCAGGACCCGCAAGGGGTTCCTGGGAGACTGCAAGTCCACCAAGTAGGTGACATCACTCTTGCGCTCCACCACCTCAAATGGTCCGGTCCACTTATCCTGGAGCGCACAGGGCTCCACTGGGGCCATGACCCAAACCTTTTGTCCAGGCTGAAACTCGATCAGAGTGGCATTCTGATCATGCCAACGTTTCATCTCTTCCTGGCTGGCTTCCAGATTCGCCTCAGCGTGTTGTCTGAAACGCCGAGTCTGGTTCCTGAAGGCCAGCATGTAACTAAATACATCCTGGGGAGTTTTCCTGGGAGCTTTCTCCCAGCCTTCCTTGACCAGACTCAGAGGTCCTCTTACAGGATGGCCGTACAGCAGTTCAAAGGGACTGAACCCTAAGGACTTCTGGGGCACCTCTCTGTAAGCAAAGAGCAGGCATGGCAAGAGGACGTCCCACTTACGCCTCATGGGTTCTTCAAGACCCATAATCATGCCTTTCAGGGTCCGGTTGAATCTCTCAACCAGCCCATTACCTTGGGGGTGGTAAGGAGTGGTGAACTTATAGGTTACACCACACTCCTGCCACAGGGACTTCATATACTTGGAAATGAAGTTGGTACCACGGTCGGACACCACCTCCTTGGGGAACCCCACACGGGAGAAAATCCCCATCAGTGCACGTCCCACCACGGGGCCGTCACTGTCCGAAGAGGATGGCTTCCGGGTACCGGGTGGCATGGTCCACCAAGACCAGGATGAACCTGTTGCCCATGGCTGTCTTGGGATCCAGAGGCCCCACAATGTCAATACCCACCCTCTCAAAGGGGGTGCTGACAACAGGGAAAGGTTGGAGAGGAGCCTTGTGCTTCCTCCCACTCTTACCACTTGCCTGGCAAGTCTGACAGGTCCTGCAATGAGTATCTGAACTCTTGCGCATTTGGGGCCAATGAAAGTGGGTGACAAGCCTTTGAAAGGTCTTGTCTTGCCCCAAATGTCCTGCTAAAGGCACATCATGAGCCAGACCCAGTAGGAAGGCTCTGAAGCGCTGGGGTACCACCAGCACACGGGCTGACCCAGGCTCAGCAACCTTAGGCTCACTATACAGGAGACCATTCTCCCAGTAGATCCAGTGTGATCCAGACTGATCACCTGCTGCCTGGCTTGCAGCCTGTTGCCGCAAGCCCTCAAGAGAAGGGCACTTCTTCTGCTCCTCGCAGAACTCTTCCCTGGAGGGGCCTCCTTCCTGCTGCTAATGGGTCAGCTCAGGCAGGTCCCCCAGTTCAGCCACTTGTTCCCCTGTAGGTTCCAGGGCATCCCCTCAAGGTCTGCCTCCTCCTGGACCGTGGGAACTTCGGGGGCCGGTTTCCCATGCCCCCGCCTCCTCTCTTTAAGGCAGGCACCTGGGCCTTTCTTCCAGGCTCCAGGTACTCCTGAATACCCTTACCGGCTGCCATTGACCGAGTGGTCACACACACCCACTCTGGCAGACCCAACATCTCCAAATGAGACCTCCGCTCCACCTTCGCCCAAGGGGAGCTCTCCAAATCATTGCCTAGCAGACAGTCAACAGGCATGGCTGGCCTCACAGCTACTTGAAGGATACCTGAGACCCCCCACTCAAAGGGAACCTGGGCCACCTTGCAGTGGCTCTCTGAGTTGTCAGCGGCAACTACAGGGTAGAATACGTTGGGGACCACCTGCTCCTCAGACACCAGCCGACAACTGACAGCTGTCACACTGGCCCCGGTGTCTCTGAGAGCCTCCACCCTATGGCCATTGATGGTCACCCACTGCCTGTATTTTTAGTGTTATCAGGCAGCTGGGTCCTAGGGACCATCTCACTGTCTCCTAAAGAGACCAGGGACATCTCTGCGGGACCCCACCCACCTTGGGCACCCAACTCCTCCCCCAGGGCTACACTAGCCATCTGCCGGGGTGGTGCACCAGTGGGTGCAGTGGTCACGGTATTGGGGCACTTGGGACTTCCTACAAAGTGACCCACCTGACCACAACTAAAACATGCTTTGGGCCCCTTCTGAACAGACTTATCTGTTGGGACCCATGGTCTTTTCTCAGTGGGAGGCTGGGAACCCTTACCTTGGTTCCCTTGGGGTTTACTTTGGGGCCCTTTTTGGAACTCCTTCTGTTTACCCTTGTCCCCCCTACTCTTCTGCTGGGGACCCTGCCCACCTTTGGCGGAGTCTCCCACAAGACCCTTGTGGACCCGGGTACTGACCCAGCGGTCCGCCTCCTCAGCAAGCTTCCTAGGATTAGTCAGCTTACTGTCAACAAGGTGCTGGCGTAGCTCTGGAAAACAACTACTGGACAAGTGCTCCCATGCAATTAAATCATAGAACCCCTGCAAGTCATTTACTTTGCTACCCTTCACCCATCCATCCAATGCTCTGCAAAAATAAGACACATACTCCACCCAGGTACTAGACTCCAGCTTTTTGCAGTTCCTAAACTTCTGCCTATAAAGCTCTGGAGTTAACCCATACCTTGCCACTTAAGCTTCCTTCAGGTGGGCATAGGACATCTGATCCTCTGTGGGCAAGGCTAGCAAGGTTTCCCTTCCCTCACCTGTAAAGCGGCCCCACAACCCCGCTCCCCAATCCTTCTCAGTGACCCGGTGTGATGTCATGGCGATCTCATATGCTTTAAACCATTGCCCAATGTCCTCCCCTTCATGAAATCCTTAATAACCTCCTTGGGGATGTATACTCTACTTTCTACAGGCACTGGAGGTGTGCTGCCACCAGAGGGAGTGATCTCTAGGCTCCTAGCCTTTAGCTCTAGCTCCCTCACCACTCTCTCATGCTCTAAAGCATCTTCTTTTCTTCCATGGCCAACCTCTTACTTTCCAACTCCAATTTCTTGTGCTCAAGGCTATCATGGCTTCCCTGTTTCAGTTTGGCCATCTCCATTTCATGCATCCTGCTTTTCTCCCTGTCCTCCAGCTCCTCTGGAGACAGGCCCTTTTGAGAAACACTGCTGCCCTCCCTGGAGGGCACTCTCCTCCCAGGTAAGCCTAATGGCCCCTCAAGCTGCTCATCTAAATTCTCTGCCTCCTCCACAGGCTCCTCGGGCTGCCCACTGGCATTCCGTGCTTCCAACCAGGCCCTCAGCGCCTTTTGAAGCTCCTCCTTCCTGGTGAGGCCTCTCATAGAGATTTTAAACTTTTTACAAACAGCTTTGAGTTCTGGCACAGTCTAGGTATCAACCCTATCTTCTTCAAATTCAATATCTGCAGGTGCAATGGATCCTTTTTTGCTCATTGTGAAAATTGGCAGTTCTCAACAAAAATAAAGGTTCCCAGGAAAAAAAAGTCCTTTCAAAATGTATGTGGTCGCGTATTGGTCTGCACTCACTAGTAGTGTACACCAATCACTGTATATGAATCACAAATGCAAGTCCAAATCCTCACCGCTGACCACCAATGTTAGAACTGGGGGTCTCTAGTTGGCAATGGTTTGCACCTTTGTCCAAATAGGGACCCTTGCTTCTAGTCAGGATAAGGGGATACACTCCTAAAATAACCCCTGCTCACCCCCTGGTAGCTTGGCACGAGCAGACAGGCTTATCTCAGAGGCAGTGTGTAAAGCATTTGTGAACACATACAGTAATACAGTGAAAACACTACAGATGGACACCACACAGGTTGTTATGTAAAAATAAGTAATCTTTATATAGACTTATCACAAGACCCAATAGCAAAAATCCACAATACTGTACTCAAAAATAGACTTTAAAAGGTTATAAAATAGTTCAGTTCTCTCAAGTTGTAAATGCGACCCTTTACTCTCAATGTACCTTGAATGCGTAACGCAAAGAAAACAAAAGGGTCGCAGGGAAGGTGATGCGTCGGTTCCTTACACTCAGGGAGTGGATGCGTCGGTTCCTTACTGCTGCGCAGGGAGTTGATGCTCGCTTCCTTACTGTGTGGGGAGGTGATGCGTCGGTTTCTTACTGCTTTCCGGTGCGATGCGACAAGATGGCACCTCGATGCGATACTCTTCTCCGGTGCGATGCGACAAAATGGCGTCTTGGTTGCGATGCGACAACGTTGGTGTGATGCGTGCACGCCCGACGGCCGTGCGGCGACTTCGATGATCTTTGGAGCCGCGACAGGCCCTGCGACGCGCTTCTCCGGTGATGCGACGATGACCTCTGTGGCAGCGTCCCGCTTCTCCGGTGATGCGCCGCGCTCGGCGATGCGAGGATGACAGCGAGCGGCGTCTCGCTTCCTTGGCGATGCGATGACCGCGGCTGCGGCGGCGACACGCTTCTCGTTGTTGCGTCGCGCTTCCAGCTCCCAGCGACACGCAGTCTCTCAGAAGGCCCAGCACAACAGCAGGCACTTCAATTCCCAGCAAGGGAATGCAGGGGGAGCTGGTTGGTGAAGTCTTGTATCCCTGAGACTTCAGGCAGGAGGCAAGCTCTAGTTCAAGCCCTTGGAGATTCTCTTCTTCAAGATGACAAAGCACAGCAAAGTCTTTTCTCCTGTCCTTGGTAGAAAGCAACCACTGCAGGCCAACCCCAATCAGCAAAACAGCACAGGGGCAGTACTCCTCCTTCAGCTTCTCCGGTTCTTCTCCTTGGCAACAGGTTTCTTGATTTCCCAGAAGTGATCTAATTTCCTAGGGGTCTGGGTCCCCTTTTTATACACAGTTTCTCTTTGTTCTCTGAAGGCAGAGAGGCCTCTGCCTAGTCCAAAACCAGTTCTGGTCAGTCCTGGAGCACTTTGTTTTTCTGACTCCTTTTTCCTTTGTGAGTGAGGGCAGAGCCATCAGACGCCCGGCAGGAGGTGGAGCCAGCATTGTGGAAGGCAGGCACAGCCCTATTCAGACCCAGGTGCAACTCCTCCCTCCACTCTGGATGCAGATCTTTCTATTCAGCCCTGTGCTGACTCACCCTGTCTCCTGTAGCCACCCCCAGCTCCTGTCACTCAATCTCCAGACAAGGAATACACAACCTAGCAGAGGCAGGCTTGGAAGTTTAGGCAAGAAAATACCCACTTTCTATAAGTGGTATTTTCAAACACAGAATGTTAAAACCAACTTCACTAAAAGATGTATTTTATCATTCTGAGTTCAGGCATACTTAATTCGTTTTTCTACCATGTTCCCTGGGTCAGTTAGGATTATAAGGTGTAATAATCAAACTGCCCATTCTGGCCTATGGAAAACAGGTAGCCTTGCAATAGTGAAAAACGAAAATGGCTGTAATTCACTATTAGGACATGCCACACACACCAGGGCATGTCCTACCTTATACTTACAATGCACCCTGCCCTTGGGCCTACCTTAGGGGTGTCTGATATGAAGATAAGGGAAGGTTTAGGGACTGGCAAGTGGGTGCACTTGCCAAGTCGACATGGCAGTCACAGACCGCACACAGGCTCTGCAATGGCAGGCCTGAGACACATTTTACAAGCTGCTTCTGTGGGTGGCACAACCAGTGCTGCAAGCCCACCAGCAGCATTGGATTTACAAGCCCTGGGCACACTCAGTGCACTGTACTAGGGACTGACAAGTAAACCAATCATCCAATCATGGAGTCACTAATCCATACATCAATTTACAGTAGGGAGCACTTGCACTGTGGCACTGAACAGCAGTGGCACAGTGCCCAAAAGCATCTAAAACCAGCAAAACATAAGAGGCAACAGCAAAAAAATGGAAGGGAGACCCACGCCAATGGTGCCAAGTCTAACAGAAACTCTGCCACACTTTACAGCAGTTGTAGTCACCAGTATCACTTGATATGGTCCACGCTAGCGGGGTTTGAGGCAGTTCTTTCCTACATGTCCCTTTATGAGTACCCAGTCACCGGGGCCAGATCGTGACAGAGGTCTCTAGTCGTTGGTGCAGTCACTGCTTCAACCTGATGAGGCTCAGAACAAACTACATCAGCCAATCCTTTACCGTAGTCGAGAACCAGATCATCCGTCATGTTAACAAGTGCATTTGCAGGCCTGGCAGTCAATCTCCCTATAAGAATCTCATGAGGGGACAAGCCAGTTTTCCTATCAGGGGTACTGCGCAGACTCATCAACACAAGGGACAACTCATTGAGCCATTTAAAAAAAATTGAAGCACACACCTTCGCCAATTTGGATTTTGGAGTATTGTTGACCTGCTCAACTATCCCAGGGGCCTTGGGTTTGTAACTGCAATGTAGTCTCTGTTCCATCCTCAAGGCTGCACACAGTAATTTTAGGACTTCATTATTTAAATGAGTCCCTCTGTCTGACTCCAATGTATTTGGAAATCCGGACCTCGAAATGAGTTCCCTCAACAACAGCTTAGCTACTGTGAGACCGTCACACCTCCACCATGGGTAGGCTTCAACCCACCAAGAGAATAAACACACCATCATCAAAATGTATCTCAATCCATTACAGACAGGCATCTCAACAAAGACCAACTGCATCCTGTTAAAAGGCCCTCCTGACCTCCCGATGTGGCTCAATGTAACGACAGTCCTTTTTCCTCCATTGATTTGCTGGCAAGTCACACACCAATGACACAAAGCCTCAGCAACCACTTGAAACTTTGGATTAAAGCAAGTCTGCTTAAACACCCTTACCATCGTGTCTCTGCCTACGTCTGCTGCATCATGAATCTGCTTCACCACTAGGTACAATAAACAGTCGGGCAACACCTCTCTCTCATCCGTTGACACCCAAATATCGTCTTCTTTCTTCACACAACCTGCTCTGACCCAACCTGACTGTTCCTCTTCGGACACTTCCTCCTGCAGACGCTTCACCTAATCCCAAGTGTCAGCCACAGACAACATCACTTTGAAATCGGTCACTTTGCTTCCTCATTTTTGTACTCTCCCTTGAAGGTACAAGCATTCAAAGCACAGTAGCATGCAACCTCATCTGCATAGTTGTTCCCAGCAGTAACATAGTCCGCTCCCTTACAGTGCGCAAAGCACTTCACAATTGACACTTTCTTGGGTAACTGTAATGCTTCCAACAATTTTCTCACATCCTTCCAATTTCTGATAGGGGACCCAGAAGAGGGCATGAATCTCCTTTGAGACCACAGCTGTCCATAGTCATGAACCACTCCGAACCCATACTGGCTGTCAGTGTAGATCGTCACTCGAAGGTCCTCAGAAACACAACATGCATGGGTTAGGGCAACAAGTTCAGCCACTTTGGGTGGAGTATACACCTTGTAACCAAGTAGCTTCCACCACTCCAGAAATGGTACAGACAGCAAAAGCTGCTCTCAGATTACCTTCATTGTCCCTTAAACAGGAGCCATCAACGAATAGATCGTAATCAGAATTGGACAGTCGCTCATCGACAATGTCAGGACATGGTTTGGTACACAGTTCAGTGACATCAAGACAGTCGTGGTTTTCACTTTCCTCCCCCTCTGGATTCAGCGTAGGTAACAAGGTAGCAGGATTCAACACAGGACAGCGTTTCAATGTGACATTATCGGCCACCAGAATTGTCTGCTCACATTTGGTCAACCGATTATTTGTCAAGTGCTGCGTCTTTGTTCTGGTTAACAAACTTTCCACTGAATGGGGAACATACACAGTTAGTGGGTTACCCATCACAATGCTCTGCACTCTTCAATACTGACACCTGTTGCAGCAACCGATTTGAGACATCTGGGCTATGTTGAAGCTACTAGATCCAAGGTAGCAGAGAAATAGGCAACTGGTCTACGGGTACTTCAATGCAACTGTGTGAGGACAGAGAGTGCGCTACCTGAATCGGATCAGAAACGTGTCTTTCCGACCGAATCGGAAAGGTTTCCGACCGACCGATTATGATGCGAGTTAGGCGTTAGGAATATCCTAATCCGAACCCGACAGCATTCGGAATAACCGAGCCGTACGGAGCAGACTCGTACGTCTCTACGGGCCGGGTTTCCGAACGACCGATTACGATGCTGGATTCGGACAGCCTTTCCGAATCGTGCCGTCCGACTCGAATCGGCAGTCCGAATCAGACTTTGGGGTCCCATAGTGGGCCCCCCTGCATGCAGAGCCTTCCCAATCAGGCCTCTGGGGGTACCCATGGGTCCCCCCTTACCAGCCATGCACAGTGTGGCAGGCACCAGGGGGTGCCCGATTTTCCCCTGCCACCCCTTTTTTCAATGGGAGCCTATGCATTCGGTCGGAACATAGGCTCCCAATGCAGTCAATGGGAGTCCAACCGAATCGTATCTGGAAGCATCCGGATGCATCGTAATCGGTCGGTCGGACTCTTCTGATCCGAGTCGGTCGGAAACCATTCCCAAACCGATTCGGTCGGAAAGATTTCCAAACCGCATCGTAATTGGGCCCTTTGTTGTAATCAGGCATTTCTAAAGCCGGAGCGTGACACAGGCTCTCTCTCAGCTTCAGGAAAGCAAGCAAGCAGTCGTTATCCCATGGTACTGGATCTGACACATCCTTGTGTGTCAGAGTCTGCATGAGTTTGGCCAACAGAGAAATATTTGGGATTCATTGTCGACAGTAGTCCACCATTCCCAGTAACATCATGACCTGAGTGTGCGGCGGATTTATTTGCCTGATCGCGATACTCGTTCTGGTGACACCTTCCTCTTACCTCTCTCGATTCAATGTCCTAAATACTGTACCTGATGCAGACACTACTGAAGCTTGCTCGGGGACACCTTATGCCCTTTTTTGGCCAAGTGGTTCAGCAAAGCAATGGTATCGTCTTTACAAGCCTCTCTTGTATTCGAAGCGATCAAGAGATCCTCGATATATTGAACCAAGACCAAGTTGTTAGGTAAGACTAGAGATTCAAGGTTCTTCTTCAGAATCTGGTTAAAGATGGATGGACTTTCAGTATACTCCTGTGGGATCCGACATCATGTTAAAACACAATCTCCTAACCGGAAAGCGAGAAAAAAAATTGGCATTTCTCATGTAGTGGGATCGAGAAAAAGGCCTGACAGAGGTTGATAACTGTCAACCATGCAGCTTTGCATGGGATTTGGAACAGTATCACTAATGGATTCGGTACCACAGGGCAACAAGGAACCACAATGTTATTAATCTTTCAGAGAGCCTGAACAATACGGTACTTGTCGCTAGGCTTCTGCAAGCCCATAATAGGAGAGTTACATGGACTCCCCAGAATCTCTTTTAGAATGCCTTGTTCAGTCATGGAGTTGATCAAGGGGTAATACCCGCCACAGTTTCAGGGGTCAAATTATACTGTGGTGTTCTTGGGAATTCGGCATTTGGTTAACCTGTATGCAATCTGGTTCATCTCCCTTGATGAGTCCTATCTCTTCACCCAAAAAATCCCACACCACCAGTTGGACGGTATCCCTGAGATCTATCGGCATGTCGTCTACTGTCAGCATAGGGAACATGGAAACATATAAATTCTGGTTTGCCAGCTTGAAGGCAATATCCTCATCATTTGTTTGCAGTTCTATTCCCTTCGGGGTACAATATATGGTGCAATTCAATTTACACAGCAGGTCATGATCCAATAGACATACAGGACTTGAATCACACAGCGCAAACTGGTGTCGGTCCTCAAAGGACCCAATCTTCACAGGTATCTCCTCGGTCAATGGGTTACACATTCTCTTGTTTGCAACACCTACAACTTAGATTGATTTTCCTGAGAGGGATAGGTTTGGAGCCTCGGCTGTTCTCACAGTAGAGCGGGTAGCACCAGTGTCAATTAAGAATGCTATTGGATGTCCATCAACATCCGCATCGATGTATGGTCCTCGCTGGTCTACCTCCAAGACTGTGCCAAATATACAGTCTTCCTTCCCCCTCAGGCACCGTCATAAGGTCAGGTCCAAGTTGAAGTCGTCAACCGACTCCATAAGGGCTTCTGATGGTAGGTCCGATTTCCATGAGATAGCATTGGAGGTTGAGGCACTGGTATTACCTGACCATGAGGCCACCCCAAATTCTGCGATCTTGGTCTAGTCACAGTCTGTATCGGTGCCACATCACTTTGTCCCTGGCTGAATCCCCCAAGATGCTCTTGGTTTGCAGGGTTGAGACGACCTTCACGCTTCCAATGCCCCACCTTATAGGTCTCCACATATATTCTTGTCCTAGGGTCTACAGGGCCCCGCTACCTCGCCCTTGTCCTGGTACGCTTCCAATTGCCTGCATCTGAACTCCGGCGTGGTTAGTTCCCTGTACCCGAGGAGCGTTTCCAGCAGGTGCCTGCACCTGCACCCTCTGAGCATTCCGCATCTGTACTAACATCAGCTTTCCCTTCAGTTTCTTATGCTTGGAGTTAACCTCATCGCTACAATACCTGGCATAGCGCAGAATTTCATCCAGCGTCTTACTTTGACAGCAGATAAAGTGTTGCTGTATCATGAGACTGATTTTGTGTCGCAAACGGGTCATGAACCTGGACACAAATTGTCCCATGTCCTTGGGGTCAAGTGTATCTAACCCACTGTACTGTTTGAAAGCCTATAACAGTCTTTCCTAGTAATCATGAACAGTTTCTTTGGGCTCTTGAGTCGTCCTGTCAATTTTGACCCAGTCAATATCCTGCGGCACTACTTTGGATTGTAACCATGTGATAACCTGACTATATTTCATCATCACCACCGGTGAGGGAGCATGAGTTACTGGGTTCCTATCTAGTTCCTTTTAAGGCCACTCTATGGCTATCTTACACGCAGACCACAAATCACTTGGTACCACAATCTCAAAAAGGGTATTCAGATTGTTCCACAGCACCTTCATATCTTCACAAACCAATCAACCTGTTTATACCATTCAGCAGGTTTCTCCCTCAACCACGGAAACTCATTGGTGAAAGCAGCAAGATCAACTCAACTCCAGGGCACATGCACATATCCCCCACTAGGCACTACCTGTAACGGGTATACCTCTACTCCCGCTGTTCCCCCCCAGAAGAGGCGGCTCTCCTGACAGCTTCTTTGCATTCTTCTTCTTTTTCAACCACTTCTCTTCCCATATGTCTCTAATACTCCATGCCCTTATTCCTATTACCAGTTTCCAAATGTGTGTTTTTAACCCAGGCACCCTGTTTTCCTCTATTTCCTGATCATTGTAAGTAATTCTGTGATTCCCTTGCAACATCTTTGTTCGGCTCAAAGGTACATTGTACCTTTGAGCCAATTCAGTCAACTTCTCATGCGCCTGTTTGCCCTCTTAGTGATATCCTTTGCCATAAACAACAATTCATCAGTTTTATATGTCTCCACTCAGGCAAGTGCCAGATTTCCTTTAATTATCTCATCCAACTCAGAACCTCAACCTCACTACATCCACCAATTGTGCCTTCATAGCAGACTTTATAGTATGCTGACTCGCCGGTGTGCTCTTGTTCTCCTTGGTACTACTGTGATCTCTAAGCGAAGACTAAATCTGAGACATCAAAAATGTGCTGGCTGCCAGATGTTTCCTGCCTTTCTCCCTCTTCTTGAGGTGTGCTACTTTGTACTCTAGGAAGGGTTCTCCACAACGTCAAGTTGGACTCAGTGCTTCTCACAGGTAAGGGCCTCATAATATGAGAGTTACTTTGGTCTACCGAAGGGTCTGCCGTTGCCCAATATGGAATACTTCGTTTACAGGAAGCAACGGAATGAAACCCCCCTCAACATTCACTGCTGTGCCTCCCGATATTCCTTCAGCCCCCACAAATTACTGTTGCTGACCGACACTTCCTGTTGAGCTTGGGTCGTATTTGAGAACAACAGGCCCAATCGTGACTGCCACTGTAAGAGCCCCTAACAGCCTCGAAGCAACATTATTAGCGTTATCGTGGTCCAAGCTCCCTATCACCCCTCTTCCTACCTCTTCTCTCTCCTCTGCTAATCTCGCTTCCGTTAATATTCTTCCCATAACCCCAGATCCGGGAGCGAATGGGGCTGAAGGGCTCCCAGTGCTGATAGTTACCTCAGGGGTTCTCTCACTCTCATCCTGCAGTGGGCTAAAAGGGGGTGACGTTCTGCCAGCAGGCCATTAAACAGGTTATCATCAGAGTCACTGTCGTAATTTTCATTTGTCTCCTTTCTCCCCCTATTTCTTGTCTCCTCATCCCTCATCAACGATGGATATAACCTCTCAGACACAACCATGTCCATTCTCCATTTCTTTGACTTGGCATCCCACTGTGCTTCTTGGTAAGCCTGCATTGTTTTCTTCATCCTCCCCTGGTAGCACTCTCTCTGTATAGCATGAGCTGCAAGCATCCATGCATCAAGTACCTCAAATGCGTACGCCTAGGTAAAGGTTTCATTGCAAACATCACTCCCCTCAAGTGGTCTAGTACCTCTAACTTGAAAGTGCTATAGCGTGTGTTAGAAATGGGATTTCTGGTTGGCTAGGGCTTGCGCCTAAGCCAGGCAGAAACCACCACTCTAGTCAGGGCAAGGGAGTTACACGCTGAAGATAATCCCTGCTCACCCCCTTGGTAGCTTGGCACGAGCAGTCAGGCTTATCCCAGAGGCAATGTGTAAAGCATTTGCGCAACACACTCACACAGCAGCAACACACTAGGCACACCACAAAAGAAACTCCACACAAGGTTATATAAAAAATAGCCTTTGTATTATCCAAAACACATTAGAAGCATAATCACACATATACACTGTGCCAACTGGCACTAGGTAGTAATTTACAGGGGATTATATACATGACAGGGCCAATCAGGCCACTGTCAGAACCATCACAAGCACAAGTAGTAAAAATATCACAACCAGTAACTACTGGCAAAATACTGTACTCAGCATTATCACATTAGCATTGGGGCATAATCATCAGCATAACCACATTATGCAATCTCTGTAAGCATAAACACATTATGTCATAGGCATCACAGTAGGCATGGACCCAGTAGGAATAAACCCCCTTAGGAATAAACACATTATGCCTAGAACATGAGTACTGCACCCCAGTACCACAGATAAAGTGCACACAGCACCTTCGCATGCACACTGAAATGACACCAGGCCAACTGGCCTTCTGTGGGACTCAAATGCCCTTTGTCCAAAATGTCAGGGCGCGATCCTAGGGCTTTCCACATGCCCTTTTGCTGCCAATGCAGCCAAAGCAAAGTGCGCAATGCGCTGGGGCAGAGGAGCGTATCTCACTCCTTTATCATTATGGAAACAAAATGCCCCCGTGTTGCAGCTGCCCGCTCTCTCTCGCGGTGCAGCTGGAAATTAGGCCTAGCACCACTGTGCCTTCTGAGCCCCACTCCGGGACTCTTAAATACAAACTTGCCCCCAAGGTGCAGCTGCCCGCAACGGCGGCGCAGATGAGGAAATTTAGCAAGCACTGGCACCAACTGTGACTGGTGAGCCCCCTTCACTGGGACCCTTCCTGTGCCACTCACTGCACCAACAATGCACAAATTGAAGCCCCACTCACCGGGGCTCTCTGGTGGACTCCTCCTTGGGGCGGGAAGAGATCTGCTGGTCGGCGCTCGGGGCCCTGGTGGCTCCGGTTGAGCCAAGATGGCAGGATGCAGTAGAGGGGGGTCCGCCAGGCTCCGGACCTTCCTTCCCTCTCGCCGGTCACCAATGAACAAGCGGGGCTCCCCCTTTCCTCCTGGGAGCCCCGCCTCTAGGCAGGCAAAGTGCGCCTGACTTCTGGCAACTGCGGAGGGGATTGGCTGCTCCCGCCGGCCACGCCCAGAGTCAGGCTCTTCCTGACTTCCGGCTATGGCGATTTCTATGGAGCAAAGTCTCCGTCGGGACTTCTTCCTTCCTCATTTTGGGTCGGGCCGCGGTGGTGATTCCTTCGGCGGCTCCTCAGTGTGGGGTGGGCTCCCGCCGTTAAGCACACACTTGCGGGGTGGGCTCCCACTCAAAGGAGCACAAAAGCTGGGTGGGCTCCCGCTATTAAATAAGCATTAATGCGGGGTGGGCTCCCGCCAAAGCCAGCTATGTGGGGGTCTCCCCACATCGGGATTCCCTCGGAATCGATCGCAGCTCAGCGCTGCAGAGGCACAGGCACTCCTCCTGTCCTGGAGCCACCCACAATAAAGGTGCAGTGCTCACGAGGCGCTGTGCCCCCAACAGCTCCAGGGCAAAGGCTGGGCCCAGGCAGGCCAGCACACAGGGCCCTCCAGCAGGGAGGCAGTCCCTCGTGGCGGTTCCTCCTGGGGCCCAGCAGCAACAAGTCACAAGGAAGCACAAAAAGCACAACATTTTCATGGGGTCACAGCCCCAATATTTATACACCCTTTTCCTTTGTCTGCCCTTGGCACAGGGCTTGGGGAACCAGCTTGAACTGGTTCTGTTTTTTTTTTAAGCACTCTGTTTACAGGGCTCCTCTCCCTATTGTCAGGGGGGGCTCGGTCATCAGACCACCACAGGGGGGCGGAGCAAGCATTCACCCAGGCAGGCACAGACCTATTCAGGGTCAGGGGACTACTCCTCCCACTACTCCAAATGCAGTTCTCCCATTCAGCCTAGCGTTGACTCACCTTGCCCTCCCTGGAGCCACACACACCTCACCAGCCCCTTCCACTCCAAAGCCAGACATGCAATCCACATCAGGCAGGCAGACACATAGCACACAGAAATGCCAACTTCTAAAAGAGGCATTTCTAAAATAGTGATAATAAATCTGCGCACACCATTGCGCAGCATTTATTATTACTATTCCAACCATACCAAACTTGACCACGCTGCTCCTCTCATATCAGGAATTACCACTGACACACTTATCAGGGAATCCCCAATGCATTCCTATGGGAGGGCAGCCTCACAGCAGTGAGAAACCAAAATGGCTGTTTGTCACTACCAGGACATGTCACACACTTAAGGTACATGTCCTACCTTTTACCTACAATGCACCCTGCCCATAGGGCTAGCTAGGGCCTACCTTAGGGGTGACTGACATGCAGTAAAAGGGGGGTCACAGACGTGGCACACACTTTAGGTGTCACGTCACAGCGGCAGTAACACTGCGCGCACAGGCCCTGCAATGGCAGAGGCCTGAGACAGGTTTGAAAGGCTACTTGGTGGGTGGCGCAATCAGCGCTGCAAGCCCACCAGTACCATTTAATTTACTGGCCCCGGGTATATGAGATACCACATTACTGGGGACTGACAGGTAAATTAAATATGCCAAACAGGTGTAGACCAATCTTACCATGTTTACCACAGAGAGCACACGCACTTTACACTGAACAGCAGTGCTAAAGTGCCCAGAGTCCTACAACCACCAACACCATGTCAGAAAAAAGGCCAGGAGGAAGGCAAAAAGTTCAGGGATGACCCTGCAAAAAGGGCCAAGTCCAACACAACCCCCTTCCAGCCAAAACGCAGGGTAGACCAATCACCACCTTGATGGGCTTCACTGCTTTGGGCGATAGAACACGGACGCGGGCCCGCAACTGCAGGGGCACACTCCAGTTCTACGCCATTCTGAACCCATGTGGTTCCCTCTGTCAAAGCTCCCAGGACCAACTAAGCTACCCCACTGGTACTCCCTAGTTGTCCGCGGCCAGGACCAGGCCCTAGGCCATCCAGATGTCTCTGGTCCTCGCCAATCCACAGAGTGGGGGGCAGTAACCCCTGGCACATAGTAACCATTCTCCACTCTTCCTCTCATCAGTGCAGTTCTAAACTGCCACTGATCCTCCAACCTAGGGTCCGCACCCTCAGGCTGACCAGAATTCACAGGCGAGGCTCTCCTCCCCCTACCTCTCCTTCTGGGGTTCCACACTCTCCTCCTTGGAGAGGCACCCTCAGAACACAACTCTCCCACCAGTTCAGGACCTCTCTCCAGCAACTGGTCTCCCAACCTAGGGTCTAAACCTTCAGGTTGGACTGGGGTCAGAGGCGAGAACTCCCTCCCTCTGCACCCCCTTCCAGAGTTCTGCACCCTCCCACCTGGAGTGGTACCCCTAGAAGCCAAAACGGTAGGGATACTGATTACAGATGTCCTTCCCTCCAGGTCAGGCAGAACCTGAACCTGGCCTCCCAACCCAGGGACTAAACCCTGTGGTTGAACACTTGCCCGGCGCACCAGGACTTCCTTAGGAGCACACATGCCCCCCGAGGGTAACACATAACTCATGTGTCGTGTGACAGTCTGCCTGGCGCAGATCTCCAGACCCCTGTCCATCTGACAGTGCGTGAAGATCCCCCAGGACAGAAGTGGTGTCACCATGGTCACTCCTAGGAGACTCAGCCCTTCTGGCTGGCCCCTGACCCACTGGTTCTTCCACTGGGGACTCTCTCCCCCTCTCACCCCTCAATCTGGACTTCTGCACCCTCCACTTAGGAGTGGCACTACCAGACACCAGAACCGCTGGAGCTCTGCTTACAGACGCTCCACGTTCTCCTGACACTAGGAGATCCCCCTCAATGGGCGGCCCATCAGGACAGACTAGCTTCCCTACCTGGTGTTCCCTTAAGGAACCATCCAGGCCCTGAGACTGAGGTTGGGCACTATCGGGACACATCCCAGTCTCACTCCTTCTCCTAGGAGACAGGACGTGAGGCCATACAACCTTCCCACTACAACGGGACCTAGCTGGGCTACTCTGAACCTCTCCCACCACTCTGGGCTGGAAGATACCTGAGCCACTCCTCTTAGGGTCACTCCCCAATGCCTCTTCAGAACCTCTGGCAACCACCCAGAGGTCTGCCTCCTGTGCAAGCTCCCTGGGATCAGAGAACTCACACTCCAACAGGTTTTGGCGCAACCCCGGAAAACTATTACTGAACATGTGCTCTCTGACAACCAGATTGAACAGCCCTTCAAAATCATTTGCCATGCTACCCATCACCCAATCCTCCGGTGCATCACAACACACATCCACAAACTCCCCCCAAGACTGGTGAGACAGTTTTCTACTGCCCCTGAACCTCAACCTGTACCCCTTTTCCTGGGAACCAGGCACCATACTCTGGGATCTGGGAGTGGGACTTCCTGCACTGGACTCCATATTGCTGCCACCACTAGACCCCACCCTCACTGGTGAATCCAGACAACTAAAACTGCACTCAGGGGACATTTCCTCAAGAGCTAGTTTCTCCCTGGCGAAGGCCCTCTCTGCCTCCGCCATCCTCCCTTGTGCTGAGACCCTCTCAGTCTCTAGCTTTTTCTCCTCCACACCCAGCTGCGCTAGCTCCAACCTGAGCCTTTCCAATGCCAGCTGATGCTCCCTTTCTTCCCTCCTATCTACCCACTCATCTGGGGACAGGGAAAGGGATGGGGCACTGCCCCTGGCACTGGACCTAGCAAGGGACTCCCTATCTATGGGGTCCTCACTCTCTACTGGCGTCCCTGCCCTGTCATTTTCTACCTCCTGTGCAGACTCTTCAGGACCTCCCTCAAAACCACCACTTAGGTATGCGGAGGGGTAATCTGAAAGGTCCCCCCAGGGCTCTAAGGGTTCTCCCCTGCGGAGAGCTTCATAGAGGAACAGTTTTCTGAGGATGTTACCCACTATTGGTATCCCCCTCTTTCTGCAGAATTCCTCTAACTCCTCCCGGGTGTACTCCAAAAGGTCATCCTCATTATAGACTAACCCCATCTTGGCAAGATACACAACCCACAGTGCAACAGGAGAACACAATTCAAAAATGACACTTTCAGGAGAAATAAAACTCAGGAAAAATACTCCCCAAACCTGTGATTATCTAAATGCAGAGCTTGTAGTGCAACCAGTTGTTGCTGTGGTACTGCGCAAACGCAAGTCCTATCCTCACCGCTGACAACCAATGTTAGAAATGGGATTTCTGGTTGGCTAGGGCTTGCGCCTAAGCCAGGCAGAAACCACCACTCTAGTCAGGGCAAGGGAGTTACACGCTGAAGATAACCCCTGCTCACCCCCTTGGTAGCTTGGCACGAGCAGTCAGGCTTATCCCGGAGGCAATGTGTAAAGCGTTTGCGCAACACACTCACATAGCAGCAACACACTAGGCACACCACAAAAGAAACTCCACACAAGGTTATATAAAAAATAGCCTTTGTATTATCCAAAACATATTTGAAGCATAATCACACATATACACTGTGCCAACTGGCACTAGGTAGTAATTTACAGGCGATTATATACATGACAGGGCCAATCGGGCCACTGTCAGAACCATCACAAGCACAAGTAGTAAAAATATCACAACCAGTAACTACTGGCAAAATACTGTACTCGGCATTATCACATTAGCATTGGGGCATAATCATCAGCATAACCACATTATGCAATCTCTGTAAGCATAAACACATTATGTCATAGGCATCACAGTAGGCATGGACCCAGTAGGAATAAACCCCCTTAGGAATAAACACATTATGCCTAGAACATGAGTACTGCACCCCAGTACCACAGATAAAGTGCACACAGCACCTTCGCATACACACTGAAATGACCCCAGGCCAACTGGCCTTCTGTGGGGCTCAAATGCCCTTTGTCCAAAATGTCAGGGCGCGATCCTAGGGCTTTCCACGTGCCCTTTTGCTGCCAATGCAGCCAAAGCAAAGTGCACAATGTGCTGGGGCAGAGGAGCGTATCTCACTCCTTTATCATGATGGAAACAAAATGCCCCGTGTTGCAGCTGCCCGCTCTTTCTCGCGGTGCAGCTGGAAATTAGGCCCGGCACCACTGTGACTTCTGAGCCCCACTCCGGGACTCTTAAATACAAACTTGTCCCCACGGTGCAGCTGCCCGCAACGGCGGTGCAGCTGAGGAAATTTAGCAAGCACTGGCACCAACTGTGCCTGGTGAGCCCCCTTCACTGGGACCCTTTCTGTTCTGCTCACGGCACCAACAATGCACAAATTGAAGCCCCACTCACCGGGGCTCTCTGGTGGACTCCTCCTTGGGGCGGGAAGAGATCTGCTGGTCGGCGCTCGGGGCCCTGGTGGCTCCGGTTGAGCCAAGACGGCAGGATGCAGCAGAGGGGGGTCCGCCGGGCTCCGGACCTTCCTTCCCTCTCGCCGGTCAGCAATGTACATGCGGGGCTCTCCCTTTCCGCCTGGGAGCCCCGCCTCTAGGCAGGCACAAGTGCGCCTGACTTCCGGCCACTGTGGAGGGGATTGGCTGCTCCCGCCGGCCATGCCCAGGGTCAGGCTCTTCCTGACGTCCGGCTACGGCGATTTCTATGGAGCGAAGTCTCCGTCGGGACTTCTTCCTTCCTCATTTCGGGTCGGGCCGCGGCGGTGATTCCTTCGGCGGCTCCTCACTGCAAGGTGGGCTCCCGCCGTTAAGCACACACTTGCGGGGTGGGCTCCCGCTCAAAGGAGCACAAACGCGGGGTGGGCTCCCGCTATTAAATAAGCATTAATGCGGGGTGGGCTCCCGCCAAAGCCAGCTATGTGGGGGAATCCCCACATCGCGATTCCCTCGGAATCGATCGCAGCTCAGCGCTGCAGAGGCACAGGCACTCCTCCTGTCCTGGAGCCACCCACAATAAAGGTGCAGTGCTCACGAGGCGCTGTGCCCCCAACAGCTCCAGGGCAAAGGCTGGGCCCAGGCAGGCCAGCACACAGGGCCCTCCAGCAGGGAGGCAGTCCCTCGTGGCGGTTCCTCCTGGGGCCCAGCAGCAACAAGTCACAAGGAAGCACAAAAAGCACAACATTTTCATGGGGTCACAGCCCCAATATTTATACACCCTTTTCCTTTGTCTGCCCTTGGCACAGGGATTGGGGAACCATCTTGAACTGGTTCTGTTTTTTTTTTAAGCATTCTGTTTACAGGGCTCCTCTCCCTATTGTCAGGTGGGGGCTCAGTCATCAGACCACCACAGGGGGGCGGAGCAAGCATTCACCCAGGCAGGCACAGACCTATTCAGGGTCAGGGGACTACTCCTCCCACTACTCCAAATGCAGATCTCCCATTCAGCCTAGCGTTGACTCACCTTGCCCTCCCTGGAGCCACACACACCTCACCAGCCCCTGCCACTCCAAAGCCAGACATGCAATCCATATCAGGCAGTCAGACACATAGCACACAGAAATGCCAACTTCTAAAAGTGGCATTTCTAAAATAGTGATAATAAATCTGCGCACACCATTGCGCAGCATTTATTATTACTATTCCAACCATACCAAACTTGACCACGCTGCTCCTCTCATATCAGGAATTACCACTGAAACACTTATCAGGGAATGCCCAATGCATTCCTATGGAGGGCAGCCTCACAGCAGTGAGAAACCAAAATGGCTGTTTGTCACTACCAGGACATGTCACACACTTAAGGTACATGTCCTACCTTTTACCTACAATGCACCCTGCTCATAGGGCTAGCTAGGGCCTACCTTAGGGGTGACTGACATGCAGTAAAAGGGGGGTCACAGACGTGGCACACACTTTAGGTGTCACGTCACAGCGGCAGTAACACTGCGCGCACAGGCCCTGCAATGGCAGAGGCCAGAGGCCAGAGACAGGTTTGAAAGGCTACTTTGGTGGGTGGCGCAATCAGCGCTGCAAGCCCACCAGAAGCATTTAATTTACTGGCCCCGGGTATATGAGATACCACATTACTGGGGACTGACAGGTAAATTAAATATGCCAAACAGGTGTAGATCAATCTTACCATGTTTACCACAGAGAGCACACGCACTTTACACTGAACAGCAGTGCTAGAACCACCAACACCATGTCAGAAAAAAGGCCAGGAGGAAGGCAAAAAGTTCAGGGATGACGCTGCAAAAAGGGCCAAGTCCAACAGCGTGGAAATGCCACTGCTCTCTCCTTCTCAGTGATCTTGTGTCAATTTTGAAGCCAAATAATAGTATTGAGTCCTACATTGGTTGCCTTGTAATGAGCTGGTGTGTCTTCCAGTGGCGCTTCTTCGCCCACCCTTATGACAACGCCCACATCCCCACGAAACAAATCTCTCAGACCCCTAAAACATTGCATGGTTTTCCGGTTATATCTCAACAATCCTAGTTCAATTTAAATCAAATAACGTGGCAATACAATTTCAAACACTCCGGATGTAATATTGCATGGTTTTCCAGTTTATAACTCAACAATCCTAGTTCAATTTAAATCAAATAACGTGGCAATACAATCTCAAACACTCCAGATGTAATAAGCAATCGTCAACCAATTCCAGTGCAGTGTTGCACCAACCAACTGATTCCCAGCGTGGCACAATCTGACGTCACCTTCACTCCTCACAGCGGCTCACCCTCCTTCACAATTCCGCCATACACATTCACTCACACAATCATCTTATAATCTGTAATTGTCTGCCTTTCTAAAAGATCAATATAATTCAATCACTCAAGAATGCGCATTCGCTATGAATCCTCGACCAGCGGAGACTCACCTGGATCAATATAGTTTACCCTTTGCGCTCAGAGTCCACTACATAATCCGCATTCGTCCCATTCACACAAAGTTCCCTGTCTTTGGTGGAGCTGTCGACAACGTCTCATGACAAACTCCTCAACTCTTCGGTCAGACAATCACAATTTCTGTGTCTTCTACACCTTCAGATATCCCGGATTTTAGGCCACTTCGGGGCCCGATAACCATAAATCAACTCCTTGGATCACATCGGACCCGAAAACAACATTCATTCAATCCTCACGACAACTCCGCAAGACATTCCAGAATCAAACCGTCACCACAATCTAACACACTCCACACATACCCTATTAATACTCACTCCTTCGTTCGCCGCCGCTCTCGCCACGCATCGCCAAACTCCGTCCTCTCCGATCCTCAACCATTAGGGCTCTGCCTGAGGAGTTTTGGGTCAGGGTTCTAGGCTATTCTAGATTCGGGTTCTGGATTCTCCCCTCTCTCCATGTGCTAACCTTCCGACTCTGCTACCAACTGGAGGAGCCTGGGCCCACTTGTTCAGTTCAACCCGATGTCGGACCTCTGATGGTTCTTTTTAGCAGCATGAATGCGTAGAGGTAAGAAAAGTCATGTGTCACTCGAAATACAGTGTAACACTAATGGCTACACAAGAGCCCAAACCAACAACCAATCGAAGGATAGTCAGTTTTATTACAAATTCAAAATAGTTGTATATACACAAATCTAAGCATGAGAGTACAGAAATATAAGGGAAATAAAATGAAGCCGAACCTCCTGAAAAGGTTCACTCGACGGAGCATGAAAAGAACAACAAGTTCAATGACAATTATGCATGAAATAAGGAAACAAAAGTTCAGTCAACTTGCATCAGCACTTCTTTTGTAGACAGCATCTAATTCTAACTAGCCCTACTCTAACTTTAAAAGTGGCATCCCTAAGTTAAGGCATAAGCAAAGAAAGTTAGAGAGGAAAAGGTGTCAGTGGGCAAAGCCTTCCTAAGAAGTCACTTCTCCATAGGATGGGTCCGGAGTATGAAGCCGCAGCAAGGAAAGAAAGCACAGCAGCACACAGGTGCTCTCTGTCAGAAAGGCAAGCAGGAATGGGGGTTACTGTCCCTCTCTACAAGGCACCATATAGTTGAAGTTGTATTCATCAAATGTCCCATAATGCTCTTCTTCTCATAGGCTTCACAAAGGACTCAGCCACAACTTTTCCATGACGTCAACTCCCTTCATGGCCCTCTCAACGCACCCCCCCCTCTGTAGCAGCTCGTCCTTGGTCTTTTCTCCTTCTTCTGTGTGAAAACACCTCCCTCCACCTTATCTCCTAAGGCAGGCTAACTGTAACTCCCTCATTCTGCAACCTTGTTTAGTAAAACAATACCCCTACTCTACGCTAGTAACGTTGTCCACTTGCAATGCAAACGTGAGACAGAAACATTCTACGAATTTGACACAAGAGTCTGAACATTACTTTCAGAAACGAAGACACTCCAAGTATATTACTAATCGAGGCCAATGAGTTAAGCTACATTAATAAATTCACCATTTATGGAGGCTAGCGAATACATCAGTTGCTAACATTCAATAGGAGCAATTCCTTTGATTACATTGATACGCATCTTGCATCTAAGACATTAATCTAAAACACTTATCATCATTAATATGTTATTAAATCACAATTACCAGTGAGGATTAAGGAAATGAGTCAAATTGGTTACAATGGTCAGTACACGCTCTAAACAAAATTACAGAGCCTTACATTGGATTGCATTAACTTTTACAGGAACAAGTTAATTGATTCACGTTTCTCCTAACATCTAATTTCTCTCATAACATCAGATAATATGTGAGTGCGGTCTACAAACGATTATATTGCACTCCTAACAGGTACCCCATGTGGGATACAAATTTTCCACTTTATCAATATCCTGTCCGCCTATTAGAAATGCCATTGGATATAATGCACTTGTAATACGCCTGACGGGATATCAGTCACAAAAAATACGGCGGACCGGATATCAGTCATGTCTGTGATGCAGTAACCATCCGCGAACTCTAAATCAGGCCCTGATGTCATTCACCTTGAAAATCGCGAGACTTGGGTTGTTACTCTGACCGGCACAGAATCAAAAAAAGACAGGATTTTTGTCAAACCGTTTTATCCCGTGCCTCACATTCTAAATATATGTAATGCTCATATCTTGTGATAGGTACCCATGTGAACTGTGAAAATAAACTTTCCAGTGCACTGTTCCAACTGTATTGTGTTTTAAGTAACCTGCTTTCACCTGGACCCCATGCAAGCAACATTGCTCTGTGCACAGTACAGTACCTCATATCTGGCATCCTCCTGTGGCAATACAAATGCTCTTTGTAGTCCATCCTCCTTGGAGCTAGAACCGTGCTATGCTCTATATTAACCCCTAAAATAAATCTATAAATATAAAATAAATACTAAGGTCTCGATTATGATGTCGGCGGATCGCCACCAAAAGGCCGTCGGTGGCTGTCCTTCCGACATCTGAGGCTGCGGTCTAACTGCCACAAAATGATGCGGTTGGTCAGAGAGCAGCGGACAGATGGACGGACCAACCCCACTGGCAGGCTCAAGGAGCCCGTCGGCGCATTGGTCAGAGCGTAATCCCTACAATAGGGGCGGTGCCTGTTGAGGCACCGCCGTAGGGATTCCGAAGTGCCTTTTTCCTCTGCCTTTCCATGGCGGTCCAACCACCATGTAAAGGCAGATGGAATGGGACTTTGACGGCCCCTAGCAGTGGCCCGTCTCCCGTGGGCTTCCGCTATGGGCCCAGTGGGGCACATGTGGTGTCCCCCTAAACATCCATGCACCTTGTGCCAGGCACCACATGGTGCCTGCCGCACGGTGCATGGATGTTTGAGAACTGCCCTTTTCCACTGCAGCATGTGCTGCAGCCCTTTTCTAGGGCCGCAGCACAAGCCGCAATGGAAAAGAGCAGTTTTCCGACCGCCTGCACGGCAGTCACATTGTAATCGGGCAGGTGGGACCGCCGACATATAGTCGGTCGAACACCGCGCTCGGACGCTTATCCGATCGCATTGTAATGAGGCCCTAAATAACTAAATAAAGAAATATATCAAGGAACAGTTGTGAAATAGAGTAAGGATAAAAGGTGAAAATGCAAAGGTGTAGGAGACGTTTTATGAATCTGGGTGAACAGAGAGGAGGCCCTCTGAAGGATTAAAATGATACCGTAAAACAAATGAGGATGTCCTGACCACTGCTTCGCACAAAGTACATTAGGATGGTGCTCACAAATTCCTGTACAAAGCCCTGGTCCCACCCAAACAAAAAAAACAAAAAAAGGAACCCTAGCTGCGGTCTTTCTTTGTATAGTGCATTTCCTGGCAGGGGAAACTTTTTCATGTGAGAGAGAAACTGATTTTATACATTGTAATTAAAACGAGAGGTGGGACTAGAACATAAAGCTTCTCCTTCCAAGAGGGAGGAGGTGGTGCCTGACATTTAATATACTAGTTATTGCATCTGCTTATCACACCCCAGCACCGATATCTGCACCAGCTTCTGATGCATGGTGTTAGATTCCGCACACCCTTGTACCTGCTAGGGACACAACACTGGAACTACCGCCCGCAACTATCCTTGGATGCCTCCAGATGACAAGCCAGTCCCAAGCAGCTGGGGTTTAATTCGTGGAATCAGTTTTTGCAATGCTGGTAGTTGATTGTGCAACACACGTGGACTCTCGGAGCTGAGTTCGCTTGCCCAGATCTGCAGTACATACAAACTGGGTAAGGTTTTCATGGCCACTGTGATTCGCTCATCGCTCAAACTCCATTTCCAGGGTTTTGCAAAGCCCATTAATGCTAACATCTGTTTGTTCTCTGTACACATGAGGCTTCTGGCCTTTTGTTAAGAAGGCGTTTAACCCTGTGTGAGCAAATAATTAACATTCCGTCCACCTGTTTGCCCACGAAGAGTTTCACAGACACAGATACCGAGAGCTGCAGTCCACAAACAATGTTTTTGCTGCATCATGCAGAAAAAGTCTTTCTATTAACATTTTGCTGAAAATCCCGATTTTACCCACGATAACATTCCATGAAATTCGATGATTGCAGTTGTCAGTTCATGTAAGGTTCTTGTTAAACGTTTGTCTTTCCTTTATTTGCTTTTCTTTTGGTAGTTCAGTGTTAGAAATGAATGAGTTACAGGAATACATTTCTGCAAATGCATGTTTTCCATTTTACGTTGTTAGATACAAACCATCCACGCAGATGCAAAGAGTGTAATTTATTACTATGGTGGGCGGGGGGAGAAGCGGTGACGCCATTTTGCCCCCCCGTTAAAAATGGTAACAAATACCATAACAATATCTGCCAATTCTAGTATATGGTTTATGCCATGTATGCTACTCATATCATAAACTATGACGTTTGAGCCGCAATGGAATACAAGGGGTTAAAAATAGATTGAAATTAAATCACACATAATAGGCTTCCTATTAGCAGAGGTGTTTTCCTCTCTACAGGCAATTAATATGCATTCTGTGAGTAAGTAAGCAGTGCCAGGTCACCTACACTAGGTAAGATGAGAACATGGAATTTGGTCTTGCACTGTAGTAATAAACGGCAGAATATGTGCTTATAAGTACACTTGCTCTAAATAACAGGTGTTATTGGGCTACCTTATTTTCACTTGTACTATATAAACTTATTTATATAATTTATTTACATAGTTCTGTAAAGAGCAAACTTTGGTGAATATTTACAATAAAATGTCAGCGCGCGGAGCTGCGCCAAAACTGGGAAGTGCCGCACTCTGACATTTCCAAAACGCAGGGATGCGCCGTATTTAAAGCAATACGGCGCACCCCTGTATGTTCCCTAGCGCTGGCGCTAAAATCAGCTGCCTAGCACCAATGCAAGCACCCTTGCACCATAGTGCAAGGGTGCATGCATTGCAGGGTATTATTGTTTATGTGCAGGAAAGGACACCTTCTTATACATAAACAAGCCATAATGGCGAATTGTTACTTACATAGAAGTAGCAAATCGTCATTATTTAATGATTGTTTATGTGCAGGAAGGTGCCCCTTCCTACATATAAGCAATCATTAATGGCGTTTCACTCTTCCTATGTGTGCTGCAGGATGCAGCACACATAGAAAAAGCAAAAATGAGGAGAAATAAAAGTATTTCTCCTCGTTTTGCCATTCTAATGACTGCTCTTGCATGCCATTAGTTTTTGGCGCTGCCTCAGATTTACACTTCCTTGTAAATCTGGGGCAGTGTCAAAAAGAAATGGGTGTTGCGGTTGAACACCCACAGCAACATCCATTGCACGTCCCTTTCACGCTAAGTGATGCGTGTAAAAGGACCGTATTTACAAGGCAGCGTTGGCCCAACACCGCTTTGTAAATATGGAGAAGGGCATAGCACCACCAGAACGTTGCTAAAAGTGATGTTCTGGTGGCGATATCCCCTTGTAAGTATACCCCTCAGACTAATGGGACTTGGAGAGCTGCTCAACAGCAGTGATACAATACAGGCAGGACCACTGAAACTGAATGGCATGGAAGGACCAACTTATCTGTCAGGGTTGACTACTGTGAGAAATTGGGTTACTGGTTGAGGGGGGTGAATCCCTACTCAAGTAGCAACCACAATCCTTGTCTGGATGAGGCACAAGTAAACCCCAAATTAACCTGTGCTCAACCCTCTGGTAGCTAGGCACAGAGCAGTCAAGCTTAACTTAGAGGCAATGTGTAAAATATTTATGTAGCACTTCAAACAGTAATAAAGTAAAAAAATATATATAACATGAGAAAAGTCCCACACCAATTTAGAAAAATAGAACACTTTTTAATAAACAAATCAAGACAAAAATGACAAAAATCGAATCAGAAACAATTTTAAAGATTTAAGTGAGAATAGCATAAAAAAACACAAAGCGCCAACCAAGGTTTTCTGGTCACGCTGGACCGGGACACAGTCACAAGTTCAGGCTGACCGTGAATGAGCGCAGACGGGCTACAGGGATCCACTTATGTCCTCTGAACACAGTACCTTAAATCCTGGTGCACGGTCTGTGTGGTGCTGCTTTGTGAGACTTTGATTTGCTTTGCCTCGGTTCTGGTGAGCTATGCGACGTTGCTTGGCAGAGCTTTGCGTCGGTTCTGATCGAGCTGGCAGCTGTGCGGTGAGGCATTGCGGTGCTTTTCGTCACTCGGCATCAATTGCAATGTAGCTGGCAGCTGTGCAGCGAGACTCTGCAGGGTTTTGCGCCGCTTTGCGTCAGTTCTGATGGGGACCACTGCTGGGCTTGGCATAGCACTTTCTGCCAACTTCCAAGATTTCAAGACTGGGGTGGCACTACTTGGGAGGGTAAGACTCACAGATGGCAGAGTCATGGTGCTGGGTTCAAGGTTGTTAGACGCCTGTTATGTCCCTGAGGATACAAATCAGGAGGCCAGCCAACTAGCTCTTGGAGTAACTATGGGGTCCTGGGTTAAGAGTTGTAGGTCCAGTCCTTCTAACCCAGGCAAGAAGGCAGCAGTTTAGCACAGCAGGGCAGCAGTCCTTCAGAGCAGCAATCCAGCAGAATAGCAGTCCTTTCAGCAGCACAGAGAACCTTCATCCTTGCAGAGTATCCACAGATCCAGAAGTGTACTGAAGAGTTGGTGTCTGGGGTCCAATAATTATACCTGTACCTTCTTTTGAACTGGGAGAAGCTTCTAGAGGTTTCCCTTTGAAGCCCACAGGCATTCTGCCTTCAGTGTCCTGGCTCCTGACTAACTGAAGGGTGTATGCAGCCCTTTGTGTGGAGCCAGGACACAGCCTCAATTGTAAGTTGGGCTGTGGCCAGCTCTGCCCTCCCATCCAGCCAGTGATGGCCCATCCAGGCACACCCAAGCTCCCTACTGTATGTGGCTGTTTAGGAGGAATACACAAAGCCCAACTGGCAGCTACACTCAGTTATGTGACCCAGAGACAGCTGCAGACACTAAATCGGTAGGACAGGAAAATGCCAACTTTCTAAAAGTGGCATATTCAAAATTGAAATTTAAAATCTGACTTCGCCATTAGAAAGGACTTTTCATTACAATTCCAAAGACATCAAAAATGAGCTAGTTACCTGATCCCATTTGGAAATTATCACTTATTAAATGTAATAAGGGAACTCCAATGTTATCCTATGGGAGAGGCAGGTCTTGCAGTAGTGAAAAACGAATTTAAGAGTTTTTCACTACCAGGACATGTAAAACTTAAAGGTAAATGTCCCAAATTTTAAATACACTGCACTGTGCCCTGCGGGCTGTTCAGGGCCTACCCTAGGGGTGAGATATGTATTAATAAGGAAGGTTTGTGCCGGGCAAAAGGTTTATTTTGCCGTGTCGATATGGCAGTTTTAAACTGCACACACAGGCGTTAACGGCAAGCTTGAGACATGTTTAAAGGGGCTATTTGAGTAAGTGGCACAATCAGTGCTGCAGGCCCACTAGTAGCATTAAATCTACAGGCTCTGGGCACAGGTAGTGCCACTTTACTACGGACCTACAAGGAAATTCAATATGTCAATTGGACATAAGCCAATTCTACCATGTTTTATGGAGACAGCACAAGCACTTTAGCACTGGTTAGCAATAAAAGCAGTACCTGTCAGATGCCAAGTGTAAGTTGCAAAACAATTCATACCAGCTATGGAGATGTGACATAAGCAAACATTGATAGCCAATGTGACAGGAAGAATACACCAGCTCCACCATCACCAGCAAGGACATTCTAGAAACACTTGCAACACCTTCCATCAGTCCTGCACAGCAGCCACAAGACATAGCAGGTAATGACAAAAAGAAACATATACACTGCAGCTCTAAATCCAGACAGGGGGAGTACCACCAGCAACAGGTGTGGTGACCATGAGAAGTCAAGAAGCGATAGCCAAAGAGGCAGATACAAGATAAAAAATCCCAATGTTGGGGGTGCTAGAGTGCCTGGCTCCTATGCCAGGGCCTCTAATTTGACTTCACTCATAGGTATTGGACCATCTCAATGTGCTGTTTACCGAAATAAATGTGGACGGCAATGCCGCCGACAATTTCAGACCTTTACAGGGTGTTTTGAAGCTGGGATCACAGAGAGTGAGACCACGGTGCTGCGCGGCCTGTGTGCAAAGCCTGCTGCCGGATGAAGTGAACGCAATCGTGATGAGGAGCGAGAGGGGTGTGGCCTGTGGCAGTGGTGATTCCTTGCTACTACACAGGAGCTCCAGAGCGATCGAACCCCTCGCCAGTGTGGACCGGCCGGTATGTCCCTGACATGTCCTGCAATTGGTGTGCGTCCGTGCCACCCTGCCGTCTGGCTGCTGCAGCCGCTTGGGTTTCTGGTTGGATCACACCCGAGCATTTCAGACCTGTTCTGGTGAGCCAAGGAGGGGCTGATGTGTGGAGTCGGGAGGCTGGTGGTGAGGCGATCTGTGCCTCCTACTGATGTGGGTGGGACCTACTTGGCCCCTAGTGGCCCAACTACTTAATGAGCCTGAAAGACTACCGCTGTGCTCCTCCCATGCAGAGTGTTTTCTCTTTTCCGGCTTGTGAATGAGGGCCTTTTTGCTGGCTGATGACTGTTTGGCAGGGGAGGATACTGGACGGCTAGCGGGCCTGATCCTGCCCATAGGTGGTGTACACGGGGGGCAGGGCCTCGCCAGCTGAAAGACCTGCCTGATCAACAACTCCCGGATTGACCAACAAGGGTGTGGGGAACCCTGAGACAAACTGTCCTCAAGGTCAATATTTTGAGGACCAGCCAGCGGGGAGAAATGTGTGGTGTTGCGGGGCATTGGCACTGTGATCATTACTGCCAGCCGAGAAAGTGCAGGCCTCCACCATGGGGAAACATGATTCAAGACAATCCAAACTGCCCTTTTAGGCAAAATGTGCCCATGGCTCAAACCCCCTGCAGAGGACGACCACTCGGACGCCGCCACCACAGCCTCAGACGATGCAGATGTGAAATCCCTAATATAACTGATGCACAAAACCTCCTTTCCATTGACAATAAGTTAGACTCTCGGACAGACTGAGTCAACCAGTTGGCAAAAAAGATTAGACAGACAGGAGGCCACTTATTCACTGCAGAATCACGTATCTGCACTCTGGAGGATGATGGGACACAAACAACAGAGAAACTGCTTAATATGGATAAGGTTCCTCAACATAATCTGGGCCAAGAATGAAGACTTAGAAGCCCAGTCCCGCCGCAACTACCAGCAGATACTTGGCATTACTGAATTCACGAACTCAGGGGACATGGCCACACATGTGGAAAATCTCCTGACTTCTCTGTTCGGGGCTGAACACTTTTCCGGCCTCTTTGCGTTTAAGCAGATGCATTGCTCCCTGGGCCCCCGGCCACCTCCAGGTGCAACTCCACACCCTGTAATGCAAGGCTGCTCAACTTTAGAGACAGAGATACAGCTCTATAGTTGGTGCAAAAGAAGCAAATGCTGGTGCATGAAGGGTGTTCCCTAGCCATTTATCCAGACTTCACACTGGCGTTACAGGAGGCTCGTCGAGAATACCTCCCCTTAAAATCAAAGCTGCGGCAAACAGGCCTCCCATAAACTATGATGTATGCAACAAGACTGAAGATAGCACACCGTAGCAAACCACTGTCTTTTCCACACCACAGAGTACCCTCCCATTTATCAAGCAGATCCTGGTGCCTGACAAAACTGGCTCCCCTGCCTCTTCATACACAGGGAACTCTTCTCTGTGTGATAACGACTGACCATTCATACCAGGCATATTCATGAAGGACCCCTTAGTCCATCATTCCCTGATCTACATGTGATACAGTAATGCAAGGAGCTTCCCTTCTCACACTACAGATGGAATTATGCTACAACTCGCCACTGCCATTGATGGCCCGTTACTGACATTCCCCATTACCACAACATACTAAAGTATACAAAAAGTGATGGATGGAATACTTGAATTAATCTCAGCCACAATTCATTACTAAGGCCCAATCTCAGCCCATCATTAATTTGCACACCATGCCACCTCAGTTTGGACCCAGCTATATGCAAATCAGTCTTGACCCTGCACTGATGGGAACAGTCCACCCCGAACTGCGAATCCAGATCCTCCCTTAACCAGAAAACACGCAACCCAGGGCCGGTTTTGCCCTTGTTATGGGCTCCTCTGCTAGGTTTAGCTTGGTTCTGTGACACTGTGTGCATGGGAGGACCCACATCTGGGCATACCTGTCCCATTTAGGATGACATACTAAAGGATACAAAAAGGGATGGATGGAATGTGATAGAGCGCAGATTGCACTCTATTTGTATGAGTGCACTATACGCATGGTTTAAACGCACTTCCATACATTCGTATTGTGTGCAGTGTTTTTGATGATTAAGAACCATTTAATTGAAGCATTTAATGTTGAACTAGTGAACGTATTAAGTAGAATTTTGTATGTATTATGATTCCTTCATGCATAATGTGCAGGACAATATTATTTTATATATCGTAACTGTGATCTGTTTAAGTTGCCTCAAACATAGGCCCAAAAGTTCTCATTGCTCTCAAGAAATAATGAATTAATTGATTGTTGTGTTCGAGGTTACCATGTTCTCACCCTGTTGCAGGTTCAGAAATCCACATCATTATTTTCAGAGTTAAGGAGAGACCCGGAATGCCTTTGAAGATAACTGGAAGCGAGAAGTGAGGATGCTTTGCGTATCGGGTCTGTCTGAAAGCCAAGGCCACTGGAAGAAGATAGCTTTAATTAATTTTGCTTCATGAAAAAGAACCAACTACTGTATAGAGGTCTAGTGGAAAGTTTTAGAAAAGATGACGCAATGTTGATTGAATCCTGTCTTTTTGTATGATGCGCAGGGACAGAAAGACCAGACTTCTGCTAGCTTTCGGAGAAGACAGAGCATCTTAGAGCGAGCTCCATAGCCTTAAGCTAAACAACCCATTTTGACGTGAGTACTTCTTAGGAAGTCACAGGTGCTGACACCATTGGGGAACGATAGAAGAGAGACAGGAAGGGCCCTCATATAGAATAGTGTAGGGAAAGATTTTAAGTTCTTTCAATGAATCGAGAGCTGAATAGTGCATCTATTTTGTGTTGCATTGTGATTTTGGAATTTATAATCATTTGCCTTTTGGGCCGCATTACTTATATTGGAAAGATCGGCTCTGTATTAATTTTTCTGTATCTCTATACTTTGCTATTGAGATGTATTTATATCCAATTGTTTTTGGCCTTATAATAAATATTCAAACTGCACTTCGGAGTCAGTGATCTTTACAGGCATGACAATTTTGTTGATATCTGTTTAAGCTGTTTTCCTCCCCTCAACCACTTTAGGTAAATAAAAGATCGATCGCTTACGCTATACTTAGTAGAGACTTTAAGGGTGCAAGTTAGCGTAATCAAATTGTAGCAGAGGATGGTTTACCTTTAAAGTGGTTTACCACTAAGGTGAGGGGAGTACTTAGGAGTAGGGTCGAAGGTTGGAAGGTCGGAGAGCCCTGAAGTGGAGCGGAGGAGACCGGAGACTGGCGGACGTTGACGGTGCAGTGAAAACAGTGGTGGCGTGAGTATGAAAGGCATTGTGTTAGATTGCGGTAATGAGTAAGTGGGTGATGTCTTGCGGAGTTGGAGTGTATGTTGAGTGAATGTGGTTTTTGGTTTAAGTTTTGGTAAGTGGACTCAAGAGAAGTCCAAGATCCCGGGATAGTTTTGTATTGTAATTGTCTGATTAAATGTGGGTGTTGTGAAGCGCTATCAACGATCCACTTGTGTTAGGGACCTTTGTGTGAATGAGGAAGAGGTCGCGGTAGAAAGCCTCAGGTACCGGGGGTGAACTATGGCGATTGAGTGACCAACGCAGGTCGGGGGTCACAACGGCTGAATGTTCTTGTGAGAGTGTTCTATCGATCTTCAGTGTCAGACAATTACTTGTTTGTGTGACTGTAAGTTATTGTAATTGTGTAGGAACATTTACTTGGTTCAATAACTTTTGGTTATACAGTTACTTGTGGTACGAATGTGTGTGAGCGAGTTTGCGGAGAAATTGTAAAGGCGGGTGAGCCGCTGCAAGGAGTGAGAAGTGACGTCAGGGTGCGCAGCGCTGTGATAGGTTGGTTGGTGTAACGCCGCGCTGGGATTGGTGAAAGTGCTTTAGCAGTGGAACAGCGTAACTTTGGAGCTTGCAATTGATCGATTTCAAAATGAGATGCTTTAGGGTATTGCGAGATTTGTGTAGAGGTGACACAGGGGTAGTGACTCGGGTAAGGGAAGAAGCCCCGCCAGAGGACACACCGGCACATTACATGGCAACAAATGTAGGACTTCATACTATCGTGTGGCTTCAGAATTGGCATAAAATTACAGAGAAAGAGGGTGAATTGGCTTTCCCTCGTTATGGGTCTTTTCGTATGGAGGTGCTTACCCAGCTGAGGGGGGTGATGAATGCACTGAAACTGCCCCCTAGACCCACACAATTTGAGGCATTAGATGCATGGATGAGAGCAGCTTTAGTAAAAAAGAGAGAGGCTTCACATGGAAGAATGAGAAAAGCCATGAAGGCATATCATGATGCTAGATGGGATGCTCAGTTGAAGAGATGGAGAGTAGATACTATAGAGGGAGAACGCTTGTACCCCCTTCTCACAGTAGGAGAGGGGCCTGAAGGGAAAAAGAAGACGGAGGAGGACAGTGATACAGACGATGGCTTTCTCGATAGATTGATAGCGGACCGTCCCCCACCCTGTGCGTCTAGATTAGAGACAGAGCGGGTGCGCCCAACAGAAGAGCAGTTGGGTGCAGAACAACTGAATCCTGGGGAACCAACGGCAGGGGTAAGAGGCCAAATTACCATGGTACGCATTCCAGGAGGGTCAGGAGGAAGAAGGTATTCAAATACTGATCCGGAACCACCTGTAGGAAATATGCAGTTGCCAGATGCTTTGTCTGTACCAGTCACACTAGGGCCAGTGGTTTCGATATATACTCCTAGGGACAGAACCGATGATAGTCATCAGCACATGGGTGAAGGGGAAAAGACAATTTCTGGAGGGAGCCTCGCAATGAGTGGGACAGGTTTCTGTCGATTACCAGTAGAAGCTAGTACTCCACTGCCAGCTACGGCTGATCCATCTAGAATGGATAGTGGGACAGAACGAGGACGGACAGGTGCTCTAGCGAATTCTAGGTCTGACCTTCGAATGTGGGTTCAACCAGTGAGAGAGTCAATGATGCCAAGGGAAGAGATAAGCAGAAGACAAGAAACTCCTAAAGTATTGTTTGGGCCACAGGTGATTTGTGCAGGTGACCATTGGAGAAGTCGAAGTTGTGAGAGAGAGAGGCGCCTGGATGAAAAGACAGAAGAGGGTGCAGTCCTTAGGAGAACTCAAAGTTGTGACAGAGAAGAGACACAAAAAGAGGAAATTCAGAAAGTGTTAAAAAGCGCAATAAAGGTGCCCATGTTAGATGTGGTACGGTTAAAGGCAGAGCTAGATGAGGTGATTGAGGGTAATCTACCCCTGATTAAAATTGATACTTATAACTCAAGCGAACTACTGTTCGTAGCAAAGGACATGACAAGAAAGGCCAAACGAGCTTATGATGCATTATTGCTTTTAGCACAAAGATATGAGGTTGATTTGCTAAAAACTAAGCTAACACAGGGTTCTTGCAGATTAAATTATACAGATAAGGATTTGGAAGAGAAGCGAACAAGTGGATTGAAAGCACACATTAGAGAACTAGTGATGGGGATGCGGACATGGAAAGATTTAGACAGATGGAGAGAAAAATGGGCCAAAAAGAAAAGCTTCCAGACTGGAATAGGGAATACTCCGCCTCCAGGTGGAGGGACAGGAGCTGCAGGAAATTACCCCCTTAGAGAGGTACAAAACGGAGGGTATGTACATGTGCCATGGAGTAGGGGTGATTTGGCAGCATTCACAAATGATTTCCCTCGGCTGAGGGAAAAACCTGCTGAGTGGTACAAGCAAATAGATAGGTTTGTGAAGATTTCGAAGGTACTGTGGATTGATTTGAACACCTTGTTTGATATAGTAGTACCTGCAGATTTGTGGGCGGCATGTAAGATTGCCATTGAGTGTCCCACTGCAGAGCCACCTAGGGAAGCAGTGACTCATGGTCCTTCACCTGATGTTATGAGAAAGTATGAGCAAGTGATTACATGGTTGCAATCGAAGGTAGCTCCTCAAACGTTTGATTGGTTGAAGATTGATCGTACTACCCAAGACTCTAAAGAATCAGTACATGATTACTACGAGCGACTGTTGTTGGCTTTTAAGCAGCATGGTGGATTGGATACAATTGAACAGAAAGATATGGGACAGTTCGTCTCAAAGTTTGTGTTGGGACTGAAATCTGATATTAGTTTAATGATACAACAGCATTTGATATGTTGGCAGAATAAGTCGGTGGACGAGATTCTGCGTTATGCTAAATATTGCAGTGATCAAGTGGAGTCAACACAGAAGAAATTGAAGGATAAGTTGATGTTGGTGCAGTTGAGAAACGCTGACATGCCGCAAGGGTTTGCAGGAGGTCAAGGAAGAGGTAGAGGAGGTGGAAGAGGATTGGACAACAGGTGGTGACCCAACCTGGTCAGGGTAGAGGGAGAGGAATGGATTCAGGTACAAGTGATTGGGTGGTTCAGCAGAAAAGAGTCACTGCCTGCCATTATTGTCACAAAATCGGGCATTGGAAGCGCGAGTGTAGATCAAATCCAGCAAATCAGATACAGATGGAAGGAGAGGGACAGTTGACCGAGGCTGTCAATACTGTGACAAGACCCAGGTCTATGTATGGAGGAGGATATGAGCCACAAGTGCAAGTGCCTCAACCTCCTAGAATACCCATGCAGAACCAGTTATACCATCAGATGCCTTATTTTGAAATACAGGACCGATTTGATAAACATCAAGATTCACGGAGTGCCAGAGGGGGTGCACGAGGAATGCACCTTAGATGCGATTCTAGAAGTAGATCAGAGTGGGACGTTTGTAGATGCAGATGTGAATGGATATCCTGTTACCTTCTTATTAGACACCGGAGCTGCTCGCTTCTACAGTAAGAACTGAAGTAGTCCCGAATTTAACTCTTTCAGGACGAACGATTCAAGTAGTGGGAGTTAGTAATCAGAAAATGACCAATCCATTGACAAACGAATTACCTGTGAGAATAGGACCATTTCGGGACCGACATCAATTTGTAGTGTGCAATTCAAGTCCGGTCTGTCTTTTGGAACGAGACCTACTGTGCAAGCTCAATTGTACTATATCGTGCACTCCGAGAGGTGTGGAATTGCAGACATATGATGATGATGCTGATTTTAAGATGGCTAACATGAGTCTGTGTACAGAAATGTTTGTGGTACTCACAATAGCAGAACTGCCACATGATTTGAGGGACTCAGTTGATCCGAAAGTGTGGGATTTTACGGGTGAGGATGTAGGTTTGATGAGAGGAGTTGAGCCAGTTAAGATACAGATCAAACCTAATGCTGAATTCCCATGAACGCCACAATATAAGTTAACTCCAGAAACTGTGGCCGGCATAAGACCTGTGATTGAGGCTATGATTGCACAAGGTATTTTGAGGGAAATAAGAGGTAGTCCCTGTAATTCACCTATCATGGGACTGCAAAAGCCAAGTGGCAAGTACAGAATAGTGCAAGATTTGCGTCGGGTTAATGAAATTGTGATCCCATGTTGTCCTGTGGTACCGAATCCAGCTGTTATTCTATTCCAGATACCATGCAAAGCAGAATGGTTTAGCGTGATAGATTTGTGTCACGCGTTCTTCTCTATACCATTGCATGAAGAAAGCCAGTTTCTATTTGCATTTAGGATGGACGATCGTGTATTAACATGGAACAGAATCCCTCAGGGGTATACAGAAAGCCCCTCTATTTTTAGTCAGTGTCTGAAAAAGAATCTTGAGGGACTGGTGATGGCCCACAACTCAGTCTTAGTGCAGTATATCGACGACCTTTTGGTCGCCTCAGAGACCGAGGATGCTTGCAGGATTGATACTGTGGCGCTGCTGAATCATTTGGCAGAGAATGGACACAAAGTGTCTCCAAACAAATTGCAGTATTGTTTGTCTGAAGTTCAGTCCCTAGGTCACCGGATTGAGAAAGGAAAACGAAGGGTGTCACCAGTTCGCATAGAAGCGATTCTGCAAATGGGAACTCCGAAACGCAAAAGAAGTCTGCATGTTTTTGGGAATGGTCGGCTATTGTCGACAGTGGATCCCAAACTTTTCCTTGCAAGCAAAGCCCCTGTTGAAACTGACTCGAAAGGATGTTAGTGATCCGGTACCATGGGATGACGAGTGTTTGAAAGCCTTCCGTGAGCTGAAAGAAAGCATCTGTCGTGCTCCAGCTCTCGGAATGCCGGATTATAACAAAGCGTTTTCGCTCTTTTGCTGTGAAAAGGAGGGATGTGCGTTAGCAGTCCTAGTGCAGACACATGGGGGTGCCCGTAGACCAGTAGCCTACTTCTCAGCTACATTAGATCCTGTACCTTCTGCGTTGCCCGGATGTCTGAAATCCGTTGCTGCAACTGGTGTCAGCATTGAAAGATGCGAAAGCATAGTGATGGGTTATCCACTCATTGTATATGTGGCCCATTCTGTAGAACTGTTGATGACCCGAACGAAAACACAGTATTTAACCAACAACAGACTTACCAAGTATGAGCAGATTATCTTGGCTGCTGATAATGTTACCCTGAGACTTTGTACCACTCTGAACCCTGCTACATTGTTACCTATTCTGCAGGAGGAAGGAGATGAGGATTGTGAAGAGCATGACTGCCTAGATGTTACTGATCTATCCACCAAACCCAGACCTGACATTGTCGATGAACCATTGCCCCAATCTGATTTGATACTTTTTGTTGATGGTTCATGCATAAGAGACAATGAAGGGTATTTGAGAGCAGCATTTGCTGTGTGCACCATCATGGTGGTAGTGGAAGCTGCCTGTTTAAATAGAGTATTCTCTGCTCAGGTGGCCGAAATTGTCGCTTTAACACGTGCCTGTAACATTGCAGCTGATCTGCGAGTGACTGTGTATACTGACAGTCAATATGGATTTGGTGTGGTTCATGATTTTGGGCAGTTATGGTCACAGAGGGGGTTTCTAACGTCCTCAGGGTCACCCATACGCAATGGCGAGTATGTGCGCCAATTGTTAGAAGCTCTGCAAAAGCCTAAAGAGATAGCAGTTGTTAAATGTACAGCTCATGGAAAGGGAGAAGACTTTGTCACTAAGGGCAACAATTACGCAGATGAAGTAGCACGATTTTGTGCTGAACATGTCTGTATTTTCAATGGAGAATATATAGGCGAGAGCACAGAAGAGATCGAGCTCAGCATGATGTTAGCTATAGCCGATACTTGGGATGAGGTAAAGCGGTTGCAGGATGAAGTCCCAGAAGAGGAAGCTGCTTCATGGGTCAGAGCAGGTTGCACAAAAAGAGATGATGGCATTTGGGTGTCCACAGATGAGAGAGCAGTATTACCCAATTGTCTACTAAGTCCAATGGCAAGGCAAATTCATGGAGCAGTTCACTTGGGAAGAGATGCAATGGTGCGAGTGTTCAGGCAGACGTGGTTTAATCCACGCTTCCGTGTGTGGGCTGAGACGGTATGTCACAGGTGTGTTACTTGTCAACAGATTAACGTGGGAAAAGAACAGTGGTTGGAATGAGTCACATTGGAAAGTCTGGGGTCCCTTCAATAGGATACAGTTAGATTTCATAGAGATGCCGAGGTGCAATAGGTTGAGATATGTTTTGGTGGTGGTGTGCATCTTTTCACGGTGGGTCGAAGCATATCCAACTAGACGATGTGACAGTCTTACAGTAGCCAAATTGTTATTAAGAGAACTGATCCCACGGTACGGTTTCCCAACATCAGTGGAAACAGATAGAGGAACTCATTTCCACAGTGAAATAATGAAGTTGTTGTGCTCTGCGTTACATATTGATCAAAGACTGCATTGTAGCTACAGGCCCGAGGCTTCGGGTCTAGTAGAGCAGGTTAATGGCACCATCAAGTTGATGGAGCAGGGTAAATGTAAAAATTTTAACCTCCTAATATTTTCGTACAATATTAATAAACATGTTCGTTTAAGTAAATAACCAACAATGTATGTTAAGGGTTAAAGGTAACACGCAATTCTGTGTGCAAATTAATTGACTTATAATTGTTTACGTATCTAACATAACATAATATTTGCGTATTAATTAAATAATAAATGCATGATTTGTGCTTATAAATAAAACGTGTGGTTGCAAAATAAAGCGATGGTAAGTAAGGGACAGCTTTATATGTTGCTTCTGCTAGGTAATACCTAATTGGGGTACGTAGAAAGACGGGAGGGAAACGAAAGGGTTTATAATTCTTTATTTTAATAACATTTTGTTTATCTTTTAAAATAGTGCGCTTAGGCCTGCCAAGCAGCAATATAAAATGGCCACGAGTTACTAGAGTGCGCATGAGCGGGAGACCATGTGATAGAGGAGAGAGGCTGTGGAAAAGGGATGATCATGTGCTGATGCCGAGAGGCTAAGATGAAAGTATGGTCAAGGCTGTTGTGACCCTTCTGAGCAGATGTGTGCCAAGATGATCAGCAAGAAGCGTGAGAAGCCTGACTGAATCAATAGACGGAACTGTATTACACAAAATGTAACAGAAAAAGATACAATTTGGACTGATCGAAACGGATGAGCAAGTGCATGAACTGTGGGAAACGATGCTTGCATGGACATTCCACACGGAACTGGTTAAGACCAGGAAGTTTGATTAAAATGTATATGGACCTGAGTTTTTGGACCAATGTGAATGAATCGCGCCATGAAGAATAAACATTTTATGCTGTAAGCTAGAATTAGGGTATAAGAAGACCTACTCTTAGTGGGAGGGGTTTGAATGCTGTTAGAATGCTGTTCGAATGCTGCGGGAGATGCTGCAGAAGTTAGATGCTGCGTGAGTTAGATGCTGTAGATGGGAGAAGTTGCGGTTGCTGATGCTGACGAGCTGATGCTGCTGCTGTTATTTTCCTTTTCCAGTTGAGTATAAAGATGCTGCTTTAGGAGAACTTTTTATTGATAGATTTATATTAGAATTATTAGGCTTTCCCCAGATAGATAGATAGATTGATCTATAGAGTTCTTATTATGATAACCTCATTTTTCCGTCTAATAAAAGTGCCTTGCAATTTCAAACTATTCTTATATTGATGATAAAATGTAATGATCTGAATAATAAGCTTAACCTCATTTCCTGCATTCAAAACTTTATATAAACTTTATTATTTCTTTAAACAAATGACTCAGTGATTTCTTTAGCTCAATGATTAATAATGAAATGATAAAGGAGTTTATTGTGATTGAGCTGGTCTTAATCACCATCAACTGATTCCTACTAGTTGGTCCATCGACCAATGAGCGGAATACCTTAAAAGCAAATGAGAAATATTATGTCATTATAAAAGAGGTATCCCGTCTCCTTCCAGCGAATCGTTTTTCTCCTAGGTTCATGACGGAGGAAATCCAGGGAACAAATGAGTAAGTGAATGTATATGCGGTGTTATGGGCCCCACCGTCATATGGATATAGTGTGTGTGTTAGAGAAATAATTGCACCTGGATGACCAAAGCATAATAGGAGAATTATTTTTATTGTTAGCGCTGGATCAGATTTCTTGGTAGCAGAGTTATGGTTTCTATAGATTAGTTTGGTGATTATTGATTATTGATAAGTTCATGTCTAACACTTTTGTTGAGTCGCGTTATGTTATATGTAAGTTTTCACGCTTCCGGGAAGTAGGAAGTGGAACACGTGTGGCAAGAGAAGTCACATGGAATTTTACACTGTCTGAGTTCATTTTTGGTAATAACACAGGTTGTGTTATGATAGGGACATTTTGCGTATAAAAGGTGTGTAAGTGAAATAGTGATCGGTTTTCTTGTGAAACTCTGGCCTTAATTCTCAGGAGCAGTATAGTCTCCACATGTGTTTTATCCCCAGAGAAACGGGTTTACTGATTGCTTGAAAGAAGGGTAAGGTAGAGGGAAGTGCTACTTTATCGGCGAAACTGAAAATTCTGTGGTAGGGTAGAGGTAAGCGCTGCCTACTGGAAAATACAGAATTCTTGTGTAAATGGTCAAAGCTATCTTTTCGGTTTAGCGAATCAGACAATGGAAATGTGGTTAAAATGTTGTAACTAACAAAAATTGTTGAAAAAGAAATTGCCTATAAATGTTGTAAAGGAGGGGTCAAGAGCAAAAGTGACGTAGACAAGAGTCGCGCTGGGATTGGACAGTGCGATAGTCACATGAGATCAGGAGCAGGACTGACGTAGACAAAAGCCGCGCTGGGATTGGACAGTGCGCCGTAGATAGAAATCGTTGTGATTGGAGTGTTAGTGTGAGTCGCGCTAGTATTGGTTGAAATAACGCATAGGGAACAGTGTTGAATTGCGGATTGTTTAAGGAGAAAAAGGTTGTGAATCATGTCGTACTATGAGTATGGAAAAGAGAAAACGTCTTGGATGTCAAAAGTTAAGAACTTCTTTAAGAAGGACAAAAAGGTAGTGACTAGAGAGGGACAAATAATTCCTCCACCGAAATCACCAGCTTCACATATGATGCTGAAATATGGATATCATACATGCATATGGTTAGAAAATTGGACAAAATACACCAAGAATGATGGAGCATTGGCTTTCCCTGAGAATGGTTCATTTAATGTAGCTGTACTACGGAACTTGAGAGAAAAGATGGTAATGTTAGAACCTAGACCTAGACCGACACAGTTTGAAGCTTTAACGGAATGGGAAGATGAGATGTATGAGCGAGAGAGATCCAGAGGATTAAAGAATCATGAGTTTTTGCCTGGAAGGTTGTGGGGAATAAATCATGAGGACAGAGTAAAACGTTGGAGATATGCTAACATGACAGGAGGTTTGTTTCCAGCTTTTGCAGTTGAGGAAGAAGCAAAGAGAAAGTGTACAGAGAAAAAGAAACATGTAGTGATAGAAAAGTATGTGAATGGTGGTAGTGAAACAGATGACGAATTGCTGGAAGATATTTTAAACAGAAACCCACCTCCATACCAACAGACTTCTGCGGTGGTGACACCTAATGCACCGCCAATGGAAACTGGGAGGAATAAAAAACCCGAACGAAGAAATGAAATAAATAGGTCACAAGAAACATTTAAAACTTCACAAAATGAAGAGATAGAAAGTGACACTGCAACTGAATTAGCAAAAACGACAAAAGAATTGACTGAGAAAATAAGAGAATTGACAAAGAATATGGAAGCTGTAACCGTACTCAGTAACAATAGGTCCAGTAATGCCAATTTTTGAGAATCAGAAAATTAATGAACATTCCTTGGTGATTCCCATGAATTCACATTTGCAAAGAAAAAGAGAAGGTATGGAACTGAATAATGAAGGGGCACACAATTTGGCTAGTACGTGTAGACCAAGTCCACCAACAAATTTGACGATAAATGAGAATGAGATTAGGAGAATGCCTATGGTGACAGAGTCCGCATCAGGAACACCAGAAAGAAGCAGTGATTGGATAGAATTAAATAGTACGCCTGTAGGTCCGACTCCAGAAGAGTTAAACGAATGGATGAAAGCGCTAAAAGCAAAAGAACCAGAAGAAAAACCATTAGATGTATTTAGGTTGAAAATAGACATGGAAGAGTTGATTTTGGGAACAATTGGAACAGAAAAACTAAAAAATTATCAGGATGATGAGATTATGTTTTTGTGCAAGAGTCTTACTTGGAGAGCTAGAAATTTACATGACAAATTGGAAGAAATCGCAAGTGAACTAGGAGTAGAATTTGTGAAAGTGAGGACGTTGCAGAAACCGTACAGAGTAGATTTTTGTGAGAAAGACATAGAGAATTTGAACACATCAGGAAGACTGACCCAAATAAAAGAGCTGATTGTTTTATTGAGAAAATGGGGTGATGTGGATAGATGGAAAAATAGATGGTCAAAGAGGAATGAGAAAACAACAGATAAAGCATCTTTGGCTTTTGCAGTGACAGATAGGGAACCAGTTGCTAGGGAATACCCGATGAGAGAAACACCAGGTGGTAGTTATGTGCATGTTCCGTGGACCAGACAGGATATACTGTCATTTACAAACGACTTCCCCAAATTAAGAGAGAAACCAGTAGAATGGTACAGACAAGTGGAAAGATTTGTTAAGGTGTCAAAAGTGCTGTGGATAGATCTAGATGGATTGTTTGATATAGTAGTGCCAGCTGATTTGTGGACAGAATGTAAGATTACCATTGATTGGCCAACTGTAGAATATCCAAGGGATGCTAAAACAGGAGCGCCAGGTCCAGAAGTGATGAGGAAGTACGACCAAGTAGTTACCTTTTTGAAGAATAAAATTCCACCAAAGGAAACAGACTGGGTAAAAATAGACAGAACAACGCAGGAAAGCAAAGAGTCAGTGCACGCCTACTATGAGAGATTGTTGTTGGTTTTCAAACAGTATAGTGGTTATGAGACACTAAGGGGCCGAATCCGATCTCGGCCGGTAGTGCTCCGAATCGGATTCGGATTCACAGGATCCGATTCGGAGCCCTGTTTCCCGACCGAATCGTACGCGGGTCCGGCCGAGCGAGTACGATGCAAGCACCCGCGAAATCGCCGACCGACTCTAACGCGGCTTCAACACGCTCCGACCGACTCGCATGGACACGACTCGCACCGCGCTATGGAGACGTTTCCCGGCCGGGTAAGTACGATGCGCGCCGCGAGCAGTCCGACCGACTCGCGCCGTCCGGCTCAAAAAGCTGTCGGAGCCGGACTTTGGGGGTCCGCGTCGGACCCCCTGTACGCGTAGGCGCGCGAGTCGCACACAGGGGGACCCATGGGTCCCCCTACCTGTGCATGTACGCCGCGATGCGCATGGACGCGTACATGCTGTAGGGGAGCCCTTGTCCGCCTCGCACCCATTGAGTCAATGGGAGCCCGCGTACGCGTTGTACGACCGGCTCCCGTTGACTTCAATGGGAGTCCGACCGACTCGAGTCCGATAGCATGCGTATGCATCGTACTCGTCCGGTCGGACTGCTAGGGTCCGATTTGGTCGGAATTCTCTCCGGGTCCGGCTCGGTCGGAGAGATTTCCGGCCGGAATCGGAATCGGCCCCTAAGTGAGAAGGACATGAGTCATTTTGTATATAGGTTTGTGTATGGATTAAAACCAGAGATAAGTGAAATGATTAAGCAGCACTTGATTGGTTGGCAGAATAGCACAGTGGACGAAGTTTTGAGATATGCTAAGTATTGCAGTGATGAAATTGAGAGTAAACAGCGTAAATTGAAAGAAAAGGCCATGTGGGCACAGCTGAAAGTTGCAGAGAAGCAAGAAGCTCAATTGAGTAATACTAGTAGTGAAACAGGACAGTTTAAATCCCGACCTAATATAGGTAAAGGAAAAGGACAAATGAGCATAGATGAGGCGAAGAAAAAGTGGCCATGCCACAACTTCGGAAAGCTAGGACATTGGAGAAACGAGTGTAAATTTCCTCCAAAACCTAATGTGGAAAATCAATCATTAAATTCACAGGTGCAGAGTGAGGTAGTTACTCAACAAGGTCAGGTGCCACAACCACCACTTCCCAAGAGTGTTAACCAACAGAAATACAGTGCAGAAACAGGATTCTACGGAGGAGAACAGGTAACACAGTTGCCGCGTGCAGCTGCAATTTCTCAATATTTGTTACGACAGGATGAGGATGACACGGATGAAAGTTCCTGACGGTGCCTAAGAGAGAGGGAAGAGTGCATGCTTGGCGCAACTCTAGAGGTAGATCAGTCTGGTCCATTTTTGGATGGAGAAGTGAATGGTGCAAATGTAACATTCCTTGTTGACACTGGAGCTACCCGTTCTACTGTTAGGTCAGTGGAAATTCCAAACCTTCCTCTCTCAGGTGAACATATCCAAGTGGTTGGAGTTTCCAATCAGCAAATTAAAACGCCTCTTACTAGATTAGTAAAGGTAAGAATTGGTCCATTTAGTGAAATGCACCGATTTGTGGTATGTGATTGTAGTCCCGTGAACCTTTTAGGACGCGATTTATTGTGCAAAATGAACTGCACAATTTATTGTACCCCAGACGGAATTGCATTTCAGACTCCAGATGAGGATGTGCTGTATAAAATGACAATGGTGAATTTAGAACCAGAAGTAAATGGTTTGTTTCCTGTATTTGATGCAGAGAAAATCCCAATTGAATTGAAAAGGACAGTGAAAGAAGAAGTGTGGGACTTTACAGGAGAAGATGTAGGATTAATGAAAGGAGTAGATCCCGTTAAAATAACAGTGAAAGAAGGAACGAGTTACCCAAATACGCCCCAGTATAAATTGACTCCAGAAATAATTGAAGGAATAACGCCAGTAATAGATAAAATGATTGAACAAGGGATTCTAAAAGAAATCATGAGCAGTCCATGTAATTCGCCAATAATGGGACTGAAAAAGCCAAACGGAACATATAGAATTGTACAGGATTTGAGAAAGGTAAACAAAATTGTTGTGCCTTGTTGCCCAATAGTACCGAACCCTGCTGTGATTCTATACCAGATTCCACGTGAAGCAGAATGGTACACAGTAATTGATTTATGTCATGCATTTTCTCTATTCCATTGCATCCAGATAGCCAGCCATTATTTGCGTTTAGGTTTGGAGAGCGTATTTTGGCATGGTGCCGAATTCCTCAAGGGTACACAGAAAGTCCCTCAATCTTTAATCAGATCCTAAAGAAATCATTGGAGGACCTAAGAATGCCAGAAAAGTCAGTAATGGTTCAGTATATTGATGACCTACTGGTGGCATCAAAAAACAAAAGAAGCATGTGTCAATGATACAATTGCTTTGCTGAATCATTTAGCAAAAAGAGGACATAAAGTGTCCCCTTCAAAATTGCAGTTTTGTCAACAAGAAGTCCAGTATTTAGGGCATAAAATTGAGAAAGGAGTGCGAAAGGTAACGACTGAAAGAATAAAAATGATTCAAGGAATGAGAGCTCCAATGACACAAAGAGAGGTAAGAATGTTTTTGGGAATGGTTGGATATTGTCGACAATGGATAAGCGGTTTTTCACTGATTGCTAAACCATTGCAAAAACTGACGTAGGAACTTACAGTCCTGTCCGGAGAGGCAAGATGGCAGCTGCGTGAGTGTTGTGTAAAGCCGCTCTCCCTGCTACGCTGATGTTACTTTCAGAAAGAGCGAGAAAAAGCCTTTAATCTAATGTGCTAGCTCGCTATTTACTACTCACTGTTATCTTGATGGATTAGCGGATCTGAAGTATTGCAGGACGTAGAGCTGATGAGGTTGTGGCTAATCGGTGCGCTGACGGTTCGCGCCTTGCAGACGTTTCTCTCGGCGGTGACCGGTGTCAGAAGAAAAGCGATCCGGAGGCTCAGGGAGGCTCACCGAAACTTTGTTGCTACAGGAAGGCTGCCAGAGATCGGAGCGGTGGAGACCGGGCGTAACATTGTAGCCGTGGAAATCAGACTAACGGGCTCTGATCACTACATCATGCCGGCAAAAGTGAAGCCCGCGCTGAAAGACAACGGCGCCCTCGCTGGAGTCAAAGGAGCATCTACGACTCGGCGCGCGATCACGGAGGAGAAAGGCTTGACTCCTACCCCGAATAGAAGTGACCTGCAAAGGGTGGAACTCTGCAAAGACGGGGCAGATAACGCAAGGGATGTCGGGGCACAGTGGTCGAGCGAAACGGGCACCAGACCAAAACAACAAACGGTCCCCGGGATGTTTGCCGGCCGGGGGTCTGCAAATACCCGGGGAAAAAAAAGCAACGACAAAGGAAAAGGTAGCCTCCCTGTAAAAACAAACACAGATAGATCTAATAAGGTCTTAAGGGGAGGGCTGCCCAATAATAACAATCACAACCCAGCAGAGATTGCACTAGAGGCTCTGGAGGTTATAGAGCTGGACAAATCTGCCATTAGATCTGCCAAGTCACCCATGGAAACGCCGGGCAAACTTTCATTGGATCCAGAGGAGGGGACGCCAAGAACCGAGGGCACTATACAGCAAGAAGGTTTGGACAAGGCGATTAGCACGCAAGCTCCAGGTGAACTCCTTCTTGCACAGGCCTTAAAGGGGAAAAATGTGGCTAGTGCTCAGGGAGATGGTAAAATCCCAGCGACTCCAGACCTGGATAAATTTTACTCATTGACAGACGAATCTGAGCTTTCTAACAGCGAGAAGGATGGAACCGGAGATGATCTGACCGGGGTGGACAGTGGCAGTTCACCCACGAAATTTGGTACACTAAAGCGTGCACCTGTTCGCACTAAGAAGAGGAGCTCAAGAGGGTTAGACCAAGGCAAGGGCTTCACCTCGGACTTTAGTCAATCAAGTCAACTCAAATGGGACTACTCCGCCACCCACTTTGAAAGGGAATCTGAGGACGGCGCTAGGGTTCAAGCGATAGCCCCTGAATTTCTAGCAGAGTTTAAAGACAGCGCGGAATCTCAAATACCACCCCCATCTATGGAGCTAATATATTCAACTCTAAAGCAAATGCAATCTGAGGCACGATATGAGCATAAGAGGGCTCATCTGGCTACCAAGAAACTCCAAGGTGCAGTGCGGAAAGTCAACAAAGCCTGCTCGGAAATATCAGAGCGCACCACGGTGTTAGAAGAAAGAATTGTGCAACTTGAGGCCAGCACAGAGATATCTGGGCAACAAGCATCGGTTAATGAAGGTAGGATGACCAATGTTCTTTGGAAGTTGGAGGATTTCGAAAATAGACAACGTCGAAATAACCTCCGATTACTTGGAATTGCAGAAAATGCGGAAGGGGACGATATTCGTGGCTTCATGTTGAGAGTACTTAAGGAGGCCTTCCCCGAATTGGCCCACTGGAATTGGGAGCTTGAAGTCCAGAGGGTGCACCGATTCCCCTTCATGTTGAAAAAGAGGCCTGGGCAGGCTGAAAAACCAAGGGCCATTCTTATATTCTTCGGCAATTTTCTCCTTCGACAAGCTATTTTCGAGAAAGCTAGGCCCAACGCACAGAGGGTGGGGGAAGGGCATTCCTTCTTTGTCCGACCTGATTTTTGTCATGCTACGGTGGAGAGGAGATGGAGACTTCACCTGCTTATTACACCGTTTCAAAAACTTGGCTGTGAAGTCTTTCTACAGAACCCTGCGAGACTTAAATAATTTGTAACGGTACAACGAGAGTATTCTCGTCGGAAATTCAGGCTCAGGAGTTCTTGAAAGAACTCTCTAAGAAATAAGTTATGGCAGTAGATAGCTAATGTAATTAAATATTCATTTGTTATGTTTTTCTTTTCTTTTTTTCTTCTTATGTTTTGTCTTTTTCTCTCTATGTATGGGTTCTCTTTTGGCAGGGAGCGGCTAGGGGGCACAACACATGCAGGAGGCATCACAAGGGTCCTTGGACCTTTTTTGCCTTTTTGTAGGGGATGGGGAGGGGGGAGAGGGTGGGGATGATAGAAACCAAAGGGAGTTAGGATGGAATCTTTACACGGTGATGAGCACCTGGTACTTTAGTTGGGTATCTCTTGTATTGTACTGTTATATGCTTTGGAATTGTAGTTTATCTTGTAATGAGGAATCTTAGAATCGCATCTATTAATATATGCGGGCTGAACGATCCACAAAAAAGAAGGAGATGTAGCTATGATGTTCAATACTTGAAGGCAGATATTCTATGTCTTCAAGAGACACATATTGAAGGTTGTAGGAAAGGAGTTTTAGAGTTGGCAGGCTATCAACTTATTGCCTGCACGACACAAGAAACTCGGACTAGAGGGGTGGCAATATTGGCTCAAAAAGGATTGGGTAGTTTTCTGCGATTATCCGTAGATAAAATGGGAAGATGGGTAATTCTGCAAGTCAGCCTGGAAAATAAAACGTTTACTCTCTGCTCTGTATATGGATCAGTGCTGGATGATCCGGCAATTTTCGATTGGCTGAAGGTTGAACTGGTAGGGTGGCCTCTTCCTCTGATATTATGTGGGGATTTGAATATTAACCTGAGTTGTCAGGTTTCCAACCATAGAGGAATGACGTATCAAGGCCGTAAACCTAAAGTTTTTAAATCAGTCTCCCAACTTAAATCACTGCACGGGTTAGTAGATGTCTGGGCGGTAAAAAGGAATCTGATCCACATATTTTTCAGCACCACATTTAGTGCACGCAAGATTGGATTATTTCCTTGTGTCACATGAGTTTTTACAAGGCTGTTCAATAAGTAAGTACCCCAAGGTTATGTCAGATCATAATCCTTTGGTGATCGAAATAGATATCGGGCGCCGATCCACTCAGATACAATGGACATTTAATAGGGCTTTGTTAAGCGAAGAAGGGTATATACAGCAGGTGGAGGAATGGATCCCTAGGTTTATGGATGAGAATCTTGGGAGCACCAATATAAATATTGTATGGGACACATTAAAGGCAGGGATCAGAGGAGAAACATCTAGGTACGGCTGGGAGGCTCAAACGAAAGAGAAAGGTGTATTACAGACCTTGTATGAGGATCTGGGTAAGGCAGAAGCAGAACTGATAGAGGTATTGTCGGTTGGGGCAGAATCAGTGGCAGCCCAACTTAAGATTACTCTCGCAAGATCGGCCATTACGGAAATTTCCCTCAAAAAAGCGGCTGGCAAGCTTATGGCTTGGAGGAGTAGGGTTTATGAGAATAGCGAGAGGGTGGGTCACTTACTAGCTTTACGTACGAGGGAAAAAACGGTTCAAACACAGATCAGGGAAATTAGAGACCCTATCGTAGGTATGGTAAGTGAGTCCGATGCTATTCTCACTTCATTTCAAAAATTCTATCAAAAATTATATACTGATGATGTCTGGGTGGGGGACAAAGAAATAGAAGACTATCTAAGGGGGCAAGATTTGGGTCAGCTTTCTCTGGAAGAGAGAGCTAGCTTAGATAAGCCAATCACAATTGAAGAAGTAACTGAAGCTATAGACTCCCTTCCATCAGGCAAAGCCGCGGGAACCGATTTAATCCCGGGGAATTCTACAAAAAGTTTAAGACTCAGATCTCTGCATTTATGTGGGAGGTATTTTGTAGAGCACAATTAGATATGGTAGCCCCCGACTCATGGAAATATGCTAATATTATAGTTTTCCCCAAAAAGGTAAATCTGTTAAGGAACTGGGCTCGTACCGACCAATTACGTTGGTTAATAGCGACGTGAAAATGTATTCTAAAATGTTGGCAAAAAGGTTAGCCGCAGTCATCAAGAAGTTAGTTTCCCCCTTTCAGCATGGGTTTGTCCCGGGCAGGGGTACGATCGAACATATTCGACGTATAATCACGCTTTTGACTATACAAAGGTTACGGGAGACCCTATGGCGGCAATATTACTTGATGCCGAGAAGCGTTCGATAGGGTCTCCTGGCCCTTTCTATGGGCAATTATGGAAAGGAGAGGTCTGGGCAAAGGTTTTATTGGTGCTATCAGGTGTATGTATCAGGAACCTGTGGCTAGAATAGCCATGATGGGTGCTACATCCGATGTAATTAATGTTTCCCGTGGTACACGGCAAAGGGTGTCCCTGCTCCCCGCTATTATTCGCGTTGTATATAGATCCTTTAATTAGGAAAATTGCAGAGAATAATAAGTTACAGGCCGTTCAGGCTATTGGCGGAGATACCAAGATTTTAGCATATGCTGATGATCTTGCGATAATAGTGGCTAATCCATTGGAGGCTATTAAGGAGGTAGAAAGGGAGGCCAAAGACTTTGGTAAAATTTCTGGGTATCATCTCAATGAGAATAAGACGATGATTGTGAAAAATTCTAGAGCAGGCTTGATTGATACACGGGTAGTGGGAAAGGCCAGATATCTAGGGGTTGAGATTTCTGCTAACACTGACGAAATTGTACAAATTAACCTGGAGCCATTGCTACACAAGACTAAATCAGATTTTAATAGAATGAATTGCTTACACCTCACTCTTTTAGGAAGATGTAACGTTATTAAGATGTTATTTTTACCTAAAATTTTATACTTTTTCAGAGCTATCCCAGTCGAAATAAATAAGGCTTGGTTTTCTGCTTTCAATCAGGTAATATCGAAATTCCTGTGGGCCGGGAAACGCCCCCGCAGAGCATTAAAATATATGACTTTACCCAGAGATCGGGGGGTGGTCTGTCCCAAATCTACAGATTTATTATTGGGCGTCAGTTTTACAACAGATGGCTGAACTACTGGGAAAAGAGATGGTGGCATCAGATGAAACATCTTACACCTCAATATATAGGCTAGTATTAGGGGCAGAGGCCCATGGCTGCCTAATGCGACATATCGATTTTGCGTATTTTAAAAGAGTGAAATTTAAAATTCTGCTGGGAGCATTTAGGGTCTGGACGGCAGTCAGGAAGAAACTTAAAATAAGTAGGATTCATAGATATACCCCTCTGGCTGATAACGATCTTCTGCCGGAAATTTTCCGAGATGGATATATGAGAACTTGGATGAATAGGGGCATAAGGCATATTGGTGATCTTATGGCGGACAATACAATGCACTCGTTTGATTTTATCAAGAGGAAATTCGGGATTGGAAATATTCATTTCTTTAAATTTTTACAAGTAAGGGATTATTTATCTAAGAAGGCAATTCAGGGTCATAAAGTTCCCTTACTGGATCTGGCATTAGGGGTTCCATCACCAATATCTAAATTCTGCAAACTTCTTAGTAATTTGATGGAGGATGATCTTATTAAACATTTCAATCGTTGGCAGGATATGGTACAAGCAGGGGTAGGGGAATGTGAGGATTCTTTAGAATTGAGCCAGACCGCATTTTTTCGGCAAATTTACAAGTTCAATGCTTTAAAACATGGCTGAATTTATACATCACTCCAGCACGGATAGCTAAATGGGGAGGCTCCGCAGGTATACACTGTTCCCGTTGTGGCTTCTGTGCCGCCGACAGTGTGCATATGTTCGCAACGTGCCCGCAACTATCAGCTTTGGTCAGCGAGGTGGGTACTTATATTAAGCTCATGTTGGGGTTTGAGGTGGACCTCACGCCTCAAGTAATTGTGTTGGGAGTAAGCAATCAAGCTTTGACCAACCCAAATCGGATTTTGCTATTTACAGCTATGGCGGTGTTTAGGCTATGCTTGGCTACTGTCTGGTTAGACAAAGAACCTCCCTCTGTACATGTTTGGCTGGTGAAACTGCTAGCTACCTACCGCTGGGAGAAAGCGATATACATGAGAAGGGGGTTAAGAGTCAAAAAAAGGGGGCTCGAAATCTGGTTACCAATTACCAATTTGATTAACGAAGCTATGGCGTGATATGATTTAATTTAATTTATCTAAGTTAGTTTTACTGCTGAGATAGTTAAAGGGGGAAAAAAAAAAAAAAAAAAATTAAAATAAATTAAAAAAAAGAAAGAAAAAAAATTGTGATTTAACTCTATGGTTTAGAGTACAGAAAGGCTCAATCCAATCTGCACCCTTTGGTTTTGCGGGGAGGGGGGGGAGGGTAGTTTGAAGGGGGGGAGGGGGGAGGGAAATATAGAGAAATAATTGACATTCCTTATATACGTACCGAAAGGTCGAAAGTATATTGTTTAAATGTATTTATTATAAGTTTTTGTATGTTCGGTTGTCTAATAAAAAATTTAAAAAAAAGAAACTGACAAAGAAGGATGTTAAAGATCCTTTTGAAATGAATGATGAAGAAATGAAAGCATTCAGAGAGTTGAAAAAGAAATTGTGTGAGGCTCCAGCATTGGGAATGCCTGACTATGAGAAAGATTTTGAGCTGTATTGCAGTGAAAGAGATGGATGTGCATTTTCAGTTTTGGTGCAGAGACATGGAACTATGAAAAGACCAATTGCATATGTTTCAGCTGTTTTAGACCCTGTAGCGAAAGCGTTGCCTGGATGTTTGAAAGCAGTTGCTGCTACTTGTGTGAGTCTGGAACAGAGTGAAGGCATAGTGATGGGGTATCCATTGAGAGTGTATATTCCCCATTCTGTGGAAATTCTTTTGACAAGAACGAAAACCCAATACATGACACATAGTCGGCTGACTAGGTATGAAAAAGTAATTTTGAGTGCAGATAATGTGACCATTGACAGATGTATGAATGTGAATCCATCAACATCATTGCCAGATGAAGAGAGTGTGATTGACATGGATGAAGTAGATCACGATTGTCTGAATGTGCTCGAATACTGTACAAAACCAAGGTCTGACATACGAGATGAGCCTTTGAAAGAATCAGATTATATTTTGTTTGTGGATGGCTCATGTTTGAGAACGAGTGATGGAGTTCTAAGTGCAGCATATGCAGTTTGCACAGTAGCAACTGTTTTGGAAGCATCTTGTCTGAAAGGTGTAAGGTCTGCCCAAGTCGCAGAATTAGTAGCTCTGATTCAAGCATGTAAGTTGGGAAGAAATGTACGGGTTACGATTGTGACAGATAGCCAGTACGGCTTTGGGGTTGTGCATGATTTTGGTCAGATTTGGTCACAAAGGGTTTCTTGACGTCTGCAGGAACGCCCATCAGAAATGGATATTTTGTGAAAAAGCTGCTTGAGGCGATACAGCTGCCTAAACAGATCGCTGTAGTGAAGTGCAATGCACATAAAAATGGGGAAGACTACATTACTGTTGGTAATAAATATGCTGACGAAATGGCACAGTACTGTGCAAAGAATGTGGTTTCTTTGAATAAATGTCGTGAAAGAGAGCATATTTCTTGTCCTTTGCTTTTTACTAACTCTATTGAAACATGGGATGAGGTGAGACAGTTACAAGAAGCTGCAGAGGATGAAGAAAAAGATACTTGTCGTAGGGATTCTGCACACACACAGAGCTATGCACAGGATAATAGGACCTCGGAATATAGTGGTGAGCCAAACATAAACCTTAGCACCTAAAACCCCAACCCAACTAGCCTTAGCGTCCCATTAGCAACAATGTACCAATGATTAGACAACCCAGAACACGGTATCTCTCTCTCTCAGGACTCGCAGTAGCAAGAACACCCTTTCGTCACTCACTCATACCTGTCCACAACCGGCGTAAGGAGAGACACAGTATAGGTTAAAATGTTTATTTCAACATACGTGCTCTAAGATACAGTACACGTGACAGCACTATCAGCATAATGCATAAGAATAATATAATCAGCATAGTTACAACTCCATAGAATACTAACGGGGAAAGCATTTCATAAAGCAGTGGATAGAGGGCTGAATGACCTTACCACCCTCCCCGTGCTAATAGCTTGTTTATTATAACAATAGAAGACCTCTGGGCTTTGACAAGCGAACCCCCATACCTCAGTCTCTAGCTGCAGGCACTACATCAGCAGACAATCACAGCTCTTCCCTCTGGAAAGGATTTCTTCAAGTCCCTCTCAAGAGGGAAATACGCAATAATAAAAGCCCACCAATTTCCCCATGGCAGCTGTACATAGTGTTATGTCTAGGTGCGAGGGACTGGCCATATCAGCTAGAACCAGGGACTTGTTTTTCGACCTTGTAACTGTTGTTCAGACGGAGCCCAAAAGGAACAGGAGAAAAGGTGAGAAACAGAAAATGCAGACAGTTGTAAAATAACTTGGCAGGAGCAGAGGGCGACAGAACAACAGTGCAGAGTAACGTGCGCAAAAGACATCATGGCAGCCAGGCCTATGCCAACGTAGCCAGGCAGGCCAGGAGGCCACAAATCACAAGACACCCTCCCCTGGACAGTCCATCGGCCAAGACTAAGGACGAAGACAGAGTTCAAAACACCTGAGCAGAACAGAGGCGTCTCCAGTGGAAGGAGTGGAACGCGGCAAGGCAGCAAGAAGACAGTTAGCGAGGAAGTCCACGGACAGTGAACGGCAAATCAATCCAAAAACGTGGAAGTGCAGAAATATGCTATACCGTCCAAGAGGACATCATTGGAATCGTCAAAAACGTAGACGCCATCCAGTCCAACAGGTCAAAGCTGCAGGAATGCTCCTCAGAGGACGGAGCATCCAAAAGCAATGCGGGACAGCTTGCGTGATATTCAATATAGCTTTGTTGTAGGAGACTCTGAGCAGCCGCCCAGATATCCCATTGTGCCAAAATCCCCAGTGCAGCCGCACGCGTCATGCAGCCTGCAACGGAACAGTCCCGTTCATGGGCCTCTAAGGGACCCATCAACCGAACGAAATCCGGAACAGACAACGACGTATTGGAGAGGCAATAATCCATGGCCCAGGTGAAAGGGCGGCGAATGCAAGACAGCACAGGTTGCACGCAAGTGAAACACGCAAAGCGAAAAGAAAGGGTATAGGACACACTCAGTGTCGCCAATGGCAGAACTCCGAAACCAGATAAAATGCGCTCACGGAGCAGCAGTAGGCGTCCGGGGTCGAGAAGGGCCCATTGGGGAGCAGCCATTGCGAAGGAAGCAGATCAACAGCAGTATACCAGCCGCCAAAGCAAGGATTAATGGAAAGCCACCAAAGACACTGGAAAAATAGAATGAATAAACGCCGGTATCACACCAAAAATAGTTTGGAAAGAGGACACTAGGCCGGACCCCACCACCTTAAAAAATGCACTAGACCTTCGGTGTTAGATGCGTTAAAAATACGGTGAATTAATTCACCGAAATGTTGTGGGAGGTTAGTGTTCAAAAGGGCCTGTATTTCACTGTGGGTACTTGCCACCTGGAGAACAAATGTCTCCCGGGCGGAAGTGAGCATAACCTCCTCGTTCAATAATAGCCCCTTTATTCTGCTCAGTTTATTGAAATCCGCCTCCATAGTAGGAATGGAAGGCCAAATAGAATTATCTACAACGTCGTGAGGGGGAGGAAAAAGCACATTCTTGCAGCAGACAACTCTGTGCGATACAGTAACAATATAAGGGATGCCGGCCTGCATACCACAGCAATAGTCGTTATTTAAAAGCAAATAGCTACCATTAGTAAGCAAAGTAAAGGTAGGAGAAATAGTAGGAGCAGGAATGCCCTTCAACACACAAGCCAGATTCGGAGCGGAAACGTTACAAGCTCCGTGCAATTTAATATGTTTGCAAACAAAGGGAATGACCCACTGTAGAATCGCATGACTCCCCGTGAGAAAAACTTCCTTGTCATCTCTAAGGCATTTATACATAAAAGGGAGGGACCAGAGTTCATGCAGGAAGGCACTACCCAAAGGCTGGAAACGGCCCACAGGATAATGTTTCATGCATGAACTAAATTCAAACAAGGAAAAAGGCAATGCGATAACCCCATGAACTAGCCACACAGCAGAATCTATTTCCGCTACAGAGAATGGTAAGGGTTCCACTTTCTCGATATGTAACAGAGTGTAAACTGCATCTTTCATGGACATGAACTGCTGTTTGTCAGTTAAATTAAAAGGCAGAAATAAGGCAGTGGTGTTCAAAAAGTGCCAAGGAACCTTACCCAACTTAAGTGTTTGCAAAGTCCACGCAAATTTCATAACTGAACGTAATTGATTTTGACCATGATACAACACAGAAACATCATCTTGTACAATATCAACAACAGAGGACACAATATTCTCCAATGTATAAATGCGGGAAGACAGGGTATTAATACTATTGTCAACAACAGCAAGCACCTTTTCCAAATTTGCTTGGTCTATTTCCCGTAAACGGGAAGCAGCCTCCATTTGCGATAGCTTCCAGAGTTCATTATAAGCTTCATAAATGAACCTCTTTGGTCGTGGACCACGAGGTCCCAATATAAAGTCGGACAGATCAATATTGCCTGAAAGGAGGGACAAATGTTGTTTAACGGAGTCTAGGGAACAATGTTGCAACCATTGTTTACATAGTTTACCAACAGAATAGGTGGTGACAGTACGGGAGTTAGAAAACCTAGGATCGGGCTTGTCCTGAGTATAGCCAGAAACTGTGTCATGAAAACGCAGCTGGCACTCATTAGAGGATATGGGCCAAGACAACCAAGGTGACTGAACAAGCGTAGACATATTAAACGAATTGTTCTGAAACAAAACCTGTAAAGTCGAAAGGGACATATTGAAATGCGAGCTGTGGTTTAGAGTGGAAGACAGCGATGGAATTGATGGTGCATTCATTTGTTTTGTAGTAGCCAGACCCCAACACGTAGTCTGATAGATCGAAGCATTCAAAAACACCATTTGGGCTGGGATTAGGCAGGCACGGTGCAAGGCCTCAGTGCCTCGCACCTGCCAAGGCTTGGAGCCCCAGATTGACTTCAAATCCACAGTGTCCGTCCAGTATTCATAACCACCCACAGCCAAGGCCTTTAAAAAGGAACTTGAGTAAAGCAATTTAGTGTGGGTCAACATGGATTTCTGTGTGAAAGGGGCAGGTAATTTAAAATAATAGGACCCAGGGTTCGATCTATTAAAATCAGTGAAATAAGTAAATTTATTTCGAAGAGTCCGGGAGCTACCCGATAAAGGGTTTGGGCAATGTTCCCATTGAGTGTAAGTCACAGGGCTACGTAGGGCACTCGGTTTATGGACAAAATGGTTGCCCCAGTGCTGGTAACAGTATAAATCGACATAATTCGCAGAATTCATATACAGATCCTCAGCGTTAAATGAAGCATAATATTTCAAATCAGCAAACAATGCTTCAACTGCATGCACATCCCAATCATCAGAATGAATATTACTTTTTACTACATCACCCATGGAAACTCGAAGGACATTCGGTACATTAATAACTTCTGTTGGTCCATGAATTTGAAAATTTACTGCATCCCATACAATGCCATCAGCAACTGGAAAAGCTGAAATGTTCACCAATGTGTGGTCACGCTTCATGATGTGAGATGAGGAATGTGGAGCCAAAGTTCCAGCAACACTGTTCACAGCAGAGCGTTCAGGCAAATAGTGACCTTTGATCAGTAGAAAAAACACTGTGACAAAGCCAGTGGACATGAACAAAAAGATCAAGAAAAGTACCAACCAAATGTATGTCCAAGGGGGAATCAAAAAATTGTCTCTAAACCAGGATACAAAAATACTGAACTTGGACGGGACAATCGACGTGGTGGAATCCGAGTCAAAGGAATAACGTGTCGGGCTCAGTGGCGTTGTTGGTAAGTGAGCCACCGATTCTGTTTCGGGATAGGTATACTCGTCCTCGTCCATGCAGGGGGTAACTGGAGGTTCGAGTATACTTTCAGGCAAATCAATCATCTCAATTGTAACATCAGTGACCGTTCGGGCAGGAGGGCCTCGAACACAAGTCCGGTAAATTGCAGGACAAGAGACCGCTGGTGTAACACTATTTAGGATCGGCCAGTTGTTGTAGCTTGACATTTTCCACTGAGATGTATCTGTTCTCCTTGCGACCAGGAAGCGGTGGTAAGATGACTGTACGTGTTCCCTTCAAACCCAGGACTGGAACCGGTGCATGATAAGAGGGGCCGAATTCTTTCTTGTTCTCCACCTTCTCTCGAACCAGGTCTCCAATCTTCGGAAGCCAGCCGGCAACCGGAATCTGCAGGGCAGTATCTGTGGTTGAAGGTAAATGTGCGCTTGCAAGCCCGTCCCGGGCTTCTTGTAAGTCCTGTAACATAGTAGAATGGTTATCTACATCGAACTTGGCGGGTTGCGCCGCCATATCTAGACCATCAAGGTCAGGTACAAACATTCTTATGCCAAAGAGCATTTCGTATGGGGTCCGCCCACCCAGAGATCTTCTAGGGAGATTATTAAGTGCACGTTGGACGGTATACAAGTGGGCCAGCCAGTTCCTGCCAGTACCTATGACCCTAGCTGTCAAGGATTGCTTTAAATCACGGTTCATCCGCTCCACAATTGAATTACCCTCAGGTCTGTATGGAGACGAAAACTTCACCCGTACCCCCAGTGAACCCATTGCGTCCTTGTACGCCTTAGAGGCAAACGCTGGACCTTGGTCAGAATGGAAGGTACTGCATGCGAAGATTCCCACAAAGACACCCAAATCCCTGATGACATTTTGAGCGTCAGCACTCCGTTGTGGCCAGACCCAGATGAAACGTGTGCACGAGTCCACTGCCACTAAGATATATTTATAGGCAGTGTCTGAAGAAAATGGACCGCAGTGATCCAAGTAAACACACCCAAAGGGTCTGTTAGAAATGTAGAGCGGGGTCTGTGGTGGTCGTGTAACCGTAGAAGGCTTAATCTGTTGACACACGTCACAACAAAGCACATAAGTACGGGTGTCTTTATATAAACCACGCCACCAGTACCGCTGCTGCAAGATGGAAACGGTCGCAGACACTCCAGCATGAGCCGAAGCCGTGCCTTCGTGTGCTGCCGTTATCAAGGAAAGTCTGCGATCCGCGTTGGGTATCAACCGATCACCAACGTTTGGTATTGTTACATAAGGAACCTGTTCGGGACCTAACTGATAAGAATATTTGGAAGGAAAACCCTAGGGTAATTAGCACCTTCCTTTGTCGCAGCAATGGCTGCTAAAATATCGGTGTCAATTCTTGACATGGATCTGGTAACTGCTGCTACTGAACACGTGACTACTGCTGATCTGGCTGCTTCGTCTGCCAGACCGTTACCAACAGCGTGTGCGCTCACCCGCTGATGGCCCAGGGTATGAACCACTTGTGTGAGTGGCAAACGTTGTCTCAATTTTGCCACTCGAACCCAAAGCGTCTTATGCTTGATTGTGCTACCTTTAGCGTCTCTATAGTCATTTTGTGACCAAAAGAATAGATTGTCATTGTATGATTGAACACAGTAATAAGAATCGCATACAATAAGTGTGGTCACATCCGGATTTACGAATTCAAGCGCAAGCACCAATGCTCGCAGCTCGGCCAATTGTGCAGTACTGTCCCCGAGTGTTTGAGTATGCACTACGGTGGACTTGAACTCTCCGTTCACAAAGGTACCTGCAACAATAGCACATGCGGCTGAATAAGCATGCTTGGACCCCGTGGCCGGTTGTGCCGAACCATCGGTGTAGATCACACAGTCGTAATCCTCAAGCGGCAGTAAAGATAGAGGAGGAGGATGAGCGAATTCGTACTGTAAAAACTCCTGAGTCTGTAGAGAAGCATCGAAAATGAATGTGACATCCGGAGACGTCAAAGAAGTTGCCCATTGTATCCAACGGGGATGCAAAGCTTTAGAGTTCGGTACACTTGCCTTTGTCACTGCTTCTAGAGCAGGATAGGGTGTTACCACTAGGATGCGCTTGCCCTGTGCCAGTGCGCGCTCCTTCAGAATCGCCATTTGCACTGCAGTCAGAACTTTCTCCACCGATGAAAAGCGCAGTTCTGCGGACGTGTACAGATGTGACTTGTATGCGATTGGTACTGTGTCACCCTCGTTAAAGGTCAAATACGTGAAACCCACTGCCCCCGGAATTATTCTAATCACCAGGTTTGTGTGGTTATCACGCGTCAAGAGATACCTAGACTCAAGAAGGTCTGTCTGCAAAGACTGCAGAATGGAGGAATGCTCCGGAAGCCAATAAGACTTCGAAAAGTTTGGTTGTATCAAGGCATACAATGGCTTGATACGCTGGGCGTATTCGGGAATATAAGTACGCCCGAAGTTCAGAAACCCAGCAAAGACTGAAGTTTTTTCAGAGTGGTAGGAGGGCACAAAAGTGCACATTTTTCCAAAAGTGGGGGCTAAGCCCTTACCTTCGTTGTTGAGCTCATAGCCCAAAAACAAAACTGTTAATTCAGCAATGTGTGATTTGGCAAAGTTAAACTTATAACCTAATACCGCAAACTCGAGAATAATGCGGTCCACTCTGGAAAGGTGCGGGTATAACTCATCGTCAGTCAGATAAATATCATCGACGTACGAACATGCATCTGGGTCTATGCCGTCTAACAAAGAGACAACACGGGCAGCGAACACTCCTGGACTGTTTTTATAGCCCATAGGAGTCGCCTTAATTTGAACTGTTTACCACCGGAGGTAAAAGCGCTCCATTGGCTACACTCCGTGGCTAAGTTGTGCGTGTAAAATCCCTTGGATAGGTCAAGTGTCGTTTTATATTTTTTACGAACAAGACTGTCTACAAGCGCAGAACTGTGGGTATTTTGCACCGCAAAGGTCCGACAATGAGAGTTCAAATGCCGGTAATCCAATACTAGGCGGTACGTTCCGTCTGGTTTAGAAACCGCGAAAAGGGGATTAGTCATGGGTGATATGCATGTTTCTATTACTCCCTGATATTCTAACTGTGTCAGGATTTCAGAAACGGGGCCTTTGGCTTCACGTTTAATAGGATATTGGGGTTGTGGCTGTGGTAGGGACCATAAAGGTATCTCATGGGGGGGAGAGTCTTCATCCCAACCCACGTGGTTGCGGTATAACGCAGGAGCCAGGGACACAGCCCACTCAGCTGCAAGAGCCTTCGCCTTGTCCTTTAGGACATGTCGAGAAAAGCTCGGAAGGATAACCTCCTCCCCTGTACGTGCAGCAAGTACGAATGGGGGTGGCCAATCCGCCTCTGCTAACAAAATGTCATATGAAGAGGTCAGATTTTCCCCAAAAATCCCTTTAATTACACGCTGTATATCACCTTCAATTTGGATGACAATATTAAATAGTCTGTCAGGGGGTGCCACTCTGGTGTCTGCTGTTTCAACAGTAATGAATGTTTCAGTTGCTGTCGCCTCCATATGTGGACGTAGCGCCTCCCGCACTATGGTAACTTCAGCGGCGCTGTCTAGGAGGGTTACTGCCCACGTCCAATTCAGGAGTCTCGTTCTCACCGTCTGTGGCATATTTCGCTGTTACAGCGGCAACTTTCTTCTTCTGAAATTGTGGACGAGAACGTTGAAAGTCTTCTGCTTTCCCTCTGACTTGTTGTGGAGGTTGATCTCGTCCCTGGGGAGCCTCTCGACCCCTTCCTCTATCCTGGCGATCCCCTCCACTGGCTTGCGAAGTTGTCTGTGCCTGTGAAGAACGAGGAGAACGCGTATCAGGGATCTGAAACCTATCCGGAGATTTTATTCTCGCCCTATCGCGCAAATCATATGTGCGTTCAGAAGAGACAGAAACAGGGGATGCGCCTCGCGACCCCGGCTTCTTCTGTTGCTTACCCTGTTTTTCAACCTCCAGCTCTTTTTAGTAAAAACTGGTTTCTCATCTTTTTCAGATTGAGGTTTAGGTTGTTGTGGTTGTGTTTGTTGTTTGGCAAAGGCTTATTGCCCAGGCTATTTCGTCCAATAGTTTTGTAAGCCTGGGTAATAATTTTCCGATAGTTCGCGCGGCTTGTCCAATTCTGGGACCAAAGCCAAAGCATTAGCTACTTGAAAGTTCACTGCATCGCCCTTGACATTCGCAAGGATCAGCTCAGCTACTACTTCGAACACTCCCACCAGTCTCATCCCTAATTCCACAGCCGCTTCAGGGCCATGTTCATCCTGTACTTTTTTAATCACAGAAGGGAGAACCGTCATGGAAGGGGTGCCGGAACACTTCGAATAAACTGCTGCGAATACCCTACCCCAGTTATTGCATGCTGTTAACTCTGGGATTAAGTCCTTCGTTAAACTAATTGTAAGAATTCTATGTTTATCCACTGGTGTCGTGTTTGGAAAAACTGCCTCCAACTGGTCAAACTTTTCTGCAAGCCAATAAGGTAAATCATCCTTATTTTGTGGACGTTTGCCCATCACTGAGTTCACCATAACGGGACTTATGGTCACTCCGCCTGCAGCAGCTGGATGGGCCGCAACTCCAGGTGGGGCCCCCTGGATGTTGCCTGTAACATATTGCACCAAAGCGCGATGCACTCGCACCAAAGCCGAATACATATTGCGCAGTTCAGCGACTGATATTTGCATAAATCGCGGATGTGGGGTGTACCCGGCCAAAACAGGCCAAGTGGCCCCGTCAATAGACAAGGGGCCTAAACGGACCGTCGTTACCGGTTGTGGGAGGGCGCCATCAAACCACACACGGTGCTGCCAAGCCGTGAGCGGTACTTCAAGATTAGTATATGGTCTATAGGCAGCAGGAACAACGGTGGGTTCATATTCGTGGAACAAATTGTCTGTCCCATCCACCGCCGGAAATGTGACCCAAGAGTAGAACACTTCAAAGTGGAAAGCCGGATCGGCTTGTACCACAAAGATCAGGTCGACTCCCGTGTCTGGCACTCCATATACCCTTAAGTGATCACGGAGCGCCGTGCGGCTATGCGCCGCTATATTTATACCCGCCATTACGATCGGGTTTGCTCGACAACCTAACAGTAGACAGCACAATAGAGGGTTCGATTAAGAAACCTTTTAATAACTTCAAGCTTGAAAGAACCTATAAAAACGTCAATATAGGAGGTATTACCGTCACAGACGCTTCCGGAAGCGTCCGTGAGGGTTGTTGTGGACAAGCACAAGCACTACTCAAGCGTCTCGCAGATAAGCAGCCACTCGTTGGTCGCGCCATGTCGTAGGGATTCTGCACACACACAGAGCTATGCACAGGATAATAGGACCTCGGAATATAGTGGTGAGCCAAACATAAACCTTAGCACCTAAAACCCCAACCCAACTAGCCTTAGCGTCCCATTAGCAACAATGTACCAATGATTAGACAACCCAGAACACGGTATCTCTCTCTCTCAGGACTCGCAGTAGCAAGAACACCCTTTCGTCACTCACTCATACCTGTCCACAACCGGCGTAAGGAGAGACACAGTATAGGTTAAAATGTTTATTTCAACATACGTGCTCTAAGATACAGTACACGTGACAGCACTATCAGCATAATGCATAAGAATAATATAATCAGCATAGTTACAACTCCATAGAATACTAACGGGGAAAGCATTTCATAAAGCAGTGGATAGAGGGCTGAATGACCTTACCACCCTCCCGTGCTAATAGCTTGTTTATTATAACAATAGAAGACCTCTGGGCTTTGACAAGCGAACCCCCATACCTCAGTCTCTAGATGCAGGCACTACATCAGCAGACAATCACAGCTCTTCCCTCTGGAAAGGATTTCTTCAAGTCCCTCTCAAGAGGGAAATACGCAATAATAAAAGCCCACCAATTTCCCCATGGCAGCTGTACATAGTGTTATGTCTAGGTGCGAGGGACTGGCCATATCAGCTAGAACCAGGGACTTGTTTTTCGACCTTGTAACTGTTGTTCAGACGGAGCCCAAAAGGAACAGGAGAAAAGGTGAGAAACAGAAAATGCAGACAGTTGTAAAATAACTTGGCAGGAGCAGAGGGCGACAGAACAACAGTGCAGAGTAACGTGCGCAAAAGACATCATGGCAGCCAGGCCTATGCCAACGTAGCCAGGCAGGCCAGGAGGCCACAAACCACAAGACAATACCTGGATAAAAGCAGGATGTAGAAAACATGAAGAAACTGATGTTTGGGTTTACAGGGATGAGAGACCAGTTATGCCTGATAGCATGATTTCTGACATGGCACGGATGTACCGTGGACAAGCCCATATTGGGAGAGATTCAATGATCAGACTTTTTAGACAAACATGGTATAATCCAAAATTCAGAGCCATAGCTGAGAGTCTTTGTCAGAGATGTCTTATTTGTCAACAGTTAAATCCAGGAAGGAAAACAGTAGTGAGCCTAGGAAGAATAGGACGAGAAGGGGTCCTTTCACTAGAATGCAAATGGATTTTATTGAAATGCCACCTTGCAACAGATTGAGGTATGTCCTAGTGGTGCGTCTGTTTGTTTTCCCGTTGGGTGGAGGCATACCCAACAAGAAGGAATGATAGTATTACGGTAGCAAAACTTATGCTGCGAGAATTCATTCCGAGGTATGGTTTTCCAGTCACGATTGAAAAGATAGAGGAACACATTTCCAAAATGAATTAGTTAAACTGATTTGTGAAGCACTTAGTATTAAACAGAAACTGCATTGTGCATACAGACCAGAGGCTTCTGGAATAGTAGAGCAAGTGAATGGAACAATCAAGAACAGATTAGGAAAAATGTGTCAAGCTACAGGACTCAAATGGCCAGATGCTTTGCCATTAGTTCTGATGACAATCAGAAGTATTCCGGAAAGGAAAACTGGACTCAGTCCACATGAAATAATCATGGGACGAGCAATGAGACAAGCACAATTACCTGTCAACAAGCTACTGACTATAACTGATGATCTAGTGCTGGATTATTGAAGGATTGGCTGATGTGGTGCGTTCTGTGTTTCATCAGGTTGGACCGGATGCGACCACTCTTGAAAGAAAACCAGCTCACGACTTGAATCCAGGAGATTGGGTTCGAATAAAAGTCCACCGGAGAAGAAACTGTTTGGTTCCTCGCTGGGACGAACCACGACAAGTGATCCTGGTAACGACCACTGCAGTCAAGTGTGCAGGAGTGAAACACTGGGTACATGCCAGTCACACCATCAGAGTTCCAGAACCTAAAGATCGACATGTGAGTCGGCATCTGGAAATATCAGATAACAGTTCAGCATCAGAAAGAGAAGAAGAAACAAACAGGGTGCCAGAACCTGAAGATCGACCTGTAAGTCGACATCTGGAAATCCCAACTACAAGTGCAACGATAGAAGAAGAAGAGGAAATAGAAGAAATAGCTGAAGTTCGAGAATTTGAAGATCGACCTGTAAGTCGACATCTGGAAATATCTGACACCAGTTCAGAATCTGATACAGAACATTCGGAATGTGAAGAAAGTCTAATAAGAAATTGGAATTTTGAAAGCATAAGAGAAGAAACTGAGCCAGAAGATAGTGACAGTGAGCAACCAAGTACAAGTTGTGGTAAAATTCCTTCGGAGATAATATTAATAGATGAAGAAGGGAGAGTTTCAAACAAAAAGCTAGAAAAATCGGAAAATCCCGCGGAGCAGTAGGGACAGATAGTCAAACACAAGAACAGGGAAATTTAGAAGCAGATAGAGAGACTGACAAAAATTTGGAAGAACCTCGAGGAGGGACAGAAATAGGTGAACGAAGGAAGATAAGAAAAGAACCACAAGTAGAAGAAAATGAAATTATAAGTTTCAAAATAAGAGGAAATAACGAAAGAATTGAAACAGAGTCTGAAGAAAGTGGAGAAGAAAGAAATGAAAAATTAGAGACAAGAAAAAGAAATTGGAAAACAGAAAGAGAGGAAAAAGGAAGTGAAGCAAAAAGGCCAAGAAAAGGAGACAATTGGCCCAACGAAGTAAGAAAATTAAGATACAGAATCATAAGGTTGGATGGGAAAAGTGCTGAACAAGTGAATGAAATAACAAGCAAAAAAGAGCAAGAAAAACAAGGTGGAAAACACTTGCAGAAAATGAAAAGAATTAAGAAAGTAAATCAAAAGTATAGATCGCCTGAATGGTTATATCGTGCTTTGACTAGTCACAAAGAAGAAAAGAACACTCACGAAAACCCAGAACAAAGAAACCTGATGGGAGAAAGTGAAGTGCATCAAACCTGAAGCAACAAACCTGAAGAAGTTTAGATAGTTTTACCGGATTTGACAAAACACTGAACTGACGAATTTACTGGATGTGACAAAGAAAGAATTCTGAGAAAGAATTAAAAGAAAGTACCAAGCAAAGACAAAACATTGGAAGTACAGAGTGGCAAGCAAGTCATTTCTGAGGTGTAGTGACACAATTTTCTAGAAAACAAATAAATAAGGTTATAAAACAAAATGGAGAATACTAGAGATAGAAAATGTAAATATGAGTTTTTAAGTAGATGGTGCAAGATGTGCTGTTTTTGTACAGGATTATTAATAACAGTATGGGTGGTTTTAGCAATCACTATTCCAATTAGTTTAGCTGTAGTAGAAATGTCTAATAACACTGAGAAAGAAAAAGGAGCTAACACTCAAGAGCCAGTTATTTTAAAGAGTAGTGCAGAATTACATAAGGACAAATCAATAACAGATTTTTCAAAAAATGTTTTTACTAAATTATTATATGAGTATGTAGAAACAATGGATGTAAGAGATTGCTATGTTTGTATGCAGTTGCCTGCATCTGTAGCAGAGGGTGTGACTTATCATCACCTCCCTTTGACATATGGAATAACATGTAGTGTTTTAGCAAGTTTATTCTATAAAACAGGTAGATTAGAATATTATTACACTGACATAAATAAGATTTTTGCAAAAGTTTCTGTAGTTCCCGAGCTTAACAAAATAAAAGAGGGAAAGACGTTTGGTGAATATTTTTAGAAGATAAGATTTTAACATTAGACAGTATAATTAGGTACAACCTTACCTGTGAGTTAAAGAAGGAAGAAAAGGTATTTTTAGAGATGGTTGAGGAGAGAAGAGTGAAATTTCAAAGAAAAGTGATAGAAGAGACGAAAACACCTCTTTGGGCGTTTGAGGAAGACAATCATGACAAGAAAAAGACAAATGCAGCTATGACTCTGGATTGGCCCCAACAGGGAAGGTTGTGCATTAGAAGAAATAAGACAAGATATGACAATTATTTTGTGGGTTCCAGTAATTGCCATGACAATTACCAAATTTTAGGTGGATGGGGATTCAAAGGGGAAAAGATCCAATATTTCCAGGGATTTATTATGTTTGCGGAAATAGGGCTTATTATAGGTTGCCGGACCATTGGTATGGGTCATGTTACTTAGGCCTGGTCTTTACTAAGATTTTTCATATGGATAGAAAAGAAAAAGGAACACACAAAATGATAAATACCTTTACATGTAGAAAAAGGGAAAGTTTTTCAGAAATAGTAGGTGATATTTTTGGTGCATTAATACCAGCAGTGGGAATATCTTTGAATGCATTTAAAATTCGGAAATTATCAACAGTGGTAGATCGTTTATCTACAGATACTGCTGGAGGGTTCTTGATGGTAAATACCGAGATGGTTGCCATGAGAGCTATGGTGATGCAAAATCGACTTGCCCTTGACATTCTTTTGGCAAAAGAGGGCGGAGTCTGTGGAATGCTGAAAGTCCAACATTGTTGCACTTACATTCCAGATAAGAGCGAAAATATACAGAAGTATATAACAAATATTACAAATTTGCACAAAGAACTTGTTCCACTGGAGGTTGAAAGTGCTTGGGGAAAACTTGGTAAAGGGTTTTCTTCTGTAATAAATTGGTTAACAAGAATGAGTGGATTAATAATAGGGAAAGTTATAATAATAGCAACCGTGATAATAATAATAATATTAGTACTGAAGCTTGCAATAACATGTATAAAGAGAAGAAGAAGGCAGAATAAGATAGAAAAAGAAAACATGATAAACAAGGAAAGAGAGAGAGAAATGGGTGAAATAGAGTTAGAAGAAATAAAAGAGAACATGTACAAGAAAACGAAGAAACAAGTTGAAAGGGATACAGTTGTGTAAACTAACAAAAGCAAACGGATAAAAGATATATGCTGTCTGAGAAAATTGTATAACTTGGGTTTTTGTGGTGATATTAAAAATCACCAAAGGGGGGAGTTGATGGAGCAGGGTAAATGTAAAAATTTTAACCTCCAAATATTTTCGTACAATATTAATAAACATGTTCGTTTAAGTAAATAACCAACAATGTATGTTAAGGGTTAAAGGTAACACGCAATTCTGTGTGCAAATTAATTGACTTATAATTGTTTACGTATCTAACATAACATAATATTTGCGTATTAATTAAATAATAAATGCATGATTTGTGCTTATAAATAAAACGTGTGGTTGCAAAATAAAGCGATGGTAAGTAAGGGACAGCTTTATATGTTGCTTCTGCTAGGTAATACCTAATTGGGGTACGTAGAAAGACGGGAGGGAAACGAAAGGGTTTATAATTCTTTGTTTTAATAACATTTTGTTTATCTTTTAAAATAGTGCGCTTAGGCCTGCCAAGCAGCAATATAAAACGGCCCACGAGTTACTAGAGTGCGCATGAGCGGGAGACCATGTGATAGAGGAGAGAGGCTGTGGAAAAGGGATGATCACGTGCTGATGCCGAGAGGCTAAGATGAAAGTATGGTCAAGGCTGTTGTGACCCTTCTGAGCAGATGTGTGCCAAGATGATCAGCAAGAAGCGTGAGAAGCCTGACTGAATCAATAGACGGAACTGTATTACACAAAATGTAACAGAAAAAGATACAATTTGGACTGATCGAAACGGATGAGCAAGTGCATGAACTGTGGGAAACGATGCTTGCATGGACATTCCACACGGAACTGGTTAAGACCAGGAAGTTTGATTAAAATGTATATGGACCTGAGTTTTTGGACCAATGAGAATGAATCGCACCATGAAGAAGAAACATTTTATGCTGTAAACTAGAATTAGGGTATAAGAAGACCTACTCTTAGTGGAAGGGGTTAGAATGCTGTTAGAATGCTGTTCGAATGCTGCGGGAGATGCTGCAGAAGTTAGATGCTGTGTGAGTTAGATGCTGTAGATGGGAGAAGTTGAGGTTGCTGATGCTGACGAGCTGATGCTGCTGCTGTTATTTTCCTTTTCCAGTTGAGTATAAAGATGCTGCTTTAGGAGAACTTTTTATTGATAGATTTATATTAGAATTATTAGGCTTTCCCCAGATAGATAGATAGATTGATCTATAGAGTTCTTATTATGATAACCTCATTTTTCCGTCTAATAAAAGTGCCTTGCAATTTCAAACTATTCTTATATTGATGATAAAATGTAATGATCTGAATAATAAGCTTAACCTCATTTCCTGCATTCAAAACTTTATATAAACTTTATTATTTCTTTAAACAAATGACTCAGTGATTTCTTTAGCTCAATGATTAATAATGAAATGATAAAGGAGTTTATTGTGATTGAGCTGGTCTTAATCACCATCAACTGATTCCTACTAGTTGGTCCATCGACCAATGAGCGGAATACCTTAAAAGCAAATGAGAAATATTATGTCATTATAAAAGAGGTATCCCGTCTCCTTCCAGCGAATCGTTTTTCTCCTAGGTTCATGACGGAGGAAATCCAGGGAACAAATGAGTAAGTGAATGTATATGCGGTGTTATGGGCCCCACCGTCATATGGATATAGTGTGTGTGTTAGAGAAATAATTGCACCTGGATGACCAAAGCATAATAGGAGAATTATTTTTATTGTTAGCGCTGGATCAGATTCAAGAGTGGCGAAGGTGTGTTCATCCACTTCATTGAAATGGCCAGATGCGCTGCCTCTGGTGCTAATGAGAATGCGTCGTACCCCTGATAGGAAAACAGGGTTTTCTCCGCATGAGATCCTGACTGGAAGAGCTATGCGTTTGCCTATGGTGCCAGCTACAGCATTGATAAACATCACTGATGATTTAGTGTTGGATTATTGTAAAGGACTGGCTGATGTGGTTACTTCTATATCCCACCAGGTCGAGGCTGCGACTGCATCCACCTCGAGAAACCTGCTGCATAATCTTAATCCTGGTGACTGGGTGCTTGTGCGCACACACGTGAGGAAGAGTTGTCTTGATGTTCGCTGGCGAGGACCCTATCAAGTGATACTGGTCACAAGTACCGCTGTGAAGTGTGGAGGATTGCCGAACTGGATCCACGCTTCCCACACTCGTCGAGTTCAAGCGCCTGCAGAAGAAGAGAGTTCCTTGAGTCCGAGGAGTGTGTGTGGACCTGATACAGACAACGACGATGGCACAGACTCAGCTGTAAGAGTTTGGAAGGAAACGGAACAGCTAAGTGAGCAAGAAAGAGAAGAGCTGAATGCTCCTGAACGGAGTCCAGATCCTGAAATAGAGGATATTGCAGAAGTGAGTGGTGCCTCAGATCAACGAGAACTGTCTGTTGCAGAAAGGTCTGATCAAGAGGAAGAAAGGAGAACAGATGCTAGAGCAGAAAAGTGGCCAGCAAGAAAAGAAAGACTGAATATATGGCTTGCATCTGAAAAAGATCTCACTCCAATTCCTGAAACATCTGAATCCGACCAAAGTGACGTGGAAGAAAGATCGGATGGTCTGAGACGTTCCCGAAGAGAAAGAACAGCATCTCGAAGATACGCCTCTCCTGAGTGGACATACCTGGTTGCAGATGCAGGGCCCAGTGAAGTCCGGGAGGTTGGGAGCTGGTACGGTGAGCTACGAAGGGGACACCCTTTCGATTGAAATACAGTTGCTGGTCCCATGCGTAGAAGCACTTGGAAAGCTAACTCTGCAAGTCCCAAATCCTCCAAAGCTAAGTGGATTGCGTTTCCTAATCCTCAATCAGGTTATTTTCCCTTCATTTGGCAGACAGCACTCCGCGCAAGAATTGGGAGAAATTCGTGCAGAAATCTTGCAATTTGTCCTCGAAATACTTGGATCAAATATTATTAACGACGAAGCTTGAATGATAACCAAAGAAGACATTAGGCCTTAGAAAGAAGATAACCTAGACCCCAGATTAAGAAGATTTAAATTTAGGGACTTTTCTTGTAGAGGATAGAGTGAGGAGTAGGGTTGTCTTCATCTCTTCAATAGGTTTAGTATCAATCGAAAGAACATTGACATCAATTGTATGAAAGGAATAAAGCAAGAAAGACATTGTTAAACAAAGAAACAGGAAAAGACTGTGTTTCCTTGTGTGTTTGGAAAAGATCAAAAGAAACCATGGTGTCTGAAAAATCAACACGCAAACAGAAGTGGATCATTGGCACCCTCATTGTAGCAGTGCTTATTGTTATAACTGTGGTGATTGTTGTATCTCTAGTTGGATATCAAAATGACGAACAGAACAGGGTACAGACAACACTCACTACACCAGGCTCTGAGATAGATGAGGACACAGACGCTCATGACCTAGAAATGATTAAGGAAACCAGTCGTAGACTACATGTTGATCTGTCAAAGGGTGATTTCACTTTGAATGCGTATGCTCGATTATTGTATGAGTATGTGAATACCATGGAAGCGAAGGATTGCTATGTGTGCATGCAGTTACCTGCCTCAGTAGAGGAAGGCATTCGATATCACCATTTGCCTGTGACTTATGGCATTACATGTAGTATCTTATTGAGCATGTTTTATAGCAAGGCACACTTCGAGTACTATTTCTCTAATTATGAAGTGGTACTCTCAGAAGTCCCCGTCCTGAAATATATGAATAAATATGATTATTATAAGGAAGTAGAGCGTATGTCAAAGTATTTTGTGCCTACCATCACATTAGATACGTCCTATGCCCATAGACACAATTTAACCTGTATGTTGACTGACATCGAAAGAAGTTCATAGATCAGATAGAAGATCGACATAGACTGACTCTATTCAGACCAGATCCAAAGCATAAGGTTACCCCATGGACCAAAGAAGAATTAGATCATAAAGCAAAGGGAGTTTTGGACCCATAGCATTAGATTTCCAGCAGAAAGGAAAATTGTGCATTAGACACCCGACCACATATTACGACAAGATATTTGTGGGTGAGAGTGATTGTGAGCATGTTTTCTTGATTGAAGAATCAATCAGAAAAGCATTACTGGATAAAATAACAGTAGTGCCTAATGTGTATTTTGTGTGTGGAAAGAATGCCTATGTGAAGTTGCCCAAGAACTGGTATGGCACCTGCTATTTGGCTGTGGTATTTCCTAAGATTTTCCATGTGAATGATTTATGGCCTCTGGAGAAAAGAAGACCTCAAAGAGGGAAACGTGGTGTGAGTGCAGGAGAAGTGATTGGCGACATATTTGGAGCTATGATACCAAGTATGGGTGTGATTCTGAATGATTTGAAAATCAGAAAGCTGGCAACATTAGTGGATAAGCTCTCCATAAATACAGCTCAGATTCTACTACTTGTAGATGGGGAGATGGTTTCGATAAGGGCTATGGTTTTGTAGAACCGTCTTGCCCTAGATGTGCTGCTAGCAAAAGTCGGAGGAGTCTGCAAATTGTTGAAAGTTCAACAGTGCTGCACTTATATTCCTGACAACAGTCGGGATATAAGGAAATACATTAACAATATTTCAGATATACACCAAGAGTTACGTGAGATGGCTGCTGAAGGACTCGGGGAGCAAGTGGGAAAAGGATTTGGCAAGATAGGCAGTTGGTTCAGAAGCCTGGGACAAGGGATAATGGGTTATATTTTGAAGCCTATTATAATAGCTGTCATTTGTATAATCGTCCTATTAGGAGCCATCAAGGCTTACAAATGGCAAAGGGCAAGACATCATGAGACTGTGTTGAAAAAGAGAGAATTACAACTTGAGCGACTGCAGGACAGTCATTACCAGCACCTTAAAGGGTTAGAACGATTCAGACAGGGACGGCAAGCTACAGCTCCTGTTTAGGTCGGTCTCTTCTATTAGGAGAAACTACCAAAGAAAAGAGAATTGGTGTTATGACACTAGTCATAAGAGGGGGGAACTGATAGAGCGCAGATTGCACTCTATTTGTATGAGTGCACTATACTCATGGTTTAAACGCATTTCCATACATTCGTATTGTGTGCAGTGTTTTTGATGATTAAGAACCATTTAATTGAAGCATTTAATGTTGAACTAGTGAACGTATTAAGTAGAATTTTGTATGTATTATGATTCCTTCATGCATAATGTGCAGGACAATATTATTTTATATATCGTAACTGTGATCTGTTTAAGTTGCCTCAAACATAGGCCCAAAAGTTCTCCTTGCTCTCAAGAAATAATGAATTAATTGATTGTTGTGTTCGAGGTTACCATGTTCTCACCCTGTTGCAGGTGCAGAAATACACATCATTATTTTCAGAGTTAAGGAGAGACCCGGAATGCCTTTGAAGATAACTGGAAGCGAGAAGGGAGGATGCTTTGCGTATCGGGTCTGTCTGAAAGCCAAGGCCACTGGAAGAAGATAGCTTTAATTAATTTTGCTTCATGAAAAAGAACCAACTACTGTATAGAGGTCTAGTGGAAAGTTTTAGAAAAGATGACGCAATGTTGATTGAATCCTGTCTTTTTGTATGATGCGCAGGGACAGAAAGACCAGACTTCTGCTAGCTTTCGGAGAAGACGGAGCATCTTAGAGCGAGCTCCATAGCCTTAAGCTAAACAACCCATTTTGACTTGAGTACTTCTTAGGAAGTCACACGTGCTGACACCATTGGGGAACGATAGAAGAGAGACAGGAAGGGCCCTCATATAGAATAGTGTAGGGAAAGATTTTAAGTTCTTTCAATGAATCGAGAGCTGAATATTGCATCTATTTTGTGCTGCATTGTGATTTTGGAATTTATAATCATTTGCCTTTTGGGCCGCATTACTTATATTAGAAAGATCGGCTCTGTATTAATTTTTCTGTATCTCTATACTTTGCTATTGAGATGTATTTACATCCAATTGTTTTTGGCCTTATAATAAATATTCAAACTGCACTTCGGAGTCAGTGATCTTTACAGGCATGACAATTTTGTTGATATCTGTTTAAGCTGTTTTCCTCCCCTCAACCGCTTTAGGTAAATAAAAGATTGATCGCTTACGCTATACTTAGCAGAGACTTTAAGGGTGCAAGTTAGCGTAATCAAATGCTTGAATTATTCGCAGCTAAACTGAAGTGGCATGGTGGGGGAAAAATGATGAATTGGGATGTGGGCCCTTGCTTTCGCCAGTGGCTGAGATTAATTCAAGCATTCAATCCATCACTTTGTTTTTTGATTCCACATTAGTACTGCGGATCCCATTGGAAGCCATTGCTACTGTCTCCAAGATATCCAGGTCTAATAGCGTTATCCTACCATGGCAGACACCTCCCTGACTGAGGTGTTGGTGTGCCGGCTCCCCAGAGCACCCCATTTGGCTCGTTTGGTCGAGCCTCTTTATATGTTTTTCTGGTTGTTTTGTGGGATGGGTGTGATAAGGGGAGGGAAGCTTTCCGCTGGCAAGTTGGGGTGGTCAGCGTGGGTGGAGGGCTGGTTGATATAACAATATTAGGCATTCCAGTATGGCCCAGCACAGCTATATACCTTAGCCAACATCTCCATGTGTCCCCTTCATAGACCTTTGCAACACTGGCAGAGGCATTTCCCCTCAGGTCCCCGAATACACCCCCATAGACAATGTTCACTGCTAGGGACATGATGCACTGAATCACCTGGAATGCTAGAGGCCTAAACAAACACCGCAAGATGTGTCAAATACAGCCTATCTTGAGTGTCACCACATAGAGATGGCTTTACTCCAAGAGGCCCACCTGGCCAACTCTCCAACAAATGGCTTTGCAGGATGGTGGAATAACTACTTTGCAGTAGTCACCGACTCCTCATATGCTAGAGGGACAGCTATCCTTACTAGAAGAAGGACCCCCTTTTGCCTACTCTAAGAGGTGAATGACCCCCAAAGGCTGATTCTCTATTGTCTATTGCCATGGCATCCTCTATTGTAAAAGCATGACCCTGGTCAATGTCTATGGCCCAAATGCAGATGACTCCAGGTTCTTCCACAAACTTCGGCATCACTGTCTACAAATAGTGCCCACCACTATCCTGTGGGGAGGGGACTTTAATTTAGCTCTAGACCCATTCTTGACAGGTCCTAACAGATAGGCCATTAACACTCCTCCGCCACGGCAGTTTTGTGCTACCTGATGGCGGCTTACAACCTGAAAGATAAATGGAGGACAGGTCATCACACTCTCATGGAAGGCACAACACCTCCATGGTCCACAGCTTCTGGTCATGGTTAGACTTTTGGCTTGGTACCCCGGTTGTGCACGTGGGTCGAGGCGGTAGAACATCTTCTGCGCATGTGCTCAGATGATGCCATGGTGCACCTGACTCCCAACACTGGGTGTTTACCTGGCTGCTCTCCCCACAAACTCTCCTAGATGCGCTCTTCCGTCATAGTCAACTACTTTGCTATATATGAGCACTCCGTTGCCAGCGTGACTGCATTATGGGAGGCCTTCAAAACTATTATCCAAGGGGGTCTGTATTTCTAAACAACATGGTGTCGCAGGATGCTCCATCACGAGCTTACTGCACTCAAAGGAGAGATATGCACATTAGAGAGAGATTATGCTCTCAATAACGATCAAACTATTCTAAGAGATATCAAGATGAAACTCACTAAATTCATAGACTCTGCTGACAGGGAAATCAAATACCCAGGTAGCTCTGCCAGGGCTAGGGTATATGGTGAGGGTGACCGACCGGGCAGGACTCTAGGAATGTTATTGTAGTCTTCTGATGCTTTGCATGATGTCCCGCAGACGCGTGCTTTGACTGAAGAGACCCTCTATGAGGCAGATAATATACTTTCAGAATTCTGTGCCTATTATATCCACCTCTATGCCTTGCAGGAGCCCCACTCCTTGACACACTCACAGCTTTCCTAGACAGGGTTGCCCTATTCTGGCTCTAAGGTGCCAAACGTAATTTTCTAGATGCCCCTCTGATACTAGAAGAGATCAAGACTGTTATATTTGGGTTGTCCATGTGCAAAGTGCCAGGAGGCGATGGCCTTGCCAGTGAATTTTACAAGTCATATGCTGACCTACGAGCCCGCTGGCTGCTGCTGGTCTAAAAAGAACCCTGCGACAAAGGGGTACTTCCCCAGTCCCTGCGGGAGACCATACTGATCACATTGCTAAAGCCTGACAAGCCTGCTGATCTCTGCAAATTATATCGACCCCTCTCCTTAATCAATACAGATGCAAAAATACTGGCCAAAGTCCTGGCTAACAGACTGTTACGAATTTTAACCGGCATGGTACGCCCAGACCAAGACTGGATGAGACTCTTATATGTCATCCACATCCAGGATGTGCTTGAATGGGCTGCTTTCCGCCCCATCCCCATTGGGAGGGGCACCCACCAAAGATACCCACTTTCTCCCTCCTCTCTGCTTTGGCACTTGAACCACTGACCTCGCTCGTACGACATTACCATGCACAAAGAGGCTTGAAGTTCACCACACGCAATCTGATATTTTCCTTTATGCTGATGACATCACCCTCTACCTATGCAACTCCAACAATCATCTAGATCCAGTAATATGCAAATTCACAACCTTCCAATGTCTGTCAGATATCTCCATTAATTGGACCCAATGCACTGTATTCTCCCTTACGCCCCACCATACCCCCATGCTCAGGAATTTCCCCTTCTGTGGTGCACCTCCTCAGTCGGATATCTCTGAAAACTATGCCCTATGATGTCCAGGATACAGGACAAGATAAAGAGATGGCTTACACTACCTCTATCAGGTAGAGTCTCACTTATGAAAATGATCATATTGGCCATACCGCTCTACCTTTTTGTAACTATCTCTATTGCTCTGAAACAGAAGTTTTTTTTAAAACAGCGCTCCTGAATGGTGGGCTTGGCCTGGACAGGCCCCCCCACGTCTTAAATAGGAGGTGCTAATGTTGTTCTGTGACCAGAGGGGATGTGTTGCACCTGACATTGAGCTTTACTACCTCTGAAATAAGCACAGTTCGCATTCTATTGGCTCCATACACCCCCTTCATTGCCCACGTTGCCAATGAAATTAATACATTGGCCCTCCAGCCACTAATAGCTGCCCTGAGCACCCAGCTGCCCGTAGCAGCTCAGAGATCAACTCTATAGCCTGTGTGCAGCTGGTGTTGGACAAACTTAATAAATTCTCAACATGTCCAGTACTGCACTCTTTCACACAATTGCTCATGCATCACCCAATTCACCCACTCACAACAGACAAGGCACCTCGCCATAGACTTGCCACCTAGGGCCTGAACACCATGGCTGACTTGTTCCTGGGGAGGACTTTTTAGGCATATTCCCTGATTGAAAGTCGGAACACCTTTACTATGCTAAACCAATTGCTTTTCTACAGACTGGGTGTGTTCTGTAGTAAGGCCTTTCCCTTCATATATGTACTACCACTCAAAACAGGACCCCCTCTTGATCCCCTCCACTAGGGTAAAATTGGAATCCAACCTCCAAGACCCACTTACCGATAAGATCTGGTCCTACTGCAGCGCACAGACAGGGGCTATCACCCCCAATGACAGACTACGATTGATTCACTTTAAGTTCCTACACCAGCTCTACAGTACCCCGGTGCTCTTCATAAAGAGAGGCCTGGTTGCCGATTCGGCCTGCCAGAAGTGCCACGGCACTCACACTGATTTTTTTCACCTGGCCTGGTCCCTCGATACATACATACTGGATGGAAATATTTCATCCCTTATCCCAACTTCTTGAGGTACACATACAGTCATCACCATAACTGGCGTTGCTGTGCTACACTTTTCCCCTTCCAAAAGAAACTTGTTGACTGGCCTCTGTGGCATTCCTGTTTACAGAAAGAAGGATAGCATGTATATGGAGCAGGAATTGCTTGAAGACTCCCAAATCATGGCTCTTGTACTTCATCTACTGCAATGAACAATTGGACGTCTACCACTCCCCTCTGCCCTCAACCAGTCGGCCCAGAGATACCTGAGCCCCCTTGCATAGTTTACTCATTGCTACAGTGCTCCTAGGGGGTGATCCCCCGAACACATCACAAGAAAGGGGCGCACGTAACATCGATGATTTAGGGGGTGCTCAATAGAGTGAGTCTCCGGATGGTATGATGAGCGACTCAGTCAAGAATGTTATCCAGCCTTCATGTAATTTGTATCCTGCAATGCCCAGTCGTCTGACTGGAGAAGCATGGGATTACTTTGCTGAATTGTATAGCCTGTGGCTTCCTCAATTACATTTTTAGGGGCTGGGGGTTAATTGTTCTTTAGGTTTCTCAGGTTGTATGACTTTTTGGAAACTTAATACATTTCCCTGAAAAAAAAAGAAGGATGCGAAGAAAGCAGAGATGGTTTCCGTGAACCAAGAGTTAAAGACCTATAACAACTTCAGACACCATTCAGGTAAGGCACCGGAAACCATGCGAAAATTTAAGTGGATGCATAACTGTTAATGATGCTGTGTGCAGCCCAGGTACGACAAAATAGTGGGAAAGCTAAAGAAACAGCATGGATAAATGGGACTATTCATCAAGTGGCAAACAAAGAAGGGAAAAGAAGAGTGAAACTAAATCAGAACATCAGACATGTGAAATGTTTCATTTTGTACTGATCATCTCCGGAGTGCAGTTGCTGAGAGAGTAGGTGGAAGATTTCTCTTACCTTAAGAAATGGGTAAGTGCTAAAGATTTTAAAATTACTTTGCTGTTTCTGATTTGCCAATGCAACCCTAACCATGATCATACTATGCTGAATTTACAGAATCTATTAATATATTGTGTGATTTGTGTGTAAAAACTCTTGGGCTTTAGAACCATGGGCTTCATTTTTACAGTTGTCTCCACGGCTGCTGTTGCTGGGAGATTGTTTCTTTTTTTATGTCAATTAGATTTTGATTTTCTTACGGGGATGTTGTCTATATTCTTTAAGAATTTGACTTGAGATTTGCTTAAATTATTTAGTTAGGGATAAGTTTTATGATTCTGCATTTCTGTAATTGTATTTTTTTTAAATATGGTTTTATTTTCAGTTTTCATATAGATGCATAAACCAACAAAGGCAATACAGTCACATACGTCATACTTCATTGTCAATACAGAGCTGTCAACAGAATACAGTGTTAGAATGAGAAGCCTAATGCATCTCCCGAGCCTATCTTTGGGAGACAATGTGAATTTGATAAGAATCCTACACAGAATTAAAAATTCGATACACAATTACTCGCTAGTGAGTACCGGTCCTCCACACAAATTCATTCTTTTCCAGGAAAATATATAATTTTCCTTTTAGAAAATGAGGGCTCTGTCCCACATGTCATCTAGAAATTTTCTACAGGGTTTCTAGATCTCAGTAATTTTGACAGTGAGCAAACGTATGATGTCTTAATGCTCTGTTTGGCTCAATATAAATATCTTTTTTTGTTAAGAAAACTACAGGTTGTCCAGCTATCAATACGATGAAGATCTTCATGTCCCATAATGCAGCACAAAAGAGATCGTCACATGAGGCTAAGAAACAATCCGGGGTTAAACAAACCGGATTTTTGGTTACATCGCCTCCTCCCGCACGCAGACTTATGTGCCACAGGCCTTGGGGAATCGCCCCCAAATCGACATCCGATCTAGGCGCAAGGTGCAGGCATGTGGTGCCGTAGGGTGGTACCCTCGGATCCTGACGCATGCTGGGTGAGGATTCCGGTTCCGGTCCGGATTTTCTCACCTGCCCCTCGGCTACAGCCTGCAGACAGGTACAAATGATCATCTAATTTTACTGCGACCTGGAAGCTTAAAAGCAGGAACTTCCAGGCAAAAAACCACTGCACCAGACGGCTGTTCAATGGGGCAAGTTAGGTGGCAAGTGGATTCTCGACCTTGATGAAGTAAGTCTTGCAAGGAGTGTTTTGAGAATTGTTAGAATGCAGGCCCTTTAAGAGGCTGTGAAACAGGATATTTTGGTATCCTTATAAATCACTCCTATTACAAAAGAGGACAGTGGCGTGGTTTTATGTTTTAAGTGTATCTGAAGTGTTTTTGTGCTCCCATATATAACTTATACTACATGTGGGGCCTGAATATTTTGCCTACCATTCCTGTTCTAACCACAGTAGGGCAATATATATATATATATATATTTTTTTAAAACATTCCCCGGTGTTTTCCATAAAGATGATCTCTGTCTAAACTCTATTGTATATATCTATTTGTGACTAAAGAGTGTGACTACAGGAGAGGCCCAACCCGAACAGACTATGAAGCACCTAGCTAAATAGTTCTAGGTATTTAATTTTGTCTGCTTTCTTCATTTTGATCACTGCATTGTTATATGATATGCACAAGACTAACCTTATATATGTCACCAAAGGATAGAGTAAGTCTACTCACCCTAATCACTCGTCTGTTGTTAATTAATTTGTGTCATAAAGTGCTACATATTTTAAAATTTTTTGGTAAAAGCAACCATCTCTCTGGTCAAATATTGCGCTAAGTTAAGTCAACTGTAACTCCTTGTTCACCTATTTCATGAACAACAATGTTTGCTGCTTTTTGTATTTATCTCATAGGTTATCACTAATTATGATACCAGTTGAGAGGTAGGTCCTCTGTTTATATCTAAGCCCACCCAGCACTTACTAATTGAAGTGTAGGGGGCATAGACACAGCCCTGACGAATGCCTTAGACCCACAGCTGATTAGAGGCAGAAACATGTTGGCATAATTATTTGTACAGTGACGCATACAGGTCAGTACACCTAAGTATGCCTCCTGTATTTACCCCTTGGTAATCTTTTAATCAACCAGGGATACCACCAAATTAAAGGATACTTTAGTGGATTATCCCATGGTTTTTTAAAGTCCTAAACTGGACCTAAATCATTGTCCTGAGAGAAGAAATATCTAAGAACTCCCTCAGAAAAGCCCCATTCTGAGGTCCAGTTCGCCCTGGAAGTAACATCTTACCAGGGTGGGACGAGGTGGCAAATGATGAAGCATATCACATTACGTGAGTGACCCATCCTCGTCCAATTCTTGGAATTGCCTTGAATTTAGGTAACAAACAACTAGCAGCACACAGAGAACTCCTTGGGTCTCTGGTACTAGCCTGCTGACTTGCTGATTAAGCAAACAGCATTTCTCTGAGGGTATCACACCAATTTTTGTGTTTGTTACAATGAGATGCTTATCACTTGTTAGGCCACACAAGTACACCATATACAAAAAATAGTGCACAACAAACCTCACAGGTCACCCTTCTATCAATTACCTCTGACTGGGAGTCTGGCCCTGTGTCATACCAAGGTCTCCCTCTAGGGACCCTGAACCCATAATAAGTCCTCCACTACCCCGTTTCTTGCAAAACCTGCAGGGACAACCCCTACTACCGTATGTCACCTTTTCTGCCGCCATGTAAAGGTCCATCCCTCGCTTCCATTCTTATATGGGGGTAACTCTGACACGCCCCAGTACTTGGCCACTTGGCCACTACCAAAGCCAATGAACTGAAAAGCAACTGAAAACACGGGACATCCACATCACCGGGGATCCCCAACAAGACAATCCTTGGTTCAAGCGGGAATGAGACCTCCAAAATGGTGGAGAGTTCCTGGAGGATCATTGTCTAGTATAATTGTATGAGGGTACAGTCCCACAGTGTGTGAATAAAAGTACCCATAGCGGCATCACAGCGCAAGCAGTTTGGGGTAGACACCCTCCCAAAAGTATGTAGCTTGTGGAGATTGTAATAAACCCTGTGGAGTATTTTGAACTGTATCAGATGTAGGCGTGATTTCATAGCAACTTCGCGTGGGTGCATCAGCACCGCCTCCCAGTTTATGTCTTCAAGTTCCCCCACATCCCGTTGCTACCTTTCGTGCAACTGGTCCAGGGTATGTGGCATGTTATTGCAAATCATTCTGCATGTGGCAGAGATCTCTCCTCTTCCCAGTTCATCCATTACCATTTGTCCCTCTAACGGAGCGTATTCGGGTAACTCTGCCCCTTCCAGCCCTTCAGCGTGCCAGGAGTGCCTCAGTTGTGCATACTTTAGAAATTGTGTCAGGTGTATGTGTATGTCAAATCTCCAGAAAAGTTCTAACTACAATGAAGAACTGCACATATTCTTTGCAAAGTGGAACGAATAGTATTACCAACATGTAGTACCATGAAAAACAGGTGAGATTATTGTAAAGACACAGCAAAAGAACTTCACAAACCTACCCAGAACGTAGTGATGAAACTAGAGCCACAGAGAGATGCATTTAAAAAGAGGGGTGGAGTCTAATGCATATGGTATAGTGCAGTTGCCTACAGCTCCTAGTAGAGAATGTAATCTGTCATAGGTTCTACTTTCATGAAAACAGAGGAAAATTCTTTGCTGAGATTTAGAGCTGAGTGAGAGAAGTTGAGACAGCTAATGAGGAGGAGTATGACCAGAAGTAAGTTCACTGTGCCATAGGATTTAAGCTGCATCACACTTTTGATTCCCCCAGGGCCATAACTGGTCTGGGGTTACTTATGTTTTAAATCAGAGGGGACCTGGCTAGGCACTTTGATCTAGTCAGTCCCGTCTGGAGTTGGACCAAGACTGATTTACATGAGGTTGGTACTTTAATGTACTATTCTCACAAATGAACTAAAAATCAATGGACTGAATTATGGTCCAGAGTGATTACCAGTGTTTGAGGTTAATACAAGCATTCGATTCCTCCCATCTTGTGCTGAACAAAGCATGGTGAGTGTCTTACTTGCTACTTGTTTCCCTTAAGTCCAACGACGCTATTCTTCAACAGTCCTCTCTGTGTGTATCCAGAGTGATTTTCCCAACCTAATCGCCCGTGCCCCCCTCTCCCCCCTCCCCCCGGTATTTTGCTTGTGATTGTTGAACTTCTTAGACTAGGTTGGATCCTCAAGTGGAGAGGTGAGTAAGACTAGGGATCCTTGTACATGGATGGAGTGGACTTACTGTCCCCAAATACTAATTGGGAGCCACTCTTAAAATTCAGTGAATCCAAAGCTCCACAACCAGAGCACTCCTACACTGCACCCAATGGACCACATTACCCCTGCATCACAAGGTCAGATAGATGAATCCTTTTTAATGATCTTTGCATCACCCCCTGGCAATCAATGAATCAGGTCACCTGTTCTTGCAACACAAGCTCAGGAACCTCTGTGGCTGGTGATCAAATTTCTTCATAGCAACAAGATCGGAGAACATCTCTGGCTCTAACACAGAACATCAACACTTTCCAGATAGGCCACATTGCAACTATCCAACCTACCAAAAGAAAATTCAGGCTCAGGCCTATGCCAAAGCAGACAAGACCAGTTCACAAGCAAGTTTACACAATAAGGCAATCATGTCATAGAAAGAGGAAAAAAACGAGGAGAAATTAAAACATTTCTCCTTGTTGCACCTCCCTACGCCTCCCCTGGGGAGGCGTAGTATACTGACGCATTTCCAGGTTTATGATTTCTCGTAAATCTGGAAATGCAGCAGAAGTCATGGGTGTTGTGTGGGAACACCCACACCAACGGCACGCTCCTTTCACACAAAGCACTGCGTGTGAAGGGGCCATATGTACAAGGACACGCAGGGTGGCTTTAAGTGTCCTTGTAAATATGGGGCAGCAAGATGTGCTGCCGGTGCGTCACAAACAGTGATGCACCGCGGCGCAACAAGCTTGTAAATAAGCCCCTTAATATAATACAAACACATGGAAATGGATGTGTTCGTGCAGCGGTTATTAACATTTTGACTTCTGTGGACCCCCACTAAATCATTACTGGAACCCAGTAACCCCCAATGAGTCATTATTAGAAGCTAGGTAACCTTGGTCTAAGCCATTTCCATGATTGAAACTTTAAAACAATACACAAAAATACAAAAGCAAGTAAATACCAAACAAATGCTAACGATTGAAATACTTTATTTAATTCATAATCAAATATAGAGAAGCTATTTCACATTTTATTTGTGTATATTTTAAGAACTTTAATGATATTTTAATATTATCTAATTTTCTAACAGTCGCAGACCCTCTGAGCAGGCCCCATGGACCCCAGGTTAAAAAACACGGTATCAGGGATTGTTTGTTTCAGGATCTTGCATCAGCAGAGGGGGTAAGAATTTTCAAAAAACACTTTCAAGTTTCTTAACAGAAAAGAAAGACTATATAACTAACTTCTCTAGAAGCATGTCTCCCAATTGAGGCCCCGTCAGTGGACTAGGTAACTACTTGGAGTTGAACCTTTGATGTGCAAATAGCAGCATTGAGGAGGGCAAAACCCAGAACCAAAAAAATGGTGGTGTTTTATCCATGTGACTGGATTTACTCATGCATAACATTACGTCAATGCATTAGAAATTAAACAGTGAGTAAACAAGGCCGGGCTGGCCTATAGGACAATTAGGCAGTGTCTAATGTGCTGGCCTCATAGGTCAGTGTGGGACAATATGTTGTCTGTTTGGGGGGCTTTTCTTTCATAGTCTGCTGGGCCGGTTTTTACTGTTGATTTCCCTAATATGAAAACGAACAAACTCAAACCGATGCAGCCATCTGTACTTTGCAAAATACTTGCACAGCGTGTCTTTACAAGTTCAAAAGGGCCCCAATTTGCAAACATGGCTCACTTTATTAGCTCTCTAACTCACAAACGGAGGCCCCTTTTATTTTCATGCCGGGGCCTATTTTTGTTTGTCAGTCCGACCCTGCGAGTTAGCCTCGGGCAGGTTGGGCTTGTTGTCAGAATCGGAGCCCCTGAGCAATGTGGTACACTGCCATAAACGTGCAGGATTTGGGGTATTCAAACAGTTTACTGGTGTAAAAAAAAATGTAAAATGTTTTGCAATTTATTCCTGTCACAGAAAAAAAATATTTCCAAGAGGAGTAACAAAAAGAAAAGATTTAATAATTGCAAATGCAGTTATGCATTACATTTACAGAAACAGTAGATTTACTACATTTCCATCTGTATAAATCCGTAAAGATGTGGATACCCCTGGAAAGCTGTGATTGCCACTGTTTCCCAGGATTGATGTAATTCATGAAAAATCAGAAAATAACTTAAAATGTAGTCGGACACCTAGAACGTGAATTACCGGATTTGCTATGTTAATCTAGCGCAAATATAGCATACAAAGATCCTTAGTATCAGAGAGGATTCTGCACTAATAGGGGGAATTTAGGATTCATAAACTACTATTTTGTGCAAGATGCTAAATTAATGACAAACTTGACAATTCTTTCCTCCAATCTAGGTCGTTGCCCCTTAATCAGATGACCTCTTACATCTAGTTTATACCAAAAGGGAGTCACCGTTCCTAAGTAGAGAGAGAAAGAAGGGAAGTAATAGGTACTCTCGTCGTGTGCTACTCAAATTGTGGGGGGCAGTGTGTCCTCATCTTGATGCCCTCACACACCCCGAAGGATGTCATGCTTCATCATTGGGCTTTTGCTCCTCGTCGCGCCGGCGCTGCAATGCCCTACGGGTCCCCCGAAGGGTCTCTTTTTCGGAGATCTTTTGATGAAGCCGTATGGGTGCGTGGGTGTAAGTGGCAGTGATGTTCTAGAAGGTGTATTAAAAAATGGCTGGAGGGAGAGTGATTAATTTTTATTAAGGTGATCCCTCTGTCATTATTAAAACAAAGTGTATGGTGCTGCTTTAAGGGGTATTATGTCCCTTGGTAGCTGAGTAACTATATGTCCCTAGTGGGCATATGTTCTGGTCAACATGTTTCGCGCTTTAGTGGTCTCAGGGGGAGATCCAGGGCGCTTCGTCAGGACCGAGTAAGAAAGTTGTATCTAGAGTGGCCCGAAGTTTTCGGTGCCCCCGGATAAACGGAGGGAGTAGAACTTCTGAAACGACAAGAGTCAATAAACAAAGATACAGTTTTCCATTAGGGTATCTATACCAATGGAAGTTTTGCTAAGGTCTGGGTTCTCCATTGGAGGGCCAGGTGCTTGTAGTTTGTAGCGTGATCATTACTGCTAACGGTCGCGTTACATATATGTGAGCTAAGGGTGCTGTGGTCATTCTAAAAAATGTTTCTTAAAAGGGAAGTTATAGCTAAGTGACAGACAGACAGACATATAAGATCCATTATTAGTGCTGAGAGAATGGTGTCAGGGTTGTTCTCTGTATCACTATTTTTATTTATAAATATGCCCTGGTCTTATCAAGTAGATGTGAATCATATAAATAAAATCAAAATTTAAAAGTGAAAAGGTTTTATTATCCAGTAAGCTCGTGAACCTTTTAAATCTAGGAAATTAATACCGTAGGGCCCCACCATTGATGGCAAACCTCGAGACGCTGTGTTTATATGCACAAATACATAGATAATATATCTCACCCCTTAGTAGGTAGGGTAAGATCCTATGAGATCAGTGAGGGTCACTTGAGAGCTGTAATGAAAAAGAAAACAGAAAACCACATGTGACATTTTGGAGGGCTTCCTAAGGCTCTAAGGTATAACCCACAGCTGGTTTTACACATGAAGGGAGGGGATGCAGCCATGTGCAGGATCTGTCCTGGACCGATCTTACATCTTAGTTACTCACGGTTCTCTCTGTGCATCTGGGCTGTGTCACTTGTGTGCCTCTCGCTGTCTCCGCCGGTGGAGAAGTGAAAGCCCTGTCTCTTTTTATAGGAGTAGCCTGCTTCCGGGTGGGGCGTTGATTGTTTAATCACTGGATTGATTGGCAAATTTTTGTTGTTACTACGGGTGCCATCTTAGAACGGTATACTCTATAGTAATCTCGTATGAGGAATATTCTCGGGCTGTTGGATATTTGTGTGCTGATAGTTTTTATGTGTCGTTGGCATGGTGATATTTCTCAAAGGGAGGCGATGCATGTATTGTGCTTAAAGTTATATTGATATTTTATTTCATTTTAGTGCGGCGCGCATGGGAAATGTCTCGGTCGCCATCTTGGAGTCGGTACTTTCGATAGATGTTGGTAAGTAATGTATCCCTGGAGGACTAATGAATAGCAATAAATGGATGTAGCTCCTGTACTCATTCACCCTTGTTTTTACAGCTCTAGAGGTCATCCTATGTATAGTAGGTTACAAGGACATTTCACCATGTAGACGCAATTTTTTGTATTGCAATTGGTATGTCTCTTTTGTGTCCACTTTTGGTTCTTCAATTGGAGTGTTTTGGTATGTGCTGTGCTGTGAGCGGGCAGACATTACAAGTTCCAAATGGATAGTGTCCCTTGACTGTCGGCTGGTCCCATAATGTCCTCTGACTGTCCCCCTGTTTTTTCTGTGGTCTCGTGTGGACAACGATATCTTTTATGTTCTGTGTACGTCTGAATGCGAATCATGGGCGTTGCAGTTGCATTTCGCTTGTGTTCAGGATGTTCCAATGTTTTAATAGAACCTTTTTAACCTGATTAGATTGAGAAGTGTAAGTTGTAACACATGTAATTGTTTCATCTTTGCGCTATTCATGTGTTTCCAAAAGCGCTCCTCCATGGTTGTTCCGTGCGCGTTTCTTGGCAGACTTTATGATTTTTTGTGGGTAGTTTGTTTTTTCCAGATTTTTGCTAAGTTCTGCTGCCTGTGTTTCGTAGTCATGGGTAGTACTGCAATTTCTCCTCAGCCTGAGAAATTGGCCGAAGGGGAGATTTTGTCTCAAGGCTTTGGTGTGATGGCTGTCGTAAGGCAGTAAGCTGTTGCGATCTGTGGGCTTCCTCTATGTCGTGGTCGACAGTTTTCCATCTTTGAAGAGAATTAGTAAGTCCAGGAATGGTATTTCTTCACTTGAGGTTAATAGTGTGAATTTGAGGAAGGGGTCCTGTTGGTTGATCCAGGAGTGGAATTCTTTACATCGATCCTCTGTCCCCGTCCACAACATAAGTACATCGTCCTTGTACCGTTTCCACTCTTTTATTTCCGATTTGAAGGGGTTAGTTTCAGGTAGAATATGTTGGGCCTCAAAATGGGCCATGTATAGACATGCTAGGCTTGGCGTAAACGTACTGCCCATACAAGTACCATGGATTTGTTGATAGTGTTGGTCATGGAACTTGAAGAAGTTGTTCTTCATGGCAAGTTCTGCGCATTCCAGGATGAAGTTAATGGGTTGTTGTGTGGGAGGATCACTGTTTCTCAGGGTTTCTTCAATCACTCTTAGAGTGGCTTCTTGTGGAATGTTGGTATATAATGCCTCCACGTCGAGTGTTACCAGTAAAGTGATTTCCTCAGGTCCTCTGATGTTTTCAATGAGGTTGATGGTCTCCTTGGTGTCCTTGAGGTATAACGGCGTTGCTTGAACTAGTGGCCGTAAAAAATGATCACAATATTGACTCAGTGGCTCAAGGATGGAGTTGATCCCTGACACTATTGGTCTGCCGGGTGGGGGCATGATGTTTTTGTGGATCTTTGGTAAGACGTAAAAATATGGCGTCGTTGGCTTTGTGTTCACTAGGTACTCTGCTTCGTTCTTGGTGATCCAACCATTCGATAGTGCTTCCGTCACTGAGATGCTGATTCTTCTTGTGAGAGAATCCGTGGGGTCTGTGTCTATTTTGTGGTAGTATTTTGTGTCAGCTAGTTGTCTAAGTCATTCATTGTTATAGTCGTCGGTGTTAAGGATGACAATAGCTCCGCCTTTGTCTGCAGGTTTTATGGTAATTGCCGGATCGTCGTTGAGGTCTTGAAGGGCTTTCCTTTCTTTTGTAGGTAAATTGTCATATGTTCTCTTGGGTTGTAGTTTGTTAATGTCTTGTAAGACTGCTTTTTCATAGGTCAGTATCTCACTGGCAGTCATTACTGTGGTGGGCGTGAATCTGGAGGGATTACGTAGGCCTGTGTCTGTAGTATCCGTATCCTTCCTGCTGGTATCCTGTGTTTGAAAAAATGATTTCAGACATAGCTTTCGAAAGAACGCGTGTAGTTCACCAGTGAGTCTGAACGAGTCTTCTTTCGGAGTTGGGACAAAACCCAACCCTCTCTTTAGGACGGATTCTTCTGTTGTTGTCAGGGTCCTTGTAGATAGGTTCACCACTAGTTTTACTTCGTTTGACTCCGTGTCCTGCGTTGGTCCTCGTCCTCCGTCCATTGCAACTGTCTTTGGTCGTTTTTTCGCCTGCCTCTTCCTCTGCCCCTGCCTCTGTTCCAAAAAGGAGGGTGTTGTTGTTGTTGTTGATAGAATGGATGAGGCGGTGGTGGTCCATGGAAGCCCGGATACCATGGTGGTGGTGCTCCTGAATAGCCTGGCATTGGGTAGTTCAACATTGGAGGAGTTGGTAGTAGTGATTTTTCTCTGCAGGAGGTAGTTTTTATGGTCATTCATTTCGGTATTTATCTCAGCCAAGCGTGTCTTCCAGGTAGAGAATGTAATGGTTGTTTTCAGTGCATTCTCTGCTATGGTTATTTTTATTACTAGGGCTTCTGATAGGCGTTTGGCTGTGTTAATTATAAGTACAAGCCAGTCGCGTGTGCATCGCCAAGCTATTTGGCTCCAATCCTTCCTGAATATTATCTCCTACCGTCATGATGAGGCCATTTGGAGCTATATTGGCCCACAGATATTCCGTCATGATCGCTCCATGCATCGCTACAGTCAAGGGACACTATCCGTGCGGAACTTGTAATGTCTGCCCGCTCACAGCACATACCAAAACACTCCAATTGAAGAACCAAGAGTGGACACAAAAGAGACATACCAATTGCAATACAAAACATTGCGTCTACATGGTGAAATGTCCTTGTAACCTACTATACATAGGGATGACCTCTAGAGCTGTAAAAACAAGGGTGAATGAGCACAGGAGCAACATCCGGTGCGGTAGGAGCACCACCAAAATGAGCAGGCACTACATTGAAAAGGGACATACACCAGACCAAGTCAATTGGACCGTCATTGAGCCCAATCCCCTTTGGACAACAAAAACCCTTTTCCAAAAAGAGCAAAGATGGGTCCATCGCCTCCAAACGAACGCCCAGGGTCTTAACGATGAAATACCTTGGATTGAGGTATTAAAGATACCAAACTCTTGACATCGACCTCACCAGAGTGACATTCATAAACACTGTAGTGATGACTATGTTAGCACACCTCTCAAAAAACACTATGAAAATATCCAAGGTGCACCACCCACCGCAAAATGATGCACCAACTGTAAAAACTGACAAAGAGGACACTGAATCAACATCCTCGACAAGATCAAAAAGATCTAGCAGTAATTCCAGTAACGGAAGTTGGAAGAACTTCCAAGGAGGTTCGGGACTACTACCAACTCCTCCAATGTTGAACTACCCAATGCCAGGCTATCCAGGAGCACCACCACCATGGTATCCGGGCTTCCATGGACCACCACCGCCTCATCCATTCTATCAACAACAACAACAACGCCCTCCTTTTTGGAACAGAGGCAGGGGCAGAGGAAGAGGCAGGCGAAAAAACGACCAAAGACAGGTGCAATTGACGGAGGACGAGGACCAACGCAGGACACGGAGTCAAACGAAGAAAAACTAGTGGTGAACCTATCTACAAGGACCCTGACGACAACAGAAGAATCCATCCTACAGAGAGGATTGGGTTTTGTCCCAACACCGAAAGAAGACTTGTTCAGACTCACTGGTGAACTACACGCGTTCTTTCGAAAGCTACGTCTGAAATAATTTTTTCAAACACAGGATACCAGCAGGAAGGATACGGATACTACAGACACAGGCCTACGTTATCCCTCCAGATTCACGCCCACCACAGCAATGACTGCCAGTGAGATACTGACCTATGAAAAAGTAGTCTTACAAGACATTAACAAACTACAACCCAAGAGAACATTTGACAATTTACCTACAAAAGAAAGGAAATCCCTTCAAGACCTCAACGACGATCCCGCAATTACCATAAAACCTGCAGACAAAGGCGGAGCTATCGTCATCCTTAACACCGACGACTATAACAATGAATGCCTTAGACAACTAGCTGACACAAAATACTACCACAAAATAGACACAGACCCCACGGATTCTCTCACAAGAAGAATCAGCATCTCAGTGACGGAAGCACTATCGAATGGTTGGATCAACAAGAACGAAGCAGAGTACTAGTGAACACATAACCAACGACGCCATATTTTTACGTCTTACCAAAGATCCACAAAAACATCATGCCCCCACCCGGCAGACCAATAGTGTCAGGGATCAACTCCATCCTCGAGCCACTGAGTCAATATTGTGATCATTTTTTACGGCCACTAGTTCAAGCAACGCCGTCATACCTCAAGGACACCAAAGAGACCATCAAGCTCATTGAAAACCTCAGAGGACCTGAGGAAATCACTTTACTGGTAACACTCGACGTGGAGGCATTATATACCAACATTCCACAAGAAGCCACACTAAGAGTGATTGAAGAAGCCCTGAGAAACAGTGATCCTCCCACACAACAAACCATTAACTTCATCCTGGAATGCGCAGAACTTGCCATGAAGAACAACTTCTTCAAGCTCCATTACCAACACTATCAACAAATCCATGGTACTTGTATGGGCAGTACATTTGCGCCAAGCCTAGCATGTCTATACATGGCCCATTTTGAGGCTCAACATATTCTACCTGAAACTAACACCTTCAAATCGGAAATAAAAGAGTGGAAACGGTACATAGACGATGTACTTATGTTGTGGACGGAGACAGAGGATCGATGTAAAGAATTCCACTCCTGGATCAACCAACAGGACCCCTTCCTCAAATTCACACTATTAACCTCAAGTGAAGAAATACCATTCCTGGACTTACTAATTCTCTTCAAAGATGGAAAACTGTCGACCACGACATAGAGGAAGCCCACAGATCGCAACAGCTTACTGCCTTACGACAGCCATCACACCAAAGCCTTGAGACAAAATCTCCCCTTCCGCCAATTTGTCAGGCTGAGGAGAAATTGCAGTACTACCCTGGACTACGAAATACAGGCAGCAGAACTTAGAAAAATCTGGAAAAAAGAAACTACCCACAAAAATCATAAAGTCTGCCAAAAAAAGCGCACAGAACAACCATCGAGGAGCGCTTTTAGAAACACAAGAAAAGCGCAAAGATGAAACAATTACATGTTACAACTTACACGCCTCAATCTAATCAGGTTAAAAAGGTCCTATTAAAACATTGGAACATCCTGAACACAGGTGAAATGCAACTGCAACGCCCAAGATTCGCATTCAGACGTACACAGAACATAAAAGATATCGTTGTCCACACGAGACCACAGAAAAAACAGGGGGACAGTCAGAGGACATTATGGGACCAGCCAACAGTCAAGGGACACTATCCGTGCGGAGCTTGTAATGTCTGCCCGCTCATAGCACATACCAAAACACTCCAATTGAAGAACCAAGAGTGGAAACAAAAGAGACATACCAATTGCAATACAAAAAATTGCGTCTACATGGTGAAATGTCCTTGTAACCTACTATACATAGGGATGACCTCTAGAGCTGTAAAAACAAGGGTGAATGAGCACAGGAGCAACATCCGATGCGGTAGGAACACCACCAAAATGAGCAGGCACTACATTGAAAAGGAACATACACCAGACCAAGTCAATTGGACCGTCATTGAGTCCAATCCCCTTTGGACAACAAAAACCCTTTTCCAAAAAGAGCAAAGATGGGTCCATCGCCTCCAAACGAACGCCCAGGGTCTTAACGATGAAACACCTGGGATTGAGGTACTATAGAAACCAAACTTTTGACATCGACCTCCCCAGAGAGACATTCATAAACACTATAGTGATGACTATGTTAGCACAGCTTTCAAAAAACACTATGAAAATATCCAAGGTACACCACCCACCGCAAAATGATGCACCAACTGTAAAAACTGACAAAGAGGACACTGATGTGCCGCAAATAACACCAATAAATGCGGTAACCATTTATTGCTATTCATTAGTCCACCAGGGATACATTACTTACCAACATCTATTGAAAGAACCCACTCCAAGATGGCGACCGAGACATTTACCATGCGCGCCGCCCTAAAAATGAAATAAAATATCAATATAACTTTAAGCACAATACATGCATCGCCTCCCTTTGAGAAATATCACCATGCCAGCGACACACAAAAACTATCAGCACACAAATATCCAACAGCCCGAGAATATTCCTCATACGAGATTACTATAGAGTATACCGTTCTAAGATGGCACCCGTAGTAACAACAAAAACTTGCCAATCAATCCAGTGATTAAAAAATCAACGCCCCACCCGGAAGCAGGCTACTCCTATAAAAAGAGACAGGGCTTTCACTTCTCCACCGGCGGAGACAGCGAGAGGCACACAGGTGACACAGCCCAGATGCACCGAGAGAACCGTAAGTAACTAAGATGTAAGATCGGTCCAGGACAGATCCTGCACATGGCTGCATCCCCTCCCTTCATGTGTAAAACCAGCTTAGGGTTATACCTTAGAGCCTTAGGAAGCCCTCCAAAATGACACATGTGGTTTTCTGTTTTCTTTTTCATTACAGCTCACAAGTGACCCTCACTGATCTCATGGGATCTTACCCTACCTACTAAGGGGTGAGATATATTATCTATGTATTTGTGCATATAAACACAGCATCTCGAGGTTTGCCATCAATGGTGGGGCCCTACGGTATTAATTACCTAGATTTAAAAGGTTCACGAGCTTACTGGACAATAGAACCTTTTCACTTTTAAATTTTGATTTTATTTATACGATTCACATCTGTAGGAGAGTAGGATCTGCTTCACATGGGTACCCCCACTTTTTGCTGATGCTTCACTGTTTTTCGACATTAGTCTGGCTGGGGGCCTGCTAATCAGAACCCCAGCCTAGCTGCTTCCTCTCTAAAATGGTTTCCATGTGCCTTAGGCACATCACTGATTGGAATCTGGAGTGCCCTTATAAGTCCCTCGTATATGGTATACTATGTACCAAGGGCATAGGTACCTCAGAGGCCTGCCAGGGGCTGCAGCATGTATTATGCCACCCCTGGAAGGCCATCCAAACTGACACCACAGGTCTGCTACTGCAGCCTGGGTAAGGTGGTGCATGCACCCCTTACTGTGATATAGGTTACCTATATCACTAAATACATACACACATATAAACCTATAAGTCACTCCTAAGGCAGGCCTTATCAATCCTAAAGGCAGAGTGCATGGTTCCTATGTGAGAGGGTGCCCCTGCATGAGCAGGGCCCCTCTGCAGCGTTCGGAGACCCTTCTCTGATGCTGTTTGTAGTGCAGCCTGACCATATACTCTTAAGCGCATTATAACCTCGCGTTAAATGCTAACTTTGGAATGGCTGCACCTAAACATGTCGTGTTTGGTGTCAAACATCTTGGAATACTACCCCCCGCCAATTCTGGCGGCGGGGGTAGCATTCCACCCTTCTAGAGGGAAAGACATGTTAACTCTGGCTAGCCCGGTAACTTCTTTCCAAAGCCCTGGCATCACAAAATGGATGCTGCTGCCACAGACACAAGTCTGGCCTCCTGCTGCTGGACGAAACTCCGGCAGGGGAGGCCTGGACAATAGGTTTCCTGTCCCAGGGAGGTGTGACCACCTCCCCAGACAGGATAATGTGTATTGGGGCTGGGCGGGAGCACTTTCGGGTGCTTTGAAGTCCTGCACTGGGGGCACACTTGGTGTCCCTGTGCATACCCCAGTTCAAACCGGATCAGGGGCTTGCAGCCCCTGCTTTGGCGCGAACTGGACAAAGGGAAAGGGTGTAGCCACCCCTCTGCCCTGACCCACCCATAGGTGGGGCCACAGAGTAGTCCAACCCCTATACTTAGTATAAGTATAGGAACCCAGTCCTTAGGACTTTAGATTATCCCTGGACGAAACTCTGAAACAGAATCCTGGACCTTCGACGCTCTACTCACGATTAGAGGACAGAAGAATCTCCCTTGGGGTCAAGGAGTGACTCCCCTGCTTGGCAGGCACCAAAGAAGCATCTGTCCGGTTCGCATTTCTGAAGCTCCCGCCGGACGCCGAAGTTATCGCATCACCAGAGGTGGATTCTCAGACTTCCCCGAGGCTACCCTGAGTCCCCAGCAAAGCTGAGGCTCATAGCTATCGTGGGTGACTTGAGACCGTGACCCCTGGACACCGAGCACATTTGCAAGTGCATCCTCTTTTGGGTCTCCCCCGAAATCGTGCTTTGGTCTCCGAGTAGCTCTAACCTCCAGCACCAACTGCACCGAAGATCACTGGCCTCCACTCCACGAGTGTCCTGTGAGCCAGATCCACGTGCGACGTTTCGAGGCTCCTTCGCGGTCGCTAGCCCATTGGCTAGTAGCCCTTAACGAAGGCCAATCTTTTTCTTACTTGGCATCCTGGTTGCTCCAGGCCTGCCCTCACTTACCCTCGCTGGGTGAATTCCCCAGACCTTGCTGGTCTGCACCATCGACGATCTTCCTCTGCATCAAGACTTGCCGTTGCCAAGGCTTGTTGGGTCCAATCCGGTCGCCGACACCTCAGCACTCGACAAACATCGTGTACCAGCCCGAATCCTGCTCCTGGTTGCCGACAACACCTCCTGGACCTCGTGGCTGAAGAGTCAAGACGACCATCAACGCACCTGAAGCACTCGACATCGGTGGGCATCTGTCCATCGCCTTCCTGTGACCCAGACTCTGTCCCCTCTGCTTTCAGGTTCTTCAGAACTCCGATCCACTCTTGGATTCACCCGGACACTTTTCACTTGGTCGCCAGCAGCACTTTGCAGCAGATCGCCATTCAAATCGACGACGAAACCCGACCCCGAAAGGCACCTATGCACCCGGCTTCCCTGGGTGAGGTAACACGAGTACTCCGGTGCTCCCGTGGGTAGAGACTCTTCAAAGTCCTAGATCTCAAAGGGTCTGCTCCAAGTCCTCCTTTAAGTGTCCCTTTTCTTTAATTTCCCGATCGCGACTTTCTCCATAGAAGTCAACGGCGTATCGCGGTTGTGTATTTACACTGCACGCGTCCCCTGTGGGTCCCCTGTGTCACTACCTTGGGTGGTTCCTTGTGGTCCAAGCACTTCTAGAGGCTCTAGGCCTAGTGTCTAGTTCAGTCGTGGTTCTTATACCACTTTATTGGTATATGGTTTGGTACGCCCCTAGGGCCCAAACGTGTATTTGTGCTATTACTGTGTTTAAATAACTTCTAACTTATGTACTTCGAACTCTAGCCTCATAAAGAGACTAGAGGGTGTGTTTAGTAATAAATACATATATTTTGAATATATACCTGGTGTGGTGCTCTTTCATTTGGTCACTCAAGAGATTATAGACTGGTAAAACAAGCTGCTTTACATTCCTTCAAGACTTAGCCTGAAGGCTGCTCTCCATAGCTACCACTAGGATAGCTTTCAATAAGGTTGTCTTTAACCTATCTCCAATAAGGGGTTGTTTGGACTGGTGCAAGGTGCCCACTATAATTAGTGGACAGCATATACCAGGCCAACTTCTCACATTGGTGTGCAGCGTGTGGGATTCCAGCTTGCTATTGTTTTACCAGATAATCTCAATTGAATTGATCAACTGACAACCACTAAAGGTACCTAAGGTACATATAATTTAAGCTTAGAATACAGTAAGTTCTACTGAACTTAGAGTTGTGTGTTAAGGGATAGCACAACCCTTTCTACAACTCAAGAGAGTTTAGTAGGCCACACTAGAGTAGGTAGTGCATACACCACACCACACTAGTAATGTCTTTAAGGGTAGGATCTAAAGAATCCTTGCAGGAAGCCACTGAGCTTCCACCCTCCAAGTATGATACACTCCCATTCTTGGAATTGAGAGCTTTATGCAACTTGAGAAAAATAAGGACAGGCCAAAGCCCCACCACCCAACACCTCAAGGAGTTGTTGGTGGCTTATGACCTTAGTAAGCCCTTGGGGACTGAAGGGGTAGGAGCTGAGGGTGGGGCAGAAGATGAGGAAGGGGCCAGGGGTACCAATACCCCCAGCCCCCTCTGAAACTGGCCAGGAGGGCGACAATGGCCCTGACCTGGATAACCCAATCCCTCCTGAGGAAGATGAAGAGGATGATCAGAATGATGCCCTCTTTGTCCCCCAGGAAGGATTATGAGTGTGCCCAGGAAGTCTAGATCTCCTTCTCAGGAGTCTAACCACTCTGGCACCTCAATAGGGAGCTCTGTCTCATCTCATAGGAGGGAATCCTCTCATGAGAGAAGAAAGAGGCTGGTTCAATATGAGGAAGCTCAGCTTGAAATCAGAAAACAGCAACTAGCTATAGACAGGGAGTCCCTAGATCTCTTTAGAGAGAGAAGAAAGTTGGGACTAGAGTCCCATGGTGGCAGCCATGTCCCTAGAGATAGGGAAAGGTCCTATGACCATAGGAACCTGAGCAAGATTGTCCCTCCCTACCAGAGTGGGGATGACATCCACAAGTGGATAACTGCTCTAGAGAGGGCCTGTAAAGTACAGAAGGTCCCTCAGGAGCAGTGGGCAGCAATCTTGTGGCTCTCCTTTGCAGACAAAGGTAGAGATCAGCTCCTCACTGTTAGAGAGGAGGATGCTGATAATTACAAGGTCTTGAAGAGTGCTCTTATTGATGGGTTTGGCCTAACCACTGAACAGTACAGGTTGAAGTTCAGAGATACCCAAAAGCATAGACTCAAGACTGGGTAGACTATGTGGATTGTTCTGCCAAGGCTCTGGAAGGCTGGTTGATGGGCAGTAAGGTGTGTGACTTCTCAGGATTGTACAATCTGATAATGAGGGAGCAGATTCTTAATAACTGTCAAAATCAGCTGTTGCATCAATACCTGGTAGACTCTGATCTGACCTCTCCCCAAGAATTGGGAAAGAAGGCAGACAAATGGGTCAGAACCAGGGTGAAGCAGAAGGTACAGAACCAAGGTGGGGAAACCAAGAAGCAAGATGCTAAGAACTCTGAAAAGGGTGGGGAGAAGGGTAAAGATCAAAAGTCTTCATCAGGCCCCCAAAAATCTTCTTCTGGTGGGGATTCACAGTCTACCAAAGGGAAAGGCCAAAGAAAACCATGGTGCAAGGTCTGTAAGCAAAAGACCCACTGGACCAGTGATTGCACCAAGTCCAAAGACTCCAGTCCAGCACCCACCAATGCCCCTAAGGCACCTGTTCCCCCTAGTACAGTTGGTGGGAGTGCTCCAGCCAAGGGTTTAGTAGGGTTCACCCTGGGTACTGAGTTGGGCTCTGACCTAGTCAGAGAACTGACTCAGGCTGTGTTAGTCTGTGATGGAGGCATGGATGTGACCTCCACTGTGAGTCCCAGTAATCTGGGCAAGTACAGACAACAGCCTTTAATCAATGGACGTGAGGCTTTGGCATTTAGGGACACAGGGGCAAGTGTCACAATGGTGACACAAGACCTTGTGAATCCTGGGCAAGTTATACTTGGTGAGATGTACCAAGTGACCAATGCTAGCAATGTCAGAACAGACCATACTCTGGCAGTTGTTAACTTCTCCTGGGGAGGGGTAACTGGCCTTAAGAAGGTTGTGGTGAGTGCAAACCTACCAGTCGAATGCTTGCTTGGCAATGACTTAGAGACTTCTGCTTGGGCAGAAGTGGAGCTCAGGACCCATGCACAAATGCTGGGGATCCCTGCAGATGTGTTTGCTGTGACCAGGTCACAAGCCAAAATGTCTAGCACTGAACAGGCCTTGGATTCTGGAAGAATGGACCAAGTGCCTTCCAAGAGGAGGAGTAGTAGGGTTAAGGCAGTGCCTTCCCCCTTGGCTCAGGAGGAAGATCAGTCCCTTGAGGGGGATGATCTCAGCCCTGAAGAAGGAACTGTCCCAGAGGAACTTGAACCTGACCAGGTTGAGTTCTTGGGGACAGGGGGACCTTCTAGTGCAGATCTGAGCCAGGAGCAGCAGAGCTGCCCCTCCCTTGAACCCCTCAGACAGCAAGCTGCTGCTGAGGCTGCTGGGAAAGCTAGTGGTCCCCATACAGTATATTGGGATGATGGACTCCTGTACTCAGAGAGTAGAGACCCCAAGCCTGGTGCTACCAGGAGGTTGGTTATACCTCTGAAGTTCAGGGGCTTCCTATTGACCCTAGCCCATGATATTCCCTTAGCAGGTCACCTGGGCCAGAACAAGACTTGGGACAGAATTGTCCCTCACTTTCACTGGCCCCACATGTCTGAAGACAGCAAGGAGTTTTGTCGCTCCTGTGTAACCTGCCAAGCCAGTGGCAAGGCAGATGGCACTACAAAGGCCCCCTGATACCACTACCTGTGGTGGGGGTGCCCTTTGAAAGGGTAGGGATTGACATTGTTGGTCCCATGGATCCCCAAACAGCCTCTGGGCACAGGTTTATCCTGGTGGTAGTGGATCATGCCACCAGGTACCCAGAAGCTATTCCCCTCAGGACCACTACAGCACCTGTGGTGGCAAGGGCCCTCCTGGGAATTTTCTCAAGAGTGGGCTTTCCTAAGGAGGTAGTATCAGACAGGGGTGCTAACTTCATGTCTGGGTACTTAAAAGCAATGTGGAAGGAGTGTGGAGTGACTTATAAGTTCACCACACCCTATCACCCACAATGCAATGGTTTAGTTGAGAGATTCAACAAAACCTTGAAGGGCATGATTAAAGGGCTCCCAGAAAAGCTTAGGCGTAGATGGGACATACTCTTGCCCTGCCTTTTATTCGCATATAGGGAGGTGCCTCAGAAGGGGTTGGTTACAGCCCTTTTGAACTTCTGTTTGGCCACCCTGTGAGGGGTCCACTGTGCTTGGTGAAGGAAGGATGGGAGTTACCTCTCAAGCCCCCAAAGCAAGATATAGTGGACTATGTACTTGGTCTCCGCTCCAGGATGGCTGAGTATATGAAAAAGGCAACCAAAAACCTTGAGGCTAGCCAGGAACTTCAAAAGGCCTGGCATGACCAAAAGGCTGTTCTGACTGTTTACCAGCCAGGACAGAAGGTGTGGGTGTTGGAGCCAGTGGCCCCAGCAGCTCTCCAAGACAAATGGAGTGGACCCCACACTATTGTTGAGCAGAAGGGTGAGGTTACCTACTTAGTAGACCTAGGAACACCCAGGAGTCCCCACAGGGTTCTCCATGTCAACAGGTTAAAACCATATGTGGACAGGGCAGACATGGGCTTGCTCATGGCTACTGATGAAGGGCAGGAAGAAGAGAGTGACCCACTCCCTGACCTGCTCTCACAGAACCCTGACGATGGGTCAGTAGATCGTGTAGCCTTGGCAGGCAGCCTCACTACCCAGCAACAAACTGATTGTAGGCAAGTTCTCAATCAGTTTAGACATATGTTTTCACTGACACCCAGTCAGACCACCTGGTGCACTCATGAAGTGGACACTGGGGACAGTCTGCCTATTAAAAATAAGATTTATAGGCAACCTGACCATGTCAGGGACTGTATCAGGACTGAAGTCCAGAAAATGTTGGAGTTGGGAGTTATTGAACCCTCAGATAGCCCTTGGGCTAGTCCAGTGGTCCTTGTGCCAAAACCTCACACCAGTGGTGGAAAAAGAGAGATGAGGTTTTGTGTGGACTACAGGGGTCTCAATGCAGTCACTAGGACTGATGCCCATCCAATACCAAGGGCCGATGAGCTCATAGATACTTTGGCCTCTGCCAAATATCTCAGCACATTTGACTTGACAGCTGGCTACTGGCAGATCAGACTAGCTGATACTGCAAAGCCCAAAACAGCATTCTCAACCCCTAGTGGGCATTATCAATTTGTGGTGATGCCCTTTGGTCTGAAGAATGCACCTGCCACTTTCCAGAGGTTGGTGAATACAGTTCTCACAGGTCTGGAAGCCTATAGTGCAGCATATCTAGATGATATTGCTGTCTTTAGCTCCACCTGGGAGGATCACCTGGTCCACCTCAGGAATGTTTTACAGGCCCTGCAAAAGGCAGGCCTGACTATCAAGGCCACTAAGTGCCAGATAGGGCAGAGTCAGGTTGTGTACCTGGGCCACCTTGTGGGTGGAGGCCAGGTTCAACCTTTGCAGAGCAAGATCCAGACTATCATGGACTGGACTGCTCCCACTACCCAGACTCAGGTGAGAGCCTTCTTAGGCCTGACTGGGTACTATAGGAGATTTGTCAAGGGGTATGGATCAATAGTGACACCCCTGAATGACTTAACTTCTAAGAAAATGCCCAAAAGGTTCAGTGGACAGTTAGCTGTCAAAAGGCATTTGATGACCTGAAGCAGGCCATGTGCACTGCTCCCATTCTACAGAGTCCTGATTACTCCAAGAAGTTCATTGTTCAAACTGATGCATCTGAATTGGGGGTAGGGGCTGTACTGTCACAATTGAATGAAGAAGGTCAGGATCAGCCAGTAGCTTTCATTAGCAGAAGGCTGACCCCTAGAGAGAAACGTTGGTCAGCCATAGAGAGGGAGGCCTTTGCTGTGGTCTGGGCTCTGAAGAAGTTGAGGCCATACTTGTTTGGTACACACTTCCTGGTTCAGACAGACCATAAGCCCCTCTTATGGCTAAAACAAATGAAGGGTGAAAACCCCAAACTGCTTAGGTGGTCCATTTCCCTACAGGGGATGAACTTTACAGTGGAACATAGACCTGGGAGTAACCATGCCAATGCAGATGGTCTCTCTAGGTACTTCCACTTAGAACATGAAGACTTAACTGGGCAAGGTCAGTTTAATGTCCCTACGTTTGGGGGGGGGGTTGTGTAGGAGAGTAGGATCTGCTTCACATGGGTACCCCCACTTTTTGCTGACGCTTCACTGTTTTTCGACATTAGTCTGGCTGGGGCCCTGCTAATCAGAACCCCAGCCTAGCTGCTTCCTCTCTAAAATGGTTTCCATGTGCCTTAGGCACATCACTGATTGGAATCTGGAGTGCCCTTATAAGTCCCTAGTATATGGTATACTATGTACCAAGGGCATAGGTACCTCAGAGGCCTGCCAGGGGCTGCAGCATGTATTATGCCACCCCTGGAAGGCCATCCAAACTGACACCACAGGTCTGCTACTGCAGCCTGGGTAAGGTGGTGCATGCACCCCTTACTGTGATATAGGTTACCTATAACACTAAATACATACACACATATAAACCTATAAGTCACTCCTAAGGCAGGCCTTATCAATCCTAAAGGCAGAGTGCATGGTTCCTATGTGAGAGGGTGCCCCTGCATGAGCAGGGCCCCTCTGCAGCGTTCGGAGACCCTTCTCTGATGCTGTTTGTAGTGCAGCCTGACCATATACTCTTAAGCGCATTATAACCTCGCGTTAAATGCTAACTTTGGAATGGCTGCACCTAAACATGTCGTGTTTGGTGTCAAACATCTTGGAATACTACCCCCCTCCAATTCTGGCGGCAGGGGTAGCATTCCACCCTTCTAGAGGGAAAGACATGTTAACTCTGGCTAGCCCAGTAACTTCTTTCCAAAGCCCTGGCATCACAAAATGGATGCTGCTGCCACAGACACGAGTCTGGCCTCCTGCTGCTGGACGAAACTCCGGCAGGGGAGGCCTGGACAATAGGTTTCCTGTCCCAGGGAGGTGTGACCACCTCCCCAGACAGGATAATGTGTATTGGGGCTGGGCGGGAGCACTTTCGGGTGCTTTGAAGTCCTGCACTGGGGGCACACTTGGTGTCCCTGTGCATACCCCAGTTCAAACCGGATCAGGGGCTTGCAGCCCCTGCTTTGGCGCGAACTGGACAAAGGGAAAGGGGTGTAGCCACCCCTCTGCCCTGACCCACCCATAGGTGGGGCCACAGAGTAGTCCAACCCCTATACTTAGTATAAGTATAGGAACCCAGTCCTTAGGACTTTAGATTATCCCTGGACGAAACTCTGAAACAGAATCCTGGACCTTCGACGCTCTACTCATGATTAGAGGACAGAAGAATCTCCCTTGGGGTCAAGGAGTGACTCCCCTGCTTGGCAGGCACCAAAGAAGCATCTGTCTGGTTCGCATTTCTGAAGCTCCCGCCGGACGCCGAAGTCATCGCATCACCAGAGGTGGATTCTCAGACTTCCCCGAGGCTACCCTCAGTCCCCAGCAAAGCTGAGGCCCGTAGCTATCGTGGGTGACTTGAGACCATGACCCCTGGACACCAAGCACATTTGCAAGTGCATCCTCTTCTGGGTCTCCCCCGAAGTCGTGCTTTGGGCTCCGAGTAGCCCTAGCCTCCAGCACCAACTGCACCGAAGATCACTGGCCTCCACTCCACGAGTGTCCTGTGAGCCAGATCCACGTGCGATGTCTCGAGGCTCCTTCGCGGTCGCTAGCCCGTTGGCTAGTAGCCCTTAAGGAAGGCCAATCTTTTTCTTACTTGGCATCCTGGTTGCTCCAGGCCTGCCCTCACTTACCCTTGCTGGGTGAGTTCCCCAGACCTTGCTGGTCTGCACCATCGACGATCTTCCTCTGCATCGAGACTTGCCGTTGCTAAGGCTTGTTGGGTCCAATCCGGTCGCCGACACCTCAGCACTCGACAGACATTGTGTACCAGCCCGAATCCTGCTCCTGGTCGCCGACAACACCTCCTGGACCTCGTGGCTGAAGAGTCAAGACGACCGTCAACGCACCTGAAGCACTCGACATCGGTGGGCATCTGTCCATCGCCTTCCTGGTCACTGGCTAGTGACCCAGACTCTGTCCCCTCTGCTTTCAGGTTCTTCAGAACTCCGATCCTCTCTTGGATCCACCCGGACACTTTTCACTTGGTCGCCAGCAGCACTTTGCAGCAGATCGCCATTCAACTCGACGACGAAACCCGACCCCGAAAGGCACCTATGCACCCGGCTTCCCTGGGTGAGGTAACACGAGTACTCCGGTGCTCCCGTGGGTAGAGACTCTTCAAAGTCCTAGATCTCAAAGGGTCTGCTCCAAGTCCTCCTTTAAGTGTCCCTTTTCTTTAATTTCCCGATCGCGACTTTCTCCATAGAAGTCAACGGCGTATCGCGGTTGTGTATTTACACTGCACGCGTCCCCCGTGGGTCCCCTGTGTCACTACCTTGGGTGGTTCCTTGTGGTCCAAGCACTTCTAGAGGCTCTAGGCCTAGTGTCTAGTTCAGTCGTGGTTCTTATACCACTTTATTGGTATATGGTTTGGTACGCCCCTAGGGCCCAAACGTGTATTTGTGCTATTACTGTGTTTAAATAACTTCTAACTTATGTACTTCGAACTCTAGCCTCATAAAGAGACTAGAGGGTGTGTTTAGTAATAAATACATATATTTTGAATATATACCTGGTGTGGTGCTCTTTCATTTGGTCACTCAAGAGATTATAGACTGGTAAAACAAGCTGCTTTACATTCCTTCAAGACTTAGCCTGAAGGCTGCTCTCCATAGCTACCACTAGGATAGCTTTCAATAAGGTTGTCTTTAACCTATCTCCAATAAGGGGTTGTTTGGACTGGTGCAAGGTGCCCACTATAATTAGTGGACAGCATATACCAGGCCAACTTCTCACAACATCTACTTGATAAGACCAGGGCATGTTTACAAATGAAAATAGTGATACAGAGAACAACCCTGACACCATTCTCTCAGCACTAATCATTGATCTTATATGTCTGTCTGTCACTTAGCTATAACTTCCCTTTTAAGAATTGTTTTTTAGAATGACCACCCTTAGCTCACATATATGTAACGCGACCGTTAGCAGTAATGATCACGCTACAAACTACAAGCACCTGGCCCTCCAATGGAGAACCCAGACCTTAGCAAAACTTCCATTGGTATAGATACCCTAATGGAAAACTGTATCTTTGTTTCTTGACTCTTGTCGTTTCAGAAGTTCTACTCCCTCTGTTTATCCGGGGGCACCGAAAACTTCGGGCCACTGTAGATACAACTTTCTTACTCAGTCCTGACGAAGCGCCCTGGATCTACCCTGAGACCACTAAAGCGCGAAACATGTTGACCATAACATATGTCCACTAGGGACATATAGTTACTCAGCTACCAAGGGACATAATACCCCTTAAAGCAGCACCATACACTTTGTTTTAATAATGACAGAGGGATCACCTTAATAAAAATTAATCACTCTCCCTCCAGCCATTTTTTAATACACCTTCTAGGACTTCACTGCCACTTACACCCACGCACCCATACGGCTTCATCAAAAGATCTCCAAAAAAGAGACCCTTCGGGGGACCCGTAGGGCATTGCAGCGCCGGCCCGATGAGGAGCAAAAGCCCAATGATGAAGCATGACATCCTTCGGGATGTGTGAGGGCATCAAGATGAGGACACACTGCCCCCCACAATTAGAGTAGCACACGACGAGAGAACCTATTACTTCCCTTCTTTCTCTCTCTACTTAGGTACGGTGACTCCCTTTTGGTATAAGTTTAACTTCGGGAGCACGGGTCACCGGTCCTTTTGAATAGCTCCTAGAGTCCCCCTCTTTTGATAAATAAGCTCTTCCATCTAGTGTCAACACCAGAAAGAGCCACTGAGTTAATTGTTAACAACAAATAAATTTTTAGTTTAGGAAAAATACTCTCCAAAGTCAATGAATGGATTTGACAGTGGTATTTGAGAAACAGCTAAACTGCCATTTTGATACCCATTTAAGTTTGTGCGCTACGCTCAGCATATAGGGCCTGCTGTAAGTCCCCTCCTCGACATAAATAGCTGTTTTAAATTTTTCAATTGTTTTAGAATGTATATTTTAAGATAATTGTTCCTCTCTTGCCTATTTACCTCTGCACTTTCTTTCTACACCTTCTTTTTGTCTCTAGTCCTAAGGCGGCATGTGCCGCCATTTCGACACTCGTTTAAGTTTGGGTGCAGGAGGCACACCAATGGCAACCCGTCTGCGCCTCTTTGTGCCTGGTCCACACCTAGCACCAGAAACCCTGCTCCTGCAGTGCAAGCTGCTCAGGAAAGAATAATGTATACTTCTAATTAACTCTTTGCCTTGAGTTACGGGAATAATTGTATAGCTGCTCTGCTCTGTCTCACATTAGAGGCCCCACTTCTTGCTTAACCTGTAGATCTTTTCTGGGTAGCCTTCCTCTGATATAAAGGCCGCCTATATTCAAGCATTTATTTTCTTTATTGTCAATATGTTTCTGAACCCTGTCAGCTGCCAGTTAACAGTACCCCCTTTGCAAGAATTGTTTGCTAACCTTCCTTTTTTTTTTTAGAAGAGATGCCACTATTTACAAAAATGTTGGTTCTCTGAAAGATGGAGCTCAGTATTTTAGAAACTTGTGAAGCCATCAAGTGTTCTCTTCTGCTCAGGTTGCTGTTTTCTCTGCAATTTCTCTAGATTACATCCTTTAAATATCTCAAAGTTCCTCTGGTCCTCCTTCCAGCCTAGGTTCTCCTAACATTCTAAAGGTTTGCACTGTATTGGACCTCAATTAAGTGAGCATCTTAATAGATCACTTGGCTCGACCTCGATTCACTACATTTGGAAACTTGCTCTTGTTCTTCCCTTTCTAAAGAAAAAACTGCAGATCCTACTGGACTTTCAAATTTTCGACCTATATATAATTTGCCTTTTCCATCTAAGGTCTTAGAGAAGGCAGTTAACAGACAGCTCTCGAGCTACCTGGAAAAACATCTGGAGATGATGATTCTCAATCAGGCTTTAGACCGCATTATAGCATTGAGACAGCTTTGCTTGCAGTTACTGAACACCCTCCCACTGTACTTTACATGGGTGGCCGTGCTGCCTCAGTCCTCTTGGGCTTGTCGGCATCTTTTGTCACCTTCTACCATACCATCTTCTTAGAGTATGTCTTGTGAGAATCAGTGACACTGCCTTAAAATAGATCCACTCTTCTCTGTTCGAATGTTCTCCAATGATGATGTCGGGTCCTTATAAGTCAATTCAGTCTTCGATTATACAAGGAGTTCCACAGAGATCATTTTTAAGTTCCATAATTTTCAATGTCTAACGTGCCCCTTTAGCAAATTTAGTTTAAATTCTTTGGCTTCATATGCTGACGAAACTCAATTAATAGTGTCAATCACCAACCAGAACTTAGAAAAGAGAGCGCATTTCAAATAATTTCTTTCGGCAACTACTAAAGAGATGAATGCCAGTTGCTACAGCTCAATTCAAGTAAAAAGAAGATTATACTCTTTCGTACCATTAATATAATTTGTTTTGAGGCCATAGGCCATCTGAACGGCACCCTAACCCAGTTCCCTCAGAGAGAGTTTGGAATTTAAGGATACAATTGGATTGTGATTTTTCTTTTAAGTCTCACATTTCAGCAGTTTCAGGCACATGCTTTCACCTATTAAAGTCACTATGTAAATGTTTGGATCTGCTGCCGTCTTCTAGCCATAAAAATGTGGTTCATGCTTTGATCATGTTTAGACTTGATTATGGCAACACTCTGTATCTTGGTTTGCCTAAATATTCTGCTCACCTCATTATTGTACGAATTCCTAAATAGCACTCTATCACTTATCACCTTGTGGTGTGCATTGGCTTCCTATAAATAAAAGACTGGTATTCAAGACTATGGTTCTCATTTACCACACCCAGAGTAATGAAAGCCCAGTCAATTTGCAAAATTATTTCCAATTTTATTCTCTGAGTAGAGCCCTAAGATTCAATGGTGCTCGTTTTTGGGGTTTCCCAACCTAGGCAAGTCCGAATTGGAGAAAACTGTTTCTCTTTTCTAGGGGCTACACAATGGAATCCACTTCCTATCAAGCTACATCTTTTCCTTTCCTTCCAATTTATGAGCAAAAAAGGAAGACCTGACTTTTCAACCAGGTTTTCGATTTTTCAATGTCCCTCTTGCTGTTGGTCTAGTCCTGAGAGACCCAGTTGGGTTAGCTGTTTTGCACTTTACAAGTAAAATATTAATTAATTCATTCTGTACTCTGCCTTAGTATGAGTGAACATAAAAGACCAGTGACTAAAAACACAGAACCTTCAAAGTTGAAATGCTGATCTGCATTTTTGAGTCATATACCTCTCTGTTAACAAGCCACTGTACATACATATGTTGTATTCATAGAGCGCAAGCCAAGGCATAACGCAGCGGAGTAGTGTAAAGGGTCAAAGGCCATTCTTACAATCCAAAAATGTAAAGTCTATAAGCTGGCAAATACTCAAAATGAACACAGCGCTGTTGTTAAGAACACACCCACTGGTACAGCAGTTTATTTACTAGTGGTTTATATTGCACATTCCAGCCACTTAGGGTGTTCAAGCCCTTTACAAAATCAGATACAATTCAGTTTTTCCATGGCGGCATAAAGTAATAAATAGACCCAATGGCAACAGACATGAAGGTGGAATATATATATAAAAAGTGGGACAAACAGAATGGATGGTTAAGCATAGTTACAACTTTTAAGTTACAAGTGAAGTCTAGATATTATGTCGTCCAATCAGAAGAAGTAGTTTGTTTCACAAAGTGCAATGCCCCTGGAATAAGAGTTCTTTCTGTTATTTTGAAGGATTTGTGGAGAGGGTGTTACCAGGTTGCAGTTGTGAAGGAGTTTTGCATCTTTAGAGATCTTTCTGTGAAGGATTTGAGAGAGCATGAATTGAACAGAAGAATGACCAGATTTTTGAAATCCCTGTTTCAGAGTCATCAGCGGGCTCCGGATGGTCTAAGAGTTTTTGGTTGGTATTTGGTTGAGTTTCTGTGAAGGTTTTTGTGTATAACACAGCTTAACAATAGGATTTGTTTTGTTGCAGTAAGCAACCACTGTAGGGCGATAAGTACAGGAGTGATGTTGTCCAAGCATTTAATTCCTAAGATGAGTTGAGATGTCACATGAAGGGCTGCTTTATTTGAAGCACTGTGACACTTTGAAATTCCAGATTGTAGGGAGATCCCATAATTGAGTCTGGAAAGAACTAGGGGTTTGTCCATTCTGTGATTAAGGGCTTGATCTCTCTCAGGAATCTGAGCTGATGTTGGACACTTCTTCACTGAGCAATTTGCACTTGCATGTTGAGTTTTCTGTACAGACAATGAATGAGGTTTTGCAGTCCAGGATAGTCAGTGAATTCAGCTAAGATTGACCAAGGTGGATTCTTGTGGAAGTATGATGAAGTGAAGTACCATTTTGAGGAGGTTCAGCTTGAGATAATGCTCCTCCTTTAACCTTGGGGAGTAAATGGAGCCCTGTTATATGATGGAGAGGTCACAGAGGATGTTGCTTATTTTAATCATTTACTTTTGATCTTTTAGATAGGAGAACTAGGTGAGGTCTTTACCATCTAATCCCATGTGTTCATTAAAATGGTAATGAAGGTGTGCTAATTGATAGTACTGAAGGCTGCAGAGTGGTGTAGTAAGCCGAGGAGTAGTGAATCTTTGTTATCTAGGATGCCCAGTGTGTCATCAGCTATTTGCAGCATTAGTAGGTCTATGCTACAACCGGCTCTTAATCTAATTGGAGATCATCGAGCAATCATTCTTTAGAATGTGATTGTTCAGTTGTCAGCCAATTGAGCGCTCCATGATTTTAGTCAGGGCGGGGAGGCATATAACTGGGCGAAAGTTATTCAGGTCTTCTGGAACAGTGTTGGGTTTCTTCAGGAGGGTGTTACTTGGTTATTCTGGTAAGACACCCTGTTTCAGGGATGAATTTATCAGGTTGATCAAGTAGAGGCCACTGCGGCACCTACGCCTTGAAGAATATGCCCTGGAGTCGGGCCAGTGAAGAGGGTGGAGGGTTTATGTTCACTTTAATTGGGTCCCTTCCTTGAGAAAACTTCGTCAAAGGAAGACAAGATCTCTGTAAATTTCTTGGTTGGAGGCTGATGGTTTTGCTTCCTAGTGTAGTTTGTGTGGGTCGTGAGGAATGTTTCAATATTTTTCATTTTTTCATATTTGAATCATAAGAATTATTTACTCCTTTTTTGGTTATATTCATCAGGGGCAATAAGATGGCTTAGCGATCAATTGAACTATTTCAAATATTTTTTTCAGTTGATTTTTGGATCGCTCATTTTTTGTTCGAATGGGGGTAGCTTTCACTTCAAGGATTAACTTTTTATAGACTATGCATTTTTGGAGGAGTTCATCGTTTTTGTGGGGGTGTTGGTTACCAGGTTTGTTTGAAACTGTGACAGACTTTCAAGCTTCATTAAGTTTAGTGATGTACAAGGGTGCTGATTTCACTAGCTTTAGTCATTTTGGTTTTGCAGAGTGCGTACACGTTTGTGGGGACACTCTAATCTCATAGATATTTATCCTCTTCGGTCGGTGGACCTTTTATTAGTTGCCTGAGAAGTAAGAGGAAGTTAGCATCACTTCTGATTACAATAACACATAAACACAGGTAGTCATGCAAAAAAACAAGACTACTAAAATGAGGTTAAAGGGTTTTATTACAGGCTCAGGAACAGACTGATATAAATAAGTCTCAAAAACATATTATAAATGTATAATAGTACAAGAATAAATCCGAATCTCCTAATAAAATTCAGTCTAAACAATAGAAAGAACACCAAAAGCTTGGTGGCTGCAATACAGAAAGTGAGAAAGGGAATCTGAAGATTTAATTGCAGAATCCGATCCTCCTGCCTAGTCATTAGTATATGTAATATAATCTAATTTATCCTACACTATTTTATTCCCGGGAAACCCTAATCAAGCTATGGGAAGCTAGGAACAGGTGTCAGCATAATGGAGCCTTTCATAAAAGTAAGCCAAATCTAAAGAGTATAGCATGAAGCCACACAGTGAGAGGAATACCGAAAGAGGTCTGCACCTTGTGAAATCCTAAGGGTCTCTGGTCTCTAGTAAACAATGAAGCACCTATTAACCCCTTTACCGTGGCCGAAATTCCGCCGTGGTGCGGCGGCTTTGAAGAGTGGGCGGGGCCGCGTCGGCCAACGGATGTGCGCAGCACTACGGAGGTAGTGCTCGCGTCGGCCGTTGGCCGACAGAAGCAGCGAACGGGTTAACACACAAATATTCAAGGTAACCAACGTCATCTTCTCTAGTACATTTCCATTTTCCCCTGTACAATATTGGCAGCACTCAGCTCTTCTCCCAGACCTTCAGTTGGGTACAGTCAGCTGACCTTGAACATCTCTCTCTGCCATGAGAACTCTTCTTCATGCCAAAAGGTTCCTCCCGTACTTTACTATCACTACAAATAAACAACGCCTTTCACTAACTAACGAAGCCTTGTATCTGCACCTGCAGTGGAGAGAATGAGCAAGCAAAACAATTCTCACGTGAAAGTGAAACATCAAAACTCAAGAACTTGAGGCCAGCAATTATGCTAAGTTAACACAGCAGTTAAAATGCAGTTGACATTTGAATATAGGTGCACGCACATTCACAATTAGTACATATATGGACTCTCATGTGTAATAAATCATAACTACATATAACTGTTAGATTCTTAAAACATTCGTATAGCTATAAATGAGAACTACATATTTACGAAAATCTTCGACATTAGTACGCACACTTTAAATGATATTATTACCTTTTTATTATGGAACATTTCAGAAATACATTCGAATTCCCATTAGTTTATTAGAATGTTAGACCACACAAATAAAATAAGTGCCAATCTGCATAAATCAACACAAATAGGTGACGTGTAAGGGTGGAGCCAAAATTAAGCTGCTCCAGTTGTTTAGTATTTCAGCATCTTCTTGTTCTAAACCACCAGAATAGAATCAATCTTTTGGTCTGCAAGTGGGTGGTGTGCTGCTCAGAAGAATCAATCTTTTGATCTGCAAGTGGGTGGTGTAAAGCTCAGAAGTTAGTTGCTCAAAAGGAGGAGTGGATGTGCTTTGTGTGTCCTATTCTGTTTTTTAGTCTCATGGGTTAACCAGCGAATTCAGTTCTGGAGATGGAAAGGCTGAAAGGTGCTAGAGGGTAGTATGACCAATCCTCAGGGATGTGTGTTCTCATTTCAATAATATTTATCTAGCTATAAGTATATTGAGAGTTGAGTCTTTGTTGTGAGACAGTGAATTACAAAACTCTTATAGGTCACTGTTTCGAGGAATGAAGATAATTGTGAAATGGTCTCTTAGAAATGTATGGTCTTTTATCAGGGATGACTGTCCTCTTTGACCTCTGACCTGGAAGAATATATGTATATTATAGTTGTCAAATCGTCTCATGTCATTTATGATACTGTCTTCCAGTCCTGACCTTTCAGCTTTTGCAAATGGCATGGTGGATGTTTAGAGACCACACTGTCAAAAGTATAAATGAAACATCAAGTCCTAGAATGCAACTTGCTGGTATCTTGCATGCATTGGCTTGTGTGCTACACATAATATTATAGTACTACTTAGCAGCAATGCTCACAAGTCAATTTACCTAAATGGCTACAAATATAAATCATGAATTTCAATTGCGTGCTTAACCTGTGACTAGGCTTTCAGTAACATGTCTAATAGCCCAGGAGAAATACATGTAACAATATAATTTGTTTTATTGCTAGAGAAACTAGCAGGCATCAATTAACTGGAAGGAATTTACTTCCGAAAGTAAGCCCTAGGGTTTCAGTCTGGGTACGGTTCCAGGCAGAGACATAGCCTCAGTATTACAGCATAGTATGCTAAAGTCACATTGTGTTGACACAAACAAGCTTTAAGCAGGTTGGCCAGCATGCTATTTGCCCCGTTCATGATCTGTGCATGAGCAGGGGCAAGCAGGCTTGTTTTTGGGTGCTCACCTTAAATATCGACTGAGAAATACTGTGTCACCATAATACTGTGGTAAAAGTATAATGTTCACAATAGTTTCTGGACAAAAATATCGTGGGTTGGCACTTTTTTTTTTTTTTAACATTTTTACAATAATATTGAAGTTTAAAGTATAATTTTCAATAATATTGTTTTTTGTTTTGTTTTATTGTACTGTATTTTTAAATTTTATTACTTATGTTATTGTAAATTTTATGTTAAAGTACGGTATAATTTTTTTCAGGTTGTTGGGTGTATCGGGGGATTAGGTGAGAAATGGCTTTTTTAATTATATCATTATGAGTGGTGTGTTAATTCCAGTGGGCCAAACAACAGGAGTTATTAGGCCCATTGGAATGTGGGGTTTCACATTGAGATTTATTCTGCTGAAAAGATACAGGAATTTTCACAGAAACACCCATTCTCACATGTTATTACAGAAAATACCATGTCCCGGAATTACTGAGACCCCCAAGTATTGGAAATTTCAAAGGCTGGAATGGACCACTCATTATGAGGAACGTTTGGGAAGACTGTCAGGTACATGTACCCGCTGAAGAAGGTATGTGGCATTGAGTGACTAAAGTAATATGTCTGCAGTTAGAAAGTTTACTCTCAAATCTTACCTTAGTCAGTTCAAAACTGTGTGATCATTTGCATATTTTATTTCCCGATCCCCAATGAATAAACTGTGCAATGGGGTAGTCAACATCAGCTTCAGGATGGGGTCAGGAACAATTCAAATAGGGTTGTGGAAACATGTTCACAGTCAGAGGTGGAAAGTCCATTGCTCGGGTGGACTCAGGGACACCCACAAAAGCCAAGCAAGTCCTCCTGTAAATCATTTACATGGTTCAAATGGCCACAGTGCCAACAGAGAGCCATGCACCCGTGAGTCCACTGATAAAACATCAGTTTGTTTGCCTTGCTTGCAACAGGTTCAGGACTAATATTTGGTTAGAAGCCATTAACCCTCAGTTTGTGGAATTCTTTGCATCCTCCAACATAACTGTGACAGGAGATCTGAAAATAAATCACTGAGGACAGATGAGGCTGCTGCCCATCAACAGGGCTGGATTGGGGAAACAAAATCAGCCCTAGCAAATATGCACAAACCAGCCCCGCTACCTTTGTCTCCTGGCACATTCTCTTGTCTTTCCATCCATCCATCTCGCTCTTCTCCCTCTCTGATAGCTTTCTCTCTAACTTCTCCGTCCCTCTCTTCCTCTCGTTCTAGGAGCCTCTCTGTGCCTGCTGTAGTTAACCTCTGGGAGCTGGGGAAAGTGACAGAGGCACCAGGAGTGCCCCTGGGCCTTCAAAACTGGTCTCTAAGGCCTCCATCCCATTGGGGGAATGCCTGATGGAATAAAAGGCCTGTCCGGCCGGCCCTGCAAATCAGCGAGCAACAAATCCACCACAGAGCTGAGTCTCACCAAGCTCTGAAGCTGAATTGAACAAGAACGTTGTGCACTGATCACTTGCACAAAACTGAACTAAAAAGTGTTCATTCCTCCATTTCAAATACAGCTGTTCACGAAAATTATTTCTAAAATATATGTAACGCTATGTGAAAAATAATTTGACGCCCGGAAAATAAGAACGAAATGTTGTTTACAAAGACATCACATACTGTCTTCAGAGGGACTTCTTTTTGTGCTCTATTTTGTGTGTGCACATGTTCCAGTCTACATAGTTTTGAATAATTTGGTTTTGAAGGAAATGAGGGGCAGAAGCATATTCCTATTTAAAAATCATTAAGAATAATTATTTGCAAAACGAAGAAAAAATGGTGCTTAATAAATTACCTTTAAGTGTAGCCAAGCTAGAAATAGCTATGTGTAAGTGCATAAGTACGGGGTAGACAAGCAAATGTGTTGGGAGATTTCTTTTATAAATCAGTGCATGCTGTTGCCAGGCACCTTCAGATAGGATATTGCCTTGATCCTGGCTATGTCTGAACTCTGTATGAAAACAAAAGCGACAGTGTACCTGGTTAGGGAGGATGTTTTCATGATTGTTCGGAAGGTCATGTGGTTTGGAATAAATATTAGTTGGATTTAAAATGCATTTGAAAGGTGGTATTTTGTATGCAGTGGGGTCTTACCCCCATATGGCTTCTGTCAAGTATAGATGATAAACACTTAGGGCCTAATTTATCAACACTTTGCCACATGTCTGCATCACAAAAGCGTTAGAAAGCGGCGCAATGTGTTGGTTTTGGAATTGACTATGTAGCGCGTCAAGGAGAAGGGCCATGGGTGGTACATGGGCATTTCCATGGAACCATTCGTAGGTTTTGATGCTAATCCCTATCTACTATCGTTTGTAGACAGGGAATTTAGCCATAAATTTACACCTAATCAAGGCAGACCTAATGTTAGAGAAAAGATTTCTTTTCTCAAACCTTTTCCAATTTTGCAATTATGCTGTACTGTACAGCACACATAAAAAGTTACAGAAGTGTTAACTATGACACACATTTTGTACTGGAAGGATCTCCTCCCTGTACAATACCTATGCTTGACATCACGCACAAACCCTTGCACTATGGTGCACACGTCTGTGTGTTAGCACAAGGCAGACTATTTACACCGGTGCAGAGGGGGCGGTGCCTCCATTAGGGCGTTGGAGCATTGCTCCACTTACTTTTGGCCCCCCAATTATATGTGAGTTGACTACTAAAACATTGTTTAAGTGTTTTGCATTGATTCTGCCGCGGCCGGGCCGGTTGCAGTGTCGAGGCCTGAGACTGGTCCTGACTCCTGGAGAAGCCAGTGCAGGCCTGAGGGGGTGGGGCTTAACAATATTATTGACGTCACAGACTGACAGCATCAGAATTAGTAGCCAGCAGAGCGCACCTGGGGCCTAAGTGTGCTTGTCGGGTTGGACTGCGGTCTCTCTCTGGCCAGGCCGATATGCACACTAGAGGCTGCTCAGAGTCTCTCCACCAGTGCATACTGGAGCCAGGGGGTGACTCATAGCTGCAGCTCCCAGGGTCACTAATGAGCGTTGAGGGTGTCTGCCCCACCCAATCCAGGCGCTGCTGTAACAGTAGTAGCAGCATCTGGATTGGCTTAGAAAGGCAGTGCGGTACAGTTGCTAGGGGCTCTGGCAGTGTGTGCACATGACGCAGCGCAGGGGTGAGAGGAGGCTCTCTTTCTCTCCTTTTCGTGTGACATGAAGAGTAGGGTGACCAACTGGCATGGGTGCAAATTCAGGATGGTGAGAGTGAAAATTCAGGACAAAGGGTCAAAATTCAGGACAAAAATTCAGGGCAGAAGGTCAAAATTCAGGACAAAAATTCAGGACAAAAGGTATGTTTACAGACATATCAGAGGAGGTCACGCAATAGTATATGAGTATGTAAATAGACAACCAACATAAGTACAAGTCAAAATAAGTTTATATTAGGTTGCGACAATCATTGACTTCACGTTTATTTGGTATGCATGCAGCTTTGAGCAACTGTGCAGGTATTTTTGTGGTATTTCACATCATCATAATTTATTTATTTGGTTACTGCACTGGGTTGTCCCATCTCACAGGTGAGAGTCAAGCAGGGCAAATACTGTCTGTGATTATTGAACATTGTTTTGAGAGGTTACTCTCTGACTCACAGTCAGAGATTGAATCCTTTAAAATATTCTGATTGTTGTGGGGAGGAAATCAAGCATCAAATACTTCCTGCATGCTGGAGTCCGCACGTGGCATCATGTGAAACTTACTAGTGAAAAGAGGTCATCCTGTCACTGCACAGAGAGGCCCATTATCATTCTGTTTGTGATAATTAGGCCGGCATACAGAATGATAATGGGCTGATAGCAGTCTGCTTGTTTACAAAAGAATGGGGATAATGGGCTTTTGGAAAGGTCCAACGTACATGCCCTAGATAATCAATAAAGAAGAAGTACGTGGTTCCTTCGGTGAATACAGAGTATTTATTGCAGGTCGTGAAAGGAAGGGGATTCTTCCTTTCGAACTGGTGCCTTCACACACCCAGCAAGCTAGGTGTCATGCTTCATCATCTGGGCCTGCTCCTCATCGGGTCGGCGCTGCAATACCCGACGGGCACCCAAAAGGGGCTCTTTATCGGAGATCTTTGTTCCTTGCCGGTGGGTGCCGTGGGTGTAAGGGCCCTTTGATTGTGTGGATGTAGTAGTATGTGAAGTGAGTTAAAACAAGTCAGGGTGCCTTATGGAACATATTTTATTCTTGGTAGGCCCCTGCCTGATTAAAATAGAAAAGGAGAGGCGTCTATCTGACTATAATGGGTCAAGATCAGGGCGCTCTATTCCTAGTGGGTCAACATGTTTCTCGCCATTGTTGTCTTAAGGATCAAAGGCGATTCTTCAGGACCGTAAAGTGAGTCTATCTACACCCAGTGGTGTGGTGAACTACCTACCACTCTTGAATAAGCGGGTTGTGCGCCCGTTGTTTCTATGGACGACCCAATCACTAATTGGATCGTGCCTCGTCAGTATCCAGCGGGCCTTCCCGGATCCAGCAGAGAGGGGTAGGTCAACCACACGGCTTTCATTGAAAGCAGACACATAACTTATATGTGTCCACGGCCCGCTGGATACTGACGAGGCACGATCCAATTAGTGATTGGGTCGTCCATAGAAACAACGGGCGCACAACCCGCTTATTCAAGAGTGGTAGGTAGTTCACCACACCACTGGGTGTAGATAGACTCACTTTACGGTCCTGAAGAATCGCCTTTGATCCTTAAGACAACAATGGCGAGAAACATGTTGACCCACTAGGAATAGAGCGCCTGATCTTGACCCATTATAGTCAGATAGACGCCTCTCCTTTTTCTATTTTAATCAGGCAGGGGGCCTACCAAGAATAAAATATGTTCCATAAGGCACCCTGACTTGTTTTAACTCACTTCACATACTACTACATCCACACAATCAAAAGGCCCTTACACCCACGGCACCCACCGGCAAGGAACAAAAGATCTCCGATAAAGAGCCCCTTTGGGTGCCCGTCGGGTATTGCAGCGCCGACCCGACGAGGAGCAGGCCCAGATGATGAAGCATGACACCTAGCTTGCTGGGTGTGTGAGGGCACCAGTTCCGAAAGGAAGAATCCCCTTCCTTTCACGACCTGCAATAAATACTCTGTATTCACCGAGGAACCACGTACTTCTTCTTTACTGATAGCAGTCTGCGCCAGGTCGGGGAGGGGTTGCTGCAGGCCATTGAGCACTGCAGGAGCGCGAGCTGGCCCCTGCAGTGAGAGTTACAGAACTCTCAGGCTGATTGCAGGGGGACAGCTCACTGCACTGGGCAGAATTACAGACAAAAGGCGTCCGTGAAAGAAATCCTTACGGACAATGGACATGAGGCCCAAATAAAGGGCGGTCCGTGAAATTTACGGACGGTTGGTCACCATAACAAAGAGAGACAGGCCTCATGCATTGATATAAATTAAAAAGAGCTGCTTCATGCTTCCTTTCACACAGGTAAGTTAGTGAGTTCGCAGGAAATTAAACAAATGACGCATTAAGTAATAGTGACTCATTCAGGCTTGGACATGACAATGTATTAATATATTAAATAATGTCACTCACTCGTGTTCTGGCCTGGCCGTATTTCCTCTCGACGTCGGACGTTTCCCAAAAATAGAATCAAATGCAACAATATTTTTTAATCATAGTTGTTTCAAGTTGAAACAACTGTGATAAAAAAAAGAATGTTGTTTCAACCAAGATGCGCATGCGCAGGGCCAGGAACATGCCCTGTCGCCGCCGCTCCGGCTCAGCATCTTGTGGATGTAGAATGGAAACTTGCTTTTCCCAGAAAGGCGCTGCACCTTGTCTCATTGAATATATTCACTGGTCTGGGCTATTCATTAAAAGTAATGGAACAGCACAGAATGGAGGTGCGTGCCGGCATAGAGCCCTTTTGTTTAGAATCTTCAATAAATCACACTGTCAGAGGTTATTCTGTTTTGCATATGAGCCGGTGTAAGAGAATGGGCATATTTAGAAAATTTCCATCCATGTTGTTCAAAGCTTTCGCTCTAGTAACTTTTAATACCCTGACAATTCTCGCCTTAATTTACTCCTTAAAACAGGTCATTAGGTCTGCAGTGCGGCATTAGGTGCACTTTTTGAACTATTGCCTTCTGCTTTTTTCTGGCTGCCATTTAATATGAACCATAATATATAATTGCCGCTCACTGCATTAGCCCCCGCATGGCGTACTCTGGTGACCAACAGATCTAACAAGCATTTACAATGCAATAGGTCTTGCACTGACATTATTTTGAGCTATTGACATTGTAAATGACATTGTTTTTTGGTTTTGTTTTTCTTTTGTAAAACATAAATAAAATGCATTGTAATTTAATATGATTTAATTTAACAATGCCAATTGCTCAAAGTCTCGATACTCGCCTGCCAACTCACAGCATTTCTTCACAGAAGCATAAAAAAATAAAATTAAAAAAATCACCTTAAAGATATTTAGCCTGTCTTGGTAGTAATGTGTACTTCCAAACAGCAGGGAATAAAAGACGAGTTAAAATAAATTTCATTATTGCTCTTAGAAAGGGATGAGTACTTCAAATCAAACCTGGCACTCCAGAAAATATGCTTTGATTTTTCCCTGCATTAACTGCCTTCCTGTAAAACATTTCTCAAGTTCCATCTCAAATCCTACTCACTGAAGTAGGATATCCTACTCCAATATTAATTAATCCCTCCAATATTATAAATACTCCTAGCAAAAGAAAACATTTTATCCTTGAATGCTTTGCCTTAAGCCACAGAGGCTACCAACACACAATAGAAGAAAACCCCAGAAGCACAGAACAGAATCAATGACAGAGATGTCAACAGTCTGTGAGAACACCATTGGAAGCCATGATGATGCCACTGACCTATGGCGACGTGAGAAACCCAAGTCAGTGTCAGCAAAGGATACTGCAATGGCACCAACCACCACTATGATGTCACTGACCTTTGGAGATGTTAGAGACATGACACCAAAGTCATGGTGATATCATCGACCTATGCTGACATTAATGAATATGATGTCGAGGAAGCTTTATTTAAGCAACCAAAGGGGGCATAACCAAAGGCCGGGTGTTGTGATTTACGATTAACGCCAGCGAAGGATTACGCGATTGCACTAAAAGTAACCGTGACGTCACTGACCCATGTAGACCTCACACACAAATGATATCACCAAGTGAGGCAGTAACGTTAGGGAACTAAGGCCACTTTATCAAAGCCATGGCGGTGTCAAATACTTAGGATGAAGTCACCAAATACAACGCAATGTACAGAAAATAGAGAGCCATAAGAGACCCAAGATAATTTCACTAAATTACACGAGGATTACAACAACTATCAATGTCAAATGAACTGCTTATGGAGACGTCAGCAAATGCCCCAATGGCGTCAAAGACACGAAATTACATAACCAGTGACGATATTTAGACGGGTCAATCATGACGTCAGCCCCTCTGGTTTGTGCGTCAGCCCCCAACTGATGACAAAGCTTTTTGCCCGCTGCCGTCACAATGAACTCCCTGCTCCGCCACTGGCGGAAGCCACCCATCACTAGGGCCAGCCGTCTTTGTGGGCCTGACAGGGGGAGGCCATGGAGGTCGCACTGTCAATCAATGACCTCCCACCCCAGCTCGCTCCCCGCCCCCGGGAGTTCCACAAAACACAAAATGGCTGCTACTGCCCCTTACCATCCCGAGAGGTGCCCATCAGCTGGTCAAGCATAGCACACATCTGTGCCTGGGCCGACATGGCGTGGGAAGGTGGGGCTTTTGCCGGCGGGCAGTAAAATATTAAAACGGGGGCGAAGGTCTCCGCCTGAAGCTCTCGCCACCGCAACCCGTCCAAAGAGAGCGCAAGTCTCTATCTGTACTGCACATGCTCAGTTCTTCAGCCTCCACACTGGCTCTGCGCGCATCTGTGCCTGGGCCGACATGGCGTGGGCAGGTGGGGCTGTTGCCGGCGGGCAGTAAAATATTAAAACGGGGGCGAAGGTCTCGCCTGGAGCTCCCGCCACCGCAACCCGTCCAAAGAGAGCGCGAGTCTCTATCTGTACTGCGCACGCTCAGTTCTTCAGCCTCCACACTGGCTCTGTTTCCAATACACTGAGCCCACTAAAGGAGGGGGAGACTACTACTCACCAGCACCGCTACCGGTCACACTTCGGAAACATGATCCCTCACTACACGCCTCCAAGAGATAAGAAATTGCTTCACAACAGCTGTGAAGCAGATGACCCAGTCCGGATGGGCCGTCCAAAAGGGAGAAAGGGCAGTGACCAAAAAGCATCCTTTTCAATGGGACGCGACCCAATGAAAATGATGGGTGGGGCTTCAAGTCTCCTTCTGAAATCTCCTCTCTCACAATATGTCTCGCCAAGCGAGCAGCGCATGCACGCTGCAACGCTAGGCGAGACCTAAAAATGGCTAATCAGAAGCAGGCAGGGGCTACAGAGACAGGGGCATCCATTAAAGGGCACCTGCCTGTCTGGACTAACAAACAAACCACTAACCTCTTCCTCCATGTTACCCTTAGAGGATCTCCCACTTACTTATATTCAGCTTTTATTTCCAATATCTGTAGTATGTTATGTCGAAGTCAACTTTCTCTGACCCAAGAACTACTCTCCATATTGGTAACCAAGGTGCTGGAAATAAGTGGCTTTACAGGAAGAAATTATGTCATGGTTGACTGAATTATGTGGCATGAAAAAGGCTAATTATGCAGGATGTTTTGTGAGTAAAGGCAGTTTACGTGGCATGTTATATGCCATTTTTACCTGTTTGGGAGTTGATGCAAACCAGATTCCAATGCAACTTTTGGTCGTTTTTGACAGCTTTGGCTGCACACTAAGCTCTAGAGATGATTTAATTAAGGCTACCTACGTCATTATCATGACATCTCTTTATTGATGTCATAACTACACTTTCACAATTGCTTTATCAACCTTCTTGCTTTCTTAAGTTTGCTTGAAAATGCACCATTTGCCCAATCTTTTTCAAACTTTTCTCTGAGGGAGAACCTCCCTGAACCACCCTTATGACAGATGGGCTCGCTCACTCGCTATGCTCGATCGCCACAAGGCCCTTAGAACTTTTATGCCTCACCACTTTCAAATGTCACCAGCCGCCACAGCCAGTGCCGGAAGAGAGAAAAACAATGATATATGTTAGTAGATATGGTGCTGTTCTACTTACTCCTTTTCACACAATGCAGAGCAGCAACTTTGGTTGCTGCACTGCGTGCTCCTAAACCTGACCACATATATCAGTGAAAAACTTTTTTCCGAAGTATGCATAATTTTGACAATATTATACATATTACATGAAATATATTTCGCCGGTGTCTTGAGTATCTTTTCATCACCAGCATATACATCACACAAAACGTGAGGTGAGATGTCAGCAGAAAAGTGGTTGGAGAAGAAAATGTCTTGTTCAAGGAGAACATGTCTTTTGGCAAAAAAAAATCTTGAACTAATATCCATCCCACTGCCAAACATTCTGCTAGATTTCACTTTTAGCAAAACACAGAACATTTTCCACAGGCCTAAATATTCTGGAAATATAAGGTAGAGGCCCACAAAACCGTTCGTTTTTTTGTGCCAAGCATATAAGTTTAAAGCGTGCCCCACTTTTTGCCAGTAGAAGGCTATCAATCCTCCTGTCACATGTGCCAAAAATCCCAGCTTTAGCCTATCTGTGTTGTTTTGTGCTATTTGGAAATTGAGATGAGTTGGAGGGGGAGACAAGTGTACAAGGACTGAAGCGTTGCCCAGTTCACCACCGCCTACACTCTGTCCTCAAACGACTGATGAGTATTTTTTTTTTAACTGAGTCTCCTATCCTCATTTGCCCAAGGTGGCACATCAGGTTCTGTTTGCTAACACGCCTACACATATGGTGCAATGTGAAGAAACGAGCCAAGTTGCATAATTTTATTTATTTAAACATTTGTAGAGCGCAGCGTTCACTCAGCGGGCATCTTGGCGCTATCGAATTGTCAGTCTACATAGAGGTTTCTCTAGGGAATTGCAGATGGAGGAGCTGTGTTATACCTCACCTAGTTAGGGAAGAGCCATTCTTCAAGTTCCTCCTAAAGCTCAGTAGGTTTGTATTTGTTCCAAGGGTAAGCACATAAGCACAGGGATGGAAGAATAGGTTGACAGGATATCATTCAATCAAGCCAAGGTAAATCAACTTTGCCCCTCCGGGGATCTCTTTTTTTTGGGGGGAGGGGGACTCCTGTTAAGCCTTTCACTGCTCAGAGTGGGCAACTCCAAATTCAGATTTGACAAAAACTTCTTTAGATTAAGCATAGGGCAAGGCATATCTCAAACCCTATCGAACTGTGTAGAATCAAACTGTTTTGGGCAGGCATTTCCTGATGAATGTAACACAAAAACTTAAAAATGTTGTTGCATATCAGCATAAAGAACCATGGAAGTTCAAATATTTTTTATGGCTTGGCTGAGCTTCATTGGTTTTCAGTTGGCTGGTGGCTAAACCAGTAATTTAAGGCATTATTCAAAGTTTACTTCCTCTTCTTTCAAGCTAGAATGGATGCCTTGTGCTTAGGGAAAGAGTGAGAGGATGTGCGTTCTCATTGATGACCTCCAGGCTCTGGAACTCGCTTTCTCTTTACCTGGAAGGAATTAAAAACATTATATATTCGATTGTGAACTTAAAACACAACTGTTCCCCCATTGGCAACAAGAAAGGTATACTGCAGGCAGTCTGCTTCACAAAGAAACAGTAAGGTGGGAAATGTCAAATTACAAAAACCCACTGCCCATCTAATCAAACGATGTTCGCACAAGAGAATGAAACATGGAGTTTGATCACTAGGGTGTAGGGACTTAAACCTTGGAATGACATTAGCTCTAACCTGAGTCCTCACTCCAACCACAAGAGACTCCGGGAAATTTTTAAAAGGAAACTATTTAGATTTCCTTTTAAGTGAACTTAACACAGAAAAGGAGTTGTGTCTGAAGAACATTATTCAGATACAGTATTTGATTGTGCTCAGACCTTTTCTTACTGTCGTCCAGATGGCCTTCCCTTCTGTCAAATGCTCTCAAGTAACCGTGAGGAGACACGTGTGTATTAGTCGTGGTTGATATGCCAGAAATTAGCCAAATTTGAGGCTTGCAGGGGATTCTGGGTAGGAAAATGTTGGGGGATCCATGCAAGCCATACCTCCCTGGACTCCCCCGGGTGTCTAGTTTTCAGAAATGTCTGGGTTTAGTAGGTTTTCCTAGATCGCCGCCGAGCCCGGGAGCAAAAACCCAGGTGACCCCCCCCTTGCAAAACCAGGTAGTTTTGTGATAGCTCATTTTAATGACTCCACAATACGTTTTGGGCCCTTCCCTGCCGCCGGCACTTAGGCCACCCACACAAGTGATGTACCAATTTTATCGGGAGACTTTGGGGAATGCTGGGTGGGTGAAAAGTTGTGGATGCACGCAGATTCCAGAACTTTCCATCACAGAAATGTGAGGAAAATGTGATTTCAGCTAAATTTGAGGTTTGCAAGGGATTCTGGGTAGAAAAACATTGGGGAATCTACACAAGCCATACCTCCCCGGACTCCCCCGGGTGTCTAGTTTTCAGAAATGTCTGGGTTTGATAGGTTTCCCTAGATGGCCGCTGAGCCCGGGACCAAAAACGCAGGTGACTTCCTTGCAAAACCAGGTAGTTTTGCGATTGATAATTTTGAAGTCTCCACAGTATGTTTTGAGGTGTTTCCTGTCGCGGCCACTAGGCCTACCCACACGAGTAAGGTACCATTTTTAATCAGGAGACCTGGGGGAACGCTGGGTGGTAGGAAATTTGTAGCGGCCCGGTGATCCCACAACTTTCCCACACAGAAAACTGAAGAAAATATGATTTTATTCGCTAAATTTGAGGTTTGCAGGGGATTCTGGGTAGGAAAATGTTGGGAGATCCACGTATGCCGCACCGCCCTGGACTCCCCTAGGTTTCTAGTTTTCAGAAATGTCTGGGTTTGGTAGGTCTCCCGAGATGGCCGCTGAGCCCGGGACCAAAAACGCAGGTGACCCCCCTTGAAAAACCAGGTCGTTTTGTGATAGATATGTGGACACCATTGTTGCCTCTAATTTTTTTTTCCTCTGTGTGCGACAGGGTAGGGTCTCTGTGTGCTGATGCCACAGCTATGTGTGCCAGGAACCAGACTGTGCATGTGGGTGCAGTGCCAAATATCACTCCAAACGTTTGCTTAAAAAAGTGAGAAGACGGTGCATATCCACATATACAGCGCCACGTTATGTTACTTGTTGTATTATATATCTGGATGCAGAGACAGAAAGAAGCAGCAAAATACCAGCCGGGCTACACACTAGGCTAAGCAGAGATTTCTAACTTTTGTGTTAACTAAAAGAAATGCAGCAGGTCGAAAAGCACGATGTGTAAAGCGTGATGGTGCTCAGACCTATCCAGGCCACCCGCTCTGTCAGGGGGCACAAGAGCTAAATTATTGGCCACGCCAGAGAATTATTTCCAAGCAGCCCGGGATGGCCGACTCCAGTCCACTGGGCGAGGAAGAGTGCACTGCTGCATCATACAGTCAAGAGACAGCGTTGAGAGGGCAAGTCGTCACCAGTGGAGAGTCACGCTGCCGAGGGGAAGAAGAAGAACTACAGAAGGAACACAGTAAGTATAACCACCAGCCACTGTCAGTCACAGTATAACAGTCACATTCAAATTGATTTAATTTTAGGAAAGCGCGTGATATTCTTTCTTTGGAAGTTCCCAGCTGCCTATGAGGAACGTAAAAGCCAAAAGCCATGCACAGCTTACGGTAGTACGCCCGACTTGCTATCACGGCTGTAAACTTTAGAACACAAGTTGGTGAATTACCTGGTGTGTATTCTAGCACCAAATGTTAACATTAAGCCGAATACATTCGCCTTTGACAGAATTACTGAATAATGCGATCCACAGTAAGAACTGAGCTACAAATATGAACTAAGTGGTGGGCAAATTAAACATTGTTTTTCTTATTGTGGTGCTGGCTGCAGGCACAGAGAGAGTGTGCGATTGGTGTCATATAGTCCACTTGGGGCCTCAGTGGCAATGTACTGTGTGCATGCTTACCGGACTTCACAGTGTTGTCATCGTAGGTGACTTTGCAGGATATTTTTCATTTTACTAGCCTTACGCTAGAAGGAATTGCTGCTGCTTGAGCGGGTGGCTGGGCCTCCATAAAACAGCATGCAAGGGGCCCCGTCAGAAGCAAAAACTGCTGGGAGCCAGAGCGAGAAACTCTTGAGGAGAACTGCCTGTGGCTCTCCATGCGCTCTGACATCTTTAAATTGCAGCTATAGACTTTTTCCTTCCTCCCCGGCTGAAGCACCAAAACACGTTGCAGCTCAAGACTGAAAACAAAGCTGCTCTCAGGCACAGGAGGAAAGTAGCACCCTAGGGTTGATACCTTTTCCAGAGAAAAATTGGCCATTAGTTGTTATTCAAAGAGTCTGCAAAGACCTGGACCCACCTGATACTAAACAGGACTGAAAACAAAATTGAATGTATTCATTTGTTACGTGACATTTCTGTATATGTTTACTTTAAGTGTTAGTCACTCATAGATCACCTCCAGAACACTTTTAAAACTGCTTTCTATTTATATTTGTTTTTGTGGTATGTACAGATAAAATGTAAAAATTCCAGCTTTAAGTGATTTTGCTTATTTTTGTACCGCAATAAAGTGCAAAGGCATGGAGGGTATGAGATGTTTTAGGATGATTTCTTTACTTTTATATCTTCTGGGCACACAAATCATATCAGTATCTTAACTTTCCATTTCAGGGGTTTTGAAGCAGTTTCAAGATATTGTAGGTCTCATTGATCGAGAGGGTGTAATTTCCAATATTGATCTCTTTCCATGCACTTCATCGCTTGGTTTCACTCTCGAGAAAATGTCACACTAAGGGGGAGATTTACTAAACTTTTGTGCTGTGTTTGCTTCACAAAAAGTGATGCAAACGGCGCAAAATCTTTTTTTACCTATTTACTTTCCAGTGCTAAACTTGTTTAGCACTGGAAATAACAGAAAAGTAATGCGAAGCAGCGCACAGCGCTGCTTCGCATTACTTCGCGCCATGGGGGCGTACCAAGGGTGGAGCATGGGCGTTTCCATGCAACCACCCAAGGTTTCTCACGCTAAGCCCAATTTACTAAATAAGGATTAGGTTTAGCGTGAGAAAACTGTGCCCTTTTCAAGTAGGCGCACAGAAGGAGAAATGCTTTCATTTCTCCTTCCTTTTACAACTTTGCATGCGTGCTGCACTGTGCAGCACGCATACAAACTGGGAAAAACTTTGCATTGTGTCTGGGCATCGTATTTTGTGCAGGAAGTGTACCCTCCCTGTACAAAACCGATGCTAGACTAATGCACACACACTAGCGCTATGGCGCTGAGGTGTGTGCTGTAATCAGCGCCGGCGCAAGGGAAGGGGAGGAGAGAGCCATATCTCTAAAGATATGGTGCTCTTCTGCTCCCTCCCTGTCGCGCAACGCAGCGCAGCCTCGCAGGGGGATGCACTGTGTTGCGGGACTTTTTGGTAAATCTCCCCCTAACTGTCAAACATCTGGCACTTGTGTCACTCCTAAGTACACAGAAACCATTAAAATGTGACATATAAGCAATCTAAAAATTTGGCAGCTATGAGAGAATGTGTTCTTTTCAATGGTTTTTGGTTGTGGCCTCTGCTAGGGGTGAGATTTAAAAGCTCTTGCAGCCCATACCTGCACCACTTGTGTTTCCACCTTATGTGTCTTTGCTGTCATCTTACAGAGCCCATTTTCCTTCACTCACATCCCAACTAACGGGACGCCATGCAATTTCCTGTGCTTTATAGCAGCTTTAAGATCTTCTTAGAGTTTCTCATTGCTTAAATGGGTGTGATTTCTGATATTGTTGTGTTTCCCTTGTCTTCACTGCTTGATTTTACTCATGAGAAAGTGTCACTTATAGTCGTTGAATGTCAGTCATAATTACACTTACACTCATAAATAAACCTTGGCAGCTATGGAAAAGACATGCATCAAGTCCAAGCTTTTGGACTTGCTGTATTTCTTTTCTTCATGGTGGGCATTTGCGAAAGTATTCCTGTTAATTGCAGCACCGTCATGCGCTGCAATTAACATACATATTTTCACAATGGCCCACAATCAGCTCGCAGCCGTGCTCCATTATGAAAAGACATGCAGAAAGTCCAAAAAAACGACATGTAAAGCACACATTGTGCTTTTAGACTTGCTGCATTTCTTCTCTTAAAAGAGCGCGGCTGATTGTGGGCCATTGTGAAAATTTTTATGTTAATTGCAGCACATGACGGTGCTGCAATTAACAAATATTTGCACAAAGGCCCACAAACAGCCCGCAGCTGCGCTCCATTAAGAAAGAAATGCAGCAAATGTAGGAGCCACTTGCTATGGAACACGTGCACAGGCTTCCCGCTACCAGAAATTTACAGTTTTTCGTGCCGCTCACGTTTTAAAAGCGGCGGTGGGAATGCTCTCCCAGGATGTGCTGTGTGTGCGCTCTTCACACAGGACACTGCGCGCTCGGGGTTACAGAGGTCCGCGTGCGGGTGCACCTTACAGAGAACACTGGTGGACACCCGTGTTTTCGGTACAGGGCCTGCAGACATCTAGGGGAACCTAAAAAACCCAGACATTTCTGAAAACTAGACACCCGTGGAAGCCCAGGGAGGTGTGACTTGTGTTGATCCCTCAACATTTTCCTTCCTAGAATCCACTGGAAACCTCAAATTTAGCTAAAAAGTCACATTTACCTCTAATATCTGTGTGGGAAAGTTGTGGGATCACTGCACGGCACAAATTTCCTACCACTCAGTGTTCCCCTCAGTCTCCCGATAAAAATGATACCTTACTTGTGTGGATGGGCCAAGTGCCTATGACATGGAAGCGCCAAAGACGTGTAGAGATTGAGGGGGGGCCCAAGGGTGGTCCAAAAGGGCAGTTTGTTTATACGTTTTTAGGCCGACACTACTTTGGGCACCCACACAAGGGAGGTATCATTTTTCTCTAGAGACCAAGCGGAACACTGGGTGGTAGGAAATTTGTGCCTGCCCGGTGATCCTACAACTTACCCACACAGAAATGTGAGGAAAATGTGACTTTGTAAGTAAATTGGAGGTTTGCGGGGGATTCTGGGTAAGAAAATGCTAGGGGATCCATGCAAGCCACACCACCAGCCAAGAGTCAGTACACGCACACCGCCAGCCAAGCGCCATCAACGCACACCACCAGCCAAGTGCCATCCATGCACACCCCCAGCCGAGCACCATCCACGTAAACTGCCAGCCAAGCGCCATCCATGCACACAGTCAGCCAAGCACTATTCACGCACAATGCCAGCCAAGCGTCCCCCACGCACTCTGCCAGTCAAGCACCATCCCTGCACTGCGCCAACCAAGCGCCATCCCAGCACACCTCCAGCCAAGCACCATCCATGCGCACGGTCAGCCAAGTGGCAGTTCATGTACACTGCCAGCCACATGCCACTCCACACACCACCAGGCAAGCACCAATCTACACACCGTCATCAAGAGCGAGTCCACACACACCATTAGCCAAGTGCAAGCCCATACACACCGCCAGCAAAATGCCAGCCAAAGGTCAGTACACGCAGACCGTCAGTCAAACTCGAGTTCACACACACACAAACTCTCCCTGGTTTCTAGTGGTTTTTGGGGCCCTACTTGGGGATAGATGTGACTAAAAATATCACTGAAACAGCCAAAATGTGTGCCTAAAAAAAGGGGAGCGACCCGTGCCTATGGGGCTTCTCCCTGACTTGCCCATAAACACATCCCTGGTTCCTATTGGGCTTTTTACCCCCCCCCAGAGGGGCAGATAAGAGGCTATTGCCCCGATCTGCCTTCTGGGGGGGGCAGAAAGACTTTTTTTGGGTGTGGGGGCATTAGCATGCCCATTCTGGGCAGCTCTCACCCCTACGTATAAAAAAACAAAACATAATCCTTGGTGCCTAGTGGGCTTTCTGCCCCTTGGGGGCAGATCATGGGCTATTACCCCCCATCTGCCTCCCGGGGAGGCAGAAAAACTGTGGCAATTTTTTTGGGGGGTGGGGGCATTGGCATGCACATTTTGGGCAGCTCGCACCCCTATGTATAATAAAAAACAATCCCTGGTGCCTAGTGGGCTTTCTGCCCCCTGGGGGCAGATCATGGGCTATTGCCCCCATCTGCCTCCCGGGGGAGGCAGAAAGACTGTGGCAATTTTTTTTGGGTGGTGGGGGCATTGGCATGCACATTTTGGGCAGCTCGCACCCCTATGTATAATAAAAAACAATCCCTGGTGCCTAGTGGGCTTTCTGCCCCCTTGGGGCAGATCAAGGGCTATTGCCCCCATCTGCCTCCTGGAGGTGCAGAAATACTGTGGACATTTTGGGGGGGAATGGGGGCATTGGCATGCCCATTTTGGGCAGCCCCCACCCCTATATACATTTAAAAAAAATCTGGGGCCTAGTGTGCTTCTTCCCCCTAGGGGGGCAGATCAGGGGCATTGCCCCCCATCTGCCTCCTGGGGGGCAGAACGTCTGTAGAATTCTTTTTGGGGGGGGTTGGGGGCATTGCCATGCCCATTTTGGGCAGCCCCCACCCCTATACACATTATTTAAAAAAATCCCTGGTGCCTAGTGTGCTTTCTGCCCCCCCCAGGGGGCAGAAAGACTGTGGAATTTGGGGGGGCATTGGCATGCCCATCTCAGGCAGCCCCCACCCCTAAATGTGCCCTAAACAAATCCCTGCAGCCTAGTGTGCTTTCTGCCCCCCAGGGGGCATATTGGGGGCTATTGCCCCTTCTGCCTCCCGGGGAGGCAGAATGACTGTTTTATGGAGGAGGGGGGGCATTGGCATGCCATCTCGGGTGGCCCCCACCCCTATATATGCCCTAAACAAATCCCTGTGCCTAGTGTGCTTTCTGCCCCCGGGGGCAGATTGGGGGCTATTGCCCCCATCCGCCTCCCAGGGGGCAGAAAGACTGTGGAATTTGGGGGGGTGGGGGCATTGGCATGCCCATATCAGGCAGCCGCCACCCCTAAATATGCCCTAAAAAATCCTGGTGCCTAGTGTGCATTCTGCCCCCCGGGGTGGCAAAAAGACTGAATATGACCAAAATAATGGGGGGGGGGAGCAAAAGCCCTTGCCCAAGGGGCCGCTCCCCCCTCCCTGGTGCCTAGTGGGTGGATCCCTGCTTGGGGATCGCCCTCTCGAGGGGAGATTCTCCCCTTTCCAATAATACCTCTCCCGTGTGCCTCGGTGCTCAGGGGGCTGAGATAGACCCCTGAGCACCGAGGGAGTTTCTCCGAAATAACGTCCGCGCGACTTGTGCACCGATCGTCATTTCGGAGAAACGATCAGAACACCCTCGGGAGCTGGGGAAGCTTTTCCCCAACTCCCGAGGGTGTTTTGCCAGAAAGGAAATCCCTCTGGTGCCTGCACGAGAGGGATTTCCTGTGCCATGTGCACGGAGGCTCCCGGCCGTCTGACACACCGAAGGGGATAATGAGGAAATAACTAGGTGAACAATACATCTTTTACAAGAGTGGTAGTCCCCAGAACCTTTTAGTTTATTCACGGGCCTCCCTACTTTCCAAATAATTTTTGACCCACAGCTGATAACTCCTAAACGACTACAGAGATATAGATAAGAACTGTCTGGCTTTCACAGGTCACCAGATAGCACAAATTCTAGCTGGGCCTTCACGATTACCCGACACTACATTACTGGCAGGGGCTCCAGCTAGGGATGAGAGGGAGAAACTATCCTGGTCTAAAAAACACCAGATACGCATTGCCCTCCATGAGGCATTGATGACAAAATATTTGCGCGCAAACGCTGCGCCTGCTAGTCTGTTGGTAAGGATCTAGCCAAAATTATTTTTGGTTGTAGGCAGTTCCGGCTGGACTGGAGCTATATAGCCAACAAGTGCACAAGAGATTGGATAATCCTCATTATTAATAGGGCTAAGCGCCTTAGTGAGGAGCTTCTAAAGGAGATCTTTGACCTTGAGGAAACTCTTAATAACGATTCAACCATTTCAGATGCCAAAGAACAACTGGCACATATCCAGGGTGACCTTTCTGAGTACAAAACCTATATTGCCAACCAGAAAATAAGGGGCCTCAAGAGGAACTTGGACAGGTTCTCCCATGAGTAGGCATTCCCGTATGTTGAGAATAATTACTATCAGGTAGAGACAGGCTCCAAACAAAATCATAATAAGCAAAAAACTGGAAGATTCTACAGGAAATGCACGCCTCAGAACTGGACCTTCGATAACACCAGCAGTGAAGAAGTGGCGACCAACAGTCCATCTTGAACAACATCAGGGTACATTTTAGCCTAGAGACTTGACAACCCGAGGATTTAGGGACCCTTTTGAGGACTTTTTTAGGACAGGATTAGCAGGGTGAAATCAAGGAAGAGGCCGTAGGAGAGGCAGAGGCCGAGGCAGGCAGGATTTACCATGGTAAAACAACTCTCCCTGAATGGTTCACTGACATAATATCGACAACAACAATATTGTGATACAAAAATATTATGTCAAAAATATCAAACCCATAAATATAGTTTTCCTATGCTTATAATGTAAATAATAAAAATAGTGAAACAAATAGTGTCACTAATATCGTTTTTAAAAATATCGTTTTAAATATATATATATATATATATATATATATATATATATTGAACATCAAATATATTAAAAAGTAACAGTAATATACTAGAAATGAAATATATTCAATGAATTTTAAAATATATATAACTATTATACTTATTTACAAAAATAAAACATGTATATATTTAAATGTGTACGCTTATATACATATATATATATATATATATAATTTAAAAATACCATGAAAATAATTTACATTTATATTATAATTTACCAGTTGTTTTTAAAGTTTAATATAACAAATAAATATACATCAAACCAACGTTAAAGAGCGGTGAGGGTCACAGAACTCGTGTGCACAGGTGAGTATTCTAGGTGTATCACTTATTGGCTAGATATTCAAAGAAACCGCTCACTTCTGATGATCCACCGCCCAGAGGTCATCTAACAAAAGTTTAAATCCACACAGAAGGAGCGTACAATTATTATGAATTCATCCACAATTAATTATTGAAGTCCATAAATAATCAATATTCCAATGCAAGCTTCCTTGTCCACTTGTCTTTATTGACACTTGTTCCAAACTCTTCAAAACACAGATCAATCAATATTTCAATACAGCCAGCCTACGGGTTTCGTCCCCCATGGGACATCATCAGGGCTGTAAAAAGAAAGCAAAAAATAAAAATCCATTCCAATTCGAGATTGTACATACAAATTAAAACAAAGTACCCAAATGTTTAGAAAACATGTTCATTTCCACCTGCCTATAGAACAGTCTATAATCATCTGTAAAAGTATGCCCCACTATCTTTGGCACATCAAAAATGTACTTGCAAATTATATTCAACAACTTACCAAAGTGTTTTGATAACTTATTCATTACAACCTTCCTATGGAACAGTCTATACTCATCTGATAAGTTATGCCCCACGATCATTGACTCATCCAAAATGTACTTATATCAAACAAAAGGCTTCCTGCCTATATGACATTCTTTTAGATCTACAATCCTATACAGTTTCCAACTTATATTCACCTACACATAGTGATTACCCATCTTTGTTCAAAAATATTATTAATATTGTTGATCAGAATAGTACGTGTGCACTGATCCATGATGTATCATGACTAACCTGGCCTTCAATTATCAAAAGTTTTTATTTATATCATCAGTTAGCGCCCATCCTCCTTCTAACTTTAGAAACCCTGAACACTCCACTTAGTCCTATTAAATGTGTAGTTATCAGGATACACGGGCCTCTGACTTCAATTATCAAAAGTTTTTATCAGTTTTTATCATCAGTTAGCACCCATCCTCCTTCTAACTTTTGAAACCCTGAACACTCAACTTAGTCCTATTTAATGTGTATTTATCAAGAAACACGGGCCTCTGTCCCAATGATTTCCAGAAACATCCTGAATCTTTACTCCCCATCATTAGATTCAAAGTGATCTCACCTGAATCATTTTCATGTTACTGTCTATTTCTTATTCTTTTTCCAATTTTCCGATATTTCTATTTTATGATGCAAATTCTGTAAAAGAGAATTACCACTATTTAGTGTTGTCCCTCTTACTTTTATATCTGTTCCTAAAGCTTGCCTCGTTCTTACTTATTGCTCACCTTTTTATAATGTCGAACGAGTTCCTGTCAATTGCTCTTCCAGCCTTCCTAATCAATTTTCAAAATGTCTATTTTGTGATGCTAATTCGGTAAAGAAAAAATATAGCCGCTATTTAATATTCTTCACCCCATTTCTCTTATCGCCCCTCTAGCTAGCCTTCTTCCCACTCATCTGCTCACCTTTTTATTATGTCCAAGCATCTCCATGAAGTTCTCTCCTCTGCAGCCAGGCCCGATAAATCCCGCTGCAATTTGCGACTATTCCCCACCTCTATTTAAAATTCTTTTGAACCAATCCGGAGTTGCGCATTCAAGCCTTGCGCTTTAAATACAATTCTGTCCAATCATTAGCGAGCCACAAACATCATTCATTTAATTTATGCGTAATTTTGGGCTGCAGTTCCCTCTCTGGTCCACGTCGTCTACCTATCTCCCGATTGGTCACTTTGTTGACTCAGTGAGCCAATCACCTCTCAGTTAAATTCTGTCCAATCATTAACGAGCCACAAACATAATTCATTTAATTTATGCGTAATTTTGGGCCGCAGTTCCCTCTCTGGTCAACGTCGTCTACCTATCTCCCGATTGGTCACACTGTGAGCCAATCACCTCTCAGTTACCGTTCTGTGGACGAATCAAGTTTCCCATAACGTATTACAAACGTATACCTTTCACTGATAGGTCTTTTAATTTATGAAAGGGTCTTTTAAGACTCAAATCTCTGGCAGCAATTCCCTCTCTAGTCCGCATCGTCTGCCTGATCATGTATTTTAGCTGAATTTCACTTCACATATTCCAAACAAAAGCCTTTCAACTATAGGTCTTTTAATTAATGTAAAGGTCTTTTAATACAAAGTTTATTTGAGCCCACTCTGTGCATATCTATTCATAAATTGGATGATATAATTTAGTATTTATTTGCCGTAATTAACTGGCAATTTCAGATTCCCACTCGACGCATGCTAGGGGTCGCAAAACTCCTGAGTTAACTTAGAACTACTATGTTTAGACATAAATGCCCTACCTATTGTAAATGCAACCTATTTTGAGTTGATGTTTAAAATTTCCAACACTCTCGAACAGACAATATTATTTGTACGTATGTTACTGAGCACCCGTGTATTTATTTTATATGTTGATTACAAGGCACCCATTTACATCCTCTGGTTTATCTGCTAGTGACCACAACCTATGTACTATCGATTCTACCAATATCATGTACATTTAAATTCCATAGACCATACCACTCAATAAAATTCATCCAAAAAATATATAAATTTCTGATTCATAATCGCTGTTACATCAATCTTACTATCCACTAGTCTTCCAAAGAACATATAGGCTTCTCAATCAATTAATCTAAGAAATAATGCAACTCATTATCACTATTCAAGCCCTGGATCACCGCTCTACATCTGCTGATCCATCTTGCCTCTTGTTTTCTGATCATTAGTTCCCAGTCTCCACCCCTGGCTCTGGGAAAAATTCTTTGTATCCCATGGAACCTAAAATTTGTGTCCCTCATGTGGTTTTCTTTGATATGCTGGTAAATGGGTGATTTCATCTCCTGATTAATGATAGCCCTTCTATGCTCCTTATTTATTTTTAATTTTAATTTTAATTTTAAAAGTTTTATATAGCGCTAGCTAGACCCGTAGGTATCAGAGCGCTTTACATACACACTGTACAAAACCAAAGGAAATTGCATTACTTAGTAGGAAGGCAGTAGGGAAGCAAAAACAGAGATAAAAAATACAACATGAAAAATAGATAAACAGTGCAGCGGAGGGAGAGAAAACAAACGAAGGTGGTTAACACAGACCGGTCACCACTATCCTTGAATGTCAAGAGAGAGAGGAGTTAACTCGGATATTGAAGTCTAGATTAGTTGATGTTGGTCAGGAAAGTATTTGTTAAGGAGATGGAGTTTCAGGTCCCTTTTGAAACAGGAGAAGGAGGGGTTGCATCTGAGGATTCTAGGGAGAGCGTTCCATATCCTGGGAGCGTTGCCAGAAAACGATCGGTATTGGGTGGTTTTCTTTTTCAGTTTCGGAGGGATAAGAAGGAGTGAGTTAGAACTTCTCAGTGTTCTGGATTGACCTGCTCTTACCAGTTTGTTGTTCAGGTAGTTGGGGGCCGGAGAGTGAAGGGTTTTGTGTGTGATGCAGGCCAGCTTGTAAATACACCTCCCTTCCATAGGAAGCCAGTTGAGGGAGTTGAGAGCTGGAGTGATGTGTTCAAATCTTTTCACTCCAGATATGAGTCGAGCGGCCATGTTCAGCACTGCCCTTAGTGGGGCTAGGTGAGCTTTTGGAGTCCCTGTTAGGATGGCATTCCCGTAGTCAATTTTAGAGAGAACTAGGGATTGAACTACTGTCTTGAGGTCATCCTGGGGAAGAAAAGGTTTCAATTTCTTGAGGTGTTTTAGTGAGAAAAGAGCACCTTTTGCAGAGTTTTTGATGTGGGCCTCCATTGATAAGTTCTTGTCAAGGGTGAAGCCTAGCGACTTCACTGAGTCGGATAGGACGAGGGGGCAGTTTAGGGCAACCAGATTCTTGAGCCACTCTTGGATTGGTCGATGGTTGCTTTTTGGAGAGAATAGGATTAGTTCCATTTTATCTGGGTTGAGCTTTAAGTGGTTAGTGTTGAACCAAGTTTGGATCTCGGTTAGAGTGACATTGGGTGTCGGATGTCGTTGGGAGACTTGATTTTGAAATAGATTTGGGTGTCGTCAGCGTAGAGGTGGTAGTTCACTCCCGCTTTTTCAAGATGATTGTGAGGGGCTCCATGAAGAGATTGAAGAGGGACGGGGAGAGGATCGAGCCTTGCGGGACCCCAAGTGTGACTTTTGTTGGCTTCGAGAGACAGAGGTTGATTTTAATTTGTTGCGAGCGGTGTTGAAGGAAGGAGGTGAACCATTTTAGTACTGTGCCATTAATGCCGGAGCGTTTCGACAAGGTCTCCAGAAGAGCTGGATGATTTACAGTGTCGAATGCCGCAGATAGGTCAATAAGGATGAGAAGGCAGGCATCACCTTCATCTAAAGCCTTGTGAATATGTCAGAGATGTTGAGCATAGCTGTTTCAGTGCTACAGCCTTTCCTGAATCCTGATTGAAAGGTGTCGAGGAGGTTGAACTCATCAATGTGTTTGTTGAGTTGGTGGAGAACGCATTTCTCCAATGTTTTCGCAAGGAACGGGAGGTTGGAGATAGGTCTGAGGTTGTTAAGATCGTTAGGGTCGGCCCCTGGTTTCTTGAGAATGGGTGTGATTTGTCCTAGTTGAAGGGAGTCTGGGACACAGCCTGAGATGAGAGAGGCATTGATGATTTTTGTCCAGAAAGGGAAAATGGTGTGGTTGAGTTCTTTTATAATGTGGATGGGAGGGGTCCATAGTGTGGGAGGAAGGTTTTAGGGTAGAGATTATACTGAAGACCTCAGGTTTCCGACATTAGCTCAAAGTCGGACCAATGCGCATTGTTTTTTAGCTGGAGGCAGACCTGATTGTCCTTGGTAAGAACTCTTTCTGATTGGTCAAGGGTGGTTAAAGGGGGCAGGTTAAGAGGGAAGGAGGGTTTGCGGTTTGGAGGAAGGATTGATCAGTTTTTGAGACTTTATTAGAGAAGAAGGTGGCAATTTCTTCACATCGCTCTTTGGTGGCTATGATTTCGTTAGAGGGAGTGCAGTTTGTTTGGCTTTTGACAATGTTGAAGAGTTCTCTCGGTCTGTTTTTCACCAGATCTAGTTGGTTGCGGAAGAAAGACGCCTTTTTCACTGAAAATGTGTTTTTTGTATGCCTGCCGAGCAGATCTAAGTTGCGCTAGGTGCAAGGTCGAGGGTTTAGTCTCCAACACCTTTCCGTTTGTCTGAGTTGACGCCTTTCGTTATTCAGATCCATATTGAACCAGGGTTTAGATTTGGTTCGCCTCATTTGTTTGAGTTTGAGTGGAGCTACTTGGTCTAAGACCTCTGTCATTTTAGAGTTAAAGTGTGTAGTGAGGTCATCGGCCGTCCATGATGAGGGTTGGGGTTGTAGATGAGCATGAATCCTGGATTCAAGATCGGGTAAAGGGACTTTTTTGATGTTTCTGGTCCAGTGCTTAGGTTTGTCATCACGAATAGGTTGGTGTCTGACAAGTGCATCAATCTTGAACAGAATGAGGTGGTGGTCTGACCAGTCAATGGGAGAAATCGCTCTCAGAGAGACCAGTTCATTGTTGGTAATGATCGCATCCAGTGTTGCATCTTTGATGTGAGTTGGTTCATTGCAGAGTTGTTTGAGATTGTATATTTCAAGTAGGTTGGATAGGTTCTGGACAGTGGAGTCTTCTGGGTCATTCCAGTGGATGTTGAGGGTCACCCAGGAACACGTCTTTTGTGTCTGTCATGGAGAAACGTGTTATTAGGTCTGTTAGTTCTTCGGGAAAAGGGTACGCTCTCCAGGAGGATGGTAGATGGTGTGGAATTTGATGGGAGAGGTGCCCTTGGCAGTGAGTTCGACACCCAGGTATTCAAACGATAGGTATTCTGCAGGTTTAAGTTTGGTGATCTATATTCCAGCTTTGTGAATGATGGCTAGTCCCCCCCAGTTTTGATTGGCCTGTCTTGTCTGATGATGTTGTACCCTGGAGGGGTGAGAATGTCAAGAATGGGGGTGGAGTGGACATTAAGCCAGGATTCTGTGAGGAAAGCGATGTCAATTTCTTCAGCGAGTAGAGCTTCAGCAATGTCTGTGGCGTGTTGTACTGCTGATCTGCAGTTTAGGAGCATGCAAGAGAGAGGGCGGGGAGCCTTGGTGGTGGGGGAGCTGGGTGGATAGAGGAGTATTGAGCAGGAGGTCTAGGCGAGTGGACAGTTTTAGGGATTCTGTTAGTGCCAACAATAACAGGGATGGGGAAAGGGGCTGATTTCTGGCTCAGAGCGAGGTAAGGGTCGTTGATCACATCAGGTTTCAATACCGAAAGGGGAGGCGATCCCGGTTGGGTCGAAGTGCCTGACTCGTTGACGGACTGGAGGGTCGGGGGTGCTCTGTGGGGCCATGGGAGAGGTATTGAGGGGGTTTGAGCAAATCTACCCGGCGAGAGGGAGTACAGTGGCTTGGTCCTGTTGAGAAGGTCTTGTTGTAAGTGTAGGAGATCGGCAGCAAGGGAGTTAATTTTCTGCTCCATTCTGTTCAGTTGCTGTGTTATTGAGTTTAAGGTTTCTGGCAGGGGTCGAGAATGACTTGGGTCTATGGAGGGAGAGTGAACAGGGGTCAGGGATTGGACGGAATCAGTGGGATTAGGAGAGGGGAGAGGTTGGACGCGGGGAGCCGGATTAGTAATGCTCCCATTCAAGGAGTTCAGAGGAGGAGTAGAGGGTCTACTGTCCAAGTGCGGAGGGAGAGAAATTCTAGGTAGGAAGTCAGAGTTCCGGGGAATGTCAATGAGATTAGCGGTGGAGGCAGGCTCCTGAATTCTAGTTTTCAAACTTCTCTTGGTGCTACCGATGTAGATTTTATTACATGCACATATAATTACATATACAACTCCCGTGCTATTGCAATTAATAAATTCATTTATGCAATAACTTTTCTTGGTATTATATGTGAATTCCTTCTTTCTGTTGATACCCAGACTACAAATATTACATGTTCCACATATGTAGAACCCCTTGGGTTGCTGTGGTAGCCAGTTTCCCCCATCTGTTTTTAGTGGTTCTACATAATTCCTCGTTATCATATTCCCCATGGTTTGACATCTTTTGTGAATAACACTTGGTTTGTCTCCAATACAACCAGTCAGACCCGGTACTCCCCTGAGCAAATTCCAATGTTTACTAAGTATTCTGTAAATCTTGTCTTGTTGTGAACTGTAAGTAGTGACAAATGCCAATCTTTCGCTGGAGCGAGACCTGTCTTTCTGTATAAGAGTTGTTTCTCTCTTCATGGACATCACCCTTGTTCGTGCCCTATTAAGATCCACCTTAGCATAACATCTATTCCTTAGTCTCTTTTGCAGGTTATCTAATTCTGATTTGAAATCCTCATCTCTGCTACAATTCCTACGGATTCGCACCATTTCCCCAAAGGGAATCCCTTTGATGACTCCCCTTGGGTGGGCGCTATCTGCTCTTAATATAGAATTAATGGCCGTTGTTTTTCTAAATAATTTGCTCTTGAGGGCTTCCCCTTCCACAATCAGTTCTACATCTAGGAATTCGATCCTTTCTTGATGATATTTTATGGTGAATTCCACGTTAAAGTCATTAATATTCAAATATTTAAAGTATTCCTGTAACTCTGTTTCAGATCCTCGCCATATTACCAAAACGTCATCTATAAAATGTCCCCAAAATAGGATCTGATCCGTCCATCTTGAGAGCTTTTCTGTTCCAGGCATGCTCCCTCTCATACCAACTCATGAAAAGGTTGGCATAAGAGGGAGCAAACCTGGAACCCATTGCTGTTCCCTGATCTGGTGGTACCATTCATCTTGAAACAAAAAGTAATTGTTATTCAATATTATCGCACTCATTTCTAGAATCATTTTAGAATGATCATGTAAACTGGCACTACGACTGCCCAAAAAATGATTCAATGCCTGTTCATAGTCCATATTCAATAGTCCATATTGTCCATATTGTCAGGGACAATATGACATATTGTCATAAGTCTATAGTTTTGATACTGGTATTTGAAGTACTAGCAGGGAGAGTGAGAGGTGAAAACTGCAGCAACCTCCTGAAAAATATCTTGGTACCTGGTACTTATTTTTCCACAAATTAAGCACTGGCTACCCCACTATTTCACACCTTGTTTATTCATTGAAGTGCTGAAACGAATGAGATACTGAAAAGCTGCCTGCTGATGTGGATTTAAAACCTACATTGGTAAGAGGGTATTCTTTCTACAACTGCTCTCATGTCTCTTTCACGCATTGGGTTGTCACATATTGGCTGAAAGACACTTTATTTTTGTTTGTTTCTCTATAAACTTGTTTTATTGATTTTGTAAAATATAATGTTACGACTGCAGGGGAATTGTGATCGCGCTTAAAGCAAAAAAGATTACAAAGAAATTAGAAGTATGCACATTTATGTGTTTCACATGTATGTGAAACATCTTAGGACTGGGAAAATGCCTTGCCTTAGGAAAAAGAGCTGTAGAAATAGTAAAAAAACTATTTTTTTTAAGAGGCTTAGATGGAAATTAAACCCTGAACCTCTTTTTGAAGGCTTTTAAAATTACCTGAACAATTTAAGAGTGTATTTTATTTGTCATTCCGAAGTACATCTGCCGTGGCATGACAAGTAACCTAGGCTAGACTAGGCAGACAAACTTTGTGTAGGGTGATACAAATAGCATTAAATATCATTATTTTTGGAGAAATGTATCAGCTTTTTGTGATGGGTCACAGGAAAAAAGACTTGTGAACTATCTGAGTTGTTTCACTTTATTTACATGTTGGATTACTCAGAGTGCGATTCTGAAAAAAATTGAGGGCCTCATTTACAAGGCCCATTGCGCCACGGAGCATCACTTTTTATGACCCTCCTGTGGCGCAGCGTGCTGGCCCATATTTACAAGGCCACACAAAGCCACTTGCGTGGCTTTTCATGGCCTTGTAAATATGGTACCCTTTCAAGCATTACTCTGTGTGAAAGGGGTATTCCATGGGTGTTGCTGTGGGTGTTCCTACGCAACACTCATGAAATCTGACGCATTCCCAGATTTACAAGGTTTCATAAACCTGGGAATGCGTCAGATTCCTATGTCTCCCCAGGGGATGCATAAGGGAGAGGCAACAAGGAGAAATACCCTTATTTCTCCTTGTATTTCCTTCTTCTATGCTTGCTGCATTCTGCAGCACACATAGAAAGAGGAAAACACCTCTCATGATTGTTTTTATGCTTGAAGGTGTCCCTTCCAGCACAAAAACAAACACACTTGCCCCATGGCGCATGGGTGTCTGCGTTGGAGCATGGCAGCCCATTGTGCGCTAGTGTATGGGACAAGGACAGGAATGCGCTGTATCTTATAGATACAGCGCATTCCTGCTCTTTTCTTCTAACGCACGGCAGCACAGCAGGAAGGCTTGTTGCACTGCCGTGCATCAAAAAATTGTAAATGAGGCTTTGATAATCTGCACCCGCAGTTTTGCAACCTCGCATGGATGCAGATTTCTACAATTTTGTAATTCACAGAAGTGCTCTAGAGTACCCTAGTAAACCTGCAAGAAGTTTGCAGGTGAACTTCTGGGAACCGTTTCAGTTGTGGCCGAACTTTGGGGCCGATTACGATGGCGATGTTTGGCACATCTGCGGTGCTGGCGGAAAACATCATTTTCTGCACTCCAGTGGCAGTCCTCGCGTCCGCCGTATTACAATGGTCAAAGATAGCCCATTTCCCGTCTGCTGCGGAGTTTCGGGATCCGCCAGGAATTTCCTTCCGCAACGGTGGCGGAGGGATTCAAAAGAGAACGACCGCCGTGCGGAATGACGTTACGACCGCAGTACAAATCACGATGCCTCAAACAGCCCATCACAACGCAGCGGAGAAACCAGCCACCCGTAGACGGCGGAAGCACTACTGCAGAGATTGAAACTTGAATCCCGGTCATCTCCACGCGTTCCTGACCGCTATGGATCCAGCTTTTCAAGCCCTTTCGCTGCTGTACCTGACCCACTACCAGCAAATATGACGTCGCCGCGGTCAACATCGCAGGTACGTAAAAACACATCTCCGCACACAACCACAACACACAACTCCTGTGCTGAAATACGGTTCCTGTCCACATCAGGCACTCTGGTGGAGACAGGAACATATCCCCCAGTGTACTCACACATGTCCTGCCTGCTCGAAATCCACACCTTTGCATCCGGGTCACCCATCAATCGCAAAATCACTGCAATGTTCCGGGCAAGTCACCGCAGCGGTGAAGACGCAGGAAAACCTGCGCACAATGTAGTAGGCAGGGCCGGCACCAGGCATGGGCAGTCTGGGCAGCTTCCCAGGGCTCCACCTTCACCCGACCCACATGGTGGGCTGCATCAGTTGGCCACAGCCCACAGCAAGCTTCCCACACCCATTTCTGCACATGCTGTGTGCCCCTCCTGTCCCCCCTGCACAATTCATCAGCCAGGTGTGGCTCGACCTCGCACCTCACACATCAAAGGGCAAGGTAGATTGACTGGGTAGGTGGGGGTGAAGATGAATACCCTGCACAGAAGGTCAGGGGCTGGACAACCCTCCTCCTCACACTTGCCTTCCACTCATGTGAATCAAACTGAGTATAATTAAGAAATGTAGACTCACACTGCATATTAACAACCACTGAACTGTTCACACTGCATGTCAAGTCCCTCTGAAAGATCCCACACTGACACCCTGCCACATACACATACTATAGGTCAGCAGCAATGTAGGACAATAAATGGGCTAGGCCACAGTGGAATGCACAGTGCTGGAAAACCATGGAGCAAGCCGCATAGCATTTGGACATCACATGCAAGAGGAGGAACATATCACACTACCCTTAGGCCCTCAAATCAGACATGGGTGGCACAGTGATAGCAATGAAACCAAAGTGACAACTGTGCAATATCTCTGGGATACAGCAATGCAAGCTATGCATAGGCACAGGAATGATAGGAAGTGTCAGAAGCCATACAGTGACCAGCCACACATCTGTGTCAACTTACTTAACATGTGTATGCCACCAGCACAACACACATGGCTCATTGTCATACTCCCTGACTGTCAAACCCAAGTAGGACCTTCACACATACCCCTCATCTACCCATCTCACACCTGCAACACTCAACACCTGTGAGAAACACACATAAAGGTGCAAATAAGGTCCTGTGAGTTTCCAGACAACCAATCACACACCCTGGTGTGCATCAAGACACTCAGGGATGCCTGAACCAATGCTGACCCAAAACCAATAGCCAAACACAAATCACACAAACAACATCCACAGAAGTCCAACAAGCCCAGCCATGTGCAGGCAAACAGTGGATAGGCAATGTGACCCTAGACAGAACAGGAATACACAACATTGTCACTCTGGACAAATGCACAGACACCATACCCCAACACAAACAGGAATTGCATCTTCAAATGCCAATCATGCCCACTAACTGGGATCAATGGGACAAATTAGCTAACACAGACACAGACACCACACCAGTCATCAAGTGAGCATGCTGTCACAGGGTACCACAAGCATGCACATGCACAATCCTGACAAGTGACAGGTCAAACATAGGAGGACATACCACCATTGTTCACTCAAAACAAGCTCATGAACAAGAATCCACATTGCTGCATGTGACATACACACAAGAAATGCACACTACACATGCAACACACATCCAAATGTATCACAATGCACAAACTACTCATACACAATGTCATGCAAATAGAACATCACACACACTTTGCACCTGTCAGCAGAAAGAGCCAACACAGGCCAAACACTGCATCCATCTACAACAAAAACACAACAGATGCACATACCAATCCATCACATAGCAATCTCAGCTGGACATCAGGGGGATGCACACCAGGCAAGTACAAGGCAACATACACTGACAGCACTGCATGCACACTAAGCAGTGTGTGCACACCAACCAAACCAGTAGCACACATATCTGAGTGCCCCACCATGAACTCCCACAACACAAATCACCACAGCACACAGATAACATCACACTCAGGAAGGGTAGCAGTACCTCAGCAAACAGACATACAGCTTAGCCATCACCCACAGATGCACAACTCAGGAAACCCAGATGCAAACAACATGACTAGAGGACTGTGCTGCTCAAACATATGCACTGCACATGAGCAATCATGACTGCAAACAAGTAGAAGAAAATAACACATAACTAATTGTGAAACTGTCCTGAGTGGCACATTGGTCCTGTACACAGATCATCCTCACACAGTATAGTGTCACACTATGAAGTGGTGGGGAGAGTCACACACTGGCAAGGCATGGGGTGGAAGACATGAGTTTGAAGTGGTGTGCACATCAGTATTGGACAGGTGAGGAGTGTACAGTCCACAAACACATAGAGGAGTAACTCACAATGTGTAGGGGATGGTATATCTCCTCATACCACATACTATACTCGACCCAAAAATATGTCGAGTGACAGCAATGCATGAGAAAACTCACAAATAATGTCAGTGTGGCTGAGCAGGTCAGCACAGTGAGCACAAACTTAAATAAGAAACATGGCTGATCAACAAAACACAACATAGACTTGGCAGTGACACACTCTGCATACTCACAACTGACAGTGACAACAAGTAAGTGTCCCCCAGGAGTGCAAGCACACACCGACACATTGCACAGTGCTCAACCTACAACTCCTACATGTGCACACAATCTGAAGCAGATGTCTGACAATGTAATCTAACAGGCACACATTACCTGGGTCACACATGTGTGTAGTTGGCATGTGCAGGGGCACATACACATCAACACCACTGACAATGACAGGCCAATCACACTACATGACTACTCAAGTGCACACATTCAAATGTACCCATGTGACTATGAAGACAGGCCCACACAAGATAACTACACATCAACACTGCTGTGCACACATCAAGAAAGAGCCCACAGATATGACAGACCCTGGCCACCCCGCAAGTAATCCTGTGGATAGCATTCACCTCTGTTCTGGTATTGCATCCTAACATGACATGTGTACAATTTTAGCAAACCTGAGCACAGAATGATTAGGAGAAGAGTAGATCATAACAAACAACCATCATTGCACCCTCAAGCCTCAGACTGAAGAAGAACAAAAGTGCCTGTCACCTCTGGAAACCTCTGAAAAAGTAAAACAAGTAATTGCCAATGTGAAAGTGGCATACAGAGCATGTGTCACATGAACCGATACCCATACATAAAACCTTTTATTTAGCAAGGGCATTGACAAAGCAGACAACAGGAGTAACAGTCTTTATTACATAATACCCAGATAGGCATCAAAAGTACAAAACAGCAAGGCCATTGGCCAGACCATAGTTCCGGTCCGCACATGTGTGCATGAGAAACTGCACAGGGAATGGGCATCAAAAGTAACAAACAGCAAGGCCATTGGCCAGTCCATAGTTTCGGTCCGCACATGTGTGCATGAGAAACTGCACAGGGAATGGGTGACACCGTCCACTGCCATGGGAATCATCACAGCTCAGGGGCTACAAATTGGCAGTCCAGGCACCGCTGTGTGATAAATGGTGTGGGGAGGGGCACTTGGCTTCAACTTTGGCTTGAAGTTGAACTGGGAGGTGGCTGATTGTCAGGGCCAGTTGGAGGACTGGACCTGGGAGACAGAGAACCGGCTGAGGTAGAGGCATCAGTGGCTGTGGGAGCCTGAGGGCTGCTTGGACCGGGTGGAGTGGTTGCACGGAGAGGCGGAGAGATGCTTCCGGGAGACACAGTGTGTGAGGGTGAATGTTGAGGGCTGGGTCTCAACCTCTTGGGGATTCGATAGCCCACAAGTGTCTTGGCAGGAGTGGGAAGTGGGGTGGGCACAACAGCCTCACTCTCCACCAAAGGTGTATCAGGTGCAGGTGGCTCTCCCTGTGGGGATTTGCTGGATCTGGTTGCACGCTTGGGGTGGCCTTGCCTCTTCCCCTGCATCCCCTGTTGTCCAGGTGAACCCCCCACTTTGCTCTCCTGTCCCAGCTTCACAGGGGTATGGGTGGGAGTTGACGTTGTGGGTGAATCTGTCTTAGAAATGTGTTTGTGCTTAGTCGTTGCAGGCACCAGGTTCACAGCAGACAGGGCAAGTGTTTGTTTGTCTTTGGGAGCAGGTGTGGAGATGGGAGTGCCCTTGTATGGGTGTGATTTTGATGAATGTGATGTTGATGCCTGCTTCTTGGCCTGATGCCCATGAGTGTCATGTGATGGAATTTTGGTTTTGCACTCCTGTGTGCCTGTTTTGTGTGTTGGGGATGGTGTCTGTGGTCTGGTCCACTTGGAGTGCTGCTGTTGTGTGCTGCGTGTGGAGGACTTGGTGCCTGAGGGCTCTGGCATGTGGGCACTCTCGTCAGGTGGTGCCACTGGCAGGGTGGTTGCTGAAGGGACAGGAGCCAGACTTGGAGCCAGTGACTGCTGAATGGCTGCCGTCACTGTGGAGGACAAAGACTGAACAGTTCAGTGTAGGCCACCCATGTCAGAATGAATCCCCTCCATGAAGGCAACTACCTGTGCCAACTTCTTGTCATGATCATGGAAGGCATTCAGGAGAGCAGTCTGACCCACACACAGCTGGCGCAAAAGGTCCACCGCCTCCACACTGAGGGCAGCAGGGGAGACAGGGGCAGGGGCAGCAGTGCCTGGGGGGAAGGAGACTCTACCCTTCCTAGGGCTGCGGGCGCGGACAGCACTTGTGGGAGCAACCGGGAGGGTGGGCACTGGACGATGTGTGGTGGAAGAAGAGGCAGATTTGGAACTCCCTGTACCCACCAACATTGAGGAGTCACCGCTGGAGTCTGAAGATGTGGAGGTTGGTGTTTCCGGGTGGGAATCATCCAGCACACTCTTGTCCCCCTCCGAAGCGCTGGTCACATCAGTGTCAGTGAGCACATGTGTAGCAGTCGTGCCAGAAGCTTCCCCACTGGTGTCGGTCCCCCGTCCTTCTGTGCACTCAGTAGATGATGCAAGAGACAGAGACATAGGTTCAATATAGTGCCATACTCACAAACATCATATGCAAGCAAAGCACAAAACTTGAAAATGATACTCCCGTGTTGGCCTCCTCCATGTACAGTCAGCATGTGCAACATTTATGCAATCATCAGAAGATGCATGGAAACATGCATAGTTGATAGTAATGCCCCATGTGGCGTTGACACAGCCAAATAGCTGGCCCGTGCTTCCTTGTACCCTAACATACTATTCTCTGTAAGCATACCTACGTGCCTGGAGGTGAGATAGGTATACATCTAAACATGTTGTCTCTGTCACATATGGAGTCACTTTAAGGGAGCACCACAGATACAAACTCCCAAATGTCCTTTTGCAATGGCTACAAGCTCCTGATATCCACCATGTTGTGCTTTGAAGCACAACTACAGTTGCACATTGGTGTCAGCTGTGTAGTTGTCACAAATCATATGTTGTGCACAGCACACATCTATAAATGCACACTAACATGATGCTCACTGCTGTTCACTGCCAGGTGATGTCTATGACACTCATACTGCAGCATATGTCACAAGGCCACAGCTCATCTGTCAATGACAAGACTCATGGTTTTAAACACATGAGAAACCACATGTCGTACAAATGCTTAACAGCTGCACTCAACACAGAGGCCACTTAGAAGCCATTGCATCACACTGGTGACATCACAGAGCTTCACACTGGCTCGCGTTTAGGATTCATGCAGTCACTTACACCGAAAGTCACACTTAGCTGACTACTCACCCCCAACTTGCTGCTGATGGGCCCTCAAGCGTCCATCCAGCTCTGGCTGTGTCACTGCCAAGATGCGGCCCATTAGTAGGGTCATGCTCCTGGGCGCCAACCTGCCACTCCGAGGGAGCACCCCCAGCGTCATCTCTGCCACGTTTTTGCTCAGCCGGCAGATGTCATCCCACCTCTTGTGACAGTGTGTGTGCCGTCGGTTGGAGACACCCAGAGCCTGCACCTTGCGTGCAATGGCCCTCCATATCGCCTTACGCTGGTGGACCTTAAGCTGCAGGCATGGGAGACAAGAAGAGGAAGTTTCAGGGACACTGTTTTATGTACCACTGTGTGTCAGTACAGGAGCATGAAAATACATAGCACACTAATACATAAATGTTGAGCAGAGGCCATACAGCATGACACATAGTACACTTGCATCGGATAATCCCATAGAAATGTATACATGTATGATGATGGACACAGTACATGGCCATCTCATACACATGCAGAGTGCCAGCACAGCAACCAATGTGAAAATGACCCTCATCTGTGATGTAGTATGTGAGTGAGCATGACATACAATACATTGGGAATGATGTGTCGGGGCTGACTCACTGTGTCATAACACCAAACACCTCTCAATGTCCTTGACCAGTGAATGGCTACATGTGTCATGGTGGTCACATTTATGGCCATGATCTGACATTCTCACACTCTTCTCACAAGGTGGAGGCCTGTCTTGTGCAATCCTCAGGCATAAGATAGCTCATTGAGAAATAGGGTGGTGGACAACACATATGTTTCACTCATCACATTTAGAGATGGGTCCTTGTAACGTTGGGCAGTTTCTGTGCAGGCCAGAGGGACTCACACGGAGGTTAAACGTGGGCCATCAGAGAAATCACATGCATGTACAATATGAGAGGGGAAACAGTGCCTACACATGCAAGACTGAACACATAATGTAATCAATAGAAGGATGACATCTCCAAATTACATTTATCTGATGTGTCATAGGTTAACTACCACCAAGAGTGTTACACACAAGCATTGTACTCTCGTGCATGATGCACACATCACCATAGTGGCAATTTGAGAACTGCACACACATCATTCAGTACCCTCTGGACAAAATACATTTGTAATGTCACAAGTGAGCATGTGAAGCCGTAATGGACTATGACATCACATAGCACAGGCAATGTTTGTTCAGACTTCGACTGACTCAAACCAGCAGTATAACTGTATGGCTGCAAAAAACACTGCATGTCACTCCCATCCTTCAATGCAGTCTTGGATCTGTGGAAATAAGGCTACACACCCCGTTGACATGAAGTCAGCATGCTAGGCAGTGTATCACACATTTACATTAACCAGTCTCAGACCAACGTTTGTTGTTTTTTGCAGAAGAAGGGCTGTAGAAGTGTCCATGTTGCCATCCTCCCCACATACTCAAATGCAATTCTTAATAGGCCATGTATGGAGCAGGCTATGGGAAAAATATGGATGCATGCACTCACAGGCACATACTACTGCAGAGCAACATCATGTGAGCATTCTGAGCACTCTCAAACTTTTATTCAGTAACACCTACCAGTACATCTGGCACACCATACAGCCTACCATACTGTGCAAGGACCTCGTCCACCAGGAACTCCAGCTCCTCTGTGGTGAAGGGACAGGCCCTGATGTTCTCAGTTCTTGCCATCACTGGGTCCAGAATACAGGAACAGCAGCAGTTGGTGGTGAAGAATGGCAGGCAGCAGTGTCTAAATGCAAGTGAAATGTGTGGCTCTCTCACAGAGATTTATAGGCCCATGGGGTTGTTTCAGTGGTACTCAGCTGCTGCAATTGGTCTGCCTGGTTAGCATTTTTCAATTGTGGCCAATGCCCGGGCCCGCGGTAGCGGAGCACGCCTACCGTGAGTTTCAAAATTGTATTTCACTACCGCGATCACGGTTCCCATTGGCTGCATTGTCATTGGAGGTGTCACACCGCGGGGGCCAGGCAGTCGCTACCGCAATCCTGCATCTTTCATTTGTGGCCAATGACCATGATCGCGGTAGCGGAGCACGTCTACCGCGAGTTTCAAAATTGTATTTCACTACCGCGATCGCGGTTCCCATTGGCTGCATTGGCGGTGTCACACCGCGGGGGCCAGGCGGTCACTACCGCAATCCTACATCTTTCAATTGTGGCCAATGACCATGATCGCGGTAGCGGAGCACGTCTACTGCGAGTTTCAAAATTGTATTTCACTACTGCGATCGCGGTTCCCATTGGCTGCATTGGCATTGGCGTTGTGACACACCGCGGGGCCAGGCGGTCGCTACCGCAATCCTGCATCTTTCAATTGTGGCCAATGACCATGATTGCAGTAGCGGAGCACGTCTACCGCAAGTTTCAAAGTTGTATTTCACTACCGCGATCGCGGTTCCCATTGGCTGCATTGGCATTGGCATTGGCGGTGTCACACCGCGGGGGCCAGGCGGTCGCTGCCACAATCCTGCATCTTTCAATTGCGGCAAATGACTGTGATCGCGGTGGCGGAGCACGCATACCACACCTATGGACACAATATGCTCTAGCAATGGCAATAGCCATTTTTAATCATTGAACACTATACATTCACAATGTATTACAGCACCTGTTTGCAAATTTTAATGCTAGTGTGACATTCAACTCACTGATGCCTACACATGCCATGTCAGTGCACATGATTACATGCATTGGCATGTACTTCCTCACATGTCACCTATGATATTTGTGTGCCAGTACACAGATTTGGTGTGTAATGGAGTCTCATATTTGTGCACATCTCAATGTGTGACATGACTAATCAACCCACAGTAATGATGGACTGAGCACATAATGTGCCTATTTCACTGTGCACATTGCTGTATTGATTTTGGTGGTTGATCAGCTTACACACACTGTGCTCATTGTGTAGAAAAGTTGTGCTCTGTGCAACTTAAGCAAGAAGGTGTGGCAGGTACTGCAGCTACGTAGAAGTCAGCAGTGTTGCTGTTTCCAACATGTGCTGTGTCACCTACACCCAGGGCTGGTGACACAAGATGTAGGAGTGTACCATTTACCCTTCACATAGTCAGAATCTGTTTTGGAGGTAGTCAGTATGTACATACTGACCACATGTACGCCTATATGAGATCAAGGTGTCTCTGCATGTGACTTGTGCATTAAGCTGGTGTTACAGTCCAGTCATTGTTGGCGCTGTGTCAGTCAAGATGTAAGATATTTGACACATCTCATAGGGGAATTAAATTGACATGTGTCCCCTTTCATTGTATGTAGGAGACGACCAAATGCGCATCGTCCGTTCCCAGTGCTGGCAAACATGGAGGATGAGGACATCATAAGAAAATTCCGTCTGGATCGCCTTACCCTCCAAGACCTATGTGGTCAGTTGGAGCCCCATCTGAGGCCTCGCAAAACCTATCCGACTGCTTTGACACCAACAGTTAAGGTGATGGCGGCCCTGCATTTCTTTGCAACTGGTTCGTTCCAGTACACGGTGGCCCTCGCCGGTGGGATGTCTCAAGCGATGTTCAGCATGGTGCTACGTGATGTCCTGTCCGCAATGATGACATACAAGGACCGCTACATCCATTTTCCAAGGAGACATGCGTTGGCAGCTGTGAAGGGAGATTTTTAAGACCTTGGCCACATACCTAATGTTGTTGGTGCCATTGACTGCACACATGTTGGCCTGGTTCCACCACAGGCATGTGAGCACATATACAGGAACAGGAAGCATTTCCATTCCATTAATGTGCAAGTGGTATACCAAGCGGATATGATTATCTCCCATGTCTGTGCCAGATTTCCCGGATCAGCCCATGACTCCTACATACTGCGTAACAGCATCATCCCACAACTGATGGCAAACCTGCATCCGGAGCGTGCGTGGCTTGTTGGTGAGTACGCCGAGTCAAGTGGTGTGCTGTATGTGTGACATGCTGTTCTCAGCTACTGTTTCTATCAGTAATATGCTCTCTGTATGTAACACCTAGGTGACTCTGTGTATCCCAACCGGCCTTGGATGCTGAGCCCACTGAGGAATCCAAGGACGCTACAATCATGCACATGGGAGGACGCGTCGTGTGGTGGAGCGTACTTTTGGGCTTCTGAAGTCTAGATTCCGGTGTCTGGACAAGAGCGGAGGTACACTACTCTACTCTCCCCAAAAGGTGTGTCAGATCGTAGTTGCATGCTGCATGCTCCACAACCTGGCCTTGTGCAAGGAGATCCCCTGCTCCTGGACGATGATGAGCAGCAGATGCCCCCCTGCAAACCCACACATGCCCAGTGACGACGATAGTGGAGAAGAGGAAGGTGTTGACCTGCGTCAACAGCTCATCGACAACTACTTCCCTTGAGTGTAAGTGACATTGTACAACAGTGACATTGTCTGTTGGCTTTGATGGTAGTGGCAAGGCATAGATGATCTTTTTGACTGCTGGCTGTTGTTGGCTCTGGGCTAATGGCTGATGTGTGTGGCACAGGGTATTTTAATCCAGGTACCTCATGTCTATGTTGATGTTGTTGCTCATTGTTATGTGTGCTGGTTTTGTACGTTGATGACTAGAGTTGTGTTTAAGCTGTAATGGCATCACCTGACAAGTAAAAGTCATTTTCTTGTGTCTTTCTAGGTCCCTTCACCCTCTCAATGCCTCGTCACAATCAGAGCTTGTGGTACATTGGAATCTGAGTTGACATTGTACATACTGTGATAAACATGGAGCTGACACAAAGACATAGGTGTGTAAAGAGTGTTTATTTACAATACGTATTTGTGACAGAAAAGTGATTATTTACAAAATTGTGCCAAGTGAATTTATGAGTTGTCAGTGATGGTAAATGAGACATGTAGAGTAGTCACCACATTGATGTAGTCACACTGTCCAACAGACTCCTGCCATCAACATGGCAATGTGGGTAAGGATAGTTAACAAAGTCAATGTCAAGGGGAACACAGGTGCCATCATGGCTGGCTCAGCGAATTGCATTTGGATGGTGCATGGCCACGTGATCCTCCCCTGGTGTTTCTCAGACGGCCTCTCGTGCGTTTGGCAGGGGGGCCCTCTGCTGCAGGCTCAGCGGTGTCTGAGGAGTCATTTGGTTGCAGCTCACCCCTCTCTGTGGCCGCAGCTGAGGTGGGTGTATCAGCATGCGGGCCACTGGAGGGGGGTTGAGCTGTCATTTGGGCCGCATGTCTGTTCCTCAGAACACCCACAATCTGGCCCATGAGGTCCACAAGTTGTCCCATACGTGTGTCCATGGACCTTAGCAGCAGGCGGAGCTCAAGCACTTCTTCCACAACCTGGCCCATCTGTCCCTGGTTCTGTTCATATGCCCCAAGGACTCTTGCGACGGTGGCCAGGGCTTCGGTCTCAGTGTCCTCCTGTATTTGTCCCCCAGTTGCCCTCCCACCTGCCCTGCTGACACGGACCTGTGGCGATGGCACTGGACGCACCCGCACACTCCCCCTGGCATCCTCTGATTGTGTTGTGGTGTTGGTAACCACTGAGCAGGGAGAGTGTTGCAGGCAGCAGTGGTGATGGTGGTGTTGGAGTCCGCATAGGTCGTTGTAGCAGGGGTCAGCGCTGTTGTTGTTGCTATGGTGGTGGTAGTGGTGGGGACAATGAGGGCCTGAGACGTGGTGCGTCCTGGCAGTCCGGAGGGGCCAGGTTGTTGCTCCTCATCCAAGAAACGTAGGGAGTCTGCATCCTAGAGTTCATGTTCCGGGGGGGGGGTGGACAGGCTCTGCAGGTTGGTGGTGTTTTCTGCTGCAGTTGCTTGTGGATCTCCTGTTGAACAGAGGTTAAATTGTCAGTTAAGTGCACTCCACGAGCTTGGTGTTAGACTTTTGGATGTTACATTTGATACACCAAACAATTTACATTGCAATCACTTGGTATGGCAGCAAAATACTGAGCATCATGACATGATGTTGAGGTACTTACATTACTTGTCCATGGTGTGACATGTAAATTGAAACCATGTGCCACGTACAGATTGTGTGATTATAAGGACATGTCATCATCTAACAACTTGCAGGCACATCAACTTTATGTAATGCGTCTTTTTGTTTGCTCTTCATGGAATCAATTTCAGCTAATCAAGAACTAGCCATTGGAATGTTATACATACCTTTTTCATATAATGTACTTTACTTTGTTTGTCAGATTGACCATGCATGTTTTGTGTTCATATGGGCCTTCATGCTCTGACACCACGGCACTTACACATTGCATTCTGTGCTGTGCATGATTGTGCCATGAATTACTTTCACATGTGACTTGGTGAGTCAAAGTTTAATTTCTGTGACAGTTACGTGCGCTTAGCTGTCTGCACACTGGATGTGGCTTTTGGATCTATGCCAAGTTGGCTGACATATGAGGGCTGGTGTGGTCATCTGGCTCCATTTTTTTTTAGAAGGATGGCAGGGTGCATGCACTAACTACCTACCTGTTCAGTGACACAGTGGAGGGAAATGGCTGCCACATGTTTCTGGGTGTGGGGAGTGTACCATCCTGCTCAGCTGTGGGACAAGGGGGCCTGGTGGGAGTTGTAGTGCTGGCTTCCCACCCACAAAAACCCCTCCCTGTTAAGATGGCTACCTACCTGTAAGTTTGATGAGTGCAATGAAATGGCTGCCACATGGTGGGAGGGGGTGCTCCATCCTGCTCAGCTGTGGGACAAGGAGGCCTGTGGTGAGTTGTAGTGTTGGCTTCCCACCCACAAACACCCCTCCCTGTTAAGATGGCTACCTACCTGTAAGTTTGATGAGTGCAATGAAATGGCTGCCACATGGTTGTGGGGGGGGGAGTGCTCCATCCTGCTCAGCTATGGGACAAGGGGGCCTGGGGGGAGTTGTAGTGCAGGCTTCCCACCCACAAACACCCCTCCCTGTTCAGAAGGCTACCTACATGTTAGGTGAAGGTGAGCAATGCAATGTCTGCCACATGGTTCTGGGTGTGGGGAGTGTACCATCCTGCTCAGCTGTGGGGCAAGGGGGCCTGGTGGGAGTTGTAGTGCAGGCTTCTCACCCACATACACCCCTCCCTGTTAAGAAGGCTACCTCCCTGTGAAGTGGAGCAGAGGAAGGGAATAGGTTACACATGGCTCTTGGGTGGGGTGAGTGTTCCATCCTGCTCAGCTGTGGGACAAGGGTGCCTGGTGGGAGTTGTAGTGCTGGCTGCCTGTCCACATGCCCCAATGGAAATATTGCTAGCTACCTTTGAGGTGATTCAGAGGAAGGAAATGTTAGATATGGGAGACATGTGTGGTTGCTTTCGACCGCCATTACTCTTCCGGTACGACCGCGGCGGTCGGAATGCAACAGCCCTTCTGCCGGCTCTCCCATTCAGCATTAGTTGCGATTGCGGCGGTCGGAAACAACTGATCGTTCTGCTGGCACCGCCATCATATCGTAATTTCACTTGCGGTCATTCCGCAGGTCGATCGGCGTTTTTGGGTCTTTCCGCAGCAAATCCGAACGCCGCGGATGGATATTCAGCTCTTCCGGACGTTCCCAGCGGAGTTTTGTGGAATCCGTCCGCGGCGGTTGGATTTCTCTGGCGATGCATCCTAATCTGACCGCCGGTTTTGCCGCGGTACATGCGGACGGTTACTTACCGATACCACGGCGGTCGGAATGCTTTTCCGACCGCCATCGTAATCGGCCCCATTGTTCAGAGGCATTTCCACGTGCGTGATTTTACATAGAATACACTTGTGCATGGGAGAAAACCTTCCCTTGTGTGCAACTGCACTTCTTTTTCTGTTCTTTTTCCTTCCATGGGGATTATATTTTTCCTCTTGAAGGAATCACTTTTACAGCACAAACATCAAGTATAGGATTTTTACATTTATATTCCCCCCCGCCATTGACAGGTGTAAATCTGTGACCCTTTTCAGTATGGGATTGGTTTGGAAAATAGTTTGTCAACACCCACAATAATTTGCTTGTGGTTGTTCACAAACTTTCAGAGCATTCCTGCGCTGGAAAATCCACTCCCTGTTCTTTGTAGTACATTTACTCTAATCTATGTTACTAAATCCTTTAAAATGCGAAAAAACATCATTTGTGAATTGCAGAACTTACACACACAGACACAAATAGCTTTGGCTTTGTGAATCTAGTCCATAGTTGAAAATAACATGATTTTAGTTTGCAGTTGTGGGAAGAAGGTGAAATTAATTAATTAATTGCACTGCGCATGGATAAAGCCACCAGGTTGCAAGCAAGTTGCATCATAATGCCACAAAAAAGAGTTTACATCTGTCTATTCTTTAACTCTTGTTGTTGAGCTGGTAAAGGCACAAATCACTTCTAATCATTGACTTTCTATTTGCTGCAACGTATAGGGGTCAAAGGTGATGGGCACCACTTCTTGTAAAGTGACGTTCCACTGCAGTGTAAACGTATATATATATAACCTGTCTGGAGTCTTCATGCTTCCATAAGCTCACCAGAGTACCCTGGCGCCGTCCTTCCTGTTCAGAAGGATGAAGGCCCTCACTTTACTTGCTCTGTCCTCTCAGCTGCTGTGCTGTCTGTGTGTATCCCCGCCACCCCTCCCAACGCCGCTGCACTCCCTCCCGTGCAATGATTCGATGGCGCGGATTGCGGCAGATACGGCATTACGTCAGATCAATTCCGACCGCAAGGAGGGCTACGTCTTCAGCCTGTACCGCATCTCCGACGTGCAGGAGCACTTTCAGGCAAGTTCGTGCAGCACGGCAGCCATCCCTATTGGCTGGTGCAGACAGGAAGCTTTCAGTGGCTGTGATTACGTTAAAGTGCATGCATTACTTTTTGGACGTAGGCCTTGTGCATCTTAAAATGCCACGTTTAAATTGAAAGAGTTAGCTCAAACTATAACTTTTTACTTGAATTATTTCCAGTAAATGGCATTGCTTTTTGTCACTGTCAGTGATGAAAGATTGAGTAGGCCATGGTGTTATTCATATCGGTGACTCGTTCTCAGTGCTTTAAATGGAAATGGAGAAGTCCTGGTGCGCTCTATTCATGAGTACCTATTTGTTCGTCAGAAGTGTCCCATGAAATGTATTGCACTGGAGCCGAAAAGTGCAGATACTCACCCTACCAACAAATTAAAGAAGTGCAGGTACTCCGTTCCGGACAGTACCTGTCCAATTAAACCACTGGACGTACTTACACGCACTGTAAAGCAGGTTCATTGACCAACCGGGCTACTTCTTTATCTAAAAAGAATTAACAGATGCCGTTTGGTAACGTTATAAGCAGTGTTGCAGATTTTTCGTAGCAGGGCCTTTAAGTATCAAGGCAAAAACACACAGATGGTGCCGTTCACAGAAGCGCATTGGACACGGGTGTAATTCTTTTTGCATGTTACGAAGTACATTACATGCTCAACCAATCAGAGAACTGAATTTATCAGCGCATTTTGCATACAATTCCAACATGTTTTCATGCAGAGAGACTGCTAATGTATTTTCCTTCAGAAACCTCACCAGACTCGCCTACGCCGCCAATAAGTGTGCACATTATGCGTGCGGCATTTATAAACATAGCTTTGCCATCTTGCTAAAACGAGTGTGCTTCTGGGCACTTTAATTATGTCATTATGTATCCTGTGGTTCAAAGTTCGGATGACTGACCCAGTGCTTAATTTGTAAATAAAATAAGTGCCAGGGCTGTCGTCAGGATGCTTCTGCAGCTTGCACCATCCATTCCCCGGCCAGCGCTGCCGGTGACAGTACAAACACACCTACGAACATCATATTCCTTCAAGTGTGGCACTTCAGACTATTCCAGGCCCCCAAAGCTATAAGAATGGCTTGGGTGGTAATGTATATTAAATTAATAGGCGACTGTTGTTGTGCTCATTCATTTCTAAAACATACAAATCAAGCCACCCTGTCGCAGACTGCCATAAGACCCGGTGTTTGTAATTAAGTGCCGGTGCCGAGCACAGGAAACCACCGGCTCAGATTAAGCACTGGACTGACCACACCCGAACTAGAACATTTCGCACTTTTGATAAAAAGGCACCCATTATCAAATATGGCAAAATACGTCTGCCAGCCTAAAGAAAACCAGCATGGCAGCTTCAATAGATAGTGAGGCTGTGGGTAGTTAGCATTCTGACACAACTATTAACCAGCACACATCTTTGTAAAAAAACACCTTGTTTTTCATGTAGTGCTACATATTGCACTGTGTAACGCTCAATTTATCGACCTTGAAAGGATCGAAGGCTATGCCTGAGGTAGGATTTGAACTCACTACCTGCAAATCACAGTGAATGAAAGCATGAGTGTTTACCTCACTGAGCCATCTCGGGGGAACTGTTATATGCCCAGGCTTCTGTGGCCACGATACTCACTCAAGTCGAGCTTATTATTTTACAGTGGTCTGCAGTCTGCATGCTGGTGCCACCAGTTCACGTGCTCACTGGTGTAATCAAGTACACTAATGCCCTCATGAGTGGGCTTGTGCAATCAAGTACATGAAAGGAGTAACATGCCTACTTGGTGGCATGGTTCATGCTGAGGCAGGGGTCTCCGAGCCTTTTCTGTAGTGAGATGTGATCATTAAAAATCATTGTGAGCTACTGAAGGCCAAGCCAGTCAAGCATTGTTACCAGACACCCCCACACCCAGCTTCATTGACATAAAGCCTAATGTCCATAGAGCCAGTTACTATGGTTTACTTTGAACAAAATACTTTGACTAGGGGCGCTCTTACTGGGCTGCCATGTGTGTCAGTGAGAGCTTGGTCTTTGGGGAGGTATGAACATGTGTGTGTATGAATGGGATATATCTGTATGGGTGATGATAGGAGCACTGAGTCAGAGACATAAAGTTTAAGGTCACAAGTTACCCCTAGAAATGCATAATGGGTTTATGTTAATACACGGAGAACAATAGTAAGAAGGATTGCAGAGTAATTTGACATTGTTGGTGACATGGTATCACCGCGTACTGAGAGATAGGGGGTTAAGAATAAGGCAGAATATGGCACTAATTCTTCACACAAAGGAGCTTTAGAGGGAATGACTGAAGCCAGGTCACCCTCCACCCGTCAACCATTTAATCAACAAAGACCTTCTGGTACGGTGGAAGCTGGTACGTGCGCCCTTGGCCTACTTTGAAAAGGTTTGCAACATGCTGTGTTTTTAATATTGAGTTAGCTCACGATTGTGAATAAAGAGGGCAAAACCAAATATGAGACTTAACTCAATTTTAATTCTGGGACACACTGTCCTGTATAGTTCACGGGGTTTCTGTTTTGGATGCATTCACTTCTAATCTTTCGCTTCTTTTGTCTCTTTACAGGACACATATTCTTTATTCTTAGTGAGAAAGCAACCGATGATGATAGATGTGGGCATGCTGGTGAGAACCTGCCAGTAGCTCCTCTGGTGTAGCACACGTGAGGTGCTTTCTCACTCTTTCACTCACTTTTTGACGTATTTCATATTCACCTTTTCTGTATTAAGGGAATATGTTTGTGGAGTATTCTGACTAAATTTGTATTTGAATATTTTGGGCACCTAGGACGGGTTTCGACTGAAAAAGTTATCAGCGGTTGGGTGGAGGAAGATACCCCCTTAACCCCTTGTCCTTTGTATAAATTTAATGTTGCCCCCTTGTAAGCCAGGTCTTTGTTGATTAAATAGAATATGGCACTAAGCCCAAAAAAATACAAGGATATGGTCTTAGCGACATTCAATCCTCCTGATAGGTAGAAGGATTGAGTCACATAGGGACACTGAGCCAGAGACATAAAGTGTAAGGTCACCAGGAACCCTCAGAAACACATAATGGGTTTATGCTCACACACAGAGAAAAATAGTAATGCTTGCATAACAGGTGTGTGGAAAGTACATCAACTGATTGATTCATAAACATATAAGGGATATTTAGAGCAATAGAATGGTCAAAAATGATACTCATATTATAAATATGTAAATACAAAACTGGAAAGAAATAACCCAATTATTGAAATTGCACTTCGCATAGTCTATCTACAACACTAGATTAATTACATTCCAACACTAGAAACTGGCACATTCTTTGTTATATTTTTGTGGTTTTAATAATATAGTTTGTCAAACTACCAATCCCATAGTGCCTCATAATGGACGACATGGGAGATAGGTATAAATTATAGAAAGCAATGAGGGACTCACAATACCGTGAGCAAGACCCGGTGGGGTTGAAACGCATTGGTGGTGGTGTAATGGCGATAATTGCACACAGTTAATTAATTGAAGATTAACTAACCTCTCGAGAGAGCGGCGTTATTTCTTTGAATGGAGAATCTATATCGAGGGAAGTCCACCCTCGACGTCGGCACCAGCTATGTGAAGAGTGCACTGCGGTATGGACTGCTTTGATGAGACATATATATATATATATTCACTGAAAAAACCTGAGGTTTCAGGCACGTTATAGTTAGAAATTAGCATTTAAAAAACCTTAGAAATTCACTAAAAAACCATAGGTTTCAGGGACGTTATAGTTAGTTGGACATTTCACTCGTACAAAACCATAGAAATTCCCCCGTTATAGTTAGTTCAGCAAACTATAACTCGCGCCCCCGCAATGCACTGCTGATGACGTCACATATTACATCATTCATGACATGGTCAGTGACATCACTGATGACATCACTGATGACATCGATGATGACATCATCCACGTGAAAATCTGATGCACCTCCTCACACTCTAATATAATCTTTGATACACCCACTGTAAAATACAGACTACCATTTTCGAAACCATTGACACACCAATACCAGTTACTACATACGCACTCACTAATTCCTAGGTCTACACACACATCCACTTATTCACCCATACAATCACTCATACATACAGTCTCTCATCAATACAACACTATCATATGCAATCATACACCTATACAGACACTCACACACCGCCACTCATCCATGGAGTTACTCACACACCTAGTCAGTCGTGCAAAGAATCAATCACACTCCCATTTCCTCACCTATACAGTTATACACACACCACCTCACTTATTCAAACATATACTAACACATACTTACTCTCTTATACAATCACTGATACAAGTACACACTCATCCATACAGCCACTCTCACAGTCACTGACTCTCACGTATAGTCATTTATATACTCCAAGACTCACATACACTGCCATTTACATATGTAGTTACTTGGACATGTACCACTGAGACATCCAATCTCTCACCAACACACCCATACACACACTCACCTGCCCATACAGCTGTTTCCACATGCACTCTTGAACCCATACACCCAGTGAATCAACCACTCACACATCTATGCACAGAGTCACACACCTCCCACCCACCCACATACACACTCAGTCTCCCATACAAATACTCAGGCAACCAATCAATAACCCATATAGACACTCATGTAGCTACTGGCCAACACATGCAGCAGCTTACACAACAACAGACATACTGATACACACATTCAGACAGTTTAGTCACTAACCCATGCATTCAGTTAGACACATTCAATCACTCACTTATACAGTCAGTCACGCACATGCTAAATCCTCCATCCAGACACTTATACACCCACTCATTCTTCAATGCACCTTGGCATATATGTAAAACATATTTAAACTTTAGAGAAACACACAGTCACTGGATGATGTCATCAGTGATGTCATTTGAGATGTCATCAGTGATGTCACTGACCATGTCATGAATGATGTAATATGTGACGTCATCAGCAGTGCATTGCGGGGGCGTGAGTTATAGTTTGCTGAACTAACTATAACGGGGGAATTTCTATGGTTTTGTACGAGTGAAATGTCCAACTAACTATAACGTCCCTGAAACCTATGGTTTTTTTAGTGAATTTCTAAGGTTTTTTAAATGCTAATTTCTAACTATAACGTGCCTGAAACCTCAGTTTTTTTCAGTGAATTTCAATGGTTTTTTAAATGCTAATTTCTAACTATAACGTGCCTGAAACCTATGGTTTTCTCAGTGAATTTCAATGGTTTTTTAAATGCTAATTTCTAACTATGCCTACAAAGTTAGGACATGTGAAGAAAGAGGAAGAAAAGCGCTGCAACAAGCAAGACAAATGCTGAAAGAGGCAACAGAAGTCCAGAAAGACGAAAAAAAAGTGCAGGAAGAAGCAAGAGATGTGCAGAAAGAACCAACAGAGGAGCAGAAAGTCCTCCTGTGCCCCCAACTTTTTAGTGACGGGTACTGGTGGTAACTGACACTGACTAACCAGGACAAGCCAGTGCTATGCTAAAAGACACTTAGAATACAGTGAAAACACCTACATACACTAGGGAACACTATGCGTTGGGGTACCCCTGTAATGAGCATGACCTCCTCTGTATTTGCCATGAGTTAGTGCCTGGGTCATTGCATGAGTACATGGCTAGTGACTGGATGATTAGAGTGCTGCAAGGACAGTGCATGGTGATTTTATAACTGCTTGTGGTGTTTGGATAGTGTAGGGGGTCATGCAGGGGGTAGATTTAGGGTTTAGGGTAGTGCAGTGGTGTTTGTGTAGTGTAGGGGGTCATGCTGGGGGTAGTGTTTTAGGGTTTAGGGTAGTGCAGTGGTGTTTGTGTAGTGTAGCGGGTCATGTTTTAGGGTAGTGCAGTGGTGTTTGGATAGTGTAGGGGTCATGCTGGGGGTAGTGTTTTAGGGTTTAGGGTAGTGCAGTGGTGTTTGTGTAGTGTAGGGGGTCATGCTGGGGGTAGTGTTTTAGGGTTTAGGGTAGTGCAGTGGTGTTTGTGTCATGCAGGGGTCGTGCTGGGGGTAGTGTTTTAGGGTTTAGGGTAGTGCAGTGGTGTTTGGGTAGTGTAGGGGGTCGTGCTGGGTGTAGTCTTTTAGGGTTTAGGGTAGTGCAGTGGGATTTGGGTAGTGTAGACGGTCGTGCTGGGGTAGTGTTTTAGGGTTTAGGGTAGTGCAGTGGTGTTTGGGTAGTGTAGGGGGTTGTGTTGGGGTAGTGTTTTAGGGTTTAGGGTAGTGCAGTGGTGTTTGTGTAGTGTAGGGGGTCGTGTTTTAGGGTATAGCAGTGGTGTTTGGGTAGTGTAGGGGGCCATGCTGGGGGTAGTGTTTTAGGGTTTAGGGTAGTGCAGTGGTGTTTGGGTAGTGTAGGGGGTCATGCTGGGGGTAGTGTTCTAGGGTTTAGGTTAGTGCAGTGGTGTTTGTGTAGTGTAGGGGGTCGTGCTGGGGGTAGTGTTTTAGGGTTTAGGGTAGCGCAGTGGTGTTTGGGTAGTGTAGGGGATCGGGCTGGGGGTAGTGGTTTAGAATTTAGGGTAGTGCAGTGGTGTTTGGGTAGTGTAGGGGGTCATGCTGGGGGTAGATTTAGGGTTTAGGGTAGTGCAGTGGTGTTTGGGTAGTGTAGGGGGTCGTGCTGGGGGTAGATTTAGGGATTAGGGTAGTGCAGTGGTGTTCGGGTAGTGTAGGGGGTCGTGCTGGGGTAGTGTTTTAGGGTTTAGTGTAGTGCAGTGGTGTTCGGGTAGTATAGGGGGTCATACTGGGGGTAGTGTTTTAGGGTTTAGGGTAGTGCAGTGGTGTTCGGGTAGTGTAGGGGGTCGTGCTGGGGGTAGTGTTTTAGGGTTTAGGGTAGTGCAGTGGTGTTCGGGTAGTATAGGTGGTCATGCTGGGAGTAGTGTTTTAGGGTTTAGGGTAGTGCAGTGGTGTTTGGGTAGGGTAGGGGGTCGTGCTGGGGTTAGTGTTTTAGGGTTTAAGGTAGTACAGTGGTGTTTGGGTAGTGTAGAAGGTCGTGCTGGGGGTAGTGTTTTAGGGTTTAGGGTAGTGCAGTGGTGTTTGTGTAATGTAGGGGGTCATGCTGGGGGTAGATTTAGGGTTTAGGGTAGTGCAGTGGTGTTTGTGTAGTGTAGGGGGTCGTGCTGGGGGTAGTGTTTTAGGGTTTAGGGTAGTGCAGTGGTGTTTGTGTAGTGTAGGGGGTCATGTTGGGGGCAGTGTTTTAGGGTTTCGGGTAGTGCAGTGATGTTTGTGTAGTGTAGGGGGTCGTGCTGGGGGAAGTGTTTTAGGGTTTAGGGCAGTGGTGTTTGTGTAGTGTAGGGGTCGTGTTTTAGGGTTTAGGGTAGTGCAGTGGTGTTTGTGTAGTGTAGGGGTCGTGCTGGGGGTAGTGTTTTAGGGTTTAGGGTAGTGCAGTGGTGTTTGTGTAGTGTAGGGGGTTGTGTTTTAGGGTTTAGGGTAGTGCAGTGGTGTTTGGGTAGTGCAGGGGGTCGTGCTAGGGGTAGTGTTTTAGGGTTTAGGGTAGTGCAGTGGTGTTTGGGTAGTGTAGGGGGTTGTGTTGGGGTAGTGTTTTAGGGTTTAGTGTAGTGCAGTGGTGTTTGTGTAGTGTAGGGGGTCATGCTGGTGGTAGATTTAGGGTTTAGGGTAGTGCAGTGGTGTTTGGGTAGTGTAGGGGGTCATGCTGTGGGTAGTGTTTTAGGGTTTAGGGTAGTGCAGTGGTGTTTGGGTAGTGTAGGGGGTCGTGCTGGGGTAGTGTTTTAGGGTTTAGGGTAGTGCAGTGCTGTTTGTGTAGTGTAGGGGGTCGTGCTGGGGTAGTGTTTTAGGGTTTAGGGTAGTGCAGTGGTGTTTGTGTAGTATAGGGGGTCGTGCTGGGGGTAGTGTTTTAGGGTTTAGGGTAGTGCAGTGGTGTTTGTGTAGTATAGGGGGTCCTGCTGGGGGTAGTGTTTTAGGGTTTAGGGTAGTGCAGTGGTGTTTGTGTAGTATAGGGGGTCATGTTTTAGGGTAGTGCAGTGGTGTTAGGATAGTGTAGGGGGTCATGCTGGGGGTAGTGTTTTAGGGTTTAGGGTAGTGCAGTGGTGTTTGTGTAGTGTAGGGGGTCATGCTGGGGGTATTGTTTTAGGGTTTAGGGTAGTGCAGTGGTGTTTGTGTCGTGCAGGGGGTCGTGCTGGGGGTAGTGTTTTAGGTTTTAGGGTAGTGCAGTGGTGTTTGTGTAGTGTAGGGGGTCGTGTTCTAGGGTAGTGCAGTGGTGTTTGGGTAGTGTAGGGGGGCGTGCTGGGGGTAGTGTTTTAGGGTTTAGGGTAGTGCAGTGGTGTTTGTGTAGTGTAGGGCTTCGTGCTGTGGGTAGCGTTTTAGGTTTAGGGTAGTGCAGTGGTGTTTGTGTAGTGTAGGGGGTCATGCTGGGCGTAGTGTTTTAGGGTTTAGGGTAGTGCAGTGGTGTTTGTGTAGTGTAGGGGGTCGTGCTGTGGGAAGCGTTTTAGGGTTTAGGGTAGTGCAGTGATGTTTGTGTAGTGTAGGGGGTCATGTTTTAGGGTAGTGCAGTGGTGTTTGGATAGTGTAGGGGTCATGCTGGGGGTAGTGTTTTAGGGTTTAGGGTAGTGCAGTGGTGTTTGTGTAGTGTAGGGGGTCATGCAGGGGGTAGTGTTTTAGGGTTTAGGGTAGTGCAGTGGTGTTTGTGTCGTGCAGGGGGTCGTGCTGGGGGTAGTGTTTTAGGGTTTAGGGTAGTGCAGTGGTGTTTGTGTAGTGTAGGGGGTCATGCTGGGGGTAGTGTTTTAGGCTTTAGGGTAGTGCAGTGGTGTTTGGGTAGTGTAGGGGGTCATGCTGGGGGTAGTGTTTTAGGCTTTAGGGTAGTGCAGTGGTGTTTGGGTAGTGTAGGGGGTCGTTCTGGGGTAGTGTTTTAGGGTTTAGGGTAGTGCAGTGGTGTTTGTGTAGTGTAGGGGGTCGTGCTGGGGGTAGTGTTTTAAGGTTTAGGGTAGTGCAGTGGTGTTTGGGTAGTGTAGGGGGTCATGCTGGGGGTAGTGTTTTAGGGTTTAGGGTAGTGCAGTGCTGTTTGGGTAGTGTAGGGGGTCGTGCTGGGGGTAGTGCTTTAGGGTTTAGGGTAGTGCAGTGGTGTTTGGGTAGTGTAGGTGGTCATGATGGGGGCAGATTTAGGGTTTGGAGGTAGTGCAGTGGTGTTTGTGTAGTGTAGGGGGTCATGCTGGGGTAGTGTTTTAGGGTTTAGGGTAGTGCAGTGGTGTTTGGGTAGTGTAGGGGGTCGTGCTGGGGGTAGTGTTTTAGGGTTTAGGGTAGTGCAGCGGTGTTTGGGTAGTGTAGGGGGTCATGCTGGGGTAGTGTTTTAGGGTTTAGGATAGTGCAGTGGTGTTTGGGTAGTGTAGGGGGTCGTGCTGGGGGTAGTCTTTTAGGGTTTAGGGTAGTGCAGTGGGATTTGGGTAGTGTAGAGGGTCGTGCTGGGGTAGTGTTTTAGGGTTTATGGTAGTGCAGTGGTGTTTGGGTCGTATAGGGGGTCATGCTGGGGGTAGAGTTTTAGGGTTTAGGGTAGTGCAGTGGTGTTTGGGTAGTGTAGGGGGGCGTGCTGGGGGTAGTGTTTTAGGGTTTAGGGTAGTGCAGTGGTGTTTGGGTAGTGTAGGGCTTCGTGCTGTGGGTAGCGTTTTAGGTTTAGGGTAGTGCAATGGTGTTTGTGTAGTGTAGGGGGTCATGCTGGGCGTAGTGTTTTAGGGTTTAGGGTAGTGCAGTGGTGTTTGTGTAGTGTAGGGGGTCGTGCTGTGGGAAGCGTTTTAGGGTTTAGGGTAGTGCAGTGGTGTTTGTGTAGTGTAGGGGGTCATGTTTTAGGGTAGTGCAGTGGTGTTTGGATAGTGTAGGGGGTCATGCTGGGGGTAGTGTTTTAGGGTTTAGGGTAGTGCAGTGGTGTTTGTGTAGTGTAGGGGGTCATGCAGGGGGTAGTGTTTTAGGGTTTAGGGTAGTGCAGTGGTGTTTGTGTCGTGCAGGGGGTCGTGCTGGGGGTAGTGTTTTAGGCTTTAGGGTAGTGCAGTGGTGTTTGGGTAGTGTAGGGGGTCATGCTGGGGGTAGTGTTTTAGGCTTTAGGGTAGTGCAGTGGTGTTTGGGTAGTGTAGGGGGTCGTTCTGGGGTAGTGTTTTAGGGTTTAGGGTAGTGCAGTGGAGTTTGTGTAGTGTAGGGGGTCGTGCTGGGGGTAGTGTTTTAAGGTTTAGGGTAGTGCAGTGGTGTTTGGGTAGTGTAGGGGGTCATGCTGGGGGTAGTGTTTTAGGGTTTAGGGTAGTGCAGTGCTGTTTGGGTAGTGTAGGGGGTCGTGCTGGGGGTAGTGCTTTAGGGTTTAGGGTAGTGCAGTGGTGTTTGGGTAGTGTAGGTGGTCATGATGGGGGCAGATTTAGGATTTGGAGGTAGTGCAGTGGTGTTTGTGTAGTGTAGGGGGTCATGCTGGGGTAGTGTTTTAGGGTTTAGGGTAGTGCAGTGGTGTTTGGGTAGTGTAGGGGGTCGTGCTGGGGGTAGTGTTTTAGGGTTTAGGGTAGTGCAGCGGTGTTTGGGTAGTGTAGGGGGTCATACTGGGGTAGTGTTTTAGGGTTTAGGATAGTGCAGTGGTGTTTGGGTAGTGTTGGGGGTCGTGCTGGGGGTAGTCTTTTAGCGTTTAGGTTAGTGCAGTGGGATTTGGGTAGTGTAGAGGGTCGTGCTGGGGTAGTGTTTTAGGGTTTATGGTAGTGCAGTGGTGTTTGGGTAGTATAGGGGGTCATGCTGGGGGTTGAGTTTTAGGGTTTAGGGTAGTGCAGTGGTGTTTGGGTAGTGTAGGGGCGTGCTGGGGGTAGTGTTTTAGGGTTTAGGGTAGTGCAGTGGTGTTTGGGTAGTGTAGGGGTCATGCTGGGGGTAGATTTAGGGTTTAGGGTAGTGCAGTGGTGTTTGTGTAGTGTAGGGGGTAATGCTGGGCGTAGTGTTTTAGGGTTTAGGGTAGTGCAGTGGTGTTTGTGTAGTGTAGGTGGTCATGTTTTAGGGTAGTGCAGTGGTGTTTGGATAGTGTAGGGGGTCATGCTGGGGGTAGTGTTTTAGGGTTTAGGGTAGTGCAGTGGTGTTTGTGTAGTGTAGGGGGTCGTGTTTTAGGGTAGTGCAGTGGTGTTTGGGTAGTGTAGGGGGTCGTGATGGGGGTAGTGTTTTAAGGTTTAGGGTAGTGCAGTGGTGTTTGTGTAGTGTAGGGGTCGTGTTTTAGGGTAGTGCAGTGGTGTTTGGGTAGTGTAGGGGATCGTGCTGGGGGTAGTGTTTTAGGGTTTAGGGTAGTGCAGTGGTGTTTGTGTAGTGTAGGGGGTCGTGCTGGGGGTAGTGTTTTAGGGTTTAGGGTAGTGCAGTGGTGTTTGTGTAGTGTAGGGGGTCGTGCTGGGGGAAGTGTGTTAGGGTTTAGGGCAGTTGTGTTTGTGTAGTGTAGGGGTCGTGTTTTAGGGTTTAGGGTAGTGCAGTGGTGTTTGTGTAGTATAGGGGGTCGTGCTGGGGGTAGTGTTTAGGGTAGTGCAGTGGTGTTTGTGTAGTATAGGGGGTCGTGTTTTAGGGTTTAGGGTAGTGCAGTTGTGTTTGCGTAGTGTAGGGGGTCGTGCTGGGGGTATTGTTTTACGGTTTAGGGTTTAGGGTAGTGCAGTGGTGTTTGTGTAGTATAGGGGGTCGTGCTGGGCGTAGTGTTTTAGGGTTTAGGGTAGTGCAGTGGTGTTTGTGTAGTGTAGGTGGTCGTGCTGTGGGTAGTGTTTTAGGGTTTAGGGTAGTGCAGTGGTGTTTGTGTAGTGTAGGGGGTCTTGTTTTAGGGTAGTGCAGTGGTGTTTGGATAGTGTAGGGGGTCATGCTGGGGGTAGTGTTTTAGGGTTTAGGGTAGTGCAGTGGTGTTTGTTTAGTGTAGGGGGTCGTGCTGGGGGTAGTGTTTTAGGGTTTAGGGTAGTGCAGTGATGTTTGTGTCGTGCAGTGGGTCGTGCTGGGGGTAGTGGTTTAGGGTTTAGGGTAGTGCAGTGGTGTTTGTGTAGTGTAGGGGGTCGTGTTTTAGGGTAGTGCAGTGGTGTTTGGGTAGTGTAGGGGGTCATTGTGGGGGTAGTGTTTTAATGTTTAGGGTAGTGCAGTGGTGTTTGGGTAGTGTAGGGGGTCGTGCTGGGGTAGTGTTTTAGGGTTTAGGGTAGTGCAGTGGTGTTTGTGTAGTGTAGACGGTCGTGCTGGGGGTAGTGTTTTAAGGTTTAGGGTAGAGCAGTGGTGTTTCTGTCCTAAAATATGGTGCTAGGAAATGTGATGCATTTACTATGGTTTACGCACCCTGTTTCTTACCTCTAAATGTACTTTTATGGTTGTGAGGTTTTGCATAATGTGGTTATGCTAGCGAGGTTATTATTCCCTAATGCGTTTAGGTTGTGAGATATTTCCTAATGTGATTTATGATTAGCATGTTAGTGTCTAATGCGTTTAGACCGATGAGAGAATTGCTTAATGTTTATGATGGTGAGGTTGGCGTCTAAGCTTTTGCGCCTAATGTGATACTGTGCATAATGTGGTTTATGTTACAGGCTGATGTGCTTATGGGATTGTTACTGGAATTGGCTTGTGGACATTGTCTCCTCCCAATATGGCAGGCATTGAAAAATGCTGATACTCCCCCTGCGTTTGGAGTGTCCCCCTGGTTTGGGCCAAATGATGCTTACTGTAAAAGCATGGTTACTGCTTGATTCCTGATTGCGCCCGGCATTTTCTACCATTCAACCATGCGCCCGCCTAACCCTCCCGTAACTCGAATCTCGTGCATTACGGACCCAACTCCTGGTCCATTAACTACCCAGACAAATTGACCAGTAATGCAAAAAGAACTTCAAGCACAGTACTCTAAAACAACACCCGGAAACACTCATTGTAGATAACTACCACACAGCGACCAACGGCAACACGAAAACTAACTTCATTTTTTACACTAATCGCCCGACTAAATGAAAAAACACCTTCTCTCTTCACTTTAAAGTCGCCAAGTCAGTAATCATTCCCTATGGTGAAAAAATCTCCACCACTATCTCTCCGACCTTCAAAGGGGAACTCACCATTTCCATCTACAGAACTGGAACCATTCTCATACAGGCCACCGACCCGCACCTCACCACTTTTGACCGCCACTTCCCGACACTTCTTTCCTCGTTAACTCAACTGAGCCACCAAACCCTATCTCCCCTATCTCCCCTATCCCCCACCACCCTCACTAATAACGTGGAACTGATCCAATCTCCCTGCCCTGAAGAACCTCTCTTCAACTCATGGACATCCACCATCACTCACTACAATCACACTACCCCCATCATTACTCTCCGCCGCTAAACGCCCACCATTATTACATCAACTGATCACACCAGGAACAACAAAATCACAATTAACAAACACCACAAGGCCGATCTCGATCTCGTCAGCTCGGACTTCACCCTCAGCCCTCCCACGACTGAAATCCCCACAGGCACTCCCCCCTCGACCTCTGATAATCTGAACCCTCCCTCTCAAACTACCCCTTCCTCCAACACGGACCCTCTTCCCCGACCCTTACTTCCCCCTTGTCCAACGTCATCTCCAATCCAGCGGTCACTCTCCCCCTACCACCACTGCACACTCCTCTTCCGATGTCCCACATCCACAGGCACAACCCGTCTCCACCACTTACCTCACTGACAACACCCGTGACTTCCCCATGTCCAACGTCTTCACCAATACACCAGACACTTTCCCCCTATTATCACCGCCCACTCCCCGTCCGCCGTCGCACACCCACATACACAACCTGCCTCCACCGCTAATCTCATTGACATTCCCCGGAACTCTGACTTCCTACCCAGAATTTCTCTCCTCCTCACTTGGACAGTAGACCCTCTACTCCTCCTCTGAACTCCTTGAATGGGAGCATTACTAATCCGGCTCCCCGCCTCCAACCTCTCCCCTCTCCTAATCCCACTGATTCCGTCCAATCCCTGACCCCTGTTCACTCTCCCTCCATAGACCCAAGTCATTCTCGACCCCTGCCAGAAACCTTAAACTTTTTCAGCTCAATAACACAGCAACTGAACAGAATGGAGCAGAAAATTAACTCCCTTGCTGCCGATCTCCTACACTTACAACAAGACCTTCTCAACAGGACCAAGTCACCGTACTCCCTCTCGTCGGGTAGATTTGCTCAAACCCCCTCAATACCTCTCCCATGGCCCCACAGAGCACCCCCCGACCCTCCAGTCCGTCAACGAGTCAGGCACTTCGACCCAACCGGGATCGCCTCCCCCTTTCGGTATTGAAACCTGATGTGACCAACGACCCTTACCTCTCTCTGAGCCAGAAATCAGCCCCTTTCCCCATCCCTGTTATTGTTGGCACTAACAGAATCCCTAAAACTGTCCACTCGCCTAGACCTCCTGCTCAATACTCCTCTATCCACCTAGCTCTCCCCACCACCAAGGCTCCCCGCCCTCTCTCTTGCATGCTCCTAAACTGCAGATCAGCAGTACAACACGCCACAGACATTGCTGAAGCTCTACTCGCTGAAGAAATTGACATCGCTTTCCTCACAGAATCCTGGCTTAATGTCCACTCCACCCCCATTCTTGACATTCTCACCCCTCCAGGGTACAACATCATCAGACAAGACAGGCCAATCAAAACTGGGGGGGACTAGCCATCATTCACAAAGCTGGAATACAGATCACCAAACTTAAACCTGCAGAATACCTATCGTTTGAATACCTGGGTGTCGAACTCACTGCCAAGGGCACCTCTCCCATCAAATTCCACACCATCTACCATCCTCCTGGAGAGCGTACCCTTTTCCCCGAAGAACTAACAGACCTAATAACACGTTTCTCCATGACAGACACAAAAGACGTGTTCCTGGGTGACCTCAACATCCACTGGAATGACCCAGAAGACTCCACTGTCCAGAACCTATCCAACCTACTTGAAATATACAATCTCAAACAACTCTGCAATGAACCAACTCACATCAAAGGTGCAACACTGGATGCGATCATTACCAACAATGAACTGGTCTCTCTGAGAGCGATTTCTCCCATTGACTGGTCAGACCACCACCTCATTCTGTTCAAGATTGATGCACTTGTCAGACACCAACCTATTCGTGATGACAAACCTAAGCACTGGACCAGAAACATCAAAAAGTCCCTTTACCCGAACTTGAATCCAGGATTCATGCCCATCTACAACCCCAACCCTCATCATGGACGGCCGATGACCTCACTACACACTTTAACTCTAAAATGACAGAGGTCTTAGACCAAGTAGCTCCACTCAAACTCAAACAAATGAGGCGAACCAAATCTAAACCCTGGTTCAATATGGATCTGAATAACGAAAGGCGTCAACTCAGACAAACGGAAAGGTGTTGGAGACTAAACCCCTCGACCTTGCACCTAGCGCAACTTAGATCTGCTCGGCAGGCATACAAAAAACACATTTTCAGTGAAAAGGCGTCTTTCTTCCGCAACCAACTAGATCTGGTGAAAAACAGACCGAGAGAACTCTTCAACATTGTCAAAAGCCAAACAAACTGCACTCCCTCTAACGAAATCATAGCCACCAAAGAGCGATGTGAAGAAATTGCCACCTTCTTCTCTAATAAAGTCTCAAAAATTGATCAATCCTTCCTCCAAACCGCAAACCCTCCTTCCCTCTTAACCTGCCCCCTTTAACCACCCTTGACCAATCAGAAAGAGTTCTTACCAAGGACAATCAGGTCTGCCTCCAGCTAAAAAACAATGCGCATTGGTCCGACTTTGAGCTAATGTCGGAAAACGAGGTCTTCAGTATAATCTCTACCCTAAAACCTTCCTCCCACACTATGGACCCCCTCCCATCCACAATTATAAAAGAACTCAACCACACCATTTCCCCTTTCTGGACAAAAATCATCAATGCCTCTCTCATCTCAGGCTGTGTCCCAGACTCCCTTCAACTAGGACAAATCACACCCATTCTCAAGAAACCAGGGGCCGACCCTAATGATCTTAACAACCTCAGACCTATCTCCAACCTCCCGTTCCTTGCGAAAACATTGGAGAAATGCGTTCTCCACCAACTCAACAAACACATTGATGAGTTCAACCTCCTCGACACCTTTCAATCAGGATTCAGGAAAGGCTGTAGCACTGAAACAGCTATGCTCAACATCTCTGACGATATTCACAAGGCTTTAGATGAAGGTGATGCCTGCCTTCTCATCCTTATTGACCTATCTGCGGCATTCGACACTGTAAATCATCCAGCTCTTCTGGAGACCTTGTCGAAACGCTCCGGCATTAATGGCACAGTACTAAAATGGTTCACCTCCTTCCTTCAACACCGCTCGCAACAAATTAAAATCAACCTCTGTCTCTCAAAGCCAACAAAAGTCACACTTGGGGTCCCGCAAGGCTCGATCCTCTCCCCGTCCCTCTTCAATCTCTTCATGGAGCCCCTCACAATCATCTTGAAAAAAGCGGGAGTGAACTACCACCTCTACGCTGACGACACCCAAATCTATTTCAAAATCAAGTCTCCCAACGACATCCGACACCTCAATGTCACTCTAACCGAGATCCAAACTTGGTTCAACACTAACCACTTAAAGCTCAACCCAGATAAAACGGAACTAATCCTATTCTCTCCAAAAAGCAACCATCGACCAATCCAAGAGTGGCTCAAGAATCTGGTTGCCCTAAACTGCCCCCTCGTCCTATCCGACTCAGTGAAGTCGCTAGGCATCACCCTTGACAAGAACTTATCAATGGAGGCCCACATCAAAAACTCTGCAAAGGTGCTCTTTTCTCACTAAAACACCTCAAGAAATTGAAACCTTTTCTTCCCCAGGATGACCTCAAGACAGTAGTTCAATCCCTAGTTCTCTCTAAAATCGACTACGGGAACGCCATCCTAACAGGGACTCCAAAAGCTCACCTAGCCCCACTAAGGGCAGTGCTGAACATGGCCGCTCGACTCATATCTGGAGTGAAAAGATTTGAACACATCACTCCAGCTCTCAACTCCCTCAACTGGCTTCCTATGGAAGGGAGGTGTATTTACAAGCTGGCCTGCATCACACACAAAACCCTTCACTCTCCGGCCCCCAACTACCTGAACAACAAACTGGTAAGAGCAGGTCAATCCAGAACACTGAGAAGTTCTAACTCACTCTCTTATCCCTCCGAAACTGAAAAAGAAAACCACCCAATACCGATCGTTTTCTGGCAACGCTCCCAGGATATGGAACGCTCTCCCTAGAGTCCTCAGATGCAACCCCTCCTTCTCCTGTTTCAAAAGGGACCTGAAACTCCATCTCCTTAACAAATACTTTCCTGACCAACATCAACTAACCTAGACTTCAATATCCGAGTTAACTCCTCTCTCTTGACATTCAAGGATAGTGGTGACCGGTCTGTGTTAACCACCTTCGTTTGTTTTCTCTCCCTCCGCTGCACTGTTTATCTATTTTTCATGTTGTATTTTTTATCTCTGTTTTTGCGTCCCTACTGCCTTCCTACTAAGTAATGCAATTTCCTTTGGTTTTGTACAGTGTGTATGTAAAGCGCTCTGATACCCACGGGTCTAGCTAGCGCTATATAAAACTTTTAAAATAAAATAAAAATAAAAATAGTGTAGTGGGTCGTGCTGGGGGTAGTGTTTTAGGGTTTAGGGTAGTGCAGTGGTGTTTGGGTAGTGTAGGGGGTCGTGCTGAGGGTAGTGCTTTAGGGTTTAGGGTAGTGCAGTGGTGTTTGGGTAGTGTAGGGGGTCATGCTGGGGGTAGATTTAGGGTTTAGGGTAGTGCAGTGGTGTTTGTGTAGTATAGGGGGTCATGCTGGGGTAGTGTTTTAGGGTTTAGGGTAGTGCAGTGGTGTTTGGGTAGTGTAGGGGGTCGTGCTGGCGGTAGTGTTTTAGGGTTTAAGGTAGTGCAGCGGTGTTTGGGTAGTGTAGAGGGTCGTGCTGGGGGTAGATTTAGGGTTTAGGGTAGTGCAGTGGTGTTTGTGTAGTGTAGGGGGTCATGCTGGGGTAGTGTTTTAGGGTAGTGCAGTGGTGTTTGGGTAGTGTAGAGGGCCGTGCTGGGGGTAGTCTTTTAGGGTTTAGGGTAGTGCAGTGGGATTTGGGTAGTGTAGAGGGTCGTGCTGGGGGTAGTGTTTTAGGGTTTATGGTAGTGCAGTGGTGTTTGGGTAGTATAGGGGGTCATGCTGGGGGTAGAGTTTTAGGGTTTAGGGTAGTGCAGTGGTGTTTGGGTAGTTGTAGGGGGGCGTGCTGGGGGTAGTGTTTTAGGGTTTAGGGTAATGCAGTGGTGTTTGGGTAGTGTAGGGGGTCGTGCTGGGGGTAGATTTAGGGTTTAGGGTAGTGCAGTGGTGTTTGTGTAGTGTAGGGGGTCATGCTGGGCATAGTGTTTTAGGGTTTAGGGTAGTGCAGTGGTGTTTGTGTAGTGTAGTGGGTCGTGCTGTGGGTAGCGTTTTAGGGTTTAGGGTAGTGCAGTGGTGTTTGTGTAGTGTAGGTGGTCATGTTTTAGGATAGTGCAGTGGTGTTTGGATAGTGTAGGGGTCATGCTGGGGGTAGTGTTTTAGGGTTTAGGGTAGTGCAGTGGTGTTTGTGTAGTATAGGGGGTCGTGCTGGGGGTAGTGTTTTAGGGTTTAGGGTAGTGCAGTGGTGTTTGTGTCGTGCAGGGGGTCGTGTTTTAGGGTTTAGGGTAGTGCAGTGGTGTTTGTGTAGTGTAGGGGTCGTGTTTTAGGGTAGTGCAGTGGTGTTTGGGTAGTGTAGGGGGTCATGCTGGGGGTAGTGTTTTAGGGTTTAGGGTAGTGCAGTGGTGTTTGGGTAGTGTAGGGGGTCGTGCTGGGGTAGTGTTTTAGGGTTTAGGGTAGTGCAGTGGTGTTTGTGTAGTGTAGGGGGTCGTGCTGGGGGTAGTGTTTTAAGGTTTAGGGTAGTGCAATGGTGTTTGGGTAGTGTAGGGGGTCGTGCTGGGGGTAGTGTTTTAGGGTTTAGGGTAGTGCAGTGGTGTTTGGGTAGTGTAGGGGGTCGTGCTGGGGTTAGTGTTTTAGGGTTTAGGGTAGTGCAGTGGTGTTTGGGTAGTATAGAGGGTCATGCTGGGGGTAGTGTTTTAGGGTTTATGGTAGTGCAGTGGTGTTTGTGTAGTGTAGGTGGTCGTGCTGGGGGTAGTGTTTTAGGGTTTAGGGTAGTGCAGTGGTGTTTGGGTAGTGTAGGGGGTCGTGCTGGGGGTAGTGTTTTAGGGTTTAGGATAGTGCAGTGGTGTTTGGATAGTGTAGGGGGTCATGCTGGGGGTAGTGTTTTAGGGTTTAGGGTAGTGCAGTGGTGTTTGTGTAGTGTAGGGGGTCATGCTGGGGGTAGTGTTTTAGGGTTTAGGGTAGTGCAGTGGTGTTTGTGTCATGCAGGGGGTCGTGCGGGGGGTAGTGTTTTAGGGTTTAGGGTAGTGCAGTGGTGTTTGTGTAGTGTAGGGGGTCGTGTTTTAGGGTAGTGCAGTGGTGTTTGGGTAGTGTAGGGGTCATGCTGGGCATAGTGTTTTAGGGTTTAGGGTAGTACAGTGGTGTTTGTGTAGTGTAGGGGGTCGTGCTGGGGGTAGTGTTTTAGGGTTTAGGGTAGTGCAGTGCTGTTTGTGTAGTGTAGGGGATCGTGCTGGGGGTAGTGTTTTAGGGTTTAGGGTAGTGCAGTGCTGTTTGTGTAGTGTAGGGGGTCGTGCTGGGGGTAGTGTTTTAGGGTTTAGGGTAGTGCAGTGGTGTTTGGGTACATCAACAACAATAGATCTCGCCAAGCATGCAGCGCATGCGCTGCGTCGCTAGGCGAGACCTAAAAAGCATTGCACCAAGATGGCTGCCAACACTTCCTGGTTTGAAGTGTTGGCAGCCAATCAGAGCAGAGGGGATTAGGCTCTGCCCACATATATATATATTTTTCTTTAATATCTCAAAAACTACTGAACGGATTTACACCATTTAAAAAAAAGGTCGCTTTCTGAACCAAGCACTACCTTTTTGCCAAATTTGGTGTAATTCCGTTCAGCAGTTCGGGCTGTAGCCTTGCCTAAAGTTTCCTTTGGGAAATTGATTTTTAGACTCTTATTTTTTGAATTTCTCAGCAACTACTGAACGGATTTACACCATTTAAAAAAAAGTTAGCTTTCCAAACCAAGAGCTACCTTTCTGCCAAACTTGGTGTAATTCCGTTCAGCAGTTCGGGCTGTAGCCTTGCCTAAAGTTTCCTTTGGGAAATTGATTTTTAGACTCTTATTTTTTGAATTTCTCAGCAACTACTGAACGGATTTACACCATTTAAAAAAAAGTTAGCTTTCCAAACCAAGAGCTACCTTTCTGCCAAACTTGGTGTAATTCCGTTCAGCAGTTCGGGCTGTAGCCTGTCTCAAAAGTTCCTATGGAAATTAACACACGAAAAACACTTTTTGGGACCCCCCTTTTTTCTCCGCCCCCGCTTGACGAATCACCCCCAAACGTTCAGGATAGGAGCTGACCTGGATAGACCTTTTTTTTGGAGAATTTCACAAAGATTCGTTAAACGACGCCAAAGATATTAGCAAATCAAAAAATGCTTTTCCTATGGAAACTAGGTTCTAACTATAACTACCTACTGGCGACCGCCAGTAGGTAATATATATATATAAAAAATTCACAAATGGGAAATAGAAGATTAGCCCGGCACTGATTCTCAGTTCCCCATTTCCCTCACAGGGAATAGTCCATATGGTAGTTCATGTGCTGAGAAAAACACATATCACAATTCTGATGTACATATATAGTCTTTTATTTCAAGCTTATCTTCTCTTCATACACTTGAGAAAATTCTTCCTCAATTATCGTGAAATTTACAGCAAAGCCAACACGTGTTTCGTGAAAGTTTCGCTTCTTCATGGCTTCAATCAGTTTAGTTCGAACAATTCCTTTCAAATTTTAAATTTTCACTGTTTCTTTATTTCCTTAAACATCGATTTTGTCTTCTGGAAGTTTCCTATAATATCTTTAATCGGCTGTAGCCCTCTTCAGTAGAATCAGGCAGTATATATGTTTTCACTGAAAAAAAACAAAGGTTACAGAGACTTTATAGTTAGGCTCAGAGCTCAGATTTCACTTGTACAAAGCCAGTGAAATTCAGCAGTTATATTTACCTGAGCTAATTATAACTTATGCCTCTGCAATGCACTGCTTATGACCTCACATATTACATCACTCATGACATGGTCAGTGACATCATCACTGACAACATAATTCCGTGAGTGTAAGTATTTTGTAAACGTTTCTCAGACTTAAACATATACACTAAGCTACAGCATAAGTTAATTTACTGTTCATTCTGTACTAGTAATTAGTCATAGTATTTCTAACATCTTATCTGAGTGGCTGTGTGACTGTCTGTATTAGTGTGTGAGTAGATGTCTGAGTGGCTGTATGGGTGTGTGAGTGGTTGTATGGATGTGTTAGTGGGTATGTGAGTAGCTGTATGGGTGAGTGAGTAGCTATATGGGTGAGTGAGTGGCTGTATTGGTGAGTGAGTGGGTGCATAGTGGCTGTATGGGTAAGTTAGTGGCTGTGTGAGTGGCTTCATAGGTGCATGAGTTGGTGTGTGAGTGGCTGTATGGGTGAGGGAGTGGCTGTGTGAGTGGCTTTATGAGTGAGTGAGTAGCTATTTGAGTGTATATTGGTAAGTGAGTGGGTGTGAGTGGCTGTTTTGGAGAGTGAATGTCTGTGTGAGTGGCTGTAAGGGTGAGTGAGTGGGCGTGTGAGCAGTTGTATGGATGTGTGAATGGGTAAGTAAGTTGTTCTGTGGGTGTGTGAGTGACTGTATGGGTGAGTGTGTGACTGTGTCAGTGGCTGTATGGGTAAGTGAGTGGGTGTGTGAGTAGCTGTATGGTTGACTGAGTGGCTGTGCAAGTGGCTGTATGGGTGAGTGTGTGGGTGAGTGAGTGGCTGTCTGAGTTTCTGTATGGGTGCTTGGATGGGTGCGTGAGTGTCTGCAAAGGTGTATGAGTTTATGTGTAAGTGTCTGCATGTCTCTATGACTGGATGTGTGAGTGGCTGTATTGGCAAGTGAGTAGCTGCATGAGTGGCTGTATGGTGAGGTAGTGGGTGTGTGACTGGCAGTATGATCGAGTGTATGTGTGAGTGGCTCTAAGGATGAGTGATTGGTTGTGTGAATACTGGTATGATTCTGTGAATGGGTATGTGAGGGGTTGTATGGGAGTGGTTGTATGAGAGGATGTATAAGGATGTGAGTGTGTGAGAGTGAGAGTGCTTCTGTGAATAGTCTCATCAGTGATGTCATCAGTAATGTCACTACCATGTCGTGAGTGATGTAATGTGTGAAGTCATAAACAGTGCATTGCGGGGGCATAAGTTATAGTTAGCTCAGGTAACTACAATTGCTGAATTTCACAGGTTTTGCATGAGGGAAATCTGAGCCTAACTATAACGTCCCTGTAACCTTTGGTTTTTCAGTAAATTTCTAAGGTTTTTCAAATGTTGTTTTCTAACTATGACGCCCCTGTAGCCTTTGTTTTTTTAAAGTGAATTTCTATAGTTTTTCAAATTTTATTTCGTAACTGTGTCCCTAACTTTTGGGGGCTGCTGACCAGAGGGAGCCTAGCGCAGATAGAGCTGCTCAGAGCGTTACTCTTGGGGCTGCTGACCAAATGCAGCCTGCTGCAGTCGGACCTAGTCAGAGCCTCATTCTCAGTGACTGCTCACCAGAGGGAGACTGGTGCAGAAAGAACTGCTAAGAGCATCACTATCAGGGACTGCTCACTTGTTAGGTGCTGTCTGTGTCACTTCAGATTTAGTGACGTCAAACCTGACTCCCAGGAACAGTTCTCACCCTCTGAGGTGCATCCTCAAACCAAGCTGTCAAAAGATTAAAGAGAATATGATGGCATTTCTAAGAGTCAATGGTACTAGGCACATTGCACTCAACCAACTAAAATAGTAGAGCTATAGCATGTGTTTCCTGTAAACACTGGCAACACAAAATAATTATTAGAACATCAGAATTCCTGGGATGACAGCCATTGTCGAGACAGTAAACCCAGGGGCCTTACTTTGTTCTACTTCCTGCTTCTTCATTTTACAAGCTGGTCAAATTGCCTCACTTCCTTATATCTTGGCTAACCAGCCTGCCAACACTGCCCATGTGTTAAAAAATAAAACAGCCCATCACCTAGTAACTAACTGTAGAAAGATAAAACTTGGATACTGTAGTTACCCCGTGCAATCTTGTGTAAGATTTATCCACAGCCAATCACAGATGTACTTACTTAAGATATTAAATCACTACCTATTTTAGGTATCAAATTATTTACACCTCCAATCAAATATGTCCTTTTCTTAAACCAGGTCCACTCCTCCATTTTAACTGCCTTTCATTCTACCAACTGTCACATTCAGCTGCAGCCTTCTCCTGCTAGCTACTGCTCTTTCCTTCAAAATGGTTAGAGTGTGGATTGTGGGTCACAGCTATGTCTTCTGGGCCAGAGAGTGTGCTAGAAAGAGTGGCATTGACAGGGATTTGGGTTTGCCTAATGTTGACATTAAATGGATTGGCCAGAGAGGGTTTAAGTGCCACCAATTGCTGTCTTTGGTTAAAAGCATTGTGGATTCCCAACCCCCTGACTTCATGATTGTGCACTGTGGTGGCAATGACCTAGGCACATTGACTGGGGTAGGACTGGAAATCCTAATGAAGATTACCTTTACACAATTTATGGTACATTTTCCTCACACAGTCTTGGTGTACTCCAACATATGCCAAAGGCAAAAATGGAAGTGGTCAAATCAATTCTGTCCACAAATTGACAATCCGAGGAGATAAGTTAAATTGTTTGTGCATTCCTCAGAGACCATAACATGGGCTCTATCTACAATAACAACTTGCCTTTTGAAATGCATGGAATCTATAGAAATGATGGAGTTCATTTCACAGATGAAGGCAACATGGCATTTCTCAGCAACCTGAAACTCTGCATTAGATCTTATGTGTAGCTGTCGCATACTCACAATGAACACAAAGGCTTTTCTCTGAGCCACCCTATTGCCCAATACTAAATAATATTCATTGTAAATCCTCAATTGCAGATTCACAAAGCAAAAGCATGACTTCATTGCACAAAAACACATTTAAGATTTATAACTCTGATTTTAACTCTATACATGTTACAATGACTTTCTGGGGGCTTTTCCGAGTGTTTAAGTGTGTGTGTGTAAGTAGTTGAATAAGTCTCAGTGGGTGTGTGAGTACATATATCAGTTTCTAAGTGAGTGTCTGAGTAGGGGCAAGAGTGTCTCAGTGGGTCTGGGAGTGGCTGCATCAGTGTCTGACTGAGTCTCTCAGTACATGTATACATGTCTGAGTGGGTGCATCAGTGCCTGCTGACTGGGTCTGTGAGTGAGTGTATGAGTCTCTAAGTGGGGTCTCTGAGTGGGTGCATGAGAGTGAGAGTGGGTCTGTGAGTGGGTGAGTGAGTCTCTGAGTGAGAGTATGAGTGTCTGAGTTGGGTCTGTGTGTCAGCAGGTCTTGAGTGGGTTCATAAGCTTCAGTGCAGATGAGTGAGTGGGTGCATGAGTGTCTGAGTGGGTCTGTGAGTGGGTGCATAAGAATCCAAGTGGGTCTGTAAGTGGGTGCATGAGTATCTGTGTGGGTCTGTGAGTGGGTACATGAGAAAATTAAGAGGTCTATGAGTGGGTGCATATGTCTCTGAGTGAGTCTGTCAGTGAATGCATGAGTCTCTGAGTGGGTCTGTGACGGTGCATCAATCAATGAATGGTACTTTAAGTGTGTGTGTCAGTCTCTGAGTGGGTCTCTGAGTGGATGTTTAAGTGTCTGAGTGGGACTGTGAGTGGATGTATGAGCTTCTAAGTGGGTTGCTGAGTGGGTACATGAGTGTCTGGGTCTGTAAGTGGGTACGTGAGTCTCTGAGTTGGTGTTTAAATGGGTGTGTAAGTGTCTGAGTACATCTGTGAGTGGGTGGGTGAGTAGGTCTGTGAGTGGGTTCATGAGATTCAGACTGGAGGAGTGAGTGGTTGCATGAGTGTCTGAGTGGGTCTGTGAGTGGATGCATGAGCGTCTGAGTGGGTGTGTGACTGGGTGCACAAGTGTCTGAGTGGGTATGTGACTGTGTCAGTTGGTCTGTGAGTGGGTGCATGAGCTTCTGAGTCAGTGAGTGAGTGACTACGTCTGTCTGAATGGGTCTGTGCATGTGTATATTAATATATAAGTGAGGGTTGATGAGGTTTTTTTTTTTTTGCCAAGGTCCGCAACTTCACCACGACATTACATGGGGGGAGCTGCGCGTCGAGATGGCGTTGCAACTCTTTGCATGTGGAAAAATAAACAGTTTGCACCAATTTAATCCGCATAAACGGTCTATCATATGCCTTGCAGTTTGGACGCATCTCTTTGATGCCAGTTCATAACATAAGGTGCTATATTAAACGGATTGTAACTTATGAAATACAAGTAATAAAAGAACCAGTGTGAACAAAGTAGTAACCCACTGAGCTAGCTACATAAAATGCAAATTTGTAATCTGCGTGTTACACATTGTGCTTTTCAGCAGGCACATTAACCCTCTGTGCTACTTTATGATGAGTCAAAACTGTGACTAGACAAAACATATATTTCTCCTGCAAGTACACCAGTTAATTCCAGGCAGCCAGTTGCCATGTTGAAACTGCTGTGTCATTTGGGTGTTGGGGTATCAGTTCAGTACAAACTATGAAAATTCACACAAATTCAGTGAAGGGAAGTGCAAACTGGCAGTGGCCTCTCAGAGGCCCCTCTACAGTTACTGTTCACAAGGTGAAGAGCTGGAGGAGGACATGCGGCATGAGATGGTCGAGGACATACTGTACTGCGTTGGGTGTTTTGGGTGACATGAAAAATAAAAAACAAGAGCACAGAATTTCTAATGTATGTTTGTCACTCAGCAGTGTGCTGTAAAGTAGTGCAGGCTGTAGGACTACCCTCTGTGCGTCGTTTTCAGGTGGGTGATGCTTTGTAACAAAATATTTTCTATGCCCGGGAACTGCAATGCTTGTAGAACAAAGTAGGCATACAAAAGCATTAATGTTTTTCCAACAATTTACATGCACCGCAAACTCAACATGCAGAATAGTTTATCAACAGTCACCTCTATCCTATTCCTCCCTCACTCCACACAGTTCGTACCTCTTTGTGTGCTGTGGAACCGGGTGTTGCGCTCTACTGAAAGGAGATCTCCTCCTGGCACCTCCCATGCTGCTGAATCCTGGGAGGCATATTTATCATACTTTCACGCAGGGCAACGCAGCACGACAGCTTGCTGCGTTACGCTGTGTGAAAAGGAAAAGGCAGGAATGCACTGCGTTTTACATTATATGGTGCATTCCTGTCCTTTCCTTGCGCTGGGGCTCTTTTGGCTGCCTAGCGTTATGGTGCAAGGGTGCCTGTATTGTAAGCAGGTTTGTTTTTGTGCAGGAAAGGACACCTTCCTGCACAAAACCAATCCTGAGAGGCATTTTCTTCTTTCCATGTGTGCTGAAGAATGCAGCACACACAGAAAGAGGAAAAAACAAGGAAAAATAAAGAGATTTCTCCTCGTTACACCTCCCCTGTGAGGTGTACCATTATGGCGTATTACCAGGTCTACCACTAATGGGAAACCTGGGAATGCACCAAAAATCGATGGGTGGATGCGTGGGAACACAACGCTCCACCCATGGAATGCCTCCCCAGGGCAGAGTAACGCAAGGCAGTGATGTGCGCTGCCTTGTGTTTCTCCAGATTTATCAAGCCATGTAGGGCCACGTAAGGTGGCCTTGCGTAGCTTGATAAACCCGACTTTAGTGTTGTGTCACGATTGCGTGGTTCAAGGGCGACGCAACACTATGATAAATATGGGCCTGGATGTTTAAGAGATCTGACGGGAGCTTAATTTGCCAAAAAAGACTTCCTTGGGCCTGAAAAATTAAAGGACAAAAAGGGGAGTTAACAGTCTGGCGGCCAAGCCCAGCACAGAAAGGCACCCAGAATGCCACATGGTTAGCAGACCCAGCTGCCTCCATTCAGCACTGCCGACCTGTGCACATTTATATTGTTACATTCTATCGAAAAAAATAAAAGGCCATTAAAAAAAAGGCTGGAACTGGGCCGTGAGTGTTTGCTTTGCACGGCGAGTAGCACGCCTGAGGCAGTCGGAATCCCTGACTTTATGTCCTAGTACACCCTCCCCAGCTAGGTGCCCAGTGCGGTGGCACCGGTCGCACCGTCCTACAGCTGGCAGTGCTGCCAGATGTGCCAGCTAGAAAGGGCCAGTGTGTGCACTGTTTTTGTTTGGTCCTTTGGGCCGGACAGGGCCAAAAGAAAATGTCCATACACTTGCTGTTTCAGGCCTGACTATCTGGTATGCCAAACTGCCAGACATTCCAGCAACGCCGCCGGCTAGACCCCACTCATCCACACTTTGAAGCGGCTCCTCAGTGCCCATGTAGTGGCTTACAAATGTTCAATAAATACATATATTTGAGTGCATGTCCTCAACTGTGAAGGGGGAAAGTCCATTTGCCAACTATATGCTCTTGGGGACACTCACATTAACCAAGTCCGGCTATAAATTATTTACACAGACAAGTGGCCCTGAGCTCAGCCACTCACCAGACGGCCATTGACAACTCAGTGTACACACTGATAACATGCCTACATATTTGCACTGTTTGCAACTTTGACCCAGGACTAATATTTAATCAGACATGCACAACATCACTGTTCTAGTGCTGCATCCCCTTCCAGAATTTCTGCATAAGAATTTGAAACGACCATTTGAGGATGGTTGAGGGTCATTGATGAAAAACCAATCAACCCTTCCACTGCTTATTGACTAGCGCAGAGGGTGAATGGAGCAATGAGCAGTAGTATTGATTACAGATGCAAAATGGAAGTAAATATGCTTGCTGCATTTCTCAGGGACGAAACTATTGGCAGTATGAAGAAAAGAAGAAATGTTGGTTGCAAAATTGAACAAAGTGTACAATGGGAAACAAAATTCTGTGTAAATCTACATCCATACCTTCAAAAGCTGGAAATAGGGCCATTTAGTTTTATAACAAGGACTTCATCAAACTTGGATGGGCAGGCTTTCATGTACTAAACTTGTGTTACATAGTAATAATTTCAACAGGCTTCTTGTAACAGAGTCAAAACACGGTGACAGCACTAGCGAGTGTAGGAAAAAGGAACACCGTTTTTCAGGGCAGTTGGCCGGGGTGAGTTTGACAAGGCCTCCACCCACAGTAAAAATCAAAACTCAGTCAGAAGTTACAATACAGGTGGCACAATGAAAGGTAGATGTAATTTTTCATAGGAGGTGTCTAAGTGTTTCTGCAGTTGGAGATTCACCCACTTGTCCAATATTGTGTACAAAACTGACAGAATGTCATTAGGACTGTATTTCTCATTACATTGGGATTCAGGGTAGGTTTTGGTTGTTTAATGGAGGGTTTAGAAAACTTTATTTAGGCCTAATGGAAATTAGTACTTTTTTGTAATAGTTATCTCAGATAGAAATGTGTTTAACAAATGGACAGATTTCTGCACGGTCCAACTTGGATTGGGCCAATTGTGAATTCACTGGTTTTAATTTTGCTGATAAAGGAAAAATGTGTGTCTTTACAAATTATATTAAAATTAAAAGCAATATTTAGGGGACTTGTTAACTGAATGCCTAATTCTACATCAGATCTGAGTCTTGTTCACCAATGGAAACACATTTCGGATTGAGCTTTGCTTGGAAGTCACAGGATCTGTCCCTTAATACTCTGATCTTCAGATCTGTCAAATATTAGCCCTGCCATTGAGGTGGGGAGGAGTGGAGAGGCAGTGGACAAAGGGAAATCTATTGTCTGCCTGCTTGAAACAATGGCAGGCCTGCTTGGAAGAGTTGCTGATTGCATGATGCCAAAAGTATACTCTCGTTATATAACATTGTGTGGTGTTACTTATGTAGCTGTGCTCAATACAATACTTTGGTCTCTGTGTAGAGATGTTTCTTCTTATTTTCATCTACTAAGGTGCTCTAGTCACTGATGCATTGGGTTAACATATTAGAAACAATTAAAACATGTCTTTGTTAATCCTTTCTTTTTTAAGGTATAACAAATTTCCAAGAACAAGTATTTCCTTTCCACCATGCTATCTGTATAAATAAGGAATCTTTGCGTCTTTCTGTGGTTTTACGGTTAGAAGTGCAGATAAGGGTGGGCGAAGGCATGGCAAGGTCCTGATTCACAAGCATTTTGTTTTATGAGTAGGTGGGCTTACTGTTTTAGTACCCTTGACTGAATCCTATATACCAAGGGTAAGCTGGGAAAAATTTCAAACTTACTCTTGGCTTACACCTAGAATTCAGAATCACCTATGTGTACCCCAAGTGTCAAAGCAAAATCTTTGTGAATCAGGTCCTAAATATTTGTGAGTACTCACAAAGAAACAACATGTTCACCACATTTGCCAGTGCCACTCCCCAAACAATTCACTGGGAACACACACAAGGCATCACACACGACTGCAGAATTTCTACGTATGTGTCAGAGAATTCTGGGGTGTAACTGCCATCTCCGCTCATACGGTCCCGTATTTTGTGAGTTAGGATCAGGAATTTATAAATGGTGTACATTTGATTTATTTGATTTGAGCTTGAACACAAAGGAATATTCAGCCCAGGAATAATTTTGTAGTTTGTTGATATTCTTTGACTCACATATTTAAGGACCTGGATTGGGAATTGTCCTCTGTCTGGTAAAACTCCTCTCTGATGCTATGCCTTGTGACACTCAGAGTCTCCTCTGTTCCCTCAGGGGTCCGCCGGCACTGTATACTACCTGACGTTGGATGTCCTTGAGACTGATTGCCATGTGCTCAGCAGGCGTTCCTGGGAGAGCTGTGAAGTGAAACCTCTACACCAGGCGGTGAGTACAGAAGACACACAACCCTCTAAAGACACAAGGGGCTCCAAGTTCACTGTAGGGTTTTAGCAGGGCTGAATGTGAGCCAGTGGTTGTTGATGGGACCCATACCCATTCATTTTTGTGGACAGGGACTTATTTTTAATCATTAGACTTTGAACCAGAACACGAGCGAGACAACAGCAAAAGGGAAAAGAAAGAGAAAGACGAACAGACAGAGGGAAGAGGATAACAGGATGAAAATGAACCAACAAGAATGTGATATAGGGACAGGGAAAATATACTGGTGTATGAAAGATGTATGAGGTGAAATAAGGATTAAACTGCCTTGGTATTCTGCAACACCAATATTCAGCAGCGGTGGCGGCGGACTTCTTAGGAAAAGATGGGTCCTAGCTTCTTCCTTTATAAATTAAGCGCTGTTTAGCAATGGTGAAAAAGGCTCTGCGTGTCTCCAGGGACAGACAGATGACTGTTATGGGGAATTACATGGGGCCTTAGTAATTCTTTTCAGAATATACCAGTGCAGAATGACCATTTATCCGTTTTAGGAAGATTGTTTTTTTGCAGAATGTCACTGAAAATTGTCATAGATATCTGTAGCAGCTAGACGGGAGACGCCTGTATATAAGGAAGACCTTTGATGTTTTCAGACTGAGTTGACAAATATCAGCCCTTCTTTCTACCTGTATCTCCATAGCCTTTGTTTGTTTCTTTCTCCTGCCAATGGAGGTGCACTTTTTAAAAAAAAACTCTGTGAGGAAGCAATGAAACAGCTATTGATGTCAAACCCCAATTCTCCCTTAGGACACCCCAGATTTACTTGCTGCCTGGACAGCCTGTTTACTCCTGACACCTCTCCCTGAGTACACGAACTGGAAAGGATGTGGGAGGGGTGTTTGTTGTTTCTGTTGTTAATATCAGCACGGTTCCTCCCCTAATGGATGGGGCTCACTACCCTTCATTTTTCCTGTACCTTAAAAATACGTTACTTTGTGCTGAAAGATTTGAAGCAGTTGGAAATGTAATAACATGTATCATTCTGGAACCTGATTTGCATTAATCTGTGAAAATTCCTCCACCATAGGATAATACAGGATGGTGTGGGGAATTCCACCCAATGATCTCCTCTAGAGTTTAGCATTTCCTTCAGAGATCAGAGAATTTCTCCACCGACCCCCTTCTAAATCAGAAGGCTATCTTTGAACGGACCATTATGTTTGTGTTCCAAACTTGTACTTTTGTCTCATCCAGAGAATGACGCTATCTTTATAAAATGTTAATCTGAGGGCCAGAAGAGCTTCAATAATGTGGTTGCCGGGTTTTGTTGCAGGGCTAGCCAAGATTTACAGCATCCTAGGGGCTTTGAGCTGATGCCCAGCTGAAAGGAAACAAGCAGCTCAAAACACAAGGCAGTGATTTGTATGCCCATGAAATCAGTTTTTTCCTTATCACTGCTCTGTAGAAAATGAGAATTTCCCACGAGTCAATAAACCATGGCTGTCCAAAATGGGTCAAGACGGGACACATCCAGGGCTTAATTTGTAATGCAAAATAAGTGCGAGGGACCAAACTATTTCACCATGCCCTCAGCTGGCCCTGCTGAATGCCAGAAATGCTGAATTGCAAGGCTGCTTAGTTTTGATTTCCATTCCACCACATCCCTCTTTCTTTTGCCACCTACAGTTCATGCCTCTCTATCCCAGGTTCATGTCTCTCTATCTCATGTCTCTATCTATCGCAGGTTGTTCTTCATCCCTTTGTTACTGTTTCTGACATTTTTCCTTGCCCTTATTTTCCCCCTTTTACACCTTACTTTTGCTTGCTCTGAATCAATGTCTGATGAAAAATAACTTCCAATCCCCACAAATGAGGGACAGTGCCCACCACCTCAGGCACCAGCCCAAATTAAGCTCTATTCTTATTTATATGATAGATATACATATACATAAATTTTTTTTTTTTTTTTTTTATGGAATGTGTTTCTGGCAGTCAGATATTCTAGTAAAGATTCAGGATATACAGAAAAGATGCAATTAGGTGAAATGAGTTGATATGCTCAGTGGTTGTCTTCAAAGTCTCGCATATAGCCATGCTAGTTAACAGACTATTGTTATTTATGTAGCGCAGACGCATCCGAGATCTATACAAGAAAGTAGGGAATGGTTCAGGAATGTGCATATAAGAGGAATATAACCAGAGTGGGTGATGGTAGTCAGAGATTGTTATTGTCTTTGCCCGCATTGTCGAAAAAAAAGTTTAATCACAACCAGGCTTCTCCAGAGCACAATGCCAAATTTACCTATACATTGTGTATCTTTTCACTGTAGGGACTTACTTTTCTTAACATTTACCATTCCTCACTTTTAACCATTAAAACCCAGCTTTGTGGCCTACAAAGAACAATTAGGGCTGACTTTAAACATTGAGCACCCACCATTGTGGTCTACAAGGCACACTTAGGGGTGACTTATTTGAAGTATATATTATTTGGTTTCTACATGGAAGGGCATTGTTGTCTCACATGTGCTGCTGCTGAGTTTGAAACTGCAACCAGTGAGGACACAACCATGAACCAGAATCCATGTGTTTGTAGTCACATATGTGGGCAGAGCAGATGTACAGTGCAACTGACATGCGATATTTAACTTTTACACCACTTGTGTACTTACTGCAGACCTTTACCTCTGGCCTTACATACACATTAAATAAGCCTATTGGGTTTAGCCAATTTAATCTTAAGTTTAGGGAGCAAAGAGTGAATGGCAGCCTGACAGTGCCTACTGTAATAATGACAGCCAAAGACAATCTGAAAAAGTATGGGGACCCCTAAAAAACACACTTTCATAGAGGTGTTGTGGCTGGGTAAGGTCAAGGAGCCAGAGGAGCGCAGTCGTTTAATAAAGAGGGAAGTGAGTTTTGTTTTGATGTGGTGAGTTTGCAGTTTTCTCTAAGGACAACAATGGAACAAGCCTGATGTGGTGTAGAATGGTGTCCCAAATCATGGGGCCTAGTTTGAAATAAGATTTTTTTTTCTCTTCTGCACTGCATTACTTTGATTCTGGTGCCATTTTGGCTTCATTTGTTATAGAAGCCGACAGAGATGATTGCATGTTTTCCTGCAGGGTAAGGCAGTGCAGCGGCCATTACTGTCTTGTATGTGAGGCAGCAGATTTTGACAACATACAGTGTTGCAACGGGATCCACCTTAAAGTTCTAATGTGATAAGGTTCTAATCAAAACTTTTCAGATTCTCATCTTTTCGAACTGTTTAATTCATTAACTTTTCACTATCAATCAATCGCATTTTCTTTATTCGATTTGCAATAGCAATCATAAAAGCACAGTACAAAAAATCAAAACAGTTAAAAATCATCAGTAAATACATGAGCTTTTCACTAATTACCATTCTATATGATAATGGTTTATATATGTAATAATTGGAATGATTCCTGTGTTTTATTTTGCAGGTTTATGGGAAATGCAAAGCAACAATGCACATTAACAGACCCAGAAGGATTGTTCACCTGTATAACTATGACTGCACCCTGCTTCCAGGTACATCACTAATGACGCGGCTGATAGTGGAGCAAGATATGGTAGCACTGCATGTTATCCTCCCAGGAAAAAATACTGTGGAATATAACACCTATGTAAAGGGGGACCAGTGTCAGATTGACAACTCTAGACTGAGAGCCAGATGTTTAGTGTGTGGGAATCGGAATGTTGTGGCCTAAATATCTTGTGTAAAAATTCAGGGCCTGATTTTGAGTTTTGGTGGAGAGGGTACTCCGTTGCAAACATAACAGACTACCCTATCTGCAAACTGCCAAGTCATGTGGCTCATTTAGAGCTGGGTGGACTGTAAGTATTTCCGTTGATAAAACTCCAGTTGGCTCCGTCTCTGGAATACTTCCTGTGACGGCCCAATGTAGAATATATGTATATATATGTATATATATCCTTTGTTCATCTGCCTGAAAGTAATCCACTTCAGTGAAATTGCTGGGCTGGTAGACCAATTTTTATTTCATTCTGCTTTTATGTCACCGAGATTCTTTTCTTTGGTAACTTCCCTCCTCTGTTCTGGCACTCATTTTGGCCGGATGAGCCCCCCTTGCCTACACCTCTGGGTCCACCCACTAACAACTTAGGGATCTGGTTTGATGAAAAGCTGTGCGTTGGCCCCCAGATTAATAAGCTGAAAGGAATGTGCTTCGGCATCTTGAAAGCACTAAAGACATTTCTTCCTCTACTCCTGCTTTCAGCAATGGGAAACGGTTACCCTTGCCCTGATCACATCGCACATTGACTATGCCAATGCGCTGTATGTTGGTCTGCCCGGCTATTTAATGAATAAACTTCAGGTTGTTCAGAACGCCGCGGCCAGAACTGTTCTGAACCGCCACTAAGAGGGTCAATGTTAGGCAACACCTGCGCAGCCTGCACTGGTTGCTGGTGAAAGAGAGGGTGAAATTTAAGTCCTTGGTCATGGCTCATGCAGCCCTCCATGGGCTTGGCCAGGTGTACTTGAGAAAGCGATTCGGTTTCTATGCCCCTTCTAGGCAGTTGCGGTTTTCTACAAAGCATATGGCATGTACTCATAGGTTCATTCGACAAAGGTTAGGTGGCAGCTCCCTTTCTCATATGGCTGCTGCAGACTGGAACCAACTCCCACTGGAGTTACGTGCTCTTCAGGATCCGAAGACCTTTAGGAAGAGACTGATGACCTTCCTCCTCAACTAGCTTGATACCCTGTTTGTGTTCACAACCTTACTGGGCATGCGCCGGGACACTCTTTGAGTAGCTGTGCGCGATACAAATATTGGTAACATAACATAACATAACATAACATGCTGGTCTGTACATATTTTTGCTATGGGTCTTTTTTCACTATTTTCCTGCAGACATATGTGTACCACCTTTAGATGTCACATTTCTATTTTTTTTTCTTAGAAATATTTTCTTAGGGTTTTTTTAGAAATGTAACAGAAAATACTGACAAGAAAGTTACACATTGTGCTTATGGTATAATAAAACAATTGTGTACAGTATAAGGAACAGTATAGCAATATCATAATGCATACTGCCGGTGGAGGGGGGGTTGTGGATACACTGCTTCTTCAGGGAAAAGTTTTGGGTAGAGTGCTTTTGTGGAGTAATCAAAATTGTGTGGAGTGGGGTTGGGTTGGGCAAGGTCAGCCTATTTCATATTATCAGTGCACCACGTGGGTGTGGGAAGTGAATAGTTCCGGACTTAAAGTGGGCCCTAATGAAAGGAGGTGGGGAGGCAGGAGAGGGGCACCTGGGGTGTCTGCCATGTCCAAGCACGGGGTGAGCGCCCCTCACGGTGGAAGGTCATCATTGGCGATCAAGGCTATGTGGGCAAGAACCAGGATGACCCAAAGGTTTGCAATAGGTACTCAGCGGAGACCCAGTTTCTTCTGTCTCTGCAGGAAACTTCTTTCGGCTTGCACCCAATGTTGAATGTCCAGATGCTAGTAGGACAAGATAGGAGGAATTGGGGCATACCATAACTGGGAGATGGAAGGTGCGCGCGACCTCTAGGTGTATAGTGCACTTCAGGAGCCCTTTAGTATACTGGAAAAGTGCATTGTGTGGTGTCCCGGAATGTATCTGGTCTGTTGTGATGCCTGTTTCTGCAAGATATTGCCCTTCTAGACAGAGTGCATGCCTGTTAGAAATGGGATTTCTGGCTGTGTAGGGCATGCACCTAAGCCAGGCAGAAACCACCACTCTAGTCAGGGCAAGGAAGTTACACGCTGAAGATAACCCCTGCTCACCCCCTTGGTAGCTTGACAGAGCAGTCAGGCTTATCCCAGAGGCAATGTGTAAAGTGTTTGCGCAACACACTCACACTGCAGTGACACACTAGGCACACCACAAAAGAAACTCCACACAAGGTTATGTAAAAATAGCCTTTGTATTTGCCATAAAACACATTAGAACATAATCACATATATACACTGTGCCACATGGCACTTGGTAGGACTTTACAGAGATTATATACACTACAGGGTCAATCGTGCCACTGCCATAACCATCATAATTCACAATTAGTAAATCAACCAGTATCTACTGGTAAGGGGGGTACACTTAGCACAAACACATCAACAACAGTGCACCAACGTACCCACTTTCAGAGGGCACACATTAGGCAATAACTCAGTACAGTATGACATAAACACCAACAGCAGTGCACGTAGCAAACATTATTAGTGTGCACATATTGTAATCACATCAGGCCCATAACTGCAGTAGCCATGATTTGCCTAGAAGGCATATTATGCAAAACATAATCAGCAGTAGTGCCCTTCAAAACACCTATCGCAGTGTAAAGGCAAATGTATGCGGTAAAGAAAGACCATAAGAACAGTGCACCGCCATGACCACCTAGAAGGTGCGCACACTACTCCATGAGCACCACACCCAGTGCGATACCTGCTCTCTCCTTTAGGTTATCGGGTGTCCTCCCCGTAGGCTTCTGGGCCCCGTGCCCGCCTACAACAGGGACTGCGGCAATTCCAACCACCGGGGGCCTCTGTCGAGGTCTCGACCCAGTCTAACCCCATCAGGAATGGCCCCTGGTGCACAAAAGCGTAATTGGGAGGCTGCTCCGACTGATTCTACCAGACGGTGACCCCCGTGAAGGCGTCCTCCCTGCCTGGTCCGTGATGTCAAAAGAAACGTCCCTTTTAGATCAGGGAAGGGGAGGCACTGACTCTGTCTCCCCTCAGCATGGACAACCCAATTGCTCATGGCAGCTGCCCCACGAGGGTGATAGGGGCGAGAGGCTTCAAACTCACCCACCACCCACGAGTTGCACCGACTCCTTCTTTGGCCCATGAAGGCTCCCGCCTGAATTTAGGCTCTGCGGCGTCTCTTCTCCTTGCAAGAGACACGCCCTCAGCCCGGCTCAGCCTTTGCCTGGCTTCCGCTTTCCGACTGGAGGCTCTGCCCACAACTGGCTCAGGCAGCACGCAGGGCTCTCTCCACCTCACGGGAGCCCTGCCCACGACCAGGTGTCCTCCGCCTGGCTTCCGGTCCGCGTCGCGGCTGTTCTCGCCATCTTGGAAGCAAGAGCCAACTTCTTGGCTTCTGGACCGTGGCGAAAGACACCCACCACACACTCCTGGTGGGCAGACACAGCACAGAGGAGCAAGCCCACACAAAGGCTTGGGGACCATGTGGGGCTCTCCTCGTCCTCACGAGAGCCCCGCCCACAACTAGGCTCCCTCCCCCGGGCTTCCTGTCCACAGCGCTCGTTAGGAGCATGTTGGAGCCCCCTCCTCGGGCTCTGGAAATGTAATTTAGAAAAGCGCATATCACGCGCTTTTGGTGTGCGGCAAAGCGCTGAGGGGCACAACCATGACAAAGTGCTCCTCACGCTCCAGGCTTTCAGGCCACACGAGGCAGAGCTGGGCCCAGGCAGGCTGGCTCACAGGGCCCTCCGGCAGAGGGGGAGTCCTTCGTGGCGGTTCCTCCTGGCGCCCAGCACCTCCAGCTAGCATCAGTTCAGTTCCAAGTAAGCACAACACATGGGGTCACAGCCCCAATATTTATGTGTCTCAAGTCTTTGTTCTGCCCTGGCACAGGGCCTTGGACCTAGTCCAAACCAGTTCTGGGGGGCACTTATCAAGTGCACAACAGTCCCCATTGTTAATGTAGGCTCTGGTCCCGGACACACCACAGGGGGGCAGAGCCAGCATTGTGGAAGGCAGGTACAGTCCAATTCAGGTCCAGGTGCTACTCCTCCCACTACTCCAAATGCAGATCAGGCCCATTCAGCCTAGCGCTGACTCACCCAGGCCCTCTGGAGCCACTGCACCTCCCCAGCCCCTGTCATCCAGAGCCTGACATTCAATACACAACAGGCAGGCACAAAGACACATTGCACACAGAAATGCCCACTTCTAAAAGTGGCATTTCTAAAATAGTGATAATAAATCTGCGAACACCATTACGCAGCATTTATCACCACTATTCCAAACATATCAAACTTGATCACGCCACCCCTCTCATATCAGGAATTATCACTGGAACACATATCAGGGAATCCCCAATGCATTCCTATGAGAGGGCAGCCTCACAGTAATGAGAAACCAAATAGGCTGTTTGTCACTACCAGGACATGCCACACAGTTAAGGCACATGTCCTACCTTTTACCTACACCGCACCCTGCCCATAGGGCTAGCTAGGGCATACCTTAGGGGTGACTGATATGTAGTAAAAGGGGAGTCACAGATGTGGCAACCACTTTTTGTGCCACGTCACAGCGGCAGTAAACTGCACGCGCAGGCCCTGGAATGGCAGAGGCCTGAGACAGATTTGAAAGGCTACTTTGGTGGGTGGCGCAAGCAGGGCTGCAAGCCCACCAGTCGCATTTAATTTACTGGCCCTGGGTATATGAGATACCACTTTACAAGGGACTGATAGGTAAATTAAATACGCCAAACAGGTGTAGACCAATCTTACCAAGTTTACCATAGAGAGCACATGCACTTTAACACTGAACAGCAGTGATAATGTCCCCAGAGTCCTAAAACCACCAACACCAGGTGAGAAAAAATACCAGAAGGAAGGCAAAAAGTTTGGGGATGACCCTGCAAAAAGGGCCAAGTCCAACAGTGCCATTGCAGCTGGGCCTCATTGTAATATGCTCGAAGGTCTGGCGCAGAGTATGCCTTGATCATTTGGGAGGTAGAGCTTGGTCAGTGCAAACCGCCACCTCCCAGTGCCCCATATCATGACCCGCAGCATCATGTGGTGTTCCCTGAAAACTATCTGGGGGATTATCACCGGGAGATTCGCAAATAAATGGAGAAAGCATGGTAGGACCACCATTTTAGAAAGGGCCACCTTTCCCACAATGGTTGATGGAAGAGTGTTCCAGTAGGTGACTTAAGTCTGGCTAGCCAGTACTCCAGTGCCCAGGAGGATTTTTTATCGTTTGTTACTTTTTTGCTTCTATTGCCTAGTGAATGTTTTTTCCAAAAAAACACTGCAGGTTTGCCAAGGCCAGACCTATTGGCTTTGCCATTGCTTGTTTTTCTCTTTTGATTTTGATGGTGAAAACATTTTTATTTATGTAGAACCCCCTTTGCCTAACTCACAGAAGTTTGATGCATTTCCATAATGGAAGGAGATTTTTTCCAGGCCTTTGCTGGACCCGGATGTCCAACCATTTGCACGGTAGGAAAGAGTTGTAGAGTAGTTTTTGGATGCCTACAACTTGCATGGGATTATTACTGCGGAATTGTATGCAGTCTTGGAATTAAACAGTAGTAAATGCCTTTACGTCTACTAGGTGCCATTTTTGTGGCTACCCAATGAGAGTAAATCTAGCTACTGTCAGTCTTAACAGTAGGTTTCCAGCTGAAAATTGCTGCATGATTTGTGCCCTTGGTGTACAGCAGTAGAAGGTATATGTCAGTCAGTCAGTCAAATAAAAGTTTATTTGGACTGGTTAGTCCTTAAACATTTAAAATCTCCATAAATACAAACACATAAAATCTCATACCTTGAATAAAATCTATCATAAAAAAACCTCATACATTTAAAATTCATTAGTCTTTCCATTAATCCGTATCAAATACTATATATCTGTTAATATTTAAAACAAGTATTTCAGTTCTATTCACATTTAAGTTTTTTGTGGACTTTTTGAATGAACTTCCCCATAGCGCAAGCTATATCTAAGTTACTCATTTCAGTTAAAAGATCTACTGCTTGTACCCTATTTTTAATACCATACTTTTTAAAAATTGGGCATAAAAACACTTTCCGTATATTCAACATTTTCTGGCAGCCCAATAAGATATGTTACATATCACAAGTGGTTCCCAGAGTGCAAACACATTTCCCTTTACTATCAATTATAGCTTTCTTTACCCCGTTGTTTGCATAGCAAGGGTTAACACCAATTCTTAATCTTAACAATTCTCTTCTTATCTGCTGACACGGTAGTCTATCAATATAAGGGAAATGTTGCTCATTTTGCCACGAGTTTGCCATAAAAAGTACAGATTTTTTCCCCTTGAGGTAGTCTTGATCGTGAGCTTGCGAGATTTCTCTCCCCCGGGCCCTGAGTTCCTTTTTATCAGCCTCGATTTGTAAGGTCTGAGGGCACAGCTTGGTCCTCATAATTCTACAAGCTTTCATTATCGTTTCTCCTATCCCTTTTGCCCATCTTAACTCGCTCTTCAAGAAGGTTTATGGTTTCGCCTTGTTCTCCTTGTGTATATCAGGTTTAACTAACATATTGTGCAGCACTTGTACAATTGCCACATTAATTGGCAACTATCAGTGATTAAAGCCTTCTGTTAATATCTAAACAGTCAATCCAGTGCACAGCCCCATTGTTCCCCTCACTCAAATGTTTGCCTGGTAGTAAAAAATATATGTGTCTTTTGTTGCCTCCTTTCAAATAGTGCCAGGAAGGCGGATTCAAATGATCTGCCCCGACTGCCCTGTTCAGAGCACGCAGGATAACCCCAAGTTTCGTGAGGCTGCTGAACTAAGCCTTGACAAGTTCAACCAGGAGAGTAACCTCACAAAGTACTTTTCCCTTGACATCATCACGCGAACATCCATGCAGGTAAGGCAGCGTGTGTCAGGCTGGGACAACTCAATGATTGAAACTTAAAGCCGAACAGAGACGTTTTAAGGCATGGGCAAAGTGGGTTTCAGCCCAAGGCCCCAGCCTTCCAGGGGGCCCCCTGATAGAGCCAGCTCTGTTCTGCAGAGTCACAGTCTTGCCCTGATGACAGATAGTTTTAAATACCGTTTTCCTTGAAATTATTCTTAATGTGGGTGATGTGTGAGAGTCTCTTACCGGCATTTTGCAGAGAAATGTTGTCTTTATGTTTCATGCAACATCCATAAAAGTTTCTTTTAGATGAAAAGAGGACCTCAAATATGCGAAAAGGGTGTCACAGAGATTATTTGCAGTAATATTAAATAGCTGCTGCTTTGGTACAATATTGAAAACACTGGACACTATTCCTGAATATTAGATGTAAACACGGGCCAGATGAAGTGTAATCAATGAGCCGGAATGTTATTTTTACAAAAAGGAACATTAGGAACGTCTTATAAATGGTAGAGGAGGTCATGAAATTCAGTTTGGGCAGGGAAAAGGGTGTGGCCGGACACTACATCATATCCCAGAAAAGTTTGCTCCTTTCCATCATGGTACATGCAGTCCACAATTTGAGCTCCCCTCAGTGTTAACTGTAGTGTCAACAGTACAGCTAACATTAAGGGGAGCACAACGTTGATTACACTTCATCCGGCCTGAGCCGGAGAGTACGGCCTGAGCCAGAGAGTATGGCCTGGGTGCAGAGAGTATGGCCCAAGCCGGAGATTCTGGCCCAACTGCGGACGTAAAGATGCAACTTGTAAATGATCTCTGTGAATTCCAAAAGTCGCAAAGTTGAACATTTGTCTCAGATTGCCTTTGTGAATCGGGCCCTGAATGTCTTTGATTACCTGGTGAATCAAAAGTCACACCTCCCAGCAAGTTTTTGCAAATATATCCTTGCATTATGGTTTGTAGTTACTTCTCTCAGTAAGCTTCTCCCAAATTGTCTTCTTGCTTTGGCCTTTGTAGTCCATTCTCTCAATAAATTTCTCCTGAGCTCTATCCTTGCATTGTGCTTCATAGTCACCTCCTTTTAAGCGTCTATTGAGCTATATCTTTGCACTATGCTTTGTAGATACTACTCCTTAAGCGACTCCCAACCTATGTGCTTTAAAGTAATTTCTTTCAGTAAGTTTCTCCCAAGCTACAACCTTGCAATTGTTATTTGTAGTTACATCTCTCAATAAGCTAATTGTGAGCTACATCCTTGCATCATGCTTTGGAGTCACATCTCCAAGTACATTTCTCCTTACTTTGCCTTGTGCTTTGTATTCTATCACCCAATACCTAATATATATCCTATAGTACTTGATTGAATGGGACCGTGACTATCGTATATTTAACCTTTGATGGTAGTTAGAACTTATTCTGAATTGATTCCTTTAATTTACCCATTGCAGTGGGTTGTCGGAGCCTCTTACTTTGTGGAATTTACAGTCAAAGAGACAGACTGCACCAAAGATACACCTGTTGCTGATATCTCCAAGTGTAAACCCCTCAGCTGTGAATTTGGGGTAAGTGCATTTTTTAGGCATGTTTTACATTGCTGTCACTACTTTTTTTTATTTTTTATAATTTTATTTTATTGATCAGGTAGCGAAAGTCCCTTAAAAAAGCATTACTGCAATACAGATTTTATACTACAATCCAAACAAGTACACAATAAATTAAATACAGCAATACATTAAGATGTATTCTTCCATCCTCGATTAAATAAATATATCGCCTCCCCCCGGCTTTTCTGGGTGGAAAAAGCAAATCAGACTCCCTATGCATATTCATACCTCGTTATAAATACATGAATTTATCGTAATGATTATAATTCACAGAGGTAAAATGCAGGGCTAATAAAATCACATGACTGGGACCCCCACTGAAGCCAGTATCTGACCTTAAGAGAATGTCTAGTATACACTACCAAATTGCCCGGGAGGTCTTAGGCTTGGCTAATGTGAGTGTGATCAAATCATTACTGTTACAATAGTTTAGTTAATCGAGTGCTCCATGCCAAATGTACTGAAATTATTTTAAGGCCCTAATTATTGTGCATAAAGCTTTTCTTTTTGCATCACTTGCTTCATTTTGTTCACCTAGGAATCATAAGAGGGAACGTCAGGGGACTTCCACTTTTGCAAGAGTAGGGATTTGGCCACCAGTGTAGCGATAAACAAGAACTGTTACTCTCGTAAGGTAGTTTGACATTGGAGCGCTGGTAGTCCAGAAAGCGCACTAAGGGGATCAGGAGTCATGCCAGCTTGTAGCTTTGCACTAATCGACTGGAATACCTTTATCCAGAAGTGGGCTAGAGCGAGATAGGTGAAACATATGTGGAGCCAATCACCTTTGTTGTGACCATATCTAAAACACGCCACTGAGCTAGAGGGAAGCATTTTTTGGATACAACAAGGCATGTAATAAAGCAGACACTTAGAATAAAAGGCTATTTTTTTGTAAGTTGCGCCCCTGATGGTTTTATGGGCCATTAGATTATACATGCCTCAGATTTGCTGTTCAATCTTACAACCTGTGGAGGCCTCAATGTTGGTCAAAGCAGCAGGGACAGCTGTTACGTGTAGTTGCTGATGAAGCAAACTTTTCCAGTTGCCAATTCCTGACAACCCGCTGATGAAATAAACTTGACTGATACTTGCTGGTAGCAAATTGGTTGTCGGCTGAATATTCCTTGTATAATATTTGATTTGGAGGTATGGAAAAGCTAATTCAGAAGGAATCACGGTGTTGCCTGCTATCAACTGCTCCCAAGAATTCATTGTCCCAACCAACATGAAGTCGCTTAATCTAAAGAAGCCCATTTTTTTCCGAAACCCTTATAGCACTAATCTCCAGCTGTAGACCTAACAGGGCGCATTCCTTTATACGCATACAAGTATGGAATTGGGGAAACTGGAACTCCTCTTTAAGTTTAGTGTACCTGAAGTCCAGCATATGTGGAAACTTATACCTAGTACGCTACTGAAGCTTGGGAATTATTAAAAAATTGGGGAGCCGAGTATCAGCTTCTCGGAGCATTTGCTGGAGGTAGAAGCCCTTTGCCAAGTTACTTAGGGTTACAGCCTGACTAATCCAATTGTGGAATGCCTCTTGGTAATATTTCTTGAAATGGGGGAGCGACAGGCCCCCATCTTCGATACTAAGTTTTATAGACATCAAACTAGTGCAAGCCTTCTTCTTCTCCTGCCACAGGAAGTGGCGTAGTGCTTGATCTAGCTCATTAAAATGGGATTGATGAACTTTAAACATAACATTAGAAAAAATAAAAAGAAACAACAGAAGAATGAACATTTTAATTAATGCAGTTCGGCCAATGATTGTCAGGGGCAGGGATTGCCATTGCAGTAGCAGACTACGTACCTTGGTAACGGGGGAATATAGTTTAATTGATATAAGTCTGCAAAGTTATACAAGACATAGATGCCCAGATACCTAATAGGGTGAGTGGCAGAGTAATGTGGCCTAATTACAACAAGTTTACTTGAGGTGGGGCAATTAAACAGAAGGGTCTCAGATTTAGCATGGTTTATTTTATAGCCCCCAATGGCAATAAAAGTCTGGATTTTGACAAATGCTTTAGAAATGTTCTGCTCTTTTTCAGCTAAATAAAGTATCATGTCGTCTGTGAAGAGCTTAATCTTAGATGCTCCTTGCTGGGGGGCCCCAAACAGAGCATCTTGCTGCAATGAAGCTGCCAAAGGTTTAATGAAAGGGCAAATAGACTGGGAACATAGGGCATCCCTGCCGTGTGCCTCTTCTAGTGGCCACAGATCCTACCATTTGCTAGTTGACTACAACTTTTGCCTCGGCCTTACTTTATAGACTTTCCAGTAATAAAACCAATTTCAAGGGGAAGCCAAAATGAAGCATGACAGCAAACAGTACCTCCCAGTGCACTAGATCAAAGGCCTTTTCGGCGTCGAGCATGATGATAGCTGCCTTGATCTAGTGCTTGAAAAGTATTCTATTGCCTCCAGCAGGAAATTGGTGTTTGACAAGATGAATCTTGCATGTAGGAATCCTCTTTGGTCACTGTGGACCATCCTTTGTGCTAAGGGAACTATCCTGGAAGCTATGATTTTCATGAAGAGCTTGTAGTCACATTTCAATAAACTGATTGGACAATAAGAGCCAGGCTTATCCATGGGTTTATCCTTCTTTAGGAAGCTGATAATTACTGCCTCCATAAAAGAGCTAGGCATCTCACATCCATCCAGAGTTTCATTGAATAGAGTGACTAAAAATTCAGCTTTGTGGGCCATAAACAGCTTATAAATTTCAGCAGGTAGACCATTACTACCGCTTACTTTGCATTTTGGCAATGTTTTGATGGCTTCTTTCACTTCAGCAATTGTAATGGGGGCTATAGCAACATCTCAAAGCTCCCCATTGAGCAAAGGCAACTCGATTGATCTCACATACTCCACTGTTTGTACTGCTGTGGTTTTACAAATGGAAGTATATAGGTTAGTGTAATGCTCTAAAAATACATTGTCAATGTGATCAGGTTGATCACCCATTTGGTTCTTAGCCTCGTCATAAAATGTTTTAACAGTGCCATTATTCCTTTTTTTCTTAACAGACCAGGCCAAGAACCACCCTGTATGCTCAATCTCTTCGTAGTACTTCTGGAAACACATTTTTTGGTTGACGAGTTCCGGGAACATGAAATGATCTCTGAAGCATTGGCTTGCTTGTGCGACTCTAGCCCCTGAAGCTTGAGATTGGAGTGTAGAGTGAGCAAGCATGGCTTGATCAAGTTTAAGCTGCAAAGCTAGTGTCTTTTCACTTCTTAGCTTACTGATTTGGGCCTTGTAGGAAATTGCCTCAACCCTAATAAAGGCTTTACTGACCACCCATACTGCAAAGGTGAAGCTGAACCTATATTTCGTGAAAAGAAATCACCTAGGGCTGATCACATAACTATGAACCAGCCATCCTTCGTTAGCAGCGATTTATCAAGCGACCATCATGGCCAATCGGCGCGATTGTCATTCACTACTATGTCTATCAAAGGGACCGAGTGGTCCGAAAAGTGGTTTGATAGTATTCAGGTTTTATTCCTGGCACATCAGTGGGATACTAAGAAGAAAGCAATTATTGAGGCCGAATTAAAATGTTTTGAAAAACAGGTATATTCTTGGGTCTGTGGGTGACCTATTTGCCAAGGGTCAATTAAATCGAAATCACAAATTATTTTAGCTAAAAAACTTGAAGCCCTTGATTTAATTTTCTGTTTGTTACTGCGTGAAGAGTCTAGGCTGACATCCTGAGTAATGTTGAAGTCGCCCCCAATTACTAGTAGCCAATTCAATGGGAGTAGGATGTTGTAGACTTCACTAAGAGGGGTTACATCATCCTCAGTTGGGCCATAGAAGCTAACCAGACAAATAAGTTGGTTCTGAACCCTCAAACTTACCAATATCCGCCTGGCCTTATGATCTCTAACCACCTGCTGCACTTTGCCTGGGAAATCTCATGAAATCAAAATTGCCAACCCCCCTGGCTGCTGTGCTGGCTAACGTGTAGAATACGTGTGAAATAAATCTTGGAGTCTTGGGAAATTTAGTGAGTGTCTTGAGATAAGTCTCTAGGAAGAGCCTAATGTGGAAGCCTTAAACCACTCCAGTATAGACCGAAACTGAACTTGATGGTTGATACCATTGGCGTTACAAGATACTACCCTAAGAGACCAAACATTTATGGAAGGGGAGTTTCTTCTGGCTTAACTGCCCCCTCTTAACCTTCCCAATGCACTGCCCTGAGAATATCCCAGTGGATTCCTCCATCCTAAGAGGAAGATCATAAATGGCTTCCACCCTGGCCACTTGCAACCCCTGATGGGCAACAACGAATTGTAACCATATACTCAATCAAAAAGACGATGAACATCTGGACCTCGCTATCTAAATTTTCCTGACCAAAGGTGACCCAATCCCCCCACGCATGCTGACTCTGGAGCCCAACCCATCCTAGGCTCCCTCAAAAGAAGTGGCCTGCCCACCCTTGTGTGCCCACTCACCCCCCCCACATCCTTTCCCCCTGAAAGAGTGCCCTGACATGGCACTCGTGAGACTGCAAACAAGGGTAGTCGAAGGCTGACTAATCTATAATGAAATCACATGGGCTTTAGCTGGAATGGGGTGACCTGCTGCCGTTCAGTACCAAAGAAAAATATTACATCAATTAGTGCTGACTCTTGTACCACCACGCCTCCCCTCCCCTCCCCACGCCCAGACCTCCGGATTGACTGTAAAAAATCTTTAGTCTGGTCAACTGAATGAAAAATACGTGATTGACCCTTATGGAGGATTTTTAGCTTGGACTGCTGAACAATGACCACAGGTGCCCTTTGACTCTTTAAATCATCAATCAACCCTATAAAGTCCCTGCACCGCCACGCAGCCAATATTGACATATCTGAAAAAATTCTGAAAGAATAATTATCTTCAGTGGAGTACGCTTTGTTCTTGATAGCTTGAGACAGGATCTGTTCTTTGATACAAAAATAGCCAAAGTTCACCAGAATGGTACATGGGAATTTAGCATTGGACGGTTGAACTGCTGGGACATGGTTCGCCTGGGTGATTGTAAGTTCCATGTCTTTCGTTGCCATTTCTGTACACACCTGATTGCTGATAAGTGCCAAAATTAGCTTAATGACTGCCTGACCCTTTTCTTGATCTGGAATTCCTACAAATCTCAAATTAGAACGGCAAGATCTGTTTTCGCCATTGTCTAGCTTCAGTTGAAGTTCCACCAGCTATATTTGGATCTTAGAAGTTGTAGTGTCTTGTTTGTGCCTGTATGTATGTAGTCACTGCAACTGGACGGCCTCCCCTAAATCTCCAGATCCCTGCATCAACCCTAACATGACTAGCTACTTAGACCAGAGAGGGGGGAGCGGCAGGCAGTTGCATGCGCTCCTTCTCAATGCCCGCTCAATAAAGAAACATGAACTTCCGCTGTTTGATCTGCTAACTGAGTCTTCCCCTGACTTAGTGTTTATTACAGAAACCTGGCTAACAGAAGCCTCTAACCCTACTATTGCCACTGCAGTCCCGCCTGACTACCAGATTATCAGGAAAGATCGCTCTTTGGAGAGGGGAGGGGGTGTTGCTCTCATTGTCCGGAGCCCTCTCAAATGTCTGCTTTTACCAACAGGGGAAATAGAGGGGCTGGGTTTTCTAATCACAGTCTCTGCCCAGCAGTCTATTGCGGGGGTACTAGTTTACCGCCCTCCAGGCCCTGCTACAAAGTTTCTGGAATCGATTAGTCACATTATTGCTCCGATTGCAGCGAAATATAGTCACTGCCTGGTGCTCGGGGATTTTAATATCCATATGGATAAACCGCTGGAACCCGAGTCTAGAGGGCTGTTTGAAGCCTTAGATTTCCTGAATATGCCCCCTTTTGTTAATCTCCCGACCCATGAAAAGGGCCACACGCTGGACCAGGTTTTCTCCTCCAAACCGATTGATTTAGACATCCCACTACCCCTTACTTGGTCGGACCACTTTTTGCTTAGTTTCTAGAATTAATAGGGAGCACGGCAATTCCCACTCCCATATTTTACCCAGGCAGAGTAGTTACAGGCCGTTCCACTTGATCACTCCAGAGGCTCTTCAAACTGCTCTCAGCCTTCACCCTATTCCCCTTAGTGGGTGCTTGGAAGAGGATGTACCCGCCCTGGAGAATTGGCTTCTTTCCCGCACTTTAGAACTAGCACCTTACACGAGACGGAAGTCGAAAATTAATAGGCCTTCAGCCCCCTGGTTCACGGAGGCACTTAGGAAAAGTAAAAGCGCCTGTAAACGCCTGGAAAGGCTGTGGCACTCCAACTACAAGCCGACCGATAAAATTGTCTATAAACAGGCCCTTAAGGAGCACTACTTGAAGGTGCGTGAGGGGAAGAAGCTCTTCCTGGCTGCCAAAATTGAGCATGCCGGGAACAGAAGCAGAGAACTTTTTAATATTGTTAAAGATTTCTCCTCCCCTAAAGCTATTAGTAGCCTGTTCGCCCCCAGTGAGGAGTGGTCCAACCAGATGGCCTGTTTTTTCTATGATAAAATTAAGACTATCCAAGACTCTTTTGGAGTCCAAGATTCTGTAGGTGGAGGGGAGAGAGATCTGCCCTGCCCTAGTAGTTGCAGGGCCGGCCCCTCTCTTACTGAGTTCCCTCCTATGTCATTGGATAAATCCATGGCGCTCTTGAAGGCGCTGAAATCTGGCTCACCCGCAGATCCTTGCCCGGCCAAAACCTTGGCAGCTATTGCGGAGGTAATTAATCCGGCAGTTAATGCAGTTCTGAATACTGCCCTCCAGGCGGGGGAAATGCCGAAAAATTGGAAATCTGCAAAAATCCTTCCTCTCCTTAAAAAACCGACGGCAGATCCCTCGGTGGCCGGTAACTATAGGCCGATATCCTTATTACCATGCCTTTCCAAAGTCCTGGAAAGCTATGTTAATGCGGTGACCACGGACTTCATGGAGGCTAATCATCTTCTCCACCCTAGTCAATCTGGCTTTAGAGCCAATTTCAGCACGGAGACTGCCCTTCTAGAAGTTGCAGAAACCATTAAAATCACTTTGGATAGGGGGGGCAGAGTGGCCTTGGTGCTGCTTGATCTCTCCGCGGCCTTTGATACCGTGCCCCACAGTGGACTTGTACGCAGGCTTCAAGAGGGGGGGATCGGAGGCACAGTGCTAAGATGGTTTAATTCTTTTTTGAATGACCGCCAGCAAACCATCTGGTCTCCGCCTTTCTCGGCACCTATTCCCCCTATGAATGTGGGAGTCCCTCAGGGCTCAATTCTCAGCCCCACATTATTCAATGTTTATCTGGCACCTTTGGCTCGGCTCGCCGAGAGTTACGGGGCAAAGATAGTGTCATATGCTGATGACACGCAACTACTGTTTACCTGCAAGAAGAGCTCGGAATTCAACAGTAAGGAAATCAATATTTGCCTATCAGAGGTTTTTCACTGGCTTCAGAAACACCAACTGAAGTGCAATACTGAAAAATCTGAGATGATGTTCTTTGGCTCTCGGTCCTGTGACTTATGGCATCACTGGTGGCCACAAGACATGTTCCCTCCCACCTCAGCTGTTCAGATTGTAAAAAACCTTGGTGTCAAATTTGACGACTCTCTCTCAATGAAGGCCCAGATTCAATCAGTGGCCGGGACCTGTTTTGGGATATTGAGGATGTTGAGAAACTTTCTCCCATTACTACCGGTTTCTCACAGGAAGACGATAGTCCAAGCTCTGGTGGTGTTGAGATTGGACTATGCCAATGCCTTGTATCTCGGCCTCCCTGAATTTCTACTCAGCCGCCTTCAGGTGGTCCAGAATGTGGCGGCCAGAGTTACTCTTCTGGCAGGACCGAGAACTCACTCTACTCCCCTCCTGGCCTCCCTGCATTGGCTACCCATTAGGAAACGGATCGCCTTTAAATCATTGGTACTGGTTTTTAAGGCGTTCCATAAAATAGGCGCCCCATATCTTGGGGACAGAATGCAGCACTATAGTTCTTGCCGTACTCTGAGGTCATCCGCCAAGTCACTGATCATCACACCCAGAATTCGGCTTTCTCGGAGAGGAGGTAGATCCTTTCAAGTGGTGGCTTCTCGCCTCTGGAACAGCCTGCCCCTCGCGCTGAGGCAAACCCAGGATCTCCTCACATTTAGAAGGAAACTTAAAACTTGGCTTTTCCAACAGCAGCCTTAGGCCGAGGTACTTGAGCTCAACAGTGCGGGTCGTCTTTTGTCAGCGCCGGGAAACTCTTGGGAGTAGCCGTGCGCTTAATAAATACCTGCTAACATAACATAAAATCCTCCAAGTCCGAGACTCTTTGTTCCACCTGAGACACACTTGAAGCATGCAACTGGCTGTTGGTGTTGATCTGGCCCAATTGCTTGTTTGTCTTTTTTGTGGGCTTCCTCCTTTGAGACTTTCATCTACCTGAGTTCACCTAGGATTTTATGCAGTATCACCTCGATCTGTGGTTTCCGGGCCGGAAGTGTTAATGGAGCTGGAGATGATGCTACCACCTCGGAGACTGTAGGATTGGAAGGTCGCCAGCCGGGTTTTTGCTTGTCTCTGGAGGATTACCAGACATCATCTGAGGAGCTATAGTGTTTGGGGTATTGGATCGAGCTACTGAAACATGGTGCTGGCATTCCAAGTCCTTGCTAATATTACTCATATGCTGAATCTAAGGCCTCCCTTTACTTTTGCGATCCCCTAGGGCCATCAGCCGAGAATATGGGGTACGATGGTAGCCCCTTTGTAGATAATGGATTATCAAGCCAGGTTGTATCGTGGGCATTTTCTAGGTTAGGATATACTGTTGGATTATCATCTAGAGCTAATGCCTGTCCCCCGCTTCCAAGATCAAGGAGATTGGGAGACAGCTCCAGAGTGGAGGGGCAAGATGGCTCTGCTCCATTAGATCCTTCGCCAGTGGCTGCCTGGTTTCTCGATGCCGTCAGTTCCTGAAACATCATCTCCTGAGGTGTATGGTCTGGGGAGATGATCTGCTGCACCTCTTCCAAAGTGCTAACCCCTGCATTGACATAGATGCTGTATGGTTATGGCCTTTATTGCCCCTTACAGTTTTGCCAGGTGTTCGCCTTCTCACTGAAGTGTTTCGTGAGAGTTGCTTCCTTAGATGTCAGAGGGAGAACAGTACCTGTTCTTTAGAAACTTTGGACTTCATGCTATTGACGATACCATGAGAAGGAAGCTTCCCAGGGCAGTGTCTCCACTATCCTGCTTTCCACTCTGCAGACCACTCACGTGGCGGAGCAGGCCAGTGAGACGTGCTGTCACAGGACTGTCGAAGAGGCAAAACACAGTGAGTATGGTGAGCGCCTCGCTCTTCATCCACGCACTTGTTCCCTGCTTGTCTCTTGCTTGTCTCCTGCCTCACACCACTTGTGCCCCTGGTTACTTTGCCCCTCATCTGGCCTGCACCTGCAGCACACCTGCTTTCCAGTTCAGTTCATCAAAGGCAGGCATCCTAGGTGGGAGTTGTTCCTGGATGGAAGGGCCCCCATGCCTGCTACTCTACTGTAAAAACCAACTGGGGTAAGACCCTTCAAAAACTTTAAATATTGTGGAGTGCAAGTCTCTTTCTGCAGAAGGGTGCTCTTGCCAAGGAGTGTGTGTCAAGAGGTCCGTCCAAATGTTATTTAAGAAGAGGAAAGAGGGGGCCTTCTGATCATCGTTACTTGCATGTATGGGAGGGCAGAAGGAGTCTTTTAAGTGGGGAGTGAGGAGCATGCAAGTATACGAAGACATAAAATTAGCAAGCTAAATCTACACAAGGAAGTGCAGCCAAACACGGTTATTCAAATACCTTAGGGCAGAATCACCAGCTACATTGGAGCCGAAGTAATAAGGTAGGTGGCGGTCAGGGTTGGAACAGCCTGGGAAAGTTCATTTGCCCCCCCAGGTGGAAGCAGCTCGTGGCGCGTTGCGGAGGTGGTCCAGGAAACGGATGCAGCTTCCGACTCCCTCGTGAACCTCTGGTATTCCCCGTACCGTACTTGAAGTCTGACGTTTCTGAAGAATTGGTGCTGTCACTACTTTGTATGACACAGAGTTTGGAAATCTGTGTCCTATTGATTCTAATTTCAATGAACTATTTAGAAGTGAGGTAATAAAGTCCCTTGAATAAAAGTTTCTTTGGGTGAATATTTAGGAGCAACTTCGCTACATAAGGAATGCATGTAAAAAAGGAGATTGAATTGATAAAAAGGTCTTAAAGAATGACAGGAGCATTAACCACCATACCACAAACAAATATGCGTGTTCAGAAAACCAGCATATAGAAGGATCCTTTTCACTGTAAACCATGATTACAGTGCCAATTCCTTAATCATTACTAGAAGAGACAAGATAGCTATTTTGCCTTTTCTCCAAAATCATCCTTAATATAATTGGTGGAAGTATTGATATTGTAATAGAGAGTGACTCCTCTGTTTGCAATACAAGCATCAGTGGCAAGAGCATGAGCCTCTGAACAAGTATTAAATAGACTGGGATTTGGGGAGAGTTTTATGCATATATGCATTTGCTTGGTTTGATTTAAATCAGTTCAATAGTTTATGAGTAACTTTCTTCACAAAAGTGATTCTGTAGGACTCAAATTGAGCCAAGCTGTCCAACACGTAAGAGATAAATGGACCTTTAATCTGTGAATGGTACTCAAACCTGGGTTTGTGGACCATGCACAGATCTAAATTTAAAAAAATCAAATCTGATTTGACAATGGAGTTTTTGGTCTCTTTGTCCATTTCGGGAATGTGAAACCAAAGCCAGCACCGCAGACCTAAGTGTGATTGAGTGGACGCAACTGGAAAGCAAATGTTGTGGTTGTATTACACTACACGGGGACTCAGTCATAATTGGAGCAGGGTGTGCATCACAAAAAAAAGGTTAAAGTGAAGTTATGGCTAACTTTGATTATAACACCTTAACATAGTTTTTAAAAATCTTAGAAATACTGAAAAAAACACTGAAATGTGCAAGTTATGGTTACAACCACAACCCATAACTTGCACAACAGCCATGCAAACCATAACTTTCACACACAATTCAATGCTTATGAACCCAAAATATTTATAAAAATATTCAAAAAAATTAAAAATAAAATAATCGAATTTTTCTTTTTGTACAATCCAAATGTGCGGATCTTCAGAAGTATGTGACAACTAACGTAATTACCTCCAACCCTGGTTTGGGATATGCAGACTACCTCATATACATAAATACATCATTCTTTACATGAAAGAGAGCCAGATTCGACTGCATGTGTGATGCTATTTCTTGTGATGGGCCATTTGTACTTTATGAGAGAGGAAGCACAAGGTAGATGAATTTGGTGTGCCCTGAGTGGTTTAATCACCTCTTCGACAGCCAAAACTCTTAGAAATAACTGGCTCATGGCATTTTGCACATGATTCTTGTTTTACTAAATTAAAGTGTTTGTTTTTTGGTTACTAAAAATGTAAGGATTGTGGGAAAATCCAGTCAGATTTGCCCCAGGGAACTGGTGATACAGTCTCACATGGCCATTTGCACAACTTTAAACATGAAAGAACAACATGTATATTAGTCAACAGTACAAAATGTAAACCCCTGTCCTCGCCCCTCCTTCCCTCCTTTCTGTGACATGATAGTGCCATTTTTTCATCTAAATCAATTCTTAAGATATGGCATCTTTATTAATTCTACAAGTCACGCTGCATGTATTATGTGCTTCTCTCCAATAGTGTAACTCTTTCTTTGCAGCACACTGGATTCTGCCGAGGCTCTGTGATGAATGCCGAAATGGAAGGTCCTGGGATACAGCATGTGTCGGTCTCATGTGACATCTTTGAACCTACGGTACGGTGTTCGCCAGACAGCACTCTTTTTTTTATCAGATTAAGCTAGATAGTTAACACAATACAGATCAAACCTGTACTGTAGCTCAGTGGGATAATGAATAATATATGTGTTGCCTTAAGAATGTAGGAATAATTTACAAAAAGAGTTGAATGAGCAAATTTATTTATAAGCACTGGAAAAACACAATCCCAGTGATTATGTACAGAGCAAAAAATAATAAACACCCCCAAGAAAGATGATGAAAGATAAGACAGGAAACACTAAACGCAAATCCCAGTGCATGAAAATATCTTGCTTGTCATTTCTATACATTGATTTTAGCTGACCAAAAAGGAGCTTTGGGTGGGACTCCAAGGCCTATGCTTTATAATGAGCCTTGTAGGAGGGCAGAATTGATTTTAGTACTGTTACTCTTTATTGCGCCCTACTAAGATGTGCATGTTTTTTCTTTATTTTTTCTCTTTATTTCCCAGCCGGACAAGTGAAATCAAATTTGCACATTTAAATCGTACATCCTATTTAATATGCATCATTCTGCCACAGCAAAAGCTGGACTTTGACGGTGTATATTTTCTGTTACCCGAGGAATCCGAGCCTCTGATACTCAGCATCACTTGCATCAGATCTATTGCAACAGAGACACACCAAAAATATAAAGATCAGCCTGGAGCAGTAGACACCTATTCTTCCTTAGGATTGTACTCTGGAATATCGAATAACTAGTATAGCTATACCATAATCTCATAGCCAAAATATCTAGGACAAAACTATCAAAAGATAAGTGCATATAAGGAAATATTGATTTACTGTTTTTAACTTCACATCTGCATACCTTGATGATATATCAATATACTAATATATATATATGTGTATATATATATATATATATATATGTATTATCTACTGGCGGTCGCCAGTAGATAGTTATAGTTACAACCTATTATCCATAGGAAATCCGCGACATTCTATTTGAAATAACGTTGGCGCCGGTTGACGAATCTTCGTGAAAGTTTCCAACTTGTTGGGGCGCTCCGCTCCGCTCCTACCCTGAAAGTCTCGGGGTGATACGTGAAGCGGGGGCCGAGAAAAAGGGGGTCCCAAAACGCGTTTTCCCCATTCATTTTTCCATAGGAACCTTTAGTCGCAGCTACAGCCCGAACTGCTGAACGGAATTACACCAAATTTGGCAAAGAGGTAGTCCTTGGTTCAGACTGGTGCCTTTTGCTTAAATGGTGTAAATCCGTTCAGTAGTTCCTGAGAAAATCAAAAGTAAAAGTACATATATATCTATGGGCGCGTCGGATACGCGTACCCTCAGCGCACCCTGCGCGCACCGTCCCGATCACGAGCTGCATGCTAATTGGCTGTCAGCTGGCTGTCAACATTCCGATTCAGGAAGTGTTGGCAGCCATTTTGTCCCTCGGTAGAACCGAGGGACAGAAACAAGTGCGCAAAGCGCAAAAGGGGGCAGGGTAGAAACACCCTGACCCCTAGGTCTGCTCAGGGGTCCCACAAGGACCCCCTGGGCAAAAAAGCATTTTTTAAAAAAAATCGGCAGGATGCGCTCAGGGTGCGCGAATCCTGCCGGAAAAATAAAATCGAGGCGCGGTCTCCCGCGCTCGATAGTATTTGCCCCGGGTGGCCCAAGTCCCGGGGGCATGCTGGGGGGTTTATTTTATGTATGGGGGCCTCAAGGGCCCCCAAGCCCGGGGACCGCCACCCCCGGGGCTTTCTTTTAAAAATGGTGCGGGAGGGCTCTGAGCCTCCCGCAGCCCGGGACCACCACCTCCCCGGGGCTTTTTAAAAAAATTAAATAACCTGTGTGGGGGCTCCAGCCCCCACACGCCCGGGACCGCCACCTCCCGGGGCACTAACAAATTAAAATGGGGGTCCGTTTTGGACCCCCGAAGCCCGGGGACCACCACCTCCCCGGGGCTGTGCTGATGTAGGGAGGGGGCGCGCGGCCCCTCCTGGAGCCCTTGATGGCCCTGGGGACCACCACCCCCATGGCCGGCTCCTGCAGTGTCCCGGGGTGCCTACCCCGGGACACTGTAGTTTGCTATGGCAGGACGGGAGCCTCGCGGCTCCCGTCCTGCCATAGCAAACTGATTTGGATATTGGAAGAGAGAGCAGGAAACCTGCTCTCTCTTCCAATATCCAAAGCGATTGCTTTTCCACATGGGGAGCAGCATGTCAGCTGCTCCCCATGTGGAACAGCAATGCCGGCTCCCAAGGGACGTGGGGAGCCGGCGGGACTGTGGGGGATTGGGGACCCCCACAGTCCCCAACGGAGAGGGCCAGCCCCGGGGGATGGGGTCCCCGGGGCAAGTAGTGGCCCGGGAGGGGGCCACGCGGCCCCCTCCCCAAAAAGAGCAAAAACATTTTTTTAAAAAAGGAAAGGCCGGCCCCGGGGATGGGGTCCCCGGGGCCTTAAATGGCCAGAGGAGGGGGCCACGCTGCCCCCTCAAAAAAAAAAATATAGAGGCCATGCCCCGGGGGATGGGGTCCCCGGGGCCAATACAGGCCAGGGAAGGGGGCCACGCGGCCCCCTTCCCGTTTTTTTTTTAAAGGTAATTTTAAAAAGGGGTAAGGCCCTGGGGGATGGGGTCCCCAGGGCCCAAAAAAGAAAAAGGAAGGGGGCCACACAGCCCCCCTTCAGGGAGAAAAAAATAATTTTTTTTTCAAACGATCGGGCCCGCAGGCCCCGCCCCTTCCTTCACCACTCTGCAAACGCGCCCCTGGCGCGTTTGCAGAGAGGGAACAATCCCCTTGAATACTGGGGGTCCCTGGGGCCAACTAGCCCACCAGGTACCTCCAGTATGCGCCAGGGAGCTGCCTTGCAGAGAGGTGTACAGAGGCCACGCCCCTTTTACACCTCTCTGCAACGCAGCTCTGTGGCGCTTTTGGAGGTATATGGTGGGCTAGTTGGACTCCGGGGACCCTCAGGATTCAAGGGACTTAATCCCCCAACTTAAAACGCGCCACGGGGCGCGTTTGCACAGTGGTGAAGGGAGGGCGGGGCTTCAGGTGACATGTGTGCAAACAGGCCCCGTGGCGCGTTTTAAGATGGGAAATTAAATCCCCTTCAATCCTGAGGGTCCCTGGGGGCCAACTAGCCCAACAGGTACATCCAGAAAGCGCCACAGAGCTGCGTTGCAGAGAGGTGTAAAGGGGTGTGGCCTCTCTACACGTCTCTGCAACGCAGCCCCTGGCGCATATTGGAGGTTCCTGGTGGGCTAGTTGGCCCCTAGGGACCCTCAGGATTCAAGGGGACTTAATCCCCCAACTTAAAACGCGCAACGGGCGCGTTTGCACAGATGTCACCTGAGGCCCCGCCCCTCCCTTCACCATTGTGCAAATATTCCTCTAAAATCAGCCGAAATACGAATTCCGATTTACTCACCTGTTATCAGGAGAGACCTCAGTGCTGCATCTTTCAGCCCAGTACTGGTCCTGAAAAGTAATTTTAACCGTACTTACCGGTAACTTGAATTTCCTTCATAGGCTAACATTGACTGGTTTCACTTGGAAATTCTTCTAAGTGTGGAGTTTTGGAACTTTAAAATATTCCTCTAAAATCAGCCGAAATACGAATTCCGATTTACTCACCTGTTATCAGGAGAGACCTCAGTGCTGCATCTTTCAGCCCAGTACTGGTCCTGAAAAGTAATTTTAACCGTACTTACCAGTAACTTGAATTTCCTTCCATAGGCTAACATTGACTGGTTTCACTTTGAAATTCTTCTAAGTGTGGAGTTTTGGAACTTTAAAATATTCCTCTAAAATCAGCCGAAATACGAATTCCGATTTACTCACCTGTTATCAGGAGAGACCTCAGTGCTGCATCTTTCAGCCCAGTACTAATCCTCAAAAGTAATTTTAGCCGTACTTACCAGTAACTTGAATTTCCTTGCATAGGATATCATTGCCTGCTTTTTGCTGAAAAAGTTTCTAAGTGTTGATTTTTGGAACTTTAAAATATTCCTCTAAAATCAGCCGAAATCCGAATTCTGATTTACTCACCTGTTATCAGGAGAGACCTCAGTGCTGCATCTTTCAGCCAAGTACTGATCCTCAAAATTAATTTTAACCGTACTTACCGGTAACTTGAATTTCCTTCATAGGCTAACATTGACTGGTTTCACTTGGAAATTCTTCTAAGTGTGGAGTTTTGGAACTTTATAATATTCCTCTAAAATCAACCAAAGTACGAATTCCAATTTACTCACCTGTTATCAGGAGAGAACCCAGTGCTGCATCTTTTAGCCCAGCACTGACCCTGAAAAGTAATTTTAACCGTACTTACCAGTAACTTATATTTTCTAACATAGGAATCCATTGTCTGGTTTTCAGCAGAAAACTTTCAAAGTGTCGATTTTCACAAACTACAAATATTCCTTAAAAATCGCCTGTATGACTTAAACGCATTCATTCAACTGTTTACAGGAGATGCACCAGAGCTGGATCCAGGATCCAAAACTGAGTAAGAAAAAGTAACGATAACAGTTTTTACCTGCTAAGTGAATTTCCTTCCATAGGATAACATTGGTGATTCTATGAGAAAAAGTTTCAAAGTGTCAACTTTTAAAGTACAATAATATTCCTTAAAAATCACGACTGTAACCAAAACGCTTTTACTCAACTGTTTACAGGAGATGTCCCAGGACTGAATCTAGGATCCAGTCAGGTGGTTAGAAAAGTAATCCATAAAGTAACTAATTGCATTTAACTAGAAATTCACATTGAGCTGAATGTTGCATTGTGTTTGAAAATGTGTTGCACATTGCAACAACTGTAACTACTGTACTTAAAAGTCTATTGCCTATGTGCAAAGTATTGAAACTAAAGTAATTCATTCTGAGAAAGTTTTTTTTGTAATGTAATGTATAATGTAATTACAATGTAATTTAAATAATAAAATATGTAAAAAAAAATTGTTTCTAAAAATGTAGTAAATCAGTATTTTAAAAATTTATATAACAATTAATACATTTAAAAATTGTCATTTACAAAACCTTTGAAATTCACTGAAAAACCGTAGGTTTCAGACATGTTATAGTTACAAATTAGCATTTAAAAAACCTTTGAAATTCACTGAAAAAACCATAGGTTTCAGGGACGTTATAGTTACAAATTAGCATTTAAAAAACCTTTGAAATTCACTGAAAAAACCATAGGTTTTAGGGACAGTTATAGTTAGTTGGACATTGCACTCGTACAAAACCCGTGAAATTCCCCCGTTATAGTTAGTCCAGCTAACTATAACTCACGCCCCGCAATGCACTGCTGATGACGTCACATATTACATCACTCATGACATGGTCAGTGACATCACTGATGACATCACTGATGACATCTCAAATGACATCACTGATGACATCACTGATGACATCATCCATGTGATAATTTCATGCATCTTCTCACACCCTAATATAACCTTTGATACACCCACTCTAAAGTACAGACTGCCAGTCGCAAAACCATAGACACTCCAACACCAATAACTACATACCCACTCACTGATTCTTAGGTCTACACACACACATCCACTCACTCACCCGAACAGTCACTCATATTTACGGTCACTCAGTACAGGACTATCATATGCACTCATACTCCTATATAGACACTCAAACACCGCCACTCATCCATAGAGGTACTCACACACCTAGTCAGTCATGCAAATAATTAAACACACTACCATTTACTCACCTATACAGTTATACACACACCAGCTCACTTACTCATACAAATACTAGCACATTCTTACGCTCTTATACAATCACTGATACAAGCACACACTCATCCATACAGCCACTATCACAATCAGTCATTCTTGCTTATAGCTATTTATATACTCCAACACACATATATACTGCCTTTCACATATGTAGTTACTCACACATGTACCACTGGGACATACATTCACTCACTAACACACTCTTACACACACTTACCCACCCATACAGTCTATCACAGATGCACTCTTGAAACCATCCACCCAGTGAATCACCCACTCACACATCTATGCACAGAGTCGCACACACCCCTCCCACACAAACACTCAGGCACCCATACAGATACTCACACAAGCATTCAATAACTCATATAGACACTCATGTAGCTATTCTCAAACACATGCAGCCACTTACAAAGCAACAGACAGACGGATACAGACATTCACCCAGTTTAGTCACTAACCCATGCATTCAGTAAGATACGTTAAATCACTCACTTATACAGTCAGTCACGCACCTACTAAATCATCCATACAGACACTTACACACCCACTCATTCTTCAATACGTCTTTTCCTATATATATTAAAAATATTTAAACTTTACAGAAACACACAGTCACTGGATGATGTCATCAGTGATGTCATCAGTGATGTCATTTGAGATGTCATCAGTGATGTCATCAGTGATGTCACTGACCATGTCATGAGTGATGTAATATGTGACGTCATCAGCAGTGCATTGCGGGCGTGAGTTATAGTTAGCTGGACTAACTATAACGGGGGAATTTCACGGGTTTTGTACGAGTGCAATGTCCAACTAACTATAACTGTCCCTAAAACCTATGGTTTTTTCAGTGAATATATATATATATAAATATTTTCGTCTTTGATATTATGGCTACAATATTATGTTATAATACATTCAAGCCTGTAATCATGTAATAAAGAAATGACACAGCCACTCAACTGTAATAACTTAGGGCCTGATTACGATGGCCATGGGACCGCCACTGTCAGGCCTTCGGTGGCGGTCCCACCACCATCGAACCCTGCAGGACCGCCTGCCATATTACGATGGCGGGAGGATGGAGGGATTGCGGAGAGACCTCCTTGAGCCCGTCGGAGGGACTGCAATCCCTACAATAGTGGCGGTAGCGGCAGCTGGCACAGGTAAACACGGTGGGGTGGGGTGGGGTGGGAGGGGGGTAAGTCGACAGACGACGGAATAGGTATAGTTAAATAAATAATACCTATTCTGTCGTCTGTCGGCCTTCCCCCCCCCTGGCGCCCCCTGCCCCACCCCACCGCACTTACCTGAGCCGGCCACCGCTGAGTGGCTGTGCCTTTTCAGGCACCGCCGTAGGGACTACAATGTCCCTTTTCGCCGACTGTTTCATGGCGGTTAACCCGCCATGAAACGGCAGGCGGAAAGTGACCTTGGGGGGGCCCTAATGGGCCCCCCTTTCCCCCTGGACCTCTGGTATGGTGCCTGGGGGCACCTATAGTGCACCCCTAAACATCCATGCACCATGTGGCAGGCACCGCATGGTGCCTCCCACATGGTGCAGGGATGTTCACAAACATGCCTCTTAGCAGTGAGGCTTGTGCTGCACCCATTTTTCGGGCCAGAGCACAAGTCTCAACGCTAAGAGGCATGTTTCGACAGTCTCCACAGCGGTTGGATCGTAATCTCCCTGGCGGGACCGCCGACTCCCTGTCGGCCAGTCCTGTTCCTGACTGGATAGCGGTCGGATGCTCGTCCGATCACCATCATAATGAGCCCCTTAGTTTAGTTGAGTTCTAATGTCACAGTGCCTGCTGCCAGAACCAGCAGCTGAGGGGAAAGGGAGGTCATAGAGAATCATTAAAGCTGCATTTTGAACAGTGAAAAGGAAACCTGGCTTTTCCTACTTTCACTCAGTTTTTCTAGATGAAAGAAGATGTTTATTGCAATATGTTTATTTTTCTATGCATCAAATAGTTATAGTAAAGATAGAATCTCTCTTCATATTTCTGTGCATTCTGAGCTACATTGTTTTTTGTTTTTTTAAATCTGACTTGTAGCAACCTCATTCAAATATCTAACTACTTTTTATCGTATTTCATTTTCACATTAGAGATTCCAATTTTATTCTTTATGTTTAGAAACATTCTATATCTTTCATATAAAAGAGCAGCACACCAAGGATATAAATGGTTTGTGGGAAGGGGTATAGTTTGAGCATGTATTATAAGTAATAAAATACCCCCCAATGTATTATAAGGATATTAAAAGTCTCCTCAGAGTTGAATGACCTTATGAAGGAAACCGGTCTTTGGTCTTGTTTCTTTATATGGTCACAAACTCCAAGGAAACTTGCAATATCCTATACTGTATGGCAGGCAGGTATTGTACCACTTATATAACAATTTTCCCTACTCTGTATTCAAGATCAACACCTTCCTTACAACAGACATTTTTTTGTTTGTTTAATGGCCAGTTTCTTACACTAGGTGATTCTATGTTAATGGTAATCCCTTCCAGACGGGTTCTCTGCGTCTCGTAGCAGTAACCAAACTCAGAGGAGTTCATGTGCCTACCACTAACCAGTTAGGCTACATGACAGATGCAACCACCCTCTTCCAACAAATGCAAGCCCAGTGTAGCCCTAATTGGTTGACAACACTCACCAATTAGGGGAGCAACATGCAAATCATCCTTATCCTTTAAAGTGCATTGCTTTGCTCTTCTTGCAAATTATTTTTGGTAAAAGTCTCAGCCCATCGTTAAAATGTTTCCATTAAAAGTATTTGATTTTGCTCAATTTACTTGTTGCTCAGATGATGCTCAGATGATGCTTTTGGCAGCATTTTGATTACTTTTTTTTTAATCAAGGAAGGTACATAAAAGTTTGATCTATTGTGTAAACTAGTAGCACAAAATGTGAGCCTCTAAAATAAAGCAAAATCACCCCTTCATATTATCCTCCTCTTTTAACCATTAGCAGTCAAGGGTGGCCTAACGCCAAAGGTTGTGGGCAGCACTCACACCAGCAGTGGGCTGGTGCCTTGGAGGAAGTGGGCGTCGCCAGCAGTGACAGCGGCTGGTAGCCTCCTCACAAAAACTTTGGAACCCTCACACTTTTTAAAATTTATTTTATTTACAAATTAAACACTGCCACACCAATAACTGCCCCAAAAAGCACAGAATGTTTGGCACAGATGCATTCTATTACATTAGTACTATGTGCATAATGTATTCAACAGCCCTTATAGAATACACATTACTTATTTTAGGAACTATAACAACACTACAGGGATGGCTGTGGAGCAGCAACACATATAGTAGATCAAGAGTAGCCTTTCAGTTGTGCATGCTCTATGAGAAATAGAAAACCTGATAATAAAACTGTCAAGATAGCATTAAGGGCCTGATGTACCAAGTGATTTAGCAGTTGCAAATCTTGAATGATAGAGTTTTGTGACTTCTAAATCACTTTGTCTGATGCCCTGACCTCATTTTGCAATCCAGGAAACTTTTTCGAATTGTATATCACAGTTTCTAAGGGGCGTGTTAAGGACTTTCCTTCTAAATTGTGAGTTGGCAAGGTATGTATCAATTGATCTGGCAGATCTGGCATAGTGGGGTGGTAACTGATGCATAAATTGGAAGCACAGCTTTCAAACTCTGTGCAATCATAACGTTTGTACATCAGGCCCATGTGTAGAAGTCTGAAGCTTTTCAACTTTACAAGACTATGTGAAGCACAATAAAAACACACAGCCCACATCCCTATGGCAATTTCCTGATCCAGAAAGAGACAGCCTCAATGCTTGTGTACTTGTATCTCTCCTATTTAACAGAGTATGTTAATAGTTTGCATTCTCTGCACAGCATGATAATGCCAATAGAAGGAGGAGCCACAACAGTTTAGAAAAATAGAGAATATTTATCCGATTAAAACAAGACAAAAGCGATCCTAATCCATCAAGTAGAAGTCGAGATATTGAATGTTGAAGAAATAAATGCAATAAAGCACATAGAAGCAGGCAGGCTAAAAAGTTTTTTCAGGTTGCAAGGCACTGTTGCAAATCCAAAGTTCAGGCCGACCGCAATGGAGCACAGGCTTGCTACAGGCACCCACTTGGGCCGCTGAACACAGTACCTTGGATCCTGGGGCGCAGTCTGCATGGCGAGGCTTTGCATTGTCTGGCGTCGGTTACGGTGAGGCTTTGCGGGGCTTTGCACTGCTTCGTGTCGGATTTGGCAGAAACTCAGCTGCAGAACCCACTTCTTAGGCCCAGAACATGGAGGGGGCACCTCAGGCAAGAGTAGGACTCACAGAAGGCAGCGTCCAAAGGCACCAGCAGAACTGCAGGAAGTCTTTTGTGTCCCTGAGACTTCAGAAACAGGAGGCAAGTTAACAAGCCTTTGGAGATCACTTTGGAGGGAAGGCAGAGTCCAGCTCTCCTTCCAGCAGAGTAAGGGAGCAGCAGGCAGCAGGGCAACAAGCAGGAAAACAGTCCTTCCAGAAAATAATTCTTGTTGAGTCCTTTGAGGAGCGCGGCAATCCACTGACAGCGGTTCAGTTCAAGATCCAGGAGTCTCTCTCTTGATGGGGTCAGATACCCAGTACTTATACCCAAATGTGCCTTTGATGTGAGGGAAACTTCAAAGAGTGGGTTTGAAGTGCACTAGTATCCCTTTCAATCCAGCCTTCGCTCCAGACTACCACTGGGGGATTATCCGTCCTTTGTTTTGGGTCAGGCCACTACCATTTGAATTGTAAGGGTGAGCCCCTTCCTCCCATCTGCCCAGGAAGACCCATCGGAGTGCAGATGAATGTAGATGGGCGCTAAATCACATCCAGCCCTTCTGGTGTCTGTGGCTGTCTAGAAGGAATGCACAAAGGGAACTGTCACCTAGCCCAGACATGTATTAGAGACAGGCTGTAAGGCACACAGAACAGTGAGAGCAGAGAAATGTCCACTTTCTAAAAGTGGCATTTCTAAAATAGCAATGCTAAATTCAACTTCACCAGGAAAGAGAATTTATTATTACCATTCCAAAGATGTGAAACATCAAAAAGCTACTCCTTTTGATGGGGAAATACAGCTTAAAGGAATTCCCAATGCTAGCCTATGAGAAGAGTAGGCCTCACAGCAGTGAAACATTTTAGCTGTTTGTCACTACTAGGACAGTTAAGATATAAAAGTACATGTCCTACCTTTTACTTACATAGCACCCTGCCTTTTGGGTTACCAATGGCCTTCCCTAGGGGTGACTTATATGTAATAAAAGGGAGGTTTAAGGCTTGGCAAGTAGTTCTAAACGGCAAGTCAAAGTGGCAGTAAACTGCACACACAGGCCCTGCAATGGGGGCCTGAGACACGGTTAGGGGGCTACTTATGTCGGTGGTATTTAATTTATAGGCCCTGGGCACATGTAGTGCACTTTACTAGGGACTTATAAATACATTTAATATGCCAATTGGGTATGAGCCAATGTTACCATGTTTAGGAGAGAGAGCACAAGCACTTATGCACTTGTTAGCAGTGGTAAAGGGCGCAGAGTCCTAAAGCCAGCAAAAACGAGTACAGAAAAATGGAGGGAGGCAGGCAAAAAGTCAGAAGAAGACCACTCTAAGGCTGTCAGGTCTAACAGACAGGATTTTGCTGCACCTTACTTCCTGCCTCCTTAGGCAGATTGTTGGCTGTGACAAGCTACTTGGCAAAACAATACAGATTTTTCCATCTGTTTGGTAATGCATGGGACTTCCACATGAGTAGAAAGTGTTTAATTAGAAGAAGAAATGGTACAAAGTACATGTCAAATATAGTCACTACAGAGACTCCCGTCTTTTGTGTTGTATGTACTGAGTTGTTGTATGAGTTATTTCACAAATACTTTACACATTGCGTTCTAAGTTAAGCCTGCCTGCTCTGTGCCAAGCTACCAGAGAGCGAGCTCTGGATAATTTGTGATTGTGTTGTGTCTTACCCTAACTAGGATTGTGGTCCCTACTTGGACAGGGTGCATACCTCTGCCAAATGGAGACCCAATTTATAACACTGTCATCTAAGCAAATCAATGTTTTTTGCTATTCCCTGACTAAGCAGGCATATTATATAAAAATTGCACACACCCTTCCCAAAAGCTGGCAAAAATATTTTCCTATCCATGTGAATCAGGCCTGTCTACTGGGCCCTTAGCAACCAAAAACAATTCCTGTGCACTCCTAATTCACTTTTCCATTGTAATCTCCTCTAACTGCCGGTGTCTCAGACCTCTGTCTGTTGAGTGTTAGTCTTGAAGACCAAGCATTCTACATGTACTCTGTTATAACAGAGTATTTTAAATTGTATAAAACACTGTATAGCCTCCCTATTGGTTTCCGCTTGCAAAATAATGTGAGGTTTTACCTTCAAATCACTTACATTACAGTTTATGTCATGATGCACCAGCAACTCAATGCAGGCACATTCTTTCATTTTTGCTCTAACATATCGTGGGTGAATGTTGGATTAGGATAATGCCTGGCTTTACTGTCAGCCTCTTTTGATGGATTGCCAGTGAGTGACACCATAGTGCTAAGCATTTCCAGGGAAAGTAAGAGTGGTGGGCAGGCAAAAGCAATGAAAATGACACAAACACAATTGGTTGGAACTTTGTGGCTATTAATAACCATTTGTAATTTTGCACACTTATTTGTACCTGTAATCAGACAACTGTTTGAACTGGGAAAAAGAGTTTATAGAAAGGAAATACTGTGTTTGTGAATCCGGCCACAAATTTCAACAAGCATGGGCAATGCCAGTAGGCCTTGCTTTAAAGGAGTGCTATATGGTAATATGACCAATAACAAAAAGAAAGATTCCAGATTGACTTTAGGATTAAGGATAACCAGTGAAGGTGGCTAAATATTAAGAATGATACCAATATCACAGTGAACAGACTTTTAGCAAAACCTGGTCAGTATATAAAAGTTGTATTGAATTCATATAATATTACAATTTCCAATAATAAGTGCTCCGTACTCTGTGCTCAAGTGACGTATGGTATTCTGAAGCATTACAAGTAAATAGTATGGGAATGTATATGTATTTTTCTGGAAGCAAAGAACTGTAGAATAATACTAGTGTAGGTTAGAAGGTCAAGTGGCATATGCAGTCAAGCCAGACCTAAATATCTGTGCTGGTAATGACTGCCCTACTCTCATCTATGTTGCTGCCAGAGAAAACACAATACATTATCTGGTTATCTAAGACACTTTAATAGGGGAACTATTTTATGTGTGTGCCCCTGAAAGTTCAAGCTCAGACAGCTGTATAAATAAACAAAATTATCACAGCTGTGTGAAAGTCTACTCTTTTTTTGAAGAAGCACACAGCTTCTGTCCAATCAAAGCATGTATTCCTGACTCCCAACATGTGGGCAGAGCCCAAACCCCTCTCTAATGATGCTGACATAATTGTCTGGCAACAGCTGCACTGTGAAGCCAGATCATCAAAAGTCTGATCTATTTAAGCATAATTAATAGGAACAAAGGGGAAATAATAGAAAGTGCAAAATCAGATGTAAATGCTGAGTAACAAAAATGCTTAGAGCAGGTCTGTGGAAATTTGAGGGTCTGTTAGGGGAAGAAAATAAATAACTAATGTAGGATACAATGAGATTGGTCTAAAGAACTTAAGACAAGCATAATGTGAAAAAGCAAACTTTAAAGTAGAGTTATACTTATGTCTTCTAGTAATAAAAAACAGTGTAAAAACCAAAAACACTGACATTCACCAGTTATACATTACTCACCTAAATATAACTTACACAGCCATAGATTCCAGATGTCATCAGTGATGTAATGTGCGAGGTCATAAGCTGTGCACCTCAGCAGTGCAAGTTATACTTAGGTCAGTTACGTATAACCCTCTGCGGGCCAACCTCCAGAGGGCAGACTACAATAATGCCCCATGGACCTCTAACCCACGTTAGCTTTTGTTTTCCACCAGTCCCACCACACTCTTGCAGGACCACAGGCAGCCACCCTGGCTCCCATTGGAGTACCGCTGGACTGTGGCTACCAAATTTTTTTAAACAATTTTGGCCCCAATGGGGGTCCACAGAGGCTAGGGGGTGAGGGAACTCTCCTCTGTTACATGGTTTTTCAAATTATAGTGGGTACAACATTTCTCTTCATGTTCCAACCATCCAATCAAAGCCGGGGGACTAGCCAATCAGAAAGCTTTATTTTGAATTCCGGTACTGCTCGACACCCGCAGGTGTACCACAGCACTAGATATCTCTGTTTTTAATCATAATTTCTCAAAAACGGCTGAACAGATTTACAGCAAATTTTAAAAAGCACACATTTTGAGTAAGGGTCTTGCTTTCTGTCAAATTTCATGTAATTCTGTTTAGCCGTTTTTTTCTGTATCCCTGTTCAAAAATCCCTATGGAAGTTGCATGTGGAGATTGCGATTAAGGACCCCACTTTTTTTGGCCCCTGCTTGATAGGTCACCCCGACTTTCTAGGAAGTAGGCAAGGTGGATGAACAATTCTTTTTAAGTTTGTGAAGATTGTTCAAACAGCTCAAAGTTATTAGCAAAATATAAATGCTCTTCTTATTGAAAGTCTGACCAGACTATAACTACACAGTGGCAAACAACACTGTGTAATACATGCAGATTTGTCAATTGTCACCAAGTTTCAAAAACCGTTTTTCAGTGGAAAGTCATAGCTAACCATAAATACACCGGTGCTATAGCCACCTTTGTAAAATATATTAATACACACACACACACACACACATGAAGCGAGAGAGAGAAATTCCAGAAAAATAAAACCTGTTTTCTAAAATGATTTTATTTAATCCTTTTATAGCTTCAACCTGTTTCCTTATACTATATGTACGTCTGTGGAATTTGTATAGCATGATCCCAGCCAAAAAGCAGCAGAGCGATGTACAGGGTCAAACGAGTGACAAGGAATGTAGCTGGTTATTGCATTATTACCTCATTGTGATGTAGTGTTCTTTAAAGAGGTGTGTTTTCAACTCTTTCCTAAATTGGGGCAATGTTGGGTGTCCCTTATGGATACAGAGAAGTTGTTTCAGATTGTGGGTGCATACTAGATGGAGGACTAAGAAGTGTAAAAAAAAGAGAAAAACAAGGCAACATGCCTTGTTTTTTTTCTTCTTTTTAATACTTCTTAGTTTCAGGTCTGATGGTGGCCTGGCTCTGCAGAGAGCCACTAGCGAATGTAAGCTTGCCCACAAAATAAGCAAGGTTGCTGGCCTTAATGGCTTTGTATAAGGACTTGTACAGCAGCTCAAAGCCGCTTTTCAGAAAGAAACAGTTTAAATTTATTTAGAAGAGAGACCTGGTACAAGGCAAACTTTGTTTTTTTGGCATGCCATTCTGTAAAACTTGGTGTTCAAAGCTGTCAAGGTTCATGTCATTAAGCCAGGTTTGTATTATTTCTTGCTTATTGTTTTTGACAAGTAGCAGGAATTCTGTCTTGGCTGGGCTGAACTTCAGGTAGGTGTAGGCAGTGATGTAGGAGGATTTGAGGCATTGTATGTCTGAAGCAGAGGAAACTTGCTGGGAGTATTGTGTATCATCATATTTATGAATCTTGGATAGAGATGAAAGGAATGTTTTGAAACACAGAAGTGCTCATATGAATAAACTACTGTCGATTGGAAAGATAGGATGAGAACCAGTAAGGGACATTGCCAGTAAATCCCATTAGATACCCCTAGGTGTGGATGAGGTTTGAATGGTTGATGGTGTTGAAGGCAATTGAGAAGGCCAGCAATATCAGAAGACAGCGGTATTCTTCATCTGTGGTGACACTGAGATCAATAAACACGTAAACTTAAAACAGTAATCAAGAGACAAAGGGTGAGAAGATGCATTTTGGCCTTAACATATTGAGCCAATGCTGACCAGTTTCATGTGGACTGACTCTTTTCAATGCAGTTATGTTGGTGTTCAGGAGGAAATATTAAATGGAAGAAACAGGTTAGACATGACTTTCACACCTATCAGGAAGGTCTCACCAGCAAGAGCACCATTTCTGCCTAACGTTTCTCAAATCATCTGAGCACAATTTCAATTATTTTGAATTTTTAAAATGTCCACCATGCCCAGCAACCAAAATATGCTTGTGCAATTTATATATATGTTATAGCGCCCTACTAAAACAAAGCTGGAATACTCAGTTGTTTACTTGTTAAGAAGTTCATTATTGTAGTATTTATCAAATGTTTGTTTAAAATGTACATTTTCTCATTTTAGGCTGCTGTAACTGAAGAGCAAAAACACAAAGAGAGTGAAGAAGAGCATAATCATCATGATCACAAGGACTCTCATGGACATCATCATGACCATGGCCTAAAGCATGATCACAGTCATGACCATGACCACACACATGATCATAACAACACACATCACCATGACCACAGCCATGAACAACATGACCACGGTCATGATCATAACCACACACATTACCATGGCCACAGTCATGAACAACATGCCCACGGTCATGATCACAACCACACACATCACCATGACCATGCACATCACCATGACCATGCACATCACCATGAGCCCGCACATCACCATGAACATACACATCACCATGACCACAGTCATGAACAACATGACCATGGTAATGACCACAACCACACCCATCACCATGACCATGCACATCACCATGACCATGCACATCACCATGAGCACGCACATCACCATGAACATACACATCACCATGACCACAGTCATGAACAACATGACCATGGGCATGACCACAACCACACGCATGACCATGAACATGGTCATGCTCACAACCACACGCATCACCATGACAATTCACATCACCATGACCATCCACATCACCATGACCATGCACATCACCATGAGCACGCACATCACCATGAACACCCACATCACCATGACCACAATCATCATCACAACCACACACATGATCATGAACATGAGCATCACCACCAACATCTGCATAAGCATGAGCATCACCACCACTCCTCCCCTGATGCTCAAAAAGTCCCAGGACCACCTAAAACTATTGGAGTTGTTAAAATTCTCCCCTCTATAGATGACACTTCCAGTTCTGCCCAGTCATCTGGAAAGGATGATTCCTCTGCTGCAGGAAAGCCTGTTGTGTTGCCAGTCTTCCCAGATCAACCAGGAGACACAGGTGAGGTCAGGCCTGTGGCTCGTCCGTGGTTCCCCAAGAAAGCAGGTCCAACTAGAATAGAACCAAAACCAATGCCGTCTGTACCAAAGAATCCATTTGGCGAGCCGACTATTCTTCCTTTTCCTGAAAAATCTTCAGAATCGAATCTCTGCCCTGGAGAAGCCAAGAATTATGTGTCTCTCATTGATTCATTGTTATCAAACGATAATAAAGTGCCTCTTCCAGCTCCTGCAGCTCCAGGTCCTAAGTAAATGAAACAGTCATATTGAGAAGAAAATGTTGTGCCCCAAATACAGCTCATCCATGCTTGCATAGTCTCATTATTTGAGACTCTACATAATGAAATTTGAAAAATAAGAATCTTCTCAGTTGTGCTCCAAACTAGTTGAGCTGAAGTTTTTTTAAATACAAATAATCCAAATATTTCATGTTACCTCTGCTTTTGGGATCACATATGCTTAGGCTCACAAAAAGGATATTTATGTTTCTGAAGGCCGATGAACAACACCATCTTTGAGTTGTTTTTGCCAGTTAAGCAAGATACAGAAAAATAAAACAACTAATGTCCAACATGGAGAAATGTGTTGACAGGATACCAACATTATATTTACAATGCGTTCCACAAAATCCTAGGCCCACCACTTGTAACAAAATATTAAATATCCCTATTTTTAAACCATGAGTGAGCGTTTTGTTTCAATGGACTTCTAAAACATTGATGGATGTTACTAGAAGTGTGAGTCATAGTGGTTCTAGGGAACAGATGTTGAATCATCTTAAAAGGACTTTTTACATTGTACGAAGCCATTTTATGCGTCAGAAAAGATTTCCCAACTTGTAAAACGCCACTTGTGACCATTTCAAAATTACAAATAGGAAGGGGTGTGAAAAGGGCATCCCCCTTCTATTTACGAGTTGGAAAGGCTTATATCAGCGGTTCTTGGTCGCAAACCATTGTTCAGTTACTGACTCCTAAGTTGTGCAGCAGATACCTCCTGTTCCAAATTTTCAACATAAACATGAGGCATGGCAGGCACAATCAATTTTAACACACTGAATTCTGCATGTTTTGAATTTTTTCTGGGCCTTTTATCCAGATAAATTTTGACAGATTTTACAGTTCGCAGTCTATGGGGTGAGAACTGCCAGACTGTGATAATTAGCACACAACTCATAATTTCCTTCCCTGTGCAAACTCTTGTTTGCACTGGTATAGGAATTTAGGGTCCGATTCACAAAAGTAATCTGAGACAAAATCCTAACTTTACGGCTTTCGGTATTCACAGAAGGCATTTAGGAGTACTAAAGTTAGGATTTTGTCTCAGTCAATCTTAAGTTGTGGTCTTAAGTTTAACTTCCTAAAGTTAGACAGCAATATCTAAATATGGAGGGGGCCATCCGTGAGATTGGCAGAGGATACGGTACTGCCAGCCTGACGGGACAGTGAGCCACAAGCTGAAATTAGGCCTAATGTTCTATTAACCGCTCAATTTAAAAGGAAGGCTGAGTTTAACAAGTATTTGCAAAGCCAGTAGGTTTGGGTTTAATACGCAAATGCATTCAGCATAAGCACATCAATGACAGACAAAGAAATGAAAGAATGTCTCTATTGAAGATTCCCTTGCCCTCACTACATTCTTTCTTTGGTTTCCATGTCAAATAAAAATCATATGGCAAGGTAGCCTTCATTAAGGTCCTTCTTCAGGTTCTATGAAATAGAAAGAGTGAAAGGGCTATAATGAAGGCTTCCTTGCCACCTGACCTTCACCTGGCATGGAATCAAAAAGAGGACTGAATTGAAGGTAATGGAATCTGCAGCATAGAAAGACTTTCATTTGCAACCAACCCCGGTCACCCTCATGATGAGCCATTGGGAGGGAAGAGCAATAAGGACAAAGGAGAATGAAGAAGGGGTCAGAGGAAGTGGGGTGGCTGGTAGGGGGACATGGGGAAACACAGGGGAACGATGTAGGAAACTGAGGGAAAATCGAGAGGAGATGTTGGGCAGGGGAAGGAAAGAGGATGGTGCGAGGGTGAAAGAGTAGAAGCAGATGAGTAAGACACATGGAAAAGGGGGAGTGAGTGAGGAAGCCAGCATGCATGGACACTAGAAAGTGAAGTAAAGAGGCTGGAGCAATTGTGCACCTTCATCTGCAACACAAAGTTTGCTCTGGCAGGTTAGTCGATGAGTTTTTTGACGGTTGCAAAGAAAAATAAAGATAATTGACAAAGTCTTCTGCCAATGGCTGAAAATGCCAGAAAAAAGCCTATAGTTGAAAGAAACAGCCCCTTAACTATATTAGAAACAATAGGTCCATTTGACAGTTGTGCTGTCAAACCCCGAACTTAAAAAGAGAGTTGTAAAACAGCTTGCAAACTCCCTCATATGAATAATAGAAACCAGGGTGGCAGAACATCATTCACACCATATCGAGCCTACTTAACTCAAGTGGTGGAGAAAGATTTGATGGTGGACAGTATCTAAACTTTGATAATAACTGTGTAGAAAATGGTGTACGCCTACTCCCTGTGTTATTATGAAAGTGATGGTGACTGCTGATCAGGCTCTGCCAGCGACATGCTTGTACGTATCTGAATGTATGTGTATGGTATTTCTATAGTGCACACCTTGCCAAAAGGCAGCAAAGTGCTGTACATGTTAAAAGACAAGCATAAAGTCTATATTTAATAGGAGGAGAAGCTGGTATGTGGATGGTTAATGCAATGATATAGTGTTTTTAAGGAGGCAAGTCTTTAACTCTTTCCTAAATTGGGGTAGTGTTTGGGAGGTCCTGATGGATACAGGGTTGCTGTTCTAGATCCTGGGTGCCTAGATGGAAAAGGCCTGCTGTCTTGTTTTTCCTTTTTTTACACTTATTGGTCTGCAGTCTGATGAGGTCCTGGCTGCGGGCATACCGAGAACCATCAGAGATGGTGAGCTTGTATTCAAGATAAGCAGGGGTCACTGATTGTGCAGCTGGTTTTGAAGTTGGAGGGGGCTGGCAAGGGGAGCCAAGGTCCATCAGGATAGGGGTGATTTGATTGTATTTCTTCAGGCCCTGAATGATACTGTGCTGCAGCATGTAGGATGCCCCTATGGGGTACCAGTGTGAAACCTGGGACACCATGGAGTTGATCATTACCACAATCCATCCATCCAGATTCAAGAGTACGAGGGCTTGAACAGTGGTTCTTAAGTCACTTTCTGGAAGAAATTGACTTTCTTTATGACAGAGAGCTTTTACCAGGCTGTCTTTCTTTGTCAATGTGTCCCTTCAGGGTGAGTTTGGTGTCCAATCAAGTGTGCTCTTGCCAGATAATAGGAATTCTGTCTTGGTTGGGTTGAGCTTCAGGTAGGCGCTGGACATCCCAGTCTGGATGATGTGCAAGCAGTGTTTGAGGAGTGGGATGTCTGAAACAGAGGAGGCTTTCAAGAATGTTTGTGTATCCTGGTCATATTTGTGAATCTTGATGTTGTTATCAGTGATTAGAGCACCAAACGGCTCCATGTAAAGGTTGAAGATGACAGGAGACAGTATGTAACTCCTGGAGGTGCCCATGCCAACTAAATCTGCAAACCTTAAAGATGAATCTTATTATGAGTGAAAGTAAAGTATTGTGATAACCTTATTAGTACTAAAGATTTGAAATCTAAGTGACTTTCCCCATAAAGATGTGGCTCATGCAGGGAATGAGCTAGTTGACTGTAGGTACATCTATCCACAAACTAAATTCACATCAAAGTCTGTGATTATCCAAAGAGAATAGCAAGGGTCATCATCAGTCATGCACAAGAGTCAGTCAAGGACAATTTCTATATTAAGGAAAAGTGCAACATCTCGTGCTATGATCATCTAAAATTTGTCTAAACATTTAGAGACAGGAAACAAGTAGAAGGTGGTTTGGCTGTCACAGCTATAGAAGAGCTACTGAGAAGTAAATCCACACAGTCGTAACAGATTGTTTTGTCTTATCGTTGTTCGTTCCCTTGTTTATAATGAATTCATTATTCTATTATGCTGACTGAATCAAAAATGCAGCTAAATATTTGCAGGGATCTATAACATCTTTTCACAGGTGGATCACACCCACACAGCAGGGTTCCAGACTCTCATCTGGCTGTTTTCATCCACTGATTTGATGCAAGCACTAACTCCATTCTCCTCTGCCATGTGCCAAGCTAGGTTCCATATTACCTCCTTCTTATTCTGCTGCTCCAGACACTCTGGTCCTTTCTTTGGACATGCCTATTTTTTCAGGACAATGATAATGATTCCCAAGTCTATGACTGCATTTATATATTTATCAGAAATAAAAGTAGCTGGAAAACAATGGTGCTGTGTTTAATAGTAGAGTTGAGAAAAATTCCAGATTTGTACAATGTGAAGGAAACAAGGGTGATAGGAGCTCTTTTCAATAATTGGCCATTGGAGCTTAAAGATCTCAGCAGTTTCTTAGAACGGCGAATGAGGTGCTACTTTAAGAGAAGAGTTTTCACTTTGTTTCTGACCTTGAATAGTCATTCGCTTCTGGGCTGAGAGGACTGAGCATTGCGAGTCGACCGAGAGCTGCAGAGCCGAGTGCTGAGAGCCGCAGCCACAGAGGGACAGTCACTGAGACTCGAGGGCAGAGGCGGAGGGCAGAGAGCGGTGAGCGGCGAAGAGCGAGCAAGCATAACACAAAATCCTGCCATTACCGTCCCGCTCTCCTGCACCACTGAAGCCGTGCCTTCACCGCACCGCTAGTGCTCCGATGCAGCTCCAGCTCCGGCGCCTCAGGAGGAGGAGGCAAGTCAGACAGGAGGCACAGGTGGTACGGAGGTTGCGGAGAGCGGGAGACTCTGAGTGCCCTAAGCACTGGCCAGTGTGATCCGTGTGTTCTGCGATTTCCCTTCACGCTTTGGCTTGCAGCCCCGCTGTTGCCCGTTGCTGCTGCCCGCTGTTGCTCACTGCTCTTGACCGGTTCTCCCGGTCCCCGTCCTGCTGCACCCTCTTGGAGATAGTAGCAGAGACAGCGAGACAGCAAGTGGTGCTAGCGGTTGGGGGGGAGGCCACAGGGAGGGGCAGCTGGAGCAGGTCTAGAGGCCTCGTGGTTCATTTGAGGAGCAGAGGAGGCCAGCACTAGGCTGGTGCGCCTTGCTCCCGTTGATGGGGCCTTTCCCCCTGAGTAGCCTCTGAATAGACACCACACCATCTTCATACAGCCCCTCCCCCTGGAGAAAGCAAGATGAGGAAAGGGCAGCAAAACGAAGACGCCCATTAAGTACCTCAAAACCTCACACTCACTTCACTCAAAGGAGCACCAAAACAAAAAACAAAAAAAACGCTTAAGGAGCATCAAATCTAAAAGTACAAGAACAACAAGGTCACCCAAGTAGACTTCTCTAATACAACAACCCGAATAAGGAGTGAGACCGGGAAGAACGAATTAAACAGGCAAAAAAAAAAGACATCTATCTGGAATACACTTTGTGTAACATCGTGCGTCAAAGCACCAAGGTACATCAAGCAGCACAGAGCCAACGCGGAGCCAACCGTCAATCAGCATAACACTGAGCAGGAAGCAAGCATAACAAGCATAACAAGCAAACAAGCAAACAAGCAAACTACCAAAGGAAACAGAAACAAGTCAATCCGGCAGATATGAGGTCGGGTAGAGTAAGAAAATATATTACAAAGCCAAAGCCAAAAAAAACCAAAGGAGAAGCTATCCCTAAATGCAGCACAAAAACGGAACCCTTAAATAACGATAGCAAAGACACCAGCACTTGCTCCATTGTTAGTAGCACAGATATCAGCAACCCCTGTAGCCCAGTAGCTACAAAAAACCTTAAAAACACAAGTCAATTGAAGATGGAAACAAAAAGGGACAAAACAAAAGACCTCATAAACATAGAGGGGGCGTCTCACAAAAAGAGCCTATGTACACACCAGCCAAAAAGTTTCACAAAATGTAAATTTTTGAAAGACCCTGGCAAAGCTATCTACTAAAAAAAATGAGGATATTAAGGGCTTACAAACCCCATTACAACCAGGGAGAATAAAATACCCCTCAGGGAAACCACTCCAATCGACTGGATCGTTGGCAGCTACAATGGACATGGACATGGACATGACGGAAAGAGGTATCAGAACAAAAAGTCAGACCAACAGCCAAATAGGAAATAGAGCCCAAGGAGGACCTCCTGTTCGGATAGTCAGCAGTCCAACAAGTAGCCCAACAAGAAGCTCTCAGGATTACAAAATTCCTACCTGTGGAAACTTGAGTCAGCTGGCCATAGAACCTGCAAATATTCCAAAACAAGGGGGAACTAAAGACCCTAGGGACCCACCAATATTTTCCCCCGAGCAGGACCCACATACTGGACAGAACGCTGGGCCCATAACACAGCAGCCACAAAATAGATCACCACTAAAGACAATGAGCATACAAACCAACAGCTTTCAGGCAACCACTGAACAACATCCCAGTTGATTGCTCCCTGCCCCTGCCACATGAAGACGCGCATATTATGGATAGTGACATGACTTTCCTCGCATCACAGGAATGGGAGGAACTTGTTGCCTCATACAACTTAAAGCCCACCACAAATCAACCTAGTGTGGAAACGACTAGCGCGTCCAGAGCAGGGAGCAACAACCCTACAGAAACAATCTGTGCAACCTTACTAAACACCATGCAGCTTTCAGCATCAGCACTTCAATATCAATCTGACAAATTAGACATGCAGCTCACAGTTCTCCATACACTAGCAGTTTTCACCTCTGGGATAGATAGGAAGCTTGCAGACCTCAACGGCCTTATTAAGCGGGGGCAAGAAGCCGCACAAGCAACCCAAATTTCATAAATCGACTGTATTTGCGCCCCAATTATTGATAAACTATCCACGCTGCCAACAATGTTGGGAAACCTCCTAACAGACCTAAAAACAAATACTATATCGCATAACAATACTGAAACCATCGAGGCAAGCAAAGGCCCGAATGAATGAACAATCGAAATAGATACAATGATGACCAGGCACCAAAACGTGGGGAATTTGCCCTCTAGTCTAAATCAAATCCCCGAAGGTTCCATACTATTAAATTCAATCGAAAAGTGTGCCAGCAAAGAAAAATGCAAGAATGCACAAGCACGCCGCAAACAAAAAAGGAAGGGCAGGAACAGGAAGGTAGCCACTCTGGGCCACTTCGGTGAGAACCAGCCCATGACAACCCCTGTAGAAACTGAGGCTACTAGGAATGCCTTGACCCCCACCCCGGATGAAAGGACAGAACATTTAAACACAGGACTTAATGTCACTCTGGACCCTAGCATGCAGCAAGTTTCAAAGTCAACGACCCAAACTGCCACAAAAGGTGAAAATCAATGGGGGTTTAACCAGACAAGTAAACAGTCAGTGTTAATAACACAAGAATTTAGCACGGTAACTTGCACACAACAAAGCCCAAGAATTGAACAGAGAGGAGAGTTATTGAACAGCTCTAGGAGATCAGCACAAAGGCCATTAAGGGAGTACACACAAAGCAGAAATATGCCGATAAAAGATCAGGCACAAGTTGAGCCCCCAGGAGCTAGGAATGCCAACCAAGGAGCCAGAAACGCCAATCACACACCACAAAGGCTATTACATCTTGAAGCAATTTCTCATCAGGAAACCCTGGCCAAAGATTCAAAGGAGACAGACACCATCATATTCTTTCCAGAATATAAATCGAGGAGAAGAGTGGACGCATTAAATAGGGGGGACATATTGCGACTCCTGCACTCTATTACCAGCCTAGAAAAACTAAGCTCAGCAGATCTGCTCTCAATTGAATTCCAACCAACTAACAATCAGCAGTGTGCAGAAGCAACTAAGACAATATGGAAAACAAATGAGACAGTTAATACATTCATTTTTTTTTTTAATTCTTTTTTTTTTTTTATTGAGAGTTCATAGATCTTACACACATTCCATGATATTATAGAAAAATACATATTCCAGAATATTAAGGAGAAAAATAATTAACTTCGATCTAAAGTGCAAAGTGCAGAGATTAAAAAATTTCACAGATACTCATTTCAGAAAATGTTTTAGCAGTACAATCAAATTATTCCTAAAATACCAAAAAAAAAGAATCCTATTAAAATCAGGTACAAATACAAACTTATGGCGAATAAATACATAGAAAGATCACATTAAGATAAAATACAATGATACCAAAACCAAGTAGGTACCCACGTACCCTTTCTATCTGTATACCAAAATACAATATGTTATCCTATATTTCAAAGATACTCCAATATTTCTCATACCTTCTTAATGTTCCTGATCTTATTGCATATTTCCTTTCCAATTCTTGTACTTTGGTTAATTTTGCCCTCCAAGCATTAAAAGTGGGTATCTTCTCTGTTTTCCAGAGTTGCAAAATTAAAGATCTTGCCAATAATGCTACTATAAACAAGCATTCTTCATATTCGGCAGTATCAGAAGAACATCCCAAAACCGCAATAGATTCATCAAGTGAAATATGGGGATCTATTGTAAATCTAAGATATTTCTCGATCTCCCCCAAAAACTCTGAATTTTGGGCACTTCCAAATAATATGCGTCCAAGTGCCTTTCTCTGCACAACGAAAGCATTTATCTTCAATTTGCGGATATAATTTATGAAGAAAGAAGGGTGTTCTATATATTAACCATTTCGAATAGAATTGCATACGTTTGAAGTTCGCCCCTCTAAATATACATGCATTAAACGTATTTAACCTATTCCACGTTGATTGAAGAATCTGTATCTCTTCCACTTTCCTCCATTTATCCCAAACTTTTTCATATAATGAAGAAGACTTATTCTGATCGACTATCTTAACCCAATCACTAATCTTTCTATATATAGGACAGTTAAGGGCTTCACTAATACTAAATTTATAGTCCAAATTTTCTATATTTAATTTTTCCAATATAGGTTTTAATCTAACAAATGACCACTTTAAAATTATATTGGAATGCTGGAGGCCCATTTCAATTTCCATCCAGGTTTTCCAACAATTCCCCCTAATAATAGTTAATACATTCATGAAGGAAGTAAACATATACTTACAGTGGGGGATAAGACTAGAACCTGGAAAATAAACTGCCTATCCAACACCTCTTCTAAATGGAAGCAATAACGAACCACCACAAACTGTTACATCAATTTTAAAGGGAGCTCGTAGTAGCTCCCCAGGATCCCATCCCACCCACTTTAAGACCACCAACTTAAGCACAGGCCTTGAGCCAAAGGGCCCAACATCACTGTCAACAGACCTTAGCTGGACTCACATACGGCGAACAATAACGACTGAGCTCACCCAATAACAAGGGAGGCCCTGCCCAACACCATTAACGGTGGAGTCAAGAAAAATCCAGATATGTATCTGGAATATCAATGGCCTGACGAACAAGATGGAGGAACACGAGGTACTAAACTACTTAAAGACATTTGATTTGATACTACTCCAAGAAACTTGGGAGGATCATGCGTTAGAGCTACAAGGGTACACGTCACAATTTGTGCCAGCAACAAAGGGATCCAACTTCGGCCATCACTCAGGTGGTCTGATGATATTCGCCTCAATCCTCACAATAGGAGCAATTGAATAGTCAAGGCCCAAATTGCACCCCAAGTGCCATACAGGCGGTAGCTACAACATTTAAATTCAATGAGGAAGACCAGTCAATCATAATAATTAATACTTATGTGCATCCGAAGCAAAGGCCAAATGCCGCTAAAGAACTAGTCAAAGAACTGATAAGAATCATAGATGAGCAGGACGCAGAGAACATTATCCTGGCAGGCAACTTTAATCTTCACTTCTTTGGAACTGCATCAGAAGACGAACTAGTATAGGAATTAACCACAGTGTGGGGAATACCAAATCAGGGCCTAGCATACTCAAATAAACAAACAAGATGTTCAACCTATTTACTCCAAGAACTTGAACAATTAAATATGAGAGCTCTGAATGGTAGATTTAAAGAGGATAACCCACTGGTTCCAACTTTTCACTCCTCCACTTCCCCTCTTACCTAGACTTCACCTTCGTAACTCTCCCTATGTTCCACATCATCCATTCATTCAGAATGGGTGATAACGAACAAAGTGATCACTTGCCGCAAGAAGTGATATTAAAAGCAAACAGAGGAAACCAAATGGAGGCATGCAAAAGAACTGGCAATGAATACACCTCGGACTTCAAACGAATGAGGTGCAAGCCCAATATGATTGAAGAACTATCCAAAATTGCAAAGACACTTCTCTGTCAAGAAAATAATATGACAACTCAACCAACAAAAGCTTGGGGGAATTTTACAACAGCTCTAGGGAAGAAATTTGCCACTAGAACAGGAACAAAAATTGAAAAAACAGCTGTCTTTTTGCCTGGAAAGGCAACTACACCGGAGACAAGAAATCTTAAATGCACAATAAATCAATCACTAAGGCAGCTACGCAAAACCCCTCAAAACTTAGCCATGCAATGCGACCTGCGGAATCTGAAGGCAATATTAAAAAGGAAGAAATGGGACAAGAAAAGACAAGAGAATGAAAACTTTGGGCAAGGATATTGCATGACTCTAAACTCAAGAACAGTGCTAGGTTCTGGCGGACGATCAACAGCCTTCAACGACCATCTCACCAAGGAATAAATTCCAATATAACAGAGGCCAATTGGGAAAAATACCTATATAACCATTTTAACAACAATGCACAAGAGGAGAATTTGGCTGAGGAAGAATCTTGGACCATCCAAAGGGACAGAGGCGGTACGTCCAGAGAAAAAACCAGACAAAAGGCAAGCTAGGGCCCATACAACGATGCCACCCCGATTAGACAAAAGCACCCTGGAGTCGAAGTGGTAGCAGACTCAGAATCATTACTGAACAGCAACAAAGATCGCTACAAAATAACAGCATCACAGATTAAGAAACAAATAGCTAAAGGGAAGCTAGAAGGAGCCCCAGGCCCTAACGGAATACCTCCAATACTGTACAAGCATGAGGCAGAATATTGGAGCAAAGCACTGGTCCCAGTCTTCAAGGACATACAGGATACACAAACAATCCCAGAATTATGGAAAGGATCCACGATCAGTCCTATCTACAAGCAAGGTGACAAGGGTAGCCCAAACAACTACCGATTTGTCGCCCTAATCGATATAGAAGCCAAGTATTATGTGGGAATAATCCTGGAAGAACTAACATCCTGGGCATCGTCAAAATCAATCATCCCCATAAACCAGACAGGGTTTCACAGAGGACAGGGAACCACTACTAACATTATGGTGCTAGCTCTGCTGATGGATGCGGCCAAAGTGGCAAAGTACCCACTATTCTTATGCTTCATAGATTATAGTGCAGCATTTGATCACGTACTCCGCGCTAAACTATGGTAGAAATTGGAAAAGTGGGGGATACCAAAGCCCCTCTTAAATCAGTTGATATTGCTACACACTGACACGTGGGTCAAGATCAAACTGGGAGCTGGGACGCACCTTTCGAGGCGAATCAACACCTCCAAAGGGCTAAAGCAAGGGTGCGTTCTAGCACCCTTGCTTTTTAACCTCTTTATGGCTGACCTCCCCGGGGAGCTGGACAAGAGCTTATTGCACACCCCAAGATTGGGAAAAACACTGCTATCCAACTTTCTATATGCATATGACCTGGTGTTGATAAGTCGTACTCCAATTGGTCTGCAACACCTCCTGAATACCACTAACAATTTCTCACAAAGTAAGGCACTAAATATGAATCTAAAGAAAACAAAAATCATGACAGTAAATTATCATAAGAGGAAAAAGAATAATTGGTATTTGGATGGGCATTGTCTAGACCGAGTAACTAATTACAAATACCTCGGAGTCCTATTGGACAGCAGAGGCACGTATAAACCCCAACTGGAGGCCCTGCGCCGGAAGGGCATCACGAGCTATCTAGCATTGAAGCCTCTGAGAAAAGCGCTGCCAGACCTAACGCTTGACCCTCTACTACAGGTGATTCGAGCAAATTTACAACCAATGCTAACATACTGGAACGAATCAATGCAAGGGAGAGATGCAATGGCCCTGGATAAAATAATCACCAGCACCTACAGAGCAATCTTTCATCTAGCAAACTATGTGTCACCTGCCCAAATACACTTAGAATTTGGGCTACAGAAACAATCAGTGGAAAGGAGGGGTGCATGATAAAAAAACTGCCATAAAATCAGAGGTGCTGAGCTAGGATCCCTAAACTCGCACCTCTGGAACGAACTGTCATGCCGTGGAAAATCACCCACCAGAGAGTACTTGCTTGATTCTCTAAATAGATTGGGACTAACCAACCTTTGGGCAACCTCTACAGATCACCAGAGTTTTAAAAAGGCTGTAACAAAAGTAACAAGAATGGTATCTACTACAGAAGATAAGGAACAATTGGCTAGAAGGGCTCATGGCTCGACAGTGCTTAATGACTGTAAAGATTTTAAACCTCAAATTTATTTAAATAGAGGAGTTAAATTGAAGATAAAAGAAAAATTCCTAAAGCTACGTTTTGGCATTTTACCAATTTACCCACACCTGCCGCTTTGGAAAAGGAGACCAGGAGAGCAGACCTGCCACCTTTGTGGAACAGGAAACGAGGACCTTGTGCACGTCATCTGTATGTGCCCTAGTCTAAAGGACATAAGACGCACCTCACTCCGTCCAATATTCAAACAGATTGGCATTAGGACCTGTAGGTAGGCAGTAAAGTTGTGCTTCAACCCAGCAGAAACACAGCTAAACAGCCGACTTACAAAGTTCTTTGATACAGTGGAAGAGAGACTTAAATGCAAGCCACAGGTGAACAGTAAATAGCAAATTAGTCGGGCCGTTTTTAATTGACACTTTAACCCGACCATGCTACTGGTTGGCTGGATTGCGCAGTCCATGTTTACATCCTGAAGCATAGGCACTTTAAATCTGATAAGTCTTTTAAAAGTCCTAAATTGACATCGGAACTGAGAACTGGGTACAGTTTCCACTTATACCGTATTACCAGTAAGTTCAACATAAAAGACTGTAAATTCTGATATTTATAAGTTGCTTGATAAATTGGAGAGATGAATGTTTTTATGTGGTTTTTTAACATGTCAGTTATGTTTTTCATATTGTGAGTTTTAATGAACTGAACAATAAATAAATAAATTACAAAAATGTACAAAAATTAGTGAAGGAGTGAGTTTAAATTGTGTTAGCTTGTCCCAGATCTTGATTGCATAGACTCAAAAGCCTTTTCTTGTCTTTTTGCTCATCTTGGCCACTGTTTATGTGTTGGATTGAACTGCTGAGATTGGGAGTTTTTTTCTGACAAGTAGGATGTTGAGATGACAAAATAGGTCTTAAAGAGTCTGGGGTACTGCAGAGTCAGTCAGTGCAGGTCTGCCAAGGTGGAAGTGGGGGTTTGTATTTTGTTCATTTGTTGATATGTTAACTAGCGGAATACAGAATATTCTTTAATGAAGCAAGATGAGCACATGGTACACTGGCAATTAGGCTGTTGCCATTTTCCATATAAAAATGGAACAGGAGTTGAATGTTGGTTCGGAAGAGATAGTTGGTCCCAGTTAGTCTAAGATTTATTAGCTATAGGGTATTTGAAGGATACACCACTTTTGACTATGATTCTATGTGAGTTTACACTAATGGGGACTTGGGGTGTAAATGTGTCTAACATCATATTCGAGAGCCAGTCCTGGATTTACATGGAGTTCTGTTTGAGACAGACACTCAGTATCCTGGTTTGCATGGGACACATTTGGCCTGATTCAGAGTTTGTCGGACAGGTACTCTGTCACACACCTGGTAGATATCCAGTCTGCCTTGTTACAAGTGCCGTAGGATATAATGCAGTTGTAATAAAATGAATGGGAAATCTGTCATGATTGTGATGGAGTAACCCATCTGCCAAACTCTAACTCATGCCAATAGCCTTTGAGGCATTCAATGTCCTCTCTATGTGACAAAAAGCTTAATTACTATAAGTGGTTGGAGGGAAGGCAGGGCCTTATTAATACAGTCTAAACCAATGCTCAAAGAAATTGCAGTCACATTTTTTATTTTAGAAACTTGCTACGCAAATATTTAACATGGAACAGTTCAGCCATAAAGAGTGTAGGGGCAAGCTGGCTCTAGAAACACTCATTGCACATAACAGACCCGGTGATGGAGAGAAGGCTCATTTTATTGTTCTCATAACAGATTACATCTACAAGAGCTGGTGACCCAGTCATGGCACAAGCTCTTAATATCCAAATTTGATGCTTGATATTTAATTCCTAATTTTAGAGTCTCCTAGGGTAAAAAATAAATGTCAGATAAATTAGATGTTAAAAACAATCGCTGATAGTCTTGTGAGGTAGGTGTGAGAGCTTACCGCTGGTTTTTCTTACATGGTCTCTTTCAAAGGTAAAACTACATTTATCCTGCAGTTTGAGAGAAGGTGCCAATATTTATCTTTACTCTTACTCGTAGTATATCTTGTTAGGTTTTAAGCTAGACACTAACTGGTGATGTGGACTAGATGTTACTGATGGCTCTATTATTTTTTTCTCAAATGGGTGCTTTCTAATGCCTAGCCTGCGTCTCTTTAGTTGTTAAGTATAAGAATGTGCATGTGTGAAACTGGTCATCAGCAAAAGGAACAGAATTTCCAAATCGTGGATGAGGGTGAAAGGGAGTACAAGTTGGAAGACAGCAACAGGAAATCCTGTAATAAGAATAGCCTCTTGGCCTATACAATAGAGAAGATAATGTGCAGATTGTCTGTGTGATGTGTCTGCTATCAACTCTATAAATGCATGCAAGATGAGAACACTCATACAACATTGTACATTGATGAAAATGTTAATTTAAAATTTCTGTTTATTTATGGATTTACATAAGGTTGTCTACATCAATAAAATATTCCAAATCATTTTACAAGACTGAAAAAATGATCAACCCCATCTTGCTTTAAGCTTTTGCATAATTTGTAAAACGTTTTAAGAAACCTGACTGAGAAGAAACCCAACTAAATCATAATTCCCCATCTCTATTTTAGTAACGAAACATCTAAAAATATGTAAGAACTTTTAGCTTAAAGAATGGGGCCATTTTAGTAATCCTGAACGTTTTGAAATCTTGGAAAAAGTCGAGCAAACATTTTTGAAATTTGACCTAAGATTTTAAGCTCTTACAAAACAAAAATGTAATAACTATTTTCTGTAATTTTACATAATCCTCGCAAATATGTAGAATATTTTCCATACCATTTTCCATACTGTTTTTAAAGGCCATAAAATATTGATGTAGGTCTTTAAAAAAAATTGAATGTTTTAGATATTTTAAAGTAAGAATTTCAGTTAACATATATCTTAACAAAATCCCCTTTAAAACAAAAGGCTTGAAAATATTTCGCAACACTTTATCTAATACTTTCAACCTTCAAAAAGTATTTCATTTTCTTTGTTTTGTTTTTAAATCTGATCTTGCTTGCAATTCCAAATAAATGTTTTTCATGGCCATAGTTTTTAGTTAGGTGTTAAGTTTTAATTGTGTTTACATCTGATTAGAAAAACATGAAATACTCTCCAGGTAAAAATACTAAAATATTTGGCTTAGCTTTATTGCACCTCATAATAACACATAGAGCAATAGGTAAAGTGGAAAATAATAGACACCAAATATAAAACAAAAATAGCATCAGGTACAGCACTACAATACAATCTTACTGACAAGCCTTTTCAGCTTCTGGTGTGGTCCTTGCCCAAACTTTTTGCTTTCTCCCCTGCTGTTTGCTGACTCTTGTTTTTGTTGGCCTTAGGACTTTGTGCACTTTACCACTGCTAACCAGTGCTACAATGCTTGTGCTCTCTCCCTGGTGTGGATTCTTCTTTGGGGCGCAAGGGCGTTGCCTCCACCCCTGCTGCAAGCCGCCACACGCATTACCATTCATTAAAAAATGTCACCATTTATTTACCATAGCATGGAGTTGTGATGCTCCTGTGTTGGGTCAGGGCGGGGTTTGATTAATCATGCTGATTGGCAGACTGCAGGTAATATTTCAATTTTGCATGTCAGGTTGGACATGCCTCTTAATTTGGCCAGTCCAACATGCGCACATTAGACCTCTTGAACCAGTGCTGCTAAGAAGCCAGGGGGAACACAGCACAGCTTCCCCAATCTCCTTTGGAGCACAGGTTTCACCTGCTCCCACCAATCCTTACAGTGCTGTTATGCTGTTTACTACAAAAACCAGTATGGGAGCAGCAAACTGACTGGTTGTGTTAATGGTAGTTCAGGGTGGCCAGTCTCCACTAACCTGTGCTCAAAAGGCAGCACGGGGCGGGAATACTACAGAACATGGCCAGTCACTGTGTGGCTTTATTTTAAAACCTTACAGTGATTGGCCACGTTTCTGTTACTTGTGGACTCGGAAGTCACACAGTGCACTTGGCCTCACGCAGGGCATGAGGGTAAGTGAGGTTGAAGAAGAGACCAGTTGTTTCTCCGCATCTGCTCCAGCCCAGAGTGCTTTCCTCCAATTTCAGGCCTGGTGACTGGCTGTTTATTTCTCTCTTCTCCATCTTCTTGATACACACACTTGATATTGCTCTCTTTTCTCACTTCAAACTGCAAGAATGAGATAAAGAGGCTGGAAGATTATGATGGTAGAAAAAGAGAAATGAGACCAAATCAAGACCAGCCAGCTTTGGTATTTGGGTATTTGGATGACCGTTTTTCATTAGACTAAGCGTGACAAACACAATGCATATCTGGAGCAGTGGGCTGTTGCTATTCAATGTCTCACTGTCTCCCCACCCCTATTCTCTTCTTCTGTTGACTGTCACTGGACCTGCCTGGATTACTTATGGGGTATAACATAAGTGCTAGTAACAGATACATGAGTGGGGAAAGCAGTAAGGCATCCTCTGAATCAGAACAAAGCCATGCAATGACAGAAATCCCAGTACCTGGTCGCACAACAGTATTGAATTAATACAAACGTATGCACAGGTGAAAAGGTGATATTACAAACTTGGTAGAATTCATTTTTCAGTCTTAGAAGTATGACATACAGAGTCAGCCCCTAAGGGGATTAAAGATTGCTGACAGATCTCTGTGCACATCACAAGTTGTTGTACTTAATGCAATGAGCTATTTTAAGGGCTTCAATAAGTGATATATATGTAAATTGCAGAGCTATGTTATAAGAACAACACTATATAGTTCAATGAGCAGTGGCGACTCGCCGAGGGAGTGGTGCGGGGCGGTGGGGAAGGGCGGGGGAGGGGCATGGTGGGGGGGTAGTGAACTCGGACACACGACGGACAGAACTCAGAGGGAGTTCTGTCTGTTGTAAGTCAGAGTCCACTACCCCCCCGCCCCGCATCACCGCCGCGCACCACTCCCTCAGCGAGCCGCCACTGTCAATGAGTTAAATCCTCTTTGCTCAGATCAGTTATTATCTGAGGTCACAAATTATGGCAAGATGGTCAACATATTCTATATGTATGCTCTTGCACGTAGCATAATACTGCTGGAAAAATGTTTATGGAGGCACACTCTCAATATTTCAATACTATAAGAGTAACCCTTCAGAATTTCCTTTTAAACATATAGGGCCAGATTTGCTAGCATTTTGCATCGTAGTTGCATCACTTTTGTGGAGCATCCATGACGCAAAATGCTAGTAGATATTTACAAAGCCACGAAGGTGCAATTTGCACCGCCTTGCGTGGCTTTGTAAAAAAGATAATGTAACTCAATGCACCGGAATGCACTGCTTTGCGTTGCATTTCATTCTGGGAGGCGTTCCATGAGTGGAAAATGGACGTTCCCATGCATTCACCCATGGATTTCATGCAATCCCAGATTAACAAAGGTTCGCTATGCCTCCCAGAGGCTAGTGTAACGAGGCAAAAAAATATTTTTTTCTTTTTGTTATTTCCACTATGTGTGCTGCAATCTGCAGCACACATAGAAAGAGGAAAATACCTCGAGAGATTGTTTTTGTGCAGGACCGTATGCCTTCCTGAACAAAGACAATTCTCCTTGTAACACCGGCACCCTTTCATCATAGTACAAGGCTGCATGAATTGGTGCTAAACTGCCTGAAGTGCGCCAGAGCAAGGAAAGGACATGAACGCACAGTATGAGGTTAAATACGGCACATTCCTGCCCTTTCCCTTTCACACAGCACAGCGCAGGAAGGTAGCTTGCTGTGTTACGCTGCATGAAAGTATGTTAACTATGCCCCATTGCCTTTTGACCAATTTTTGAGTAAAATGCGCTGTAATATGCACCATTTTGTGGTCTATTTTTTAAATTTTCACCAAAGGAGAAAACCCTGATCTACCCTTGTAAGAGTTGGGCTCACTTGCTTCACTCTCTCACTCTGAAATTTGTGCCACTTGTTTACGCCTCACCACTTTCAAATTTCATCAGCCACCACGGCCCTCTGCCCCTATACATGGTAACATTGGCTTACGCCCAATTGGCACATTTAATTTACTTATAAGTCCCATGTAAAGTGGTTCTACATGTAACCAGGGCCTGTAAATGGAATTCTACTAGTGGGACTGCAGCACTTATTTTGGCACCTACAAAAGTAGCTCTTCAAAATATGTCTCAGGCCTGCCATTGCAGCCTGTGTGAAGGTTTAAACTGCCATTTCGAATTGGCAAAACAACCATTTTGCCAAACCTAAATTTTCCTTTTTAATACATATAAGTCACTACCAGGATAGGCCCTAAACAGCCCATAGGGCACTGTGCATTGCATTTTAAAGGTAGGGCTTTTTTGTTTTTAAGTTTTCCTTGTCTTCGAAGTGAAAAACTCTTAAATTAATTTTTAACTGCTGCAAAGCCTATGTCTCACATAGGATAACATTGGGTTACCTTTTTACATTTAATAAGTGATAAATGTTATTTGGGAATGGGTAGAAATGTCATGTTTGGTCTCTAATGAATTGTCATTTAAAATCCTCGTCAATGGTAAGGTTCGATATTAAGTCACATTTCTGAAAATGCTACTTTTAGAAAGTTGCCATTTTTGTGTCCTATTTGGTACCTGCATCATGTTACTGGGTCACAATACTAGGTGTAGCTGGTAGTTGAACTTTGTGTATTTCTCCCAGACAGTGAGACAAAAGGGGACTAGTTGTTGGCAGGATGAGCCATCCTGCCAGGATGTAAGAGACAGAGCTGTTACCTGCCCCAATTACATTTCAAAGGTGATGCATCCAGCACACTCACTAAGAACTTAACACCAGCCTGTTGGTACCATAGACCCTTTGAAGCCTGGGCAGGGGAGGAAGGAAATTCCAGAAGCAGGTGAGGGGGTAAGCCTAAAAGTTTCTCCTACTTCAAAACTGGCACCAAGTATAAATTGTGGACCCTCAGACCAACTCAGTTGTACACTTCTGGACCAGTGGACACTACAGAAGAAGGACTGCCCTGCTGCCAGAGGACTGCCCTGCTGCTTGAGGCCTGCTCTGCTTTCTGACAAGAAAGATTGGACCTGCTCTCTTCATCCCATGCAGAGTTAATTTAAAGGGCCAGTTGACTGACCTCCTGTTCTGAGATACAGGGATACAACCAGCTCTAGAGTCCTCCATGCAACTGCCCTGCTGCTTGAGGCCTGCCCTGGTTCCTGAGAAGGAAGACTGGGTTATTGGTGTAACCCCTTCTCAAGCAACAGCCACAATCCTTGTTAGGGTGAGCCACAAAAGTCACTAAATTAATATGTGCTTACTCTCTGGTATCTTGGCACAAAAGCAGTCAGACTTAACTTAAAGGCAATGTGTAAAGTATTTATGCAACACTTAAACAGTAATAAAGTAAAATACAACGCAAGAAAATTCCCACAAAAATTTAGAAAAACAGAGTAAAATTTAATAAATTATTTGAGACAAAAACAACAAAAATCGAATTAGTAGAACAGGAGATATCCAATTTCAAAGATTTAAGGCAAGTATAGTGCCTAAAATCACAAAGTAAAAGACACACAATTGATGGGCGGAATGCTGAACAAATCAAACATTCACCCCTAGTTAAGAGATCTGAGTTAAATCCATCATTCTTTTGCTCACCATATCACCCCAGTTTAGACCCAGCCATATGCAAATCAGCCTTGACCCTGCTCCTCATGGGAATAGTCCAGCCCAAACTGCCAAGCCAGGTCCTCCCTGGCCCAGAAACAGGCATCCTGGGACCGGTTTCGAGGTATCATCCCTCATCAGCCAGGCTAGCTTAAATTTAGTGGCACAGCGAGCCCGGGAGCCACATCTGGGCATATCCGGCGCACTTAGGGTGAGAAAGCAAAAACCCACAAATGATGGATGGAATGCGGAACAAATAAAACATTCACCCCTAGTCAAGAGATCTGAGTTAAATCCATTGTCCTTTTGCTCACCATGAAATCCCAGTTTAGACCCAGACATATGCAAATCAGCCTTGACCCTGCTCCTCATGGGAATCGTCCATCCCAAACTGCCAACCCAGGTCCTCTCTGGACCAGAAGCAAGCATCCTGGGATCGGTTCAGGGTATTACCCCTCATAAACCAGGCTAGCTTGAATCCAGTGGCACAGCGAGCCCAGGACCCACGACTAGGCATACCCAGCCACTTAGGGTGAGAAAGCAAAAGACATAAAGTGCCACTTGCACTTATCTAATTGTGCGACCCTGGGTGAAAGTCACAAGTTCAGACCAAGCGCGAGGGAGCCCCAGCGGTATACAGTGACCAGGTTAGTGCTGCTGAAAAGGTTACCTTTTAAAGTCCAGCATGAAAAGTTCAATTCACAGTGGAGTGGCCGCAATGAGAAGGTAGAGTGCCACAGATGGCAGTTGCAGTATCACGAAGAGCAAGCTGGGCATTGCGGATGGTTGTCGCTGTAGTGGAAAGAGTCTGTCAGGCATCGCAGGCGGATATTAATAGAGCTACACATTGGCAGTCACCTTGGGCTGTTGAAAATGTAGCATGAAGTGCAGCTCTCTCTTTGCCGGTTGCCGCTGGCAGTCACTGTTGAGCAAAAGGTCTGGGCCACTGGACCTTTGCATTAGCGGCAAGATCGTGGTGCAAACAGGCCGATTCACGGTCACAAAGAGTCCAAAACTTCATGATTTCTACTTTTCTTCAAAGAGGAGTTCAGCAGATGCTATAACAAGGGTCCAAGACCGGGGAGGCACCTATTGGGATTCAGGATCTCACTCCAGCAGATGCCAGCAGGGATCAAGCAAGTCCAGTTGGAGGTGCAGGTAGGTCAAGTTGCAGGTGGTCAGCTGGGCAGTTGCGGAGAGGCCTCTGGAGCTTGTTGTGTCCCTATAGCTCAGAACAGGAGGCCAGTCAGCTGACCTTTGGAGTCACTTCAGCCTGGGATGAAGCGTGCAGGTCTAGTCTTCCTTACCTGTGAGCAGGGCAGACCTCAAGCAGCAGGGCATAATTCTTCTGTAGTATCTACAGACCCAGGAGTGAACTAAAGAGTGGGTCTGAGGGTCCCCTTTTTATATCTGGTGCCCACTCTGAAGTGGAAGAAGCTTCTGGAGTTAACCCCCTCCAGAGGTGCCTGGAACTTCCTGCCTCCTTGCCTTAGTCCCAGTCTGTCTGAGGGCACAATAGGCTAGTGTGAAGTCCTGTGTGTGAGCTGGACCACTGTCTTTGAAGTGCACGTGAGGTAGGGGACAGCTACACCTCCCCACCCCGTTAAAGCAGGATGGCAGAGCCTGCCAACACCCAGACCCTCTATTATGATATTGTCTGGGAGTAATACACATTGGCCAACTATATCTAATCATGTGACCCAGGAAAAAGGGCGCAGTCACCAAATGGTTAGGGTAAGAAAATGCCAACTTTCTAAAAGTTACATTTTTAAGACTTGTTACATAAAATACGACTTACCGTTAAAGAGGGTTTGAAATTATAATTCCCCAGACCCCAAACATGACGTTCTTACCTGTTCCCAATCAAAAGTTACCACTTATTAAATGTAATAAGGTAACCCAATGTTATCCTATGGGAGAGATAGGCCTTGCAGTAGTGAAAAGCCAATTTAGGAGTTTTTTACTGCCAGGGCATGTAAAACTTGAAACGTTTTGGAATACACTGCAACCTGCACTATGGGCTGTTTCGGGCCTACACTGGGGGTGACTTATGTGTAATAATATGGAAGGTTTAGGCCTGGCAACATGTTTATTTAGCTAGGTCAAAATGGCAGTTTAAAACTGAACACACAGTTTGCAATGGCAGGCCTGAGAAATATTTTAAAGGGCTCCTTAAGTGGGTGGCACAATAAGTGCTGTAGGCCCACTAGTATCATTTGATTTATAGGCCCTGGGTACATGTAGTACCATTTTACTAGGGACCTACAAGTAAATTAAAGGTGCTAATTGGATGTTAGCGAATTTTACCATGTTTAAAGGAGAGAGCGCAAGCACTTTAGCACTGGTTAGCACTGTTAAAGTGCGCAGAGTCCTAAGGCCAACAAAAAGAATTCAGAAAAACAAGAGAAGTGAAGGCAGAATGTTTGGGAGTGACCCTGCAAAGACGGCCAAATCCAACTGCAAGCTGGCCAGTTAAAGCATTGATGGGGCCCCACAGACTTTGAACAACAATTTATCACTTCTAGAGCAGATTGTGCAGTCTACGTTCAGATGCGATATAGACCTAGTTATTATTTGCACTATGTGAGAAGTTTTGGTCTCCTGTAGAAAGTGATGAACATAAAGTGCAGAGTACATTGAAATCTTGTTTACAAAATTCACTGGGGATGTCATTATTTCCAACAAGTTTTGCATTTGGGAGGGTTTCTATGATTTGGAGTATTGAAGTAAGGGATACCGCCTACATGCGTTTCAGCCCGAGCCTTCTCCCTCATCCAAATTCGGTAATTCAAAGTGCCCAAGAATTTCAAACACTCTTCTCTCATAACACTAGGTGTATCACAGTGTTTCAAATATTTTCTTTTTTTTTTAAAACTCTTTTTATTAAACAGAGCTCATCGTACAAGGCAGAGTTACAGAGTACAGTGCGAGTCTGGGATAACAATACAATTTAGAATTCAATACGCAGACTGGGTCGGCAACATCTTCCAACAGGCTGCTGATAGTCAGTTGGTGCTTTTACGGCCACAAGCATTGTTTCTAGCGTTAACCTCAACCATGATAGAGAGCATCAGACCCAAAACAGACAATAATGCTATGTTTCCAGGGTCCCACCACGATACATCCGCCATGGGGCCCAAACCCTCTCCCACTTCTTGGGGCAGGCTCTACTATGGCAGACTACTTCCTCTGCCCTCTAGTACCTGTCAAGGTCATTCTTCCACACCACCACTGTCGAGCGGAGGGCCGCTCCCCAGCGTCTCACGATGTGGCGCTTTGCCCCAGCCAGAGCTAGCCAAATCTTAGTATATCGGGGCCAGGTCTCCTCCCCTTGCACCACCAGTAGCAACCAATTGGCGTTCATGGGCACCCGCACCGACATGACCCTAGACATCACAGTCATCACCCCTCGCCAATACTCCTGGATCAGAGGGCATGCCCAGAGAATGTGTAAGAAGGAGCCCTCCATGGCGCACCCTTTACGCAAAGTGGTGTCTCTAGTGCTCTGATTTTGTGTAGAAATGTGTGGGAATAGTATGACCGATGCAAGATTTTGAGCTGCTCTAGCCTAAATCTGGTTTGGATCGCTATTTCCCTGGGGCCCTGCAGGGCCTCCGTCCAATCCTCATCATGTACGTATCCCAGATTTTCTGCCCAGGAGCGTCGCAAGGGTCCCATTGGGTAGGGGAATTATTCATCAGTTTTCGATAGATCACGGACACCCCGTTGTCTGGGATAGGTTCTGTGAGCAAGCGATCTCCTAAGGGAGAGGAATCCAGCAGGCTCATCCCCTCCTGTTAGAACTGGGGGTCTCTAGTTGGCAGAGGTAGGTACCTTTGTCCAAATAGGGACCCTTGCTTCTAGTCAGGGTAAGGGGGATACACTACTAAAATAACCCCTGCTCACCCCCTTGGTAGCTTGGCACGAGCAGGCAGGCTTATCTCAGAGGCAGTGTGTAAAGCATTTGTGAACACATACAGTAACCCAGTGACAACACTACAGATGGACACAACACAGGTTGTAGTATAAAAATAAGTATTTTTATATAGACTTAACACAAGACCCAAACAACAAAAATCCACAATACAATACGAAAATATGACTGTCAAATGGTAGAAAATAGCTCAGTTCAATAAAGATGATAAATGCGACACTTTACTCTCAATGTACCTTTGGATGCGTAACGCAAAACAAACAAAAGGGTCGCAGGGAAGGTGATGCTTCGATTCCTTACACGCAGAAAGGAGGATGCGTCGGTTTCTTACTGCAGCCCGGTTCCGATGCGATGATGATCCGGTGCGATGCGAGAAAATGGCGTCTTGCTTACGGTGCGACAACGTAGACGGGATGCGTGCACGCCCGACGGCAGTGCGGCGACTCGGCGATCTTCTGAGCCGCGACAGGCCCTGCGACACGCTTCTCTGTTGATGCGCCGGTGTCCCCTGTGGCGGCGGCACGCTTCTCCGGTGATGCGAGGCGCTTCAGTGATGTGATGGCGACAGCGGCAGCGGCGGCACGCTTACTCCGCGATGCGACGACAACTGCTGTGGCGGCGACACGCTTCCTCTTCGTTGTGTCGCGCTTCCAGCTCCCAGCGACACACAGTCTCTCAGAAGGCCCAACAGCAGTAGGCACTTCAATTCCCAGCAAGGGAATTCAGGAGGGGAGCTGGGGGTGAAGTCTTGTATCCCTGAGACTTCAGGCAGGAGGCAAGCTCAATGTTCAAGCCCTTGGAGATCTTCTTCAAGATGATGAAAGCACACTCAGTCCTTTTCTCCTTTCTTTGGCAATAAAGTAACCACTGCAGGCCAACCCCAACAACACGCAGCATAGGGGTAGTCTCCTCCTTCAGCTTCCTGGTTCTTCTCCTCAGCAAAGGTTCGTCTTGATTCCCAGAAGTGATCTAAAATCTTGGGGTCTGGGTCCCAATATTTATACCACAAAAGTCTTTGTTCTCTGAAGGCAGAGAGTGTCTGTGCCTGACCAAAACCAGTTCTGTGCAGCTTCCATGCCACTGGAATCAAGCTATCCTGGCTGAAGAGGGGTGAAACCCCGAAACCGGTCCTAGGATGCTTGTTTCCAGTCCAGGGAGGACCTGGCTTGGCATTTCGGGCTGGACTGTTCCCATGAGGCACAGGGTCAAGACTGATTTGCATATGGCTGGGTTCAAACTGGAATGGCATGGTGAGCAAAAAAACGATGGATTTAGGCCCAGATCTCTGTACTGGGGTGAATGTATGACATTGTTCTGCATTCTGTCCATCAATTGTTGTTTTTGCATCTGTGCAGCTTCCTGGCAGGAGGTGGAGACAGCATTGTTGAAAGCAGACCTGGCCCAGGTAGCTGAAAGGAAATCTCCTCCCCCTACTCTCTATTCTATGAGGGCTCAGGGGAGTGAAAGGAAATCCCGCCCCCTACTCTCTATTCAGCCAAGGTCCTATTCAGCCCAGCCGTGACCCATCAGACTGCTGGAGCCCAAGCCCTCCTGTCACTCACAAACCAGACAAGCAATACACAACCTAGCAGAGGCAGCTGGATGGTTAGGCAAGAAAATACCTACTTTCTAAAAGTGGTATTTTCAAACACAGAATGTTAAAACCAACTTCACTAAAAGATGTATTTCATCATTCTGAGTTCAGGCATACTAAATTCGTTTTTCTACCATGTTCCCTGGGTCAGTTAGGATTATAAGATGTTATAATCAAACTGCCCATTCTGGCCTATGGGGACAGGTAGCCTTGCAATAGTGAAAAAAGAAATTGGCTGTAATTCACTATCAGGACATGCCACACACATCAGGGCATGTCCTACCTCTTACATACAATGCACCCTGCCCGCAGGCCTACCTTAGGGGTGACTAACATGCAGAAAAGGGAAGGTTTGGGGACTGGTAAGTGGGTGCACTTACCAAGTCGACAGGGCAGTATACTAGACTGCACACTGGCTCTGCAATGGCAGGCCTGAGACACACTTTCCAAGCTGCTCCGGTGGGTGGCACAACCAGTGCTGCAAGCCCACCAACAGCATTTGATTTACAGGCCCTGGGCACATGCGGTGTGCGGTCTAGGGTCTGACAGTAAATCAAATAAGCCAATCATGGAGTCACTAATCCACACATCAATTTACCATAGGGAGCACTTGCACTTTGGCACTGATTAGCAGTGGCAAAGTGCCCAAAGCTTCTAAACCAGCAAAAACATGTCAACAACAGAGGAGGCATAGCGCAAAAATGGAAGGGAGACCCACGCCAATGGTACCAGGTCTAACACCTCCCATATATGGACTGTTAGGGCATGCCCAAGCTGGAAGTATCGGAGCCTCTGGACCTTAGACAATTTATATTCCTGACTAAGCATCTCAAATGTGATCACAGAATGATTCCTCCATATATCACCCGGATGGTCAATCCCTATTGTCGCCCACCTTGAGAAGTCCTTCAGGGCGGATACCTCAGCCAGTTGATCGCTGCACCACAGGGGGGTCATGGCCGTCAGTTGGGCCCGCCAGCCCAGACAGCTTTCTGCCTCACTCCAGCATCTGACGACTGTTGCCGTGTGTCATGGCAGATTGTTCTGCCGTCGGCAATTGCAAAGGATAGTTCATGACTCCCACTGTCCATTGCCTCTCTGTCAACAGTATATGCTGGCTCCGCCCTGTCTGAGAACACCCAGTCATTAACTATAAGGTATTGTGAGGCCCAATAATTTTTTTTAATGTCTGAGATGGCCATTCCTCCATTATAGACTTCCTTCTGAAGTTTCACCATAGCAATGGGCGATGTGCCCCTGTCCCATGAGTAAATCCGGAGTTTGTGATCCATTTGTTTAAAAAAAACAAATGGGATTGGGTAAGGGCGAGTTTTGAAGGGTATAGAGAAGTCTTGACAGGGTCATCATTTTGCACAGTGCCACCCTTCCCATCAAAGACAGCGGGAGTGTGTGCCAGTGAGCAGTATCAGCACGGAACCGTTCTAATTGGGGAGTCAAATTGTGCCGTTCGAACAACTGCTGGTCGTGAGTTATGAAAATTCAAAGGTATTTGAAGCCCTCCTTCACCACCGGTGCCATGCATTCTGGCGAGAGTCTCGGGAGGGACGCGTCCCGAGAGGGGAAAAATCACTTCTTTGGACCAGTTAATTTTATAACCCGAATAGCTACAGAAGAGCTTGAAAATATGGAGTATCATCGCTATTGAATAGCATGGCCTGGAGACATAAATTAGGATCTCGTCGGCATAGAAGGAGACACGTTCCTCCCAGCCGCCCGTCGACTGGATGCTTCATATCAGTGGATCACGGCAGATGCAAGCATCCAGCGGCTCCAGAGCCAGGGCAAATATCAGGGGCAATAGTGGGCACCCCTGCCGGGTGCCCATCTGCAATGGAAAACTTCTGGACATCATTCCATTGACTCGTACTCAAGCCATCGGGGCTTGTTAGAGCAACCTGGTCCACTCACGGAAATTCGGACCAAAGCCAAGCCTGGTCAAAGTGGTGAAGAGGTATGGCCATTTGAGGCTGTCGAACCCCATTGTGGCGTCCAGCGTCATCAGTCATGCGTAGGACACCATAGAGCCGTCTCAAATTGAGACGTGTACTCCTGTGTGGCATGAAGCCCAATTGGTCCACATGGACAATAGATGTGAGGAAGTTAGTAAGCCTAGTTGCTGGGGCCTTGGCCAAGACTTTTGCTTCGACATTGAGGAGTGAGATGGGCCTAAAAGAGCTGCACTCCTCCGGTGGTTTGCCCTGTGTGTGTATCACTACTATTGTTGCCGTGTACTGATCTTCTGGGCGACAGCTGGACTTCCTCGCTGTCTGAAACATGTCTAGCATGGGTATGGCAATCTTGTCCGTCTTACCCTTATATATCTCAACAGGCAGACCATTGGGTCCCACCGCCTTACCTGATTGCAGGGTCCTGAGGGTCATCACAAGTTTATCACTCATGAAGTCCTCATCTAGGTTTGAAGAGGGAAATCTCGCGAAAACTCCTTGCAGTCCACCCTGGTCCTGGCACTTGAGAGCGTGTAGAGGCCCTCGTAGTAAGACACAAACAATTCTGCTATCTCAGCACTTTTGGTATGTAAGAGTCCTACCTTATCGCCGCCACCCATGACCCAGGGCCGGTCCTTATCCCTCCTCTCTAACCAAGCCAGTAATTTGGAGGCCTTGTCCCCAACTTTATACAAGTGGTGCTGTGTGGTCAGTGCGTGTTCCCGCGCTGCATCTTCATCCAGTACCCTTAGGTCCTGTTGACGCAGCAGGAGTCTATGACGTAGATCAGCCCCTCCCTCCTCCGCTACTCTGGCCTCCATGGTAAGGATTTCCTGCTCAATGGTCCTACATTCCACATCAGTGTCCTTCTTCTGCCCCCCATCACAGCTTGGGCCTGTCCCCCGAATGACTGCTCTAAAGGCCTCCCACAGCATATAGGGTGACTCCACTGTTCCCCAGTTCTCCTGAAAATATAGGGCAGCCACTGAATGCAGCTTTTTCCTGACCTCGCCATCCCACAAGCTCCAAGGATCTAGTCTAGGAAAGGTGGAAGTGTCCAACATCGTACCCTGGAATTGGACCCTGTGAGACCTGGCATTCTTGGCGTGGTTTTCCCCAGTATTTTTGCCTCTGCCTCCTGTATTTTTGCTGTGTGTTGAATTTTGTTTTTGCTGGTCTAGATGCTTTGGGCACTTTGCCACTGCTGATCAGTGCCAAAGTGCAAGTGCTCCCTCTGTAAATTGTGAATATGGATTGGTGTTTCCATGATTGGCTTGCTTGACTTACTACTAAGTCCCTAGTACAGTGCAATGTGTGTGCCCAGGGCCTGTAAGGCAACTGCTACTAGTGGGCCTGCAGCACTGATTGCCCCACCCACACAAGCAGCCTTTCAAAGGATTCTCAGACCTGCCACTGCAGTGCCTGCATGCAGTCTCTACTGCCATGTCGAGCTGGCAAGTGCACCCACTTCCCAGGCCCTAACCTTCCCTTTTATTACATGTGAGTCACCCCTAAGGTAGGCCCAAGGTAACCCTGTGGGCAGGGTGCAGTGTATGTGAAAGGTAGGACATGCACTGATGTGCGCGACATGCCCTGATAGTGAAATACAGTGTATTTCTTTTTTCACTATTGAAAGGCTATCAGTCCCATAGGATAGAATGGGAGTTTATTTATAACATCTTATAAGTATAACTTCCCATTGGGACCAGATAGAAACATGGAGGTTAGTATGCCTGAACTCAGAATATAAAAATGCATCTTTTAGTAAGGATATTTATATTGTGTGTTTGAAAATACCACTTTTAGAAAGTGGGTATTTTCTTGCTTAGCCATCCTGTGTGCCTCTGCTGGTTTGTGGATTGACTGGCTTCGAAGTGACAGGGGATAGAGATGTGCATTCACTGTAGACAGCCACTGGGGGGTTGAGGTGTGTCCTGCCTTTCCTGGATGAGTCAGGGCTGGGCTGAATAGACCTGGGCTTTCTTTAACCTGAATGGGCCTCGTCTGCCTTACAAAATACTGTCTCCACCTCCTGCCGGGAAGCTGGACCAGAGAGGACAGAACTGGTTTTGACTGAGCACAGAGCCTCTCTGCCACAAAAGAACAAAGAGAAATGGAATATAAATACTGGGGCCCAGACCCCAGAACTTTAGATTACTTCTGGACTCAAGAGGAACCTCTGCCAAGGAGAAAAGCTGGGAAAGCTGAACGAGACGTACTGCCCCTTTGCTGTGTGCTGTCTGCGGTTGGCCTGCAGTGGCTGTTTCTACCAAGGAGAGAACAAATACTTTGCTGTGTGCTGTGTATCCTGCTTGAAGAAGATCTCCAAGGGCTTAAAGTAGAGCTTCCCTCCTATTCTGGAGTCTCAGGGACACAAAGACTTCACCACCAGCACCCCTGAACGTCCTTGCGGGGAGTTCTGACCTGCCAAGAGGTGCCTGTTTCTGTGTCGGGCCTCTGGAGGTTGTTCCTGCTGTTGGGAGCTGGAAAAGAGATGCAACTAAGAGAAGCGTGATGCATCTGCACCCGTTACTGATGTATCGCTGCTCTGCGGGAAGAATTTCCACACATCGCCATCGTGCCACTGAAGGAACCGACACAGCACCTGCCTGCGGCTGTAGAAATCGCTGCACCCTGAATCCCGTGCACCGACCTCCAAAGTCCGAGATCACCACACTGACTCCGACGCAGGCCCTGCTGTGCGGCTGCAAGAACCGACGCATTGTGGGACCCCGGCTGGAGAGATCACCGCAACGCCGTTGCCACTGCCGACGCATCCCCGAATCCCCACGCATCACACCGGGGCGCCAAGTCTACATCAATGCCGGGGCCGCAGTAAGAAACCGACGCATCACCTCCCCGCACAGTAAGAAACCGATGCATCACCTCCTCTTTAGTAAGGAACCGACGCATCACCTCCTCTGCGTGGCAGTAAGGAACCAATGCATCATCTCCCCTGGAGTAAGGAACTGACGCATCACCTTCCCAGGGCATAAGGAGCCGATGCATCACCTTCTCTGCGGCTGTTTTTGTTTATGATTTTGACGCATCCAAGTACTTTGTGTTGAAAGTGTCTAGCAGACCCCCACCGGGGAATGATCCAAAATCCCTGGTGCATAGTGTACAACCTCTTCAAGGTCTACAACATGGACGTGGTGTGTGAAGAAGTAATCAAGTTGTGAGAAGGAGCCATGTGGGGCCGAGTAATAATTGTATTGCTTCAGGTGTGGGTTGTGAGTTCTCCAAAGGTCAATTAAACCCATTGCAAACACAAAGGCTGGAAGAGCCTCGCCATCTGTATGCCCCGTGCGGTGCTTAGTCTGTCAAGGTTGGGATCCATTACCGTATTCATGCCCTCCAGCAGGAGAACCCCGGTGGGCAGCTCTAGCCAAAGATGCATTTCTTGCACCAACAAAATGTCCGGGGAGTGACGCCTGATGTGTTGCAGAACTAGTGTACGCTTAATTTTATTACCAAGCCCATTCTCAATCTAGGTCCAAAGGTGAATGTGACTATATCATGCCCCCTCCATAGAAGTGATCATGTGAGTGAAGTGGCCCTACCCCGGCCTGCAAGTCTCGCAGCATACCCCGTCCTCGCACCTATAGGCATATTGTGCTGATGAGCAAACGGTTTCAAAAACTCAACAAAAAAAATACAACCCCGTGAACTCCCCCCTTCCTGCTTCCCTGCATCATGAGTTGCAAACTACCCACTTCCCCAACCTGCAGAGTGCCTGTCGCCCAAACTTGTGCATGCAACTACAGGAGGGCATTACTGCTGCCAACGTGAACTGCTCGGAGTATCGGAGTATGATGCAGCTAATCTTCGTATTCCCAGACAGTAGGGTGTAACCAGGTCTTATCATCTTGGGGGGCCCGGCTCTCCCTACCCGACTTAACACCTGGAGGCCCAGGACCTGCATCTCTCCCCACGGGCTCTCTCGTTGCAGGTCCCCCTCCATAAAACTTTTCCACTTGCCCCAAAACAAATTAAACAGTGGTACCAGTTCAGTGCCCGTTCAGCCAGAGTTCTTCATTTATCAAGAGCAGTCTTTCGATGGGACGGGCTGGGCGAGGCCCCTAGGGCCTGTGATCTAGGATGTTGTCTCTAGGAGGGGTCTCTGTCTTAAGACCCCTTCCGTGTCCAGCCACTCGCCAGCCCTCCAGCCAATCCCAGGCCTCCTCTGGGTCGTGAAGTGCAGTGTTTTACCATCAGCAATGATGCAGAGTTTGGCGGGGCATAACATCATAAACTTGATGGCCTTTTTCCTAAGGGTCTTCTTGACTGAATCGAAGCTCCGTCTAAAGCGTTGCACCTGGAGGGTGACATCCAGGAAAAACAGATAGTAGAGTTCTCATAATGTAAATAGCCATGGGATCGAGCCGATTGTAGGATCGCACCTGGGTCTCTGTAGTTAAACACCCGAGCTATCAATGTAAGCAGGGGGGCGGGGCAGCAGCCTCAGCGCCAAATGCGCCCTTTCGATGGAGAAGTACTTGGAGAGCCTTTTTTGGGTGGAGGGTGTTTAGCATGAGGTCCTCCAGGAAGAGATCTGCTGCTTGTCCCTCCGTTCCCTCGGGGACCCCAACCACACGGATATTATGGTGTCGGGCCCTGCCCTCCTGGTCCTCCAAGCGAGCTACAACTTCAGTATGCTGTTTAGTGAGGTTGGCGACCTGTTCCTCCAGTCTTTTGGTTTTAGACATTAGGCTCCTATCTGCGTCTTGGCCGTAGCGACCTTATCTGCCGGGGTGACAGAACATTAAAATATATGGTCAGTTCAAACAAACCTTTAAGAAAAACCCTTAAGAAAAAAATGTAGGAATTGGGGCAAAACTGGAAATAACATTTCAGATGCTGCAGCTGGTAGGTGGACAAGCAGATGAATTTATTCTCTTTTGTTGTCACGTTCTATGTACACGAACATGTTGGAAATTACCATCTTTTGCATCATGTTCCCCCAGTTTTTTGCCTTCTGTAGCTGAGCCGATTTTGGATGGCCATAGGATTCTGCACACTATACTTCTGCTAACCAGTGGTAAAGTGCTTGAGCTCTCGCTTTTAAACATGCTAAAATTGGCATATACCTAATTGACACATTTCATTAACTTTTAAGTCTGGTATAACATGTACCCAGGGCTTGTAAATTAAATGCTAATATTGGGCTGCTGTATTCATTGTGCCGCCCACTGCAGTAGCATTGTAAAACATGTCTACAGATCTGTCATTGCAGCCTGGTTGGGCAGTTTTAAGCTGCCTTTTTGATCTGGCAAGGTAAACTTTTTGCCAGGCTTAAACCTTCCTTTTTCATACTTATAATTAGGCCTGGGAGGAATTTAAATTATGCAAGAGTAATCGAAGTAATTTCTGTAATTCTGCGTTACTCTTGACATGGAATTACCAATATTAACGCAAATGCGCCCGCTTGCTTAATTAAGAGTAATTTTGGGAGGGAAAAAATCCTACAGCGGGAGCACATTTAGCGAGTGCCAGGGGCTGCTCACACTGCTGTTTATGTTCTGTTGCATTTAGCGCTATTTTCTTAGCACAAAATGCGTCCTTGCATCCATTTTGGATGCAAGGGTACTTTTGCGCTAAGAAACCAGCGATAAATGCTTTGAATAAGTTAAGGGAGAAATCCTACCCCAAGTGCGTGTGGGTACTCATGCTCGCTATTCAGTTTCTGTTGCATTAAGTGCTATGTCTTACCACAATGTGCACCCTTGCATCCATTCTGGACTTCAGGGGGCATTTTTTGCATTAAGAAACTCTTCTAGCGTAATTCTGCGTAATCTTGTGGAATTTGTGGGAAATTCCGTGTGATTACTCTACACAGAATTACATGAATTATCCCCACCTCTACTTATAACTCCCACCTAAGATGGGCCCTAAATGCCCATAAGGCAGCAGTGTGCATAGTATTTCAAAACGAGGACATGCATATTTAAGGTTTTACATATCCTGGCAGTGAAAAACCTCCAAAGTAATTTTTCACTGTAGGAAGGTTGGCTCTCCTGTAAGGAAACACTGGGTTGCATTCTAACAACTTATAATGCCTTTTTTTGGTTTGGGAGCAGCTAGAAAAACTGATTCAAGGACTTACATGAATAGTATTTTAAAATCCAACTTAATTGTAAAGTCGGATTTTATGTTACTATTTTGAAAATTACACTATTAGAAAGTTGTCATTTCACTTTCTAGGCCAAATGTGCTTTTCTGCCAGTGTCACCTGACTGCCGAACGGCTCCCCTGTGGTGAGATGTGGATTCCTCCCCGATAGTGGACAAAAGGCTTGAGAATGGAGAGGTTTTTCTCTTCCTTGAACAAGATCGCCTGGGGACAGTGCGTAATGTCGGTGGTTCCCGGTGCTCGGCACCGGCACTTATTTGCCAACACCGGCGCTTCGGATAGTCTGCCACAAGGTGGCGCTGTCTGCTAATTTCGAAATGATCACAACAGGTAATTATTAATTCAATCGACATTAAAAATGACTATTACCTGCAACCCAAACCATTCTTATGTCTTTGGGGGTCTGAAATAGTCTGAATTGTCACACTTGTACGAGTGTGATGGTTAGTAGTTGTGTTGGTACTGTCATTGGCAGCACTGGCAGAGGCAATGTGTGGTGCAAGCTGCTGTGACCTCCTGACGAGAGCCCTGGCACTTATTATTTTTCAAATTAAGCACTGCCTGAGGGGTTGTGCCCAACCCATTCCTGAGCTTAAAAGGGTACCTGCCCTGCTACTAGCAGATGTAGTTCATAACTTTGCGTGCCTCCCTTTGTCTTCCTAGCCATCTTGTATCCATACCCAGTGGGAGGATGGAGCTACCCCAGATCTTGTTTTGAGTGACCACAAAGGAGGGTTTGGCCATTATCGTACCCACACCTCTGGGTGGGTACAGGGAGCTCTGATCAGGGGAAGAAGGGTTCTGCCAATGCTGGCTTTAGTTGGAGAAGTGCACTATGCAATAGCGTACAGCAGAACACACAGGAAGTGCTGCAAAAGTGGGTAAGGTCACCCAGAGGAACTTTTCCGCCATTGGTCAGAGAGTGGCTAGGAATTTCCCTCACCCACAGGTTGGCACTGGGCATAAAAGTGGTATCCCCAGTACTCCCCTCAGAACAGTCCCGGACCTGTGAAGAAGGACTGCTTTGCTGGATGGAGAACCTTAGAGAAGACTGGTCTTGCTTGCCTTGAAACTAGGTTCTCAGAACTGACTCCAAGGGTCAATTAGCTGACCTCCTGTTTGAGCTGCTGGGACACAAGAAGCTTCCAGAGGCCTTGTGCTGCAGATGACCAGTTCCAACTAGACCCTGCTGCTGGCTTCTCCTGGAATGATTCTTTTTTATTTATTTATTGCATTACCAAATTACATACTACAGCATGCGTAGAGCGCCCACGCTGCAGCAGAGCAGGATAGAACATAGGATACATTGATTTTCCCACCCACCCTTGGTTTAACCATAAACAATCATCAGAACATGCAGAGCAGTGTAACGTGATCCATTCACACTTATAGTTGATTTACACTTCCAGGTCTTACAAAACAATACTAACACAAATATGCTAGTTACTCATAAGCAGTTATGACATGTCCGGGTGCTCCATCAGGTACGCAGTCAGAGGTGACCTTAGGTCTGGATGACACCGGCAACTCCTCAGCATATACATCCATTTGTTCTTTACGATACACAAGGTCCTTGATCCATTCAACCAAAGTTGGGACAGTTATACCCCCCCAATGCATTGTGACAGCACATTTTGCAAACAAAGTAGAAATAGCAACTATACGTCTGTTACATGGCTTTATCTTCTTCATCAGCCCCAGCAGACAGAGTTCCGGCGTGCACTCAACCGGTTCCAGGGTCATGTCAGTTAATACCTGCGCAACGTGCTGGCAGAAGTTGTGTATGAATGAATTTGTACTTGTAAAGCGCACTGCTACCCTGAGGCATCCTGGCGCTGAACGCATACCGCTGTGGAACCCTTCCTGGTTTTTCCCTGTGAAATGTCCACTCCTGGGCACCCCCAAGGTGAAGCCAGGCATCCCAGCGCTGGTGGGGCCGTTGTGGAGATTAAGCAAGCTATTGCCGACAGTTGCAGAGTGGGACCCATGATTAGAATAGGCACCGAGGCGAGAATTATCAGGTCCGAGGAAGTTGAGCCCATGACCCGCCGAGGCGGGAATTGAACCCTGGTCCCGGGCCAGATCTCTGCATCAGGGTCTGCCGCTCTAACCATTGAGCCACACTTCTCCTTGTATAGCAGCACATCCCCAGGCCAGGTGCATGAAGTTCGCACCATCATCCCCGCATCTGACACATATAGCGTCCTCCCGTAATCCAAATCTCATCAATTGTGCGGGGTGTAATAAAGCTGATGTAAGTATTTAAAATGTATTATTCGGAGGTTGCAGTTGGCAGTCAAGCGTCCGGTCAGTGCACAACATACCTCCCAGTCCTCCCGGGTCATAGGGACAACCAGCTCATTATTCCACTTATCAAGAGATGAGGATTTAGACACATTTTCCCGCTGGGAAGCGCAGTATAGTCTAGTAATCAGCCCCGTGCTCTCCCCCACTGTTAATACCACTTGTAACGCTTTCAGCATCTGTGGCTCTTGAGGGTACTCAGGAAAAAGTGTTCTCACAGCCATGGACAATCTAGTGTATATAAACCCGTGCATTGACTTATAAGCTTGCCCAGCCAGAAAGTCATCGAGGGACAGGAACAGCCCATTAATATACATGTCCCCGAGCTTAGTGACTCCTGCATTTTGCAAGACGCTCATTGCTCCGCGTTCCTGCGCTGCGGGGATACCAGGGTGCGCAGCAATTGGCATGGCTGGCACATACAAATACTCCCTCCCTGCCCGAGCACCCAGAGCTCTCCAAGCCCTGACGGTGCTCCTGACCGTGCTAATCTCTTTTCTGGAACCCCCATCACTATTATGTAGGACCATAGCGGTAAGCAGGATTGGAAAGGTGGTGTCCTCCTCCACAGCTAAGTGTGGCAAATAGCGCTGGGGGAAATGCCAGTAATGCGTGAATTGCGCCTGTGCACACAAATAGTACAGACGCAGATCGGGCGCCTCAAACCTCCCCCCCAATTCGAACGTCAACGTCAGAGTGCCCCGCCACATCTCGGTTGCTTACAGGCCCACACCAGGGCCAACAAACAGGACTGCAATGTTTTAAATAGTGCTATATTCAGAGCTATCAGAATATTATGAACAAGGAGAGGAGCTTGGGAAGAATAGTCATCTTCACCACCACAATTCTATCTGCCAGGGACAACGGGAGACGCGTCCATCGGGCGACTTGTTTTGAACTTTTAGTTATCATGTGCCCATAATTCATACTGAGCACCGTATCAGGGTCTTTGTGCACCCTGACCCCCAGATATTTAACTGGCTCTGTTGACCAGGCAAGTGGGTACTCCAAGACCGTTTCTTGCGTGCATTCAGTTAGTGGGAAAACCGTGGATTTTGCCCAATTTATTCCCAACCCTGAGTGTCTCTCAAATATGACGTACTATAGTATGGATGCCAGATGTGTAGCCGGCTCCCGGACGTATAGCAACATGTCGTCCGCATTCAGTGAGATGGCAAGCGGGCCGAAATCCCAGAGCGGCATTAGCATGCCCCTGCCTGATCTTACACGCCAAAGGCTCGAGCGCCAATGAAAAAGGCATCAAGGAGAGGGGGCAGCCCTGCCTGGTACCCCTGCAAATTGTGATTGGACACGATACCCACCCATTAACCCGTATCCTGGTGACAGGGCCTGTGTACAGAAGGCACACCCACTTCAGGAATAATGGCGGTATCCTCATTCTCTGCAAGACCACAAACATGTACCCCCACTGAAGCGAGTCGAAAGCTTTCGCCGCATCTAGGAGCACCGCTACAGCCGCGAGCTCGGGATCTAACTGATGCAGCACTGCAAAAATGGTACGTAGGTTATGCACGGTTGATCGCTTGGGCACAAATCCCAATTGGTCTGGGAGTATCAAATTGGGGACCAGGGGCTGAAGCCTATTAGCAATAATGTTCGCCAATATTTTGGTGTCAATATTTATAAGGGACAATGGCCTATACGACTCACACGTATTCGCTTCTTTGTCCAGATTTAACAGCGTTACAATAAGCGCTTCCTTCAGAGTGGGGGGCAGAACACCAGTTTCGTATGCTTCTGCAAATACCTCCAGCAGCCTCAGAGCCAGAGCCTCAACATACGTTTTATAAAACTCGCTAGGCAGCCCATCTAACCCAGACGCTTTGCTGGATGGCAGTGCCATGCCATTATAGTTTCTGTGACGTCTTCTACCATAAAAGGCTCTTTTAAATATTCCCGCTGACCATGGGACAACCACCCCAGCGCAATATCATCCAAATAGCCAGAGATCTCACTATCGCTCGCCGACGGCCTGTTCCCATATAGATCTGAGAAAAGGTTAAACAACACCTTGCTAATCTCGGGAGTGGTGTACTGAGAAATTGAGTCACTACCTAACATCTCTACGATATGCTCCTGCCCCTTTGGAAGAGCCAATTTATGCACCAGAGAGCGACGGGGCCTGCCACACTCCCCGTAAGTGCGCGCCTTCCATCTCCTGGACCTATGCAATATCTCCTGTTGCGCAACCCGATTATACTCCGAAACCAATTCTCTAATTTGAGCTAAGAGTGTTGACGAGGGGCACTGTTCATACCGACGTGCCAGCGCATTTATCTCCTCGACTAGGCCCTGTAGCCTATTCCGAAGTGCTTTTAATATTTAATGCACCTGCCTGCGCCCCAATGCATTCCCCCCAAATGGTGACTTTGAGAGCCTCCCAAAGTGTGCCTGCCCCATCAACCGAACCTTCATTTTCAAGGAAAAAATTCGGAATAATCGTGGCCTGAAACACAGGGTCCAGGAGGGACGACGGCTGCAGCCGCCACTGAAACAGCGGCCTGGCAAGAGCAGGCACTGCCAGCTTGAGGAGCACGGGAGCATGGTCAGACAGTGTTTTTGCCAGGTGCTTAACTGTCACAGTCCATGGGCCCACCTCCTTGGAGACCAACCAGTAATCCAACCTGGACCACGACCCATGCACCGTGGACACGGAAGTCCCCTCTCTCCCAGCAGGGTTTCGGCTCCGCCAGATATCTATGATACCCTTGGCCTCCATCAGCTCGGCGAGCATCTGTGCGACCTGTTTCCCCTGCCGCATCGTGTCAGCAGACCGATCCAACCGAGGATCCAGGTACACTTTAACCCCTTTACCGCGGCCGAAATTCCGCCGCGGTGCGGCGGCTTTGAAGAGTGGGCGGGGCCGCGTCGGCCAACAGACGTGCGCAGCACTACAGAGGTAGTGCTCGCGACGGCCGTTGGCCAACAGAAGCAGCGAACGGGTTAAGGTCCCCGCCCCTTATCACTACAGAGGGGGAAAGGACACAATACGCCTCCAAACATCATTGTAGAAGGCAGGGTCCTCAACATTAGGCAGTAAGTGTTGACTAAAAGAACATTCGTGCCACCCAGTTTGCCCTGCACCAGGAGCACCCGACCCTGCTCATCCGCCTCAGTCTTAAGCAGAGTGAACAGGGTACCCCTTTTGACCAACAGTAGTAGAATACGAGGAATACGATGCTGCCACTCGCACCGCTGCCCAGCGAGCCCCCACATTTTGTTTCGAATGCTTGGTGAGATGCGTCTCTTGCAGAAACACCACCTGTATGTCATTCCTATCGAGAAAAGCTAACACATTGCAGGTCTTTTGGGGTTGTTGAGACCGCGTACATTCTATGTTATTAATTTAATAGTACCACCCAGACATGCATTTCCAAATCATAACTTGCAAGATCCCACATTGAGGATCTCCTAGTGAGACCAAAAGTGTTTGATAATATACTGCATTTATATTGCACTGCACCTGCAACAGATCACCCCCACCCCCCAACCCACACACCCACTTCAGCACCCCCAACTTGCTAAAGACTGCCCAAGGAAAAACGAACAAACCCCCCAAAAAACCATCTCCCTGTAAAAAAAGTGGGGTACACCTATTGGGAAATGCTAGAGTACAGTCAGCCTCCCACTGAGCCAGGAGGTGGCCGAACATGTCCATTGTATCAACATGACAGTCCAGCTAGAGTCCAGTGCCCATGAGACATCACACATCCAGTACCCCTACGATACTCTCACAGCCGTCAGGGTATATGTCCCAATCCATGACCTCCAGCGCATTCAAATGGCAGCAACAAACCCATGACAACCTAGCAGTGATATACAGTCACAGGCAATCACTCACTGCTCCTCTTCGTCAGGCTCGCTAGCAGTGTCACTGCACCGTTTTTTCAGGGATTTAGCATGTTCCATGGTGGCCTTAGGATCATTGTAGATCTTGGCAGACCCTTACGACCCAATTCTCAGGCGGTCCGGGTAGAACATAGCATACAGGATGTTTTCCGCCATCAGCAGCTTCTTGACTGGTACAAATTCCCTCCTCGCTGCCTGGACTGATGCAGTGAAATCCGGATAAAAGGCCAACTCGTTTCCCTGATAGTTAATAGAACCTTTTTCACGTGCCATGCAGAGGATCGAGTCCCGGTCTCTATAATTTAGCAACAGCGTGATGATCAGGCGCGGCGGGGGGGCCCAGGGACCGGACGAGCAGCCAGCGAGTGAGGTGCTCGTTCCACGATCAACATGGTGGCAGATTTTCAGACCCAAAAATGTCTTTAAGCATCACCTCAACATAGATCTCCAGCTTCCCAGTGTTGGTCGATTCCGGCAGGCCCGTTATTCTCAGATTGTTCTGCCTCGATTTGGCCTCCAAATCCTCATTCTTCGCCTGGATGACAGCCAAGACTTTTTCCATGTTCAGAGCTTTATTGGACACACTTTGAAGGTCATCCTCAGCCGTGGACACACGCTTCCCCACCTCGCTTACCCTGCGCCCTGTTTGTCCAGCTTCGCAGACATATGGTCCATACGCAAATTTAGAGCGTCAATCTTGCCATCTATCGACTGCAGACTGTGCTGCATTGCCAGTAGTGTTGCCTCAAGCGTAGGGGTGGTATCGGTTGGGGCATCTAACTCTGAGTCCGAGTTATGCCTTTGTTGCAACCTCCCAGGCTTGCGCATTTCAAACGTTAGGCGGGATTGAGTCTTATCTGTTTTACCCATTGTGGACATTCCCTTGTCACACCAGCTACGTCCACTGAGAGCCACAAGAGAGGTGAATAATCACTCCACAGGGAGGGTGACCCAAACCGACGTTATATTAAGTGAATCCTGGTCCCAACCAGCGCACCAGATCTTGGCATCAGCAATGCGATGAGGCACCCACAGGAACCTACAGCCGCGGGCTGCAGCGACGCAACCTCTCCACTGGGGCACACCACCTCTAGGGCAGCGGACCCAGGCCCACGAACGCTGCTTATGACAGTGCCTCTCTGAGCCCAGACGCCCACACCAGGACTCCTAGGCCTCGACCGTAGCGCCCTCAGTCAGGGGCCAGAATCCCACCACGAGCTGGCACACGCGGCCGATAGGCAGTCAACCACACTGTGCCAGGGTGCACCGCCTCACCATGCGCCCGGGGTCGGCCACTTCAGCACACCTAATGTACTCTGCATTTCACAGGCCAAGGTGATTAAGAAGCTTTTGCGCACGCTGTGCTCTAGTCCAAGGAAGCAGCGTGAGTAGGCGAGGGAAACGCTTTCCGTGATGCAGCAGTTATCCAGGGGACGCAGCTCGCCGCAACAGGCCTCATCTCCGCATCCCATCTCCCCCGCACTGGCAGTTCTCGCTATAGCTCCAGGGCAGCAGGGCACCCGCCACTCCACTCACGGCACACACAGCTCCGCAGTCCGGGGACAGCAGGCCGTGCAGCACCACAGCAGGTACCAGCGTCTCACCAGCGAGGCGGAAGCAGCACGGCACAGGCAGGCCCCTAGACAGCAGTCAGGGCTCTGCAGCACTGCAGGGACCTGCAACCCACACACTTACTGTAGAATCAAGTGCACAGGGCTCAGGACCCCGCAGCACCAGCAAGCTCCACGCGGTCCCGGCAGCGGTCACAGATCTGCCTGCAGCATCCAGGGAAGCGTGCGATCTTCAGCCGCGCGGGGTACCCGCCATTTCGTCTCTGCCACCGCGTCGCATCAGGCAGAATTCTCCACACTGCCTCAGTCTTACGGCAGGAAGCCACTTTAGTCATCACCCGGCCTCATTTGCAATGCCGTGCCACAGTATATAGCGCTGGCTGCCACGTTATAAGGCAGGATAATGGGCGGACTGAAGGTTTGGCCGGCAGAGCTGCACTAAGGTGCAGTCATCTTGCCGCGCTCTCTCTAGCGCTCCCCTGGAATGATTCTTGACCCCCAAGTGCTGTCCCCATGGTCCTGGACCCTTGGCTGGTGTCAAAGTATACTCCTCCTAAACTTTCCTGGGACTTAGAAATTTTTTGCCAACTTTTTGCTCTGAGAACCAGGACCAACCTACCAAGCTGATCCAATGAAGGTGCATCACCGCTGGGCCAAAGATCCAGGTTGGTTCCGCTATGTTCTTCTCCGCATCAGCAAATCCCATCCAGCAGGACTTCAAGGAGAATGCGTCTGCCTGTGGAGCCCTCTTTGACTACAGCCTGCAGTCTTGCTCCGCTGGAATAATCTGAGCTCCAAAAAAAGTTCCTAATTTTGATGGTAGAAATCTCCACTGGCAAAGATGGGAAAAGTATCCGGCAGGCAAGGGGACTTCTCTGGCATGAAATTGTAATTTCTCCTGCTTAAAGCTTTCCCGCTAAAAGTCAACAGCTTCACCAGGACCCTGTCCTGAGGCTATCCAACGACATGGGGCCCTCTACGGCCACAGCCTACTGCCATGCCCCTCTGAGGATTTTTTACTTCCATCCCAGAGTCTAAGTCAGAAGGTAACATTTTTCATCAGGGCGAACCTGGTCCCTGTACCCAACCAATGCTCTGTTGCGCTTGGCCTTAACTTTAAACTTTGAGCTGGTCTAGCACGACCAGGTAACCGCCGTTGGCACCTAATGCATTTTGGTGCAATTTTGAACCTTAAACTTTAAAAATTCATAACTCTGGTACTACTAATTGGATTTTTCATATTTTTGGTGTCCTGTTATTTAATGAAAGTTACTCTAATTTTCTAAATAGGTTTGGGATTTTTCTTGTGTTGTGTTTCCTGTTTATTACTGTCTTAGCAATGCATTAATACTGTGCACGTTGTCTCTAAGTAAAGCTTGACTGCTTTTGTCTCAAGCTAGTAGAAGGTTAACACATGTTTATCTAGTGACTTGTGTGGTACACCCTGACAAGTATTGTGGATATTATTTGAAGTGGGATCTGATTCCCTTCAACAAATAATCTAGTTTCTTACAAAACCACTTCTAACTTTTTACCTTTGGCCCTGCTGAAACCTTGGGAGTGCTGTGAGATAACTGCTACTTTGTGAAGAAAAGTGTAGTGCGTGCACTGCATCATGTTGGTTCCTGTTGTAGAAAGCCACATAACCAACTTGCATAATTTAGAATGTAATCACATACTTGCCACTATGGACAGCCCAAACAAGGAAGCTAAGTCAATGAACGCTGGACACTATGAGAAAATATTGCTACAATAACTAATGAGCAATATTGAAGACATCAGCATTATCAGCGCAAAACTAGAAAGGTAATTGCTGGTGAGATGATGCATGTGAAGTCCCATGATGGTGTTTGATTAGATAAAAAAGGGTCAGACACTGAAAAGCACATGGACATTAGAGGTTTACTCAATGTGTAAGATATGCTCTTGTGAATGCTTCATGAATATCTTTGCTAATTTATACACAGAAGCAAAGAACATTTTGTTGGAGGCACTGCTGGTCCATGGAAGTAATTTACTAATGAGGAGCACAGGAGCAAATCCCATGCTTCTCTTTTGGGAATCATCAAAACTACTGTAGGATTTGCTACTATGTCACTGTAGAGAAGATTATCCTTTGCTAAGCCTGCCTGGGTCAATCCCTGGACTAGGCTTTATTGTTCCCTCAGCTGTTACTGATGTTAGGCATTTGGAGCTGGGATTTCATATCTATTAATACAACTAACATTAAGTATATGGCTTTCAAACTGTACAAACCGTCCAAGCAGGCAATGTGTCTCAGAATTTGTCTATTTGGGAGTCTGCTTAAGTGGTGATAGGGGATGTGGTGGAAGTAAACCAACAATTGCACAATCCCTTTAGATTCTTGATTCATAGATCTGATGCTTTAAAGAAATATACTGAAAGGTCCTCCTTACATCTCTGTCACAATAAAGAAGCAGGGTTTACAATCTTATTCTCTGTGGTTCTGCCTTTTGTAAAAGGCCCCTCTATTTTGTTTTACTTTAAAAATGTACATATCCTTTTGTGTGCTACCAATATTTGAGGGATTCTGGTGACATCCTGGCCACTCCTCTAGAAGAACAAAATTGTCTTTAATCTTAGCTATTTTCCCAATGAGGTCCACTCTGAATATTCAGATTTCCACCAGAATATGCAGCTCTACCCATGTGGCTTCCTCCATCACATGTCCAACAATGGTTGGTCTATGATCAGGACATTTATACTAAGACACCCTTAACAGATGAGGCTTGGGGACAATATCCCTATTTACATCCCATACTACAGGGACTAATTATCCCAACCCATCCACCCAGGGCTGGACAGGCAATATGAGACACTGGGAAATCCCCCAGTAGGTTGATGATCAGAGGGTAGTTTTAAGAGAGGATGGACAGAGGGATCATCAGCAATCCAGCTAGGCAAACAGCCCTGATGGAAAGAATAACATTTTATTTTAAACTTGTATATAATGTGTGCCCCCAAATACTCATGGAGATGGTCTGACTCACTTGTCACACTCATGCTACACATTATGGGCTAGCATTAAGACATTTTCAGGGTTGCATTTAACTGCAATACAACACACGTGTTGTCTAGGAGAAAAAATAGACCAGTCTACTACACCTTACCAAAATCATGAGTCTCCAGAACTGTACCAGGTGTCTGATTCCTAAGTTGCCTTTGGGTTTCCACGGCCACCTCCACCATTCTTCGTTGCATGGGACATTCACTACTTGCACCTTTCATTCTCTTCTCTGCGACAGTGAGGTCCTTTAAACTCATATCATGGCCTCCCTGAAAAAAATCCTCTGGCTCCCTTGCAGTTCACAGATGGGCAGGCAGCAACCCAGTATTCATGGAGAAGGACTGGAGCCCTACCTTACTATCAGGTCTCATAGACCACCCAATTTATAGTTGTTGCCTCCCACCCTTGCCAACTCTCTCCATTAGGAGTGTTCCCAGATTGAAGCTTACTGCTCTGCTTCTAGGCCAATTTCATCACAATGGGGCTGTTTCACGAAAGCATTTATGTGGAAGGGAAGATGTACTACTGGAGGACTATTTTACGTAGTCATACATACCTTTGTGATTTAGGCCCAAAATATCCAACTTCCTATCAGTAAAAGCATATAAGGGTCCCAGTACTTTCTATTTCTGCAAATTGTATATGAATTGTGACTGAATATTCCCAATCCATAACCACTGTGGAAGTTTAGGAGCCAGTAAGTAAAGACATGTTGGGACCGATTCGCAAAGGTAAACTTAGACCTGAAGTCTATGTTTAGACCTAAAGTTTAAGTTAAGACTTCAGGTCTAAAGTTAGACTAAAGGTCTAAAGTTAGACTTTAGGTCTAAACTTAGACTTCAGGTGTAATGTAAATTTTAGGTCTAAACTTAGATTTCAGGTCTAAACTTGGGGCCCTATTCACAAAGGTAAAGTTAGAACAAAAGTCTAACAGACCAAAGTCTAACTTTACTACTTTTCAGTATTCACAAAGGTATGTTACTACTAGTAACTTTACTACTAGTAAAGTTACTACTAGTAAAGTTACTCATAGTAAAATTACTCATAGTAAAGTTACTAGTAGTAACTTACCTTTGTGAATACCAAAAAGTAGTAAAGTTAGAATTAGGTCTAAGTTTACTACTTAAGTCTAAGTTTACTACTTTTTGGTATTTACAAAGGTAAGTTACTACTAGTAATTTTACTACTAGTAAACTGAACACAAGTAAAATTATTAGTAGTAAAGTTACTAATAGTAACTTACTTTTGTGAATACTGAAAAGTAGTAAAGTTAGACTTTTGGTCTAACTTTGCCTTTGTGAATCAGGCCCTTGGACTTTAGGGGCCTGATTCACAAAAGTAAACTTAGACCAAAAGTCTGCGTTTAGACCTGAAGTCTAAGTTTAGACCTAAAGTCTAACTTTACTACTACTAAAGTTAGACTTTTGGTCTAAGTTTAGACCAAAAGTCTAACTTAGACCAAAAGTCTAACTTTAGTAGTAGTGTAGTTAGATGTTTGGTCTAAGTTAGACTTTTGGTCTGAACTTAGACCAAAAGTCTAACTTTAGTAGTAGTAAAGTTAGTCTTTAAGTCTAAACTTAGACTTCAGGTCTAAACTTGAAGCCCTATTCACAAAGGTAAAGTTATAACAAAAGTCTAACTCAGACCAAAAGTCTAACTTTACTACTTTTCAGTATTCACAAAGATATGTTACTACTAGTATCTTTACTAGTACTATTAGTAACATTACTACTAGTAAAGTTACTAGTAATAAAGTTACTAATAGTAAAATTACTAACAGTAAAGTTACTAGTAGTAACTTACCTTTGTGAATACCAAAAGTAGTAAACTTAGACTTAGGTCTAAGTTTACTACTTAAGTCTAAGTTTACTACTTTTTGGTATTCACAAAGGTAAGTTACTACTAGTAATTTTACTACTAGTAAACTTAACACAAGTAAAATTACTAGTAGTAAAGTTACTAATAGTAACTTACTTTTGTGAATACTGTAAAGTAGTAAAGTTAGACTTTTGGTCTAACTTGAACTTTGTGAATCGGGCCCTTGGACTTTAGGGGCCTGATTCACCAAAGTAAACTTAGACCAAAAGTCTAAGTTTAGACCTGAAGTCTAAGTTTACTACTACTAAAGTTAGACTTTTGGTTTAAGTTTAGACCAAAAGTCTAACTTAGACCAAAAGTCTAACTTTAGTAGTAGTAAAGTTAGACTTTAGTTCTAAACTTAGACTGTTGGTCTAAGTTTACTTTTGTGAATCAGGCCCTAGGTGTTAACTTGGACTTCAGGTCTAAAGTTAGACTTCGGGTCTAAGTTTACCTTTGTGAATCAGGCCCATGTAAAAGTATGTAAAAGAGTACTATAGGAGTACTGTTTAGGTACTTTAAATACCTTTGTTTAAAGCCCCAAAGTAAGGCAAAGGCTCGCTTGTCCCACCACATCTCCTGCACCGCAGGATATTCCTAGGCACATTTCTCTCATTCACCTGGTAGAACCTGTTTGAAAATCATACGTCAGGTCCTGACTTTGGAAACTTGGTGAGAACAGGTATCATGATGTTCTAAGACAAATATATTGATGGGACACTGATACCGGCGGCTGACCCTTTGCAAGGAAAATGGCTATTGCCCAAATGAATTGGCCTTAGTTAAGCACCACCCATCAATCATTTACTACAAAATATGCTGATTCAGCCCACATTATGTTCAGATAACAGACACGATTGATGAACAGGACTATATAAATCATGCTAGTTTGAGTAACAACTGGATTTTTCCTATGTGCTTGGCATTAAAGTTCAGCTAAACCCAACCAACTGCAAACTGCAGCCCAGAGAGGGGAGGCGCGTCTTTCAAGCTAGAACATGAAGCAGCTGGCCGCAGTCCTGTGCCTCGCGCTGCTGTCCCTGGGCAATGCCGTCAGCCCCGTGGAGCCCGTGCCGCCATTACCCATCCCACCGCTGTTATCTGAAGACTGCAACGCCACCGAGCCTCAAGCGTCCTGGGCCCTCGATGAGATAAACAAAGACCGGGATGAAGGCTTTGTCCTCAGCCTGTACCGCGTGGTCGACGCGCACCGCCAGCCCGCGGTAATGGTAAGTGGTTCCCGTCGCCTGCCTTGTAGCACTGGAAAGCTTCACGTGACGCTGCTTGCTCATTTGGACCAATCAGGTGGCGTAAAAGCTCCGCAAACGTGGTTCAGTTCTCGTTTAAGCGCGTGCATCTGTTAAAAGGTGAGTAAAAATTGAACTTGCTCTGGTATTAAGCAAGACAATTACCATCGTGCTTAACTTGGTGCGCGTGCCCGTCCTAGAAGTAGAAAAGGAGGTAATAATGCATACAAAAAGAAAGAAAAATCAGTTTGTCACTTTACCATCCATTTTTACGTCATAATTTCTTATGGGAGGGGAGGGGGTTGAATTATTGAACTGCTGCTGTTAATAAACTAAAGCCACGCTACCCAGAGTACTCTTTTTATCACCCTTTGAATTGTGAGAGGCTGAGAACAGGCCTTTAGATTCATATGGTGGCTGTCAAGGCTACATGCAAGACTTTTCAGCAGACACAATCAGAACTCACAGAGCCTTTTGCTGGCTAATGGCACCCCTTTCAGCAGCCACCTTAACTCACCGAGTCATTTTACTGACCAATGGCACACCTTTCAGCAGCCACCTTAACTCACCGAGCCATCTCACTGCCTAATATTGGCGTACCTTTCAGCGGCCACCTTAACACAAAAATATATGCCATTTTACTGCCTAATGGCATATATTTTATCTGCCATCTTTCTGAGGGAGAGCTCTGCTATCTAGACTTTGCATTGGCCACTTTCGCATGTTTGTACCTGTCTCTTGTTAAAATCCACCCCTCTCAGTTCATTGTGTTGGGCGGTTGCAACTCTTCCTGTTTCAAAATGTCCTACATTTCAACATTCACTTGTGAGGAACGGCCGATTCACAAAAAATGTCGACTACCGCTATGGATGCAGAAGCATTTCTGAGAAGAAATAACTTGTCTTTTCCCAGATGTATGCCTGTCAGCCCTAACCATGCAACAATTAATATATTAGTCAACAGTGCAGCTATACTATTGGTGAAATATGCAAAACCACCTTTATTTTGTTTCCTCATTTTATCATTTAACATTTTCCATGCGAAGAAGCCCCTTCTACATTGCCACAAAACTCCCCAGTGCACGAGGGCACTTTTCCCACTGCACCTTCCATTTTAGGTGCTGATTTAGAAATGCACTTCGTATTGGAAAAGCACGGCAGCCATTTGTGAATGTTACCAATATCTGAGTCGCCCCACGGCAAAACTATTGGACCATGCATAATCCCAATCCCAGGAGTTATTGGCAGTAGCAAATTTTCTCCTGAACTAAAGGACATAAAGAAAAAAAAATTGTCATCTGTTGGTAAATATGATGTAATTTTGGTCCCCCATTTTACTAAGGTGTACAAATTATGTTCAAGAATCTAGCTAGGGTTGCGCGAAAACTGCTTTTGTGTAACTGCAAGAAATTGCTCAAAAATTATCCGAAATTTCACAAAATGCAAAACTGGCATTTAGCACTATATTTTAGCATGGAATACGCCTTCAAGTCCAATTTGGATGCAAGGGTACATTTCATGCTTAAAAAGTTGCGAACAAAGCGACTCGCTTTCTCGTCATTCGTCTTCTTCCTATTCTCCTGCACTACGATTATGTTGCAAATATGGCTTAATTGTGTCATATGGCAAAAAAATGTAATATCAGGAATTTCAAGTAACAAGTGTAACACAAAATTCACAAAATTACATGAGCCTATGCTGGCGTAATGGAAATATTACCCGGGCTTAGAAATTACCTCTGAATCCTATAATGTTTTACCAATGTCCACACAAGCTTCTCACACATCAGGATGTTCATGCAATCTACTTCTGCCACAATGTGCAGAGTTTCCCAAAAATTCATTGATCTGGAGCATTGCTTATCCCTTTTCAGCACTCTATTGGTATTAATCCAGGTAACATTTTTGACACATCCTACTTCTAATGATACTGAAACCATATTTTTTTTATTCTAGTCTCACCCACTGTATTTACAAATCTCCACAGTCACAGTTGTATTATGGATGAAGTAACTACAATGGCAGAGCTACCATGAAAATATAATGGATATTTTAATTGATATTTCTTATTCAAACGATTTCACGAACAGGGACTGTATTGAATTTTTGATTGCACCTCACCGTTGCCAAGGTTTTTGAGAGAAATTTCAGGTACAATTGCTGTTTTAGATGCATAATAGCCGCAATAAATAAATTCATAATATTCATGATATTTGGCGAGTCCATACAAATTTAAGATGTGCCTTCATATAATATATTCAGAAATAAAGGCTCGGAGAATTTAAATTTCTCAACTTTTTCTACTAGCTTTGAGATCAGTATGCAAACTAGATGGAATATATGACATGCAGATCTGACGTTATACGACCCCAAAAATTGGAATAAAATGAGGATCGAAACAATGTTGGACGAGGGGTAGAGAGAATAGAGAGATGGATGTCTTGTCGATTCTTACTGGGTTAAGAGCATGTAAAATTTGAGTGAGCGGTGACCCCCCCTGATAAGAGGTCTGCAATGGAAAATGGACTGGGTGGAGAACATTTCACTCTATGCTGACAACATCTTATTTTATGTCTCTGACCCTGAGCTTTCTATTGATAGAATAATACAAGTTATCCAGATTTTTGGGAGATATAGTGGATTTTGCACTAACTGGTCTAAATCAGTCCTCTATCCACTCAGGAGGTGGGACCCGAACCTACCGATGTGGGGTGACTTACAGATCTCCAGACAGGGCTTTTGATACTTGGGACTTTTGATACTTGGGACTTAGTATTACCCAGTCTTCAGAGAACTTACTCAAGGACAACCTTTACAGAACTCTGGAGATGTTCAAAATGGATACTATGCACTTGAAAACAATGCCACTCTCCCTGTTGGTTAGTGCGGCTTTATATAAAATGATAATGCTACTCAAATTCCCATATGTACTACAAAACAAGCCCTATGTCATTCCGGAAAGTTTCTTCCAAAGTGTAGCTCGAGAACTGCGGCAACTCCTGTAGAACTGTGGCACCCTGAGGATAGCTCTAACTAAGCTCACCCATGGAATCTTTGAGGGTGGGATAGCCCTTCCAGACCTGAGGTGTTTTATTGGGCAGTACAACTGGTGGTAGTCAATGATTGGGTCTTTGCAGATCAGCGTGAGCCTTCCGTGAGAGGTGACAGGGCGCTCATGGACTCAGGAGGATACATAGTAGCCCCATATGAAAGAAAAAGCAGATTGATCTGGTGGGCATATATTTGAGTTGTGCTCCAAATATAGGATAAGGCTGTCCACCAGATAGGATGGTCTGCGACCCTAACAGGTGCTACCTGCTCTGGAACTCCAGGAGGACACTCAGGCTGTGGGGCCCATCAGGCTTCCGATATTGGGAATTAGAAGGGATCAGCACCCTTAGAAATGCATGCGTGGGCACGGCCATGAAGAAGTTTTGAGAAATCAGAGAGGAGTACATGATGCCCAAGGGGTAAGTCTTCCCCTATTTGCACCTTCGGCAGGCGCTCTCTAAGGACATCCCAGATGCTACTCAGGTACCGAATGTCAACCTGCTAGAAGATAGAATACTTGAGGAGCCCCTGAGGTGCAAGGCAATATCTTTAATTTATAGAAAACTCATGAATAACCGTCCGGGTGCCTTGGAGGCTAAACAGGAAATGTGGGAACGGGATCTTGGAGACTTCTCCGACGAGGAATGGACTGATGCACTCAATGGGCTTAGAGAGGTGGTGATTATGATGGGGTTCCACCTCGTTCAACTAAATACCTTGCATAGGATTTGCTACACTATAGTGCTGCTGACTAAGATTGGTAGAACAGACAGAGAGGAATGTCTCTGGGGCTGTTGACAGAGTGGAACCTTCTTGCATATATTGTGAGGCTGCCTTGTCCTGCAACAGTATTGGAAATGAGTGGTGCAAACTCTGGCGACAGTGATGGGACTGACACTGACCCCAGAAAGAAAGCTTTGCGTCTTTAGTATGTGGGCAGACAAGGAGAGTACTAGATATCAAAGCCTTTTCTGTAATCTTTGTTTAGTCATAGCCCAATGCAATATTGCTCAATTGTGGGGCTACCAGACCTTACCCCAAATGGAGTGCTGGAGAAAAGACATGGCTGGTGCATGGTAACTAAACAAATTACATATGAAGGGAGAGGGTTCCCACATAAATTCCCCAAAAATGTGGGGCCCGTGGAGGAATTACCGGGGCTTCCCATAACTCTAAATATGAGGTGAGGTCCCGGCGGTCTGAATACGGCCAGAGGGATTGCTGAACTTGTGTCACTATAATGTTTGTATACTTGATCCTCCATGTATGAATATCATTCAGAATAACTGCCCACCTGCGTGCTGGGCTAGGAATCACACTGGACAAGCTGTAATGTTGACTGACTTTTATGTACTAATAAACAGAACTTTAAAAAAAGGATAGGAAAGGTTTTTTAGTTATGGGCTTTAACAGGAGAGGGTGCTGGAATCAGTTTAATGGGTCACATAAAGTCCTAAAGGGCCAAATACGATGGACCACCACACCCATGGTGGCGGTGCGACCAACACCGCACTGGTGGTCCGACCGCCGTATTCCAAGTTTGGCGCTCCGACCACCACAGGACAGCTGCAACCGCTGGGGATCCGTGATCCCACCGGCAGTGTTGCAGCGGTCAGAGGCCGCAATATGCTGGTGGTGCCGATGCGGCACCACCGAGCATCTTACAAGTTGCCTCACTGCGACCCTATCCACGGCTGTGAGCCCGCCATGGAAAGGGTGGTGGGGAGGCAACTCAGGCCTGTGCAGGGGGGTGCCTGCAGGGTGGCACATGTTGTTTCCCTCTGCATGTTTTCACCCCCAGTTCCTGCACAGGAAGAAATGCACGACATGGTGCATTTCTCCCTGTGCAGGAGCATGCTGCAGTGCTGCCTTTCTTTGGCTCTCCTTTGAGCCTTAGAAAGGCTCCACTGTGGGAATGCCGCAGCAGGACCGCCCGCCAGGATTAAACTCGTAATCCAGCGGGCGGTCTGACTACGGGTTTGGCGGTCTGTTACGAGACCACCAAACTTGTAATCAGGCCCTAAATATACATGCACAATTGTAAAAAGAATGTAGTAAGATGTTTATGCTCTGCATTATCTATAGAAAGTGCTCACAAGGAGGTCCCAGGGTTTATTAGCTGGTGGATAAATATGTATCTTAAACCTCCTTAGTTTCCGTTTTAATTATTTTTAAATGAGAATTAAAAAATGATAAAAAAGATCAGAAGCAAAAAAGTTACTTGAGGTTTTACTTCTAGTCTGCCTTCCATTCTCTGATTCAGAGGTGGTGGTGATCGATTGTAGGCTTCTTCATAGATTCACAGAAAGTAAATGAAGGATAGTACAGATTCTCAGTTGGAATGTAACGATAAAACATATTCCCCGCTAGCTATAACGATATTTTCTAGCAGTATGGATTATCTAATCATTTTGAAAAGGAAAATCCTTGACGGAGTGATGCATCACTCCGTGCAGGAACAGTTTAAAAATGAGAATTTTTACAAGAGATATGTTTTTGTTATAACGTATACGGATATCTGACAACTGCAAGAACCATAAATAGTATCAAAAACATTGATAATGTTTCCTGAAAGCCTGATGTTCAGGCAGCAGCACAGACTTCTAGCTCTTTGAACAAGCATCGGCAAAACCCTTTGTCTGGATTTAGTGTGCTAGTGCATGCAAATACAGATATGTAGAACGGTTGTTAGCAGGCATCAGCACATGAAAGATGGACCTATTGATTTTGCTAATGCTTGTTTAATTACATTTTTTATTTACCATATCTGTAAAGAAGTTTAAGAAATGGTTTCCTCATGCCTTTTAGTGTAATTGGTGTCTGGTAGCAGATTACATTTTGTATTGGAAGTTATTAATGCCTGCTTTATTCGAGGCATGCCCATCATGCTCCTGCATCTTATCAGCAGTTTCCTATGCTCCCTGGTTTCAGAGAATAGATGGTACCAAAAAAAACAAATAGGACGCCTGTACAAAAATTAGAAATAAGGTACAAATGAAGTTTGCTCTTGGTGTAGGTTAGTATTCCTGCAGGAAAATCATGGCTGGGGACTGGTAAAAAGTTACAGTGGCAGCCACTTGCCTGTAAATGCCATTGTGTGTAGGTTAATGTCCAATCTACTACTAAATTCCCACTCTGTCCTTACCTTTCAGCAATATACATTGTGCCCATTTACAGGACTTTGCCCCTCGGCATGGTTTTGGTGTTTGGCTTTTGCAGGCGGATGCCTTCTTCAGGGGTAGAACAAGGGTACTCTAGACATTCACACTTGGTGCTGAAATTGCCATCACTGTTTTGAGGAGCAAAACAGCCATTGATCACATCAAAGCCAAACTCCTGCACCAACAATAAAAAAAAAACCTCCTATCCAGTAAGATTTACATTGCAGAAGCACCGACAAGGTCAAAAACGGCTGCTTGGCACACCAAGCCACCGCTTGAAAACATCTCCCGACCTAGTAAGTATGTTGTCAGTGTCAGGAAGCCAGCAAGGCCTATGAACCATAGGCTCTCTACTGCTCGAAATGCAGAATTCAAACCAAGGGCTCCTTTGAGATACTCCTCAGGGATGTCCATAACTTTCCAAAACTCTCTTTACATGCACAACAGAACCTTACCTACCTTTGTCTCCTTCAGAAAACCCCTGAACAAGTGTCTGTTCTGCCAGCATTTCTTCTAAGACGTCTGTTCTTTCATTGTAATAAAAGACTCCTCAATGTGAGTAGTATTCACTCTTTTCTGGACTATGTTCGTGGTTCCTCCCTCTACTTTACTTAACATGTTGACATGTTCACTACCGTTTACTGCTATATGCAGAGCTCGGTGTCACATGAACGGGGATGCCAGAAAATCCCACAGATGTATTACATTTACCTGAGAGGGGACACCGAGGAAAGGGATTATGAACTAGAGAGGTACAAGTAGCACCAGTATTTACCATCCCCCCCCCCCCAGCTGTATAGTAACATAGGGGCCAGCATTATTGACTTGTTAATGAACCTTCTTCTGCCCTTCCTAGAGTCCTATGGAGGGTATTCAAAGGTATTATAATCAAATGTCAGTAGTCATCATGTGGAAGTGTGCACTCTGAGAGGCACACTGGTGCAGGGTCACCCCTTGTCCACGGGTCCGAACCAGTTAGGAGAATCGACACTGGAGTGAAGTTCTAATCAAACAATTTATTCATACTCCTGAGCGGGGGCTCCATCCAACGAGCACCAGGAGGTATTCAAGGAGGAAGCGCGCCGAGCAATGATTACATGGGTTTATATAGGAGAAAATCACAAACAGCCGCCCAATGGTGTAAATAGAGCATGAGAAAAACACAATTGAAGTAATACAAACACCAACAGCCTTGGTGGTTAAGTAACTTTGAGCCTTGGAGCTGCATAACAAGATAGGTTATCTTCCTACACCCAAATCGTAGATTAACCATTGACAGGAAACTCCGAGCAGACTCCAGCTGTTCTTTTGTGCTGCTCTGCACGTAAACATGTTTTGCAATACCCCAATCTGACTTCTTTGCACACAATGTGCAGGGGGAGTGCCAAGGACAGAATAGAGGCCAACAAAAAGAACAAGACAAAATGGATGCCGCATAGGCCAATACAACAACTAGGAAAATCGTTTTTTCACAGACCCTCCTTTTAGCCTATGCTAATCCATTTTCAAGGCACATACATTAGTCCTGGATATCAATCATCATAAATTCATCAACTTCCTGTTGTACCATCATTTGTTTATTTAATGCATGAACGTCAACTGGGGGAAGCTTGATATTATTGCAGGCAGACATGCAAATTGTACATATCATAGGGGCACACTGAATACAACAGCAAGTAAGAAAGATGGCTCCTATTATCACTATTGCCATCAATATTTTCCAACCCCAAGTGGAAAGCATGCCCCAACACCATTCCGACCAAGTCCATGTTTCTTTTTCCTGGTGTATTTCTGCAGCTATTTTATGTAGTTTGGAAGTCGCATCATACACCGAAGGGGCGTTATCAGGGACATACACACAGCAGCTACTTCCTATGATGCGGCATGCCCCTCCTCGATCGGCCAGTATCACATCTAAAACCATCCGGTTTTGTAAAGCCACAACTCTAGTAATTTGGAGCTTCTCTGTGATGTTTCCAAGGGCTGCCGTTGTCTGATTGATCACTGCCTCCACCACTCGAGTCAGGCGTCTTATCCTCCTGCTATTTACTACCGGACCGATAAAGAAAAAGAATCCCAAATTGAAGTCAACATACTGCTGTAATGAAGTGTCAGTTTGATCCACCTCATCAACCTCTATAGTTCTTTTAGATCGAATTAGGGAAGAATCATTGAACAATCGTCGATCTTTGTGATAGGATACAGGGGCCACGAACACAGGAGGAAGCAGGAAGGACACATAGCATGTTCCAGACCATCCGCTTGGCAAATGAAAATAGCCTTTATTTCCACAAATAAAATAAGTGTTATGAGACGCTAGAAAACTTCTATTATTTATTCCAGTTATGTTTAATATTGTAATGCAATCACTCTTCCCCACAGGGGTACCGCCGATACTGCTTACACAGAGGGGGGCTCGTGCTCTAGTGACAGCGATGACAGGAGGCCCATTCCCCTTGGCTGTTCGGGTGTTGGGAAAGACGTACCACTGTAGTGGAATTTCCTTTACCGTATTCCTCTATTTCCCATATGGTCCCATTAGCTTGTGGGGTGCCGTCATCGTCAGGGTAACATGCTTTATTCAATTGTGCATTAAGTCCCCCTACATCAGCTGTGGAAACATTGTTAACCTCAGAGGCCCACAGGAGTTCAAACCAGGCCCTACAGGAGCCATTATGGGAAAATGGTAGGGGAATGAGGGGCGTTCCCCCCTTCCTCTGGTGGGCCGGCAGCATCCCACATACCCAGCAGTTGGTAATATTCGTAGCATTATGAGTATAATGTAACATCCGTATGAACGTGTTATTTTTGTATGACAATCGATGCTTCCTCTCATGATAAGGAAGAGTAAAGTAATAATGTTCCAAGGGGGCAGGAGTAGTTGTAGCAGACAGTGAGTTTCGAGTTGGGGCTACCTCCTCCACTATCCATAGTGCTGCCGCCAATATTACTAACCGAATAATCAGGACCACCATGCACATAGTCTTGTCCTTTGTTCCCCATTTGGATACTAATTTATTAATTTTTCTTGATGGTACTAACACAACCACAGGTAGGAGAGAGACCCAGGTATCGCTGAGCACGTATCACAACCTGCACTGAACCTGGTTCAGCCGATTCTGCGATCCCACCGTGCTACAGCCGAACCATCCCACTAATTGGGGGCAGGTCCTCCGGTATCTCTATCTGCTCCTTTCCTTCTTGGTCGCAGATCGTACCTTGTTACCGCAGGCGTAGTCTGATCAGGGAACAGAACTTTTTCGTGCGTGGGAGCGATGTTCTTCTGGGTTTGTAATATCTTCTTAGAGTCGTCTCTCCCTTCTGGTTGGAGGGCAGTTGCTGGTATCCTCTTACAATGGGAGGCGTGGATCCAGTTCTTCCTATTGGTGACGCGGACAGCGATCCGAGTTGCAAGCAGAACTTGTACGGGGCCCTTCCAGAAGGGTTCCAAGTTCTTGGAGCGTTGGAAATTTTTTGTTAGCACGAAATCGCCAGGCTGGAGACGGTGGGCTAGACCTTTTGAATTGTCCGGTATGGCTTCATGTACCTGTTGGTGAATTAGAGACAATTTTTCAGTTAAGTTTTTCAAATAATCACTGAAGACAGGGTACTGTATTTCTTCTATTACATTTGGTCTCGGGGGGGGGGGTCCCCACACATTCATAGGCCTTCCGAACACTACCTCATAAGGGGAGAGACCAGTCTTATTGTGTGCGATGGAACGAACAGATAACAAGGCTAGGGGCAAAGCATCTGGCCATTTAAGGCCCGTTATTGTCTGTATCTTAGCAAGTTTAAGCTTCAGTGTGGCATTGGATCTTTCCACTAATCCCTCTGCCTGAGGGTAATTGGCAGCATGAAACTTCTGTTTTACCCCTAGACCTTTCATTAGGTACTCTATTATCTAACCAGTGAAGTGAGGGCCATTGTCACTCCATAGGACCCTACAGCTTCCAAATCGAGGGAAGAACTCTTTCAACAAAATTTTGGCCGTTGCCAAAGCAGTATTATCTTTGGTTGGATAAGCCTCTATCCACTTGCTAAATGAACAAACCACCACTAAAGCATACTTCAAGTTGTTACAATGATCCAACTGGATATAATCCATTTGAAGTGCTTCAAAAGGTACCTGGGGTGGAGAAAATCCACCTGTGGGGGTTGATACTCCCTTCCCATGATTGTGTTGTAGACATATCATACAATGCCTTACTAAATGTTCAGCTGTTTTACGAATGTCCGGATTGTCCCAAACCTGCTCTAGTTGGGAGATGGTGTTCTTAGCATTAACATGGGCGGGCCCATGAGCCATAGTCAGAAAGGGCAGTAAATAGGCATGGGGCAATTTCCATTTCGACATGTCCTTGGACCTCCAACATCCCTCATCATCTAACTCCCCTTTCTTCTCCCATTCTGCTTTTTCTTGTTCAGTAGCTGACTGTTGTATCTCCTGAACCTCCGTGTACATGTTTTCCCATCTTTCGGCTTGGGGCCGTAGTACATACATTCTGCTTGTTTGAATACTTGCAGTATCCCGTGCTACCTCATCTGCGAAAGCATTTCCTTGTCCCACCTTATCTGTAACTTTCTTGTGGGCACTACATTTGATGATGGCCACGCTCTTTGGTAATGTCAGGGCGGTGAGGAGGCTATTTACCAGTTCGCCATGTTGTATCTTGGCCCCATGTGAGGTTAGGAACCCCCGTTCTTTCCAAAGCCTGCCAAAGTTGTGTGCCACACCAAATGCGTACTGGCTGTTGGTGTAAATGTTTACTGACAATCCCTGACTAAGTTCACAAGCCCTCAAAAGCGCAATGAGTTCAGCAGCTTGGGCTGATCTTTGAGGAATGAAAGCTGTTTCTACTACTGTCTGCAACGTTGTTATGGCATACACTGGAGAGGTGGTGCCATCAGGTAATTTTAAACAAGAGCCATCCACCCATAATTCTCCTTCAGAATCTAACAAGGCTGTGTCTCTGAGGTCTACTCTTCCCTTGGTTTGTTCCTCCGTCAGAAAAATACAATCATGCAAATCATGGGGTTGTTTAGCTGGTAAGGGTAACAATGTGGCAGGATTCAATGTCAAACATCTTTTGAGTGTAATATGGGGTGCCAGAAGCGTAAGTTCATATCCTGTGAGCCTAGCACTAGTCAGGTGCTGTGTCTTGGTTTGGTTAAGCAGTGCGTCTACAGAGTGTGATACCATAACCATAAGTCTGTGTTATAATCTGGCTAATGATTAATGCATCCTCTCTATTGTTGCCATTGCCTTGCTGCTCAGCCTATGGTGATGTCATCAGAATGTTGAGAAGGTTGGTGTGGAAGAAGGAATCAGTTGGTGTGGAAGGGCTGAGCAGCAAGGAGGCTGCTCCTGGTGGGGCCTAACATTGAGGCTTAATATGGATCCGATCTTAATAATAAAGCTGTGATCCTGAACTACATCTCCGGACTACTTATCTTTCTTTCAACCGTAACACTGGCGACGATTTTAAAGAACCTGCGTGCTACTTCTATGGAGAATGGACTTTTAAAACTAAAGAAACTAAAGGAAACTACAACCTGTGGATTTTCAGAAACCTGGCACCCCTAAGGCCCCACCAGTGACCACTTCATCGGTCGCCCCAACCTGTAAGTGCCAGTTTATCTTAGACTTTCCTTCGTTGTCTTAAAGTCTGCCTGTTTTCGATGAACTGTTCCTGTCCTGCGCTCTGAGGACAAATATTCTTTCTATTCCCAACCTTTCCTGCTTGGTATCTCCCTGCTGTCCTGCTGTCTCTTGTAACCGACGAGCAAGAAGGAGTGCTTGGAGTGAACAAGTATCCCTGTCACGAAGTGAAATGTATTCACTGGTTTTGTGTGCGAGGGTAACTAACTTGTCTTTCTGGAGTTAGCACCGTTGTGCAGCACTCTTGTGGAGCTGGTTCCACACTGTGTGACTTCAACAGCTAGAAGTGGTTTTTTCGGAAGCCGTTTGTTTTTTCCCCAAATTTTGTTTAAAAGTTTGGATTGAAGATCTTTCTCAGGCACGTTGGGAGATGTGCCGGAAAAACGAGTTATGGACAGTGTCGTGTTCATTTCCTCGAGGTATTGCATCATTTTTAAATGATGCCCACATTACATTTGGATAGACTGTGACCGTTACTGTGCACACCATTTGAAAGCTTATGACATTCTGCTGGTGAACTCGCGCATATCTTACCTAGGTTGTGGTGTCGCATGGCGTTCCTCTCAAGCTGTTGTGACGTCTGCGTTCGTGATGTTGGCTGATTGTGGACATTTTACCTCACCTGCGTGCCTGGAGCCACCCGGCACCCTTCACGTATGCGTGCCGCCATCTTTGGATTGGTGGAGGCTGCAAGGATTTAGCACAGTTTAACGTGAGCGCCAATTTTGCCAACCACATATTGTGAAGGCGAGTGTCGTCGCAATCCCGGAACGAGAAGTCACGGGTACCAACATTGGATTTATTTGGATTTATTTTGTTGACCGTTCCAAGGATCCCTTGTTCCCACCATTCAGATGGACAATGTTCTCTCTATTGAGGTATGGTGTACACCTTTGCTGAAGATTGAGCAACGTATTCGTGAGCAGTTTTCCCTCATATCGGCACCGTTGTTCCATTGACTTGAGTATTACTATTCATCTGAACTGTGCCGGGAGATCTATGCACATGTGTTTTATCTTCTTTTAAAGGTGTTTGGACAAGATGTTGCTCGACAAAGTTCCTGTTAGTGTATGCAGAAGGGGGAGTATGTAGGGTCACTAGTCCTGCAACCCTGCTAGTGTGTGCAGTAGCGAGTTATCTCTAGTCCTGGAAGTGTGTGCAGAAGCAGGTTTATCTCTGGTCCTGCTAGTGTGTGCAGAAGGGGGGTTTATCTCTAGTCCTGCTAGTGTGTGCAGTAGAGGGGTTTATCTCTAGTCCTGTTAGTGTGTGCAGAAGGGGGAGTTATCTCTAGTCCTGCTAGTGTGTGCAGTAGGGGGGGTTCATCCCTAGTCCTGCTATTGTGTGCAGTAGAGGAGTTTATCTCTAGTCCTGCTAGTGTGTGCAGTAGGGGGGGTTCATCCCTAGTCCTGCTATTGTGTGCAGTAGAGGAGTTTATCTCTAGTCCTGCTAGTGTGTGCAGTAGAGGGTTTATCTCCAGTCCTGCAAGTGTATGCAGAAGGGGGAGTATGTTGTGTCTCTAGTCCTGTTAGTGTATGCAGAAGGGGGAGTATGTTATGTCCCTAGTCCTGTCAGTGTATGCAGAAGGGGGAGTTTGTTGTGTCCCTAGTCCTGTTAGTGTATGCAGAAGGGGGAGTATGTTTTGTCCCTAGTCCTGTTAGTGTATGCAGAAGGGGGAGTATGTTATGTCCCTAGTCCTGCTAGTGTATGCAGAAGGGGGAGTATGTTATGTCCCTAGTCCTGCTAGTGTGTGCAGTTGAGGGTTGTCCCTGGTCCTGCGGGTGATTCCTGCAGGTGTGTGCAGTAGTGGGAGTATTTTGTGTCCCTAGTCCTGCAAGTGTGTGCGATAGAAGGTTTCCCAGGTGGGATGGGTGTGTTATTTTTAAAGATTGGAACATATGTGTGTTTTTCTCATCTTTTGTGGATGGGATTGGGAGGTGGTGTTTGATGCAGTATTTGATGATATATTCTTAAAGATTGATGTTATTCTTAAGGCTTGATGTTATTCTCAAAGCTCTTGGACATGTCGCCTGTGTGTAGGTTCTTCTTACATACATCCATTATTTATGTGACATGTTGTTTGTGTGTATGTACACCTTCACACATTTATTAATTGTTGGGTATATTGCATGTATGTACTATGATCTCGCATGCCTCTATCTTTACAATTTTGATGAAGGGGGATGTGTTATAATCTGGCTAATGATTAATGCATCCTCTCTATTGTTGCCATTGCCTTGCTGCTCAGCCTATGGTGATGTCATCAGAATGTTGAGAAGGTTGGTGTGGAAGAAGGAATCAGTTGGTGTGGAAGGGCTGAGCAGCAAGGAGGCTGCTCCTGGTGGGGCCTAACATTGAGGCTTAATATGGATCTGATCTCAATAATAAAGCTGTGATCCTGAACTACATCTCCGGACTACTTATCTTTCTTTCAACTGTAACAGTCTGCTACTTAATACTATCCCTTCAGATTGCCGTATAGAGATGGCCGTAGCAGCCACCACCCTAAGACAACCCGGGAGTCCTCTGGCCACTGGGTCCAATACAGCTGAGAAGTAAGCACATGGGCACAGAAGATCCACGTTCAAGCTGCTTTGTATCACCCACAAAGCAATACATGGAATGGGACCGCTCTTCATCAGGAATAAAATCACCAAACACATTCAACAGAGGAACCTCCACTCTAAAGGAGCATCTCGCCTCAAAATCCCAAGATAAAAGAAAAAAACCATGGGTGGCACATCCTTCTCTGTTCAAGCAGCCAAACTATGGAACTCTTTACCCCCAACATAAGATCCACCGACAACCACCTTATCTTCAGAAAACTACTCAAGAATTGGCTCTTCCCCACATAAGCACCATACGCAAACAGAAATTTACAGCATATCCCTCT